>CM062609.1:15516667-16716667 GCA_031470985.1 Agastache rugosa
CAATTTTATCCTTATTTAATGCTTCTAGTAATTTGTTAATTAGTTATATGTATACATTAATGATGGTAATTAATAAGGTTATATAGGTAAATTTCTTTATTTTCTTGGTATGTGTAATTTGACGGTGGGGAACACTTATAAAAGAACGGAGGGAGTAATATGTATTGAGGATAAGAATAATACGAGAACAAACTTTATTTCTGAATTAATTAGACATTAATTTATCCACTAAATTATGAGGTTTGCGTGTGTGTATTTCTTACTATAACTTTATTTAAGTTCAAAAAATAAAGGATTGTTAGATTTTGAAAATAACAAATAATCAGGGACGGAGCCAGGAAATTTATATAGGGGCGAACTTTTTCAAAGCATTAATAATATTTTTAGCACAATATTATACATATTTTATACACAAACATTCAAAAAACATTATAAAGATAAATTAACTAGTACTCCCTCCGTCCCAATAGCAAGGTTTCGCTTTTCTTTTTCGTCTGTCCCAATAGCAAGGTCTCATTCAAAAAATGGAAATAATTAACTCTTCAAAAGACTTGAGACCTACCACTTTTTATCTTTTTACTGTTTCTTAATAACCGTGCCCAAAAGAAATGAGACTGTGCTATTGGGACGGAGGGAGTAATAATTAATAAAAATAACTAATTCTAAATCAGACCAATCATACAGAAATGACGGAGTAAACACATAAGGTTAATATTCTAGTTTAGACTTCTAATTTCAAATTTGACAATTTAATTTTAGATAATAAACATGAATTTCTCACTTAATCAATTCAACACCATTGCCGCCCTCCGCCATATTCAATCACATATAAAAAGTTCCAAACAAAATCACTTTTCCTCCTCCAAATCTCATTGTTGATTATATATATCCAAAGATATAATATGTTATTTGTTGGGAAAATTAATAGAGTTTAGAAGTGATACCAAAACCCAGCTGACCCCAACCGAGTAGATGTTTGCTCAAACCCAAGTGTTTTTTCAGCTCACCTGTTTGAGCTTATAGAGTTTCTAAGTTCAGGTGGAATCGCTGAAGACAGCAGAAGACCCAGCTGAGTACACAGCAGGGTAAGCCAAGTCGAGTGATAAGTAACGTTATCCGGATTCAAGACGATAAAGTTCTTCCGGACACAACCAGTAGGAAAGACCCGGCTCGTGTGACAACTCAACAGACGTCAAGACCCGGCGAGTTCAAGACTCAGCTCAGCGTCAATGATCCAGCAGAGTTCAAGACAGCTCAGAGTCACCAGCACAGCAGAGTCGAAGTCAACTTGAGATAAAGTCAGATCTGATCTGGACCATCAGGAACTCGACACCTCAGCACCTAGAAGTCAAACCTAGGATTGCTTTATGAGGAAATCAAGGAAGAAGACAAGTCAATCACGTCGAAGTTAGGTAGAGATTCGAACGGCTCTTTCCAACGGCTAGTTCTAATCTCTCCCTATAAATAGAAGTCTTCTTCATCATCGAAAGAGAGGAGTGACGAGAGAATATATTCAAGAGAGATCAACATCCTTCATTGAAGGAAGTCTAACCAAAGATCAAGAGATCTCTCGAAAAGCTTCCAAAGATCCAGCGGCCTTCATACTTATGAGTGATTATTTATTCTCGAGCCGTCAAGCTCTCTCCCACAAGTATCTAGGCATATAATCCTTCCCATCTTAAGCCTAGTTTGAACGAGTTCATCATACTCAAAGTTCTTCATTGTAAGAACTCGTTCATAGTTGGAAAACTCCCCAAACCCAAACCCAGAAAAGGTTAGGTAAAGTACGTCTGCTCGAAGCGCGTAATTCGAGTGTTGGTTCTGTAGTACCCGTAAACTACAGGTTAGGCTTCACCGTGCCGTAAACGATGGTTACGTTTCGATACAGTACGCGTAAACTTGTATCCAGCTTGAGGAACCAAGCTGCAACGCTTGCTGACTGCGCGAAAAGTCAGTGGTATCCTTAGTGGATTACCAGAGGTTTCTGGTCGTGGACGTAGGAGTAGTTTCTCCGAACCACGTTAAGTTGCTTTGTTCTTTCATGTTTATTTATGCATCCAGCTAACCCTTCATAAGCATTATTTCAAGCTGCATAAACTGATTAACTGAAAAGAGAAACTAAGCTTTGCAATTTATTTGAAGCAACAGACGGACTTTCCAAAATCCCACCACATTCCGCACACAGCCAGCTGTGTCGATCAAGCTGTCTTCTAGCTGGATCGAACACAGCCAGCTCACTCAAAAGAGTTTTAATTGGAAAAGTTTTTAAACCTTGGTGTATTCACCCCCCCCCTCTACACCAAGGTATCCGTCTTGGGACCATCATTATTTAATTAAGTAAAATCCAATCTATTTAAATTAGAAATTTTAAATCATTTTAAGATTGAGCTTCAATAATGAACTTAGAAATTTCTTTATAATTAGTCTAATAATATATATATATATATAAATATATATTTTTAATTACACAAATTTATAAATGTTTATAATATGTACATATATATAAGTAAATCGGAAAATTTGAGGGGGCAGCCGCCACCACCAGCCACCCCTAGCTTGCAAATAATGATATTATTAAAAGAAATGTATTGCACATTTGACAGACGAGAGTAGTACAATATTTGGGATTAGTTTAAATAGAAATAAGAGAGTATATTTGTGGGAGAGCAATTTAATAATCCTCCCATCACTTAAAAATAATGAAACTTAAAATGTTCTCTTTTTTAGTTGGGGGAACATAGAGCAATGTGGCTTGCACCCTGCACCTAACTCGTTAACATTATGATTCACATAGCGATATGGAACATAATAAATATTATAATCTAATTTTTAGTAATATATGTTAATTAATTATGACTCATTATAAAATATTAAAATTTTATTTTATAATAAAAATTATTTATGTAATACGAACAATTGTGAGGCATAGGATACGATCTGTTATAAAAGCTTTCGCAATTGTATCATTTTTCAATTACTTTTTTTGGTGGGGAAGCTCCTACCACTATCCTCTCCCATGGCGGCTTAATGATGCTATGTCGTTTTATTCACAGCTTGAAAGTAGAAATTAACTCATAAACTGCTGCGACGTTTTCAATTATTCAAATCACTTTTGAGCCCACATGTTATGTTTAGCAACTTTTCCAACTGTTTGCATTCTATAATTCTACATTTCTAAAAGAGACTCGTAGCTATCTTTCGAGATTATGAATTAAGTAAATTCAGTTGTTGCCTAATAGTTTTGAACCAATTATAAGATTTGGGACATCTTGGGAATACATGTCACATATTTATATTAAAGGATAATTAAGCCATCAGACATCCATATTCAAGCACGTCCAAAATCAGTCAAGATACCAACACACAATTTGTTTGAACATACAAAATGAATACAAATATGTATACCTCCTCCTTTAAATGACTTGACACAATTTTTTGTAAGCCGTAATTACCTTAGATAACATAATCTTGTAGTTACAATACGAATTTTAAAATGGTGCAAACACCACCTTTTAGCTTCTTGTAGTGAGAACATTCCTAATTTTTTGGATAAAGTTTGTTTAATGCATACTATTAAAACGATATCGTTTTACCAACGAACGGACGTAGTTTCACCTTTCAAACATTGGGAAAGCTTTATTTGTGGGAATTAAAAAATGGTATATTGTAATTCTAAGAGCATCCACAATGGTGGGCACAAAAAACTTGTGCCCACCATTATTATATTAGTTTTTGTGGGGTAGGGTGGGCACTATAATTTTGCCCACTTTGGTGGGCACCAAACTTGGTGGGCTCTCTCTCTCTCTCTCCTCTCTACCCTCACCGCCCCTTTCTCTCTCTCGTCGATTTCAACAACAGCAGCAGAGCACTGCCGCCGTCGTCTCCCTCCTTTTTCCGGCGATTCTCGTCGGCGTCACACACCACCGGCCCAAAACCCCTCGACCTTTCTTCTCGGCCCTCTCTCTTCTCTATATTTTCCGGCAGCAGCAACAGCACGACCACTTCATCTTCTCCAGCAAATATCACTGTTCGCCACCGTCGGAGCCACCAAAAACCTCTCGCCTCACTCTTTCTTCTTTATTTTCACGAAACCCCCAAAATCAAAAACCTAGATCCCCAAATTGAAAATCCTAAATCTCTAATTTCTTTCATCTCCATTATTTACTGCCGTCTCCTCCTTTTTTCTCCTTCTTCTTCTTCCACCTCGCCCAATAGGCTGCTGCCACGTGTGCCACCACCCCCAGCGCCGTCGGCCTTCGCCCACCCTTCAAATGGGCGCCAGGCCACCCACCCTTTCCAACCGCATGCAGGCGCCAACGCCCGCCGCCCGCGCACCGTGCGCCTACCCCCACCCGCCCACTGATGCGTATGCTCTAACGTTTTAAAATCCATGGTGTAATTATAAGTAAATATTGTGTTATTTGTGACCATTATTACTAATGCTCAAAAATCTGGGTGTCATGTCATACTTAATTTTCGTCGGAAAATAAGTTTATGTGAAATTTTCAAAAAAAAGTTAAATTGATGTATTTTAATACTCTCTCCATCCACCACTCATTTGCCACATGTTGATCGGCACAAATTTTAATAAAATGAGTTGACTTATTTGGTAGAATGTACTCCCTTCGTCCCCAAATAACTGTCCCGAGCGGCAAAAATGTTAAAATGTGAGTGGAATAAGGGTTTCATTTATAGATAGTTGTGAGTGGAATAAAGTTTAAGGTAAAATGAAATGCGAATGGCCTACTTTTATAAATGGAAGTGACAATTTTTTTGTGGACAGTCAAATAAAAAAATGTGGCAAGTGAGTGATGAACTGAGGGAATACAATTTATTCCATCAAAACTCCTTTCTGGAACTATAGTACCGTAATCTTTTTTTTCTTTTATCATGTGTATATTTCTCTTCAGATTTCCATCATTATGTATAAAAAGTAACTATTCGACTCGATGATATCATAAATTAGGAACGGACCATTTTGTGTGAAATTATATGTAGATTGCGTGAATATTATGTAACTGGTCCTACTTGTATTTTTTTACATAGATAAACCAATTTTTTTTAATGGAAATTGATAAGCGTATTTAATGTATTTAAATGAGTAAATTGGCACACACATTTTCCAGCTATACTCTTAATTATTTATAGCTCATCTAAATTGAATAAGTTGATAAAGTTGAGGACCACATAGGAAGAAAATTTAGGATAAATTAAGATTAATTAAGGACCACAAAGAAAGGGATATGATAATTTTTAAATACGGATAAAAACGAATTGTAGAATAATTAAAAGTTCAAAAATTTGGGACTATCTTTGCGAGACAAAGCACTACTGGAGACGCCTAAAGGATAAAAATCTAATTAAAGATCAAAATTCAGTGCTTTAATTTCTAATCCTCAAATTACAAAAAGAAAATTGAAAGAACATGATGACATTTTCGAGTAACTTTGTGGACAAAATCACATAGCGAATTTCTTTTTGCATTTTTCACTCCGTATTTGCCTGAAAATTCTTATATTGACGCGACTAATTATTAATTTGGAAAGTTTGATGTTTTTTTTTTAATTAAAATCAATAAATTATACATACCTTTGTTTGGTGACGATACAATGATCGTGAATGAATCTCTAGTTTGGTATACAATACATATCTTGCAACAGACGATATAGAAATACCCACTTTTATAAGAATTCAAAGACACTGTTTGTGTGTATATTCCTCTCGAAAACAAAACCTTAGAGAAACCCTAGAAAATAGTAATGAACAATAATGCATATGTGTGGTATTAAAAACAAAACATCATTTTCTAGGGCAGTCAACCAACCCTCAACTTCATTTAATTTATTTATTTATTTTGCATTTAAAAAATATTTTTTTCTTTTAAATAAATTTTTGTGATACGAAATTCATGGCTGCTATTGTTTTCCAAATGATTGGCTTGTGCCCGAAATGTTTCTGAAGTCTTACATCAATTTGCTTTTACTACTCTCCCCACAACAACAACAACAACAACAACAACATAATAATAATAATAATAATAATAATAATAAAAAATATTTATAAAAATGATGAATACCATACAATTATAAATGGCTATAAGGAAATTAATGTTAAACAATATACTAGAATACAACTGCCTAGATAAATATTATCGATCCATCTCTTAGCCGACATCTTTTTTTTTTTTTTTTTTTGACATAGGGAAGGGAGAGCGGTGTGATTTGAACCATAGACCTTATTGCTTATAGACTAAAGCCGCATCTTATTCACCAATTTATTAATATGAAAGATCCTGCTATACTAATATTTTGCACGAGCTAAATGGACACTATTTTTTTTATAAATTAGTTAATTTTAAAATAATTGCACTGAAGATCATTTTAACAAGAATTTATGGCTCAAACGCACATACGATCTTCTCTTTTCATTCTTCTATTATCTTCTTTCCACAAAATACTATTTCTTAATATTTCTACATTTTCTAATAAAGACGGATACATTTTCCCACATCCAGATATTTAATTTTTTTTCAAAGGGAACTTTAATTTTCTTTTTTATAGAGATAGAGGTAACAGTATGATCAAACTCAACATGAATCAAGGTTTTGGTTTTGGATGTGGAGACTTCATATGGCACCCTTCCTTTTTAGAAGGAAATACATAATTATTACTTGATTAAAGCAACTTTGGAGTTTGTGCAACTATATTAATGAATTATTTTGCAATGTTTATCTTAATCAACACTTTAATCTAATGGATTCCATTATTACCTTCCCCGCATTAAACAATTGGCTTAAGCTAGGTAATCCTCGGTGGAATTGGACCACTTGAAACAACACTATCACTTTCATGTGATGTGCACATACCATTTACTTTCGAATCTATCACATACTATAGTAATTTCATATAGCTACATAATTTCAACGAACGCCCATTCTTATTGGTCTTTATTAAGTAAATTAAATAACGAAACACCCAAATATATACATGAACATATGTGAAGTCAATCCAACCGAAAACACCATTACTTATATTTATTGAAGGATCCTTAATTAATTGCTACTTCTATTTTTCAATAAGTGCCATGAGCCGTCAAATCGTATACATCAAGATAGTAGGCAAATTACCTCTTTTTACCCATATATAATTGTTGCAAACAAAAAAAGTCATGAATTTACCTTGAGTATAAAGGTAAATTTGATAGTTTTGCATCATCTTTGAATCTAATTCTGAAATACATATGACATTTCTTTAGGGACAAGATTTTTCTCAAGGCGGGACAGAGGGAGTATATATACTACTCCATCCGTCCTACAAAATTAGTACTCTACCCATTTTCACACAGATTAAAAAAAATGCATTTAATTTTATATGGAAAACATAATTTGTATACAATTTTTCTATTTTGCCTTTATTTATTACTCCACTCATCATTAACGTATTTTCAAAAAGAGGTAAAACTTAAGTTTGAATAAGGTTATATTAGTAAAATAATATTTTAATACAATTTCAAACTATGTAAGTGGACTATATTTTGGAACATCTCAAAAAGACATAAGGAACTAATTTTATGGGACGGGAAGAGTAATTTTTAAGAATTAATTGTCAGACTAATACAATATTTACACCATTTGAAAAATGTCGCATGACTTTTCAACTGTAATGATTTAACACCCGTTATTTTTTTCCAATTAGATCCATTTGACATGTGATGTGATCACAAAATACAAAATAGGAGGCTCATTATATTTTTGCAAGGAAATGTTATTAAAAAAAAAAAAATCCTCGCATATAATCTATTTAATTCCCCTATATAGTAGTATAAATCTTAGATGAAATTTTGCAAAATACAACACATATGATATAGGTCTTGTCGTACAAAATAGGGGTGTTAAAATGATTTTTTGATTGCAACAAACAAAAAGTGATGTGAAAATTAAAAAAAAAAGTATAAATATTATGTTAAATCCAATAATTAATTAAATTAAAATACAAACTTCTAGTTTAATTTGATTTAATTTTTTTTCTTATCAATCTCGATCTAGAAATGAAACACAAACAAAGTGTAATCTCGCGAGATAAAGTCCGTCAAACTTATTCTCGTGATTGAATTATTGATTTATCGTCTCGGCCACTAAACGCCAAATTAGGCGAAATTTGTATGTTAATGCGATGTGTATAGAACAGGTTATGAAGTATAATAGACTAATACATCCAAAGGCATCCGACCCCCTTATTCCTTGTGTGGAATTACGAATGTACCCCTAACTCCTAAGGTTTTCAAACAAGTTGGGGATTAATTAATGCTAATTGCATCTGTAATGGGGAAACTTAATTGGGTTTAAAATAATTAAGAGCCGACCAAAGTTGAGGTCAGCACGTGATAAGATAGTGATCTGTTTGGAATCTCTTTTAATTAGTCATCTTTCCACCTGCTAACTTCATCAACCACTAGTTGGAGGGAGGGTGGTTAATTAAATGTCAACGCTTTATTTTTGTTTACAAAAAAATAAACATAATTAAAACGGCAGGGGTTTTTTGGTCCCTACAAGTTTATTAATATTACCAAAATAAATTAATTAAAGAGGTTTTAACGGCTATGGAATGATTTGCAATTGTGACAATTTAATAAATTAATTTCCTCTATAAATTAATAGTTCTCATTGACTAGTAATTAATGTCAATCAACCGTAGAGAGACTTCGATAGTGTAATTAAGTTGGATAACATCAATGAGCCGTCTAATATACATACAATATGATGCATACTGTAAGTTATTAGTTGTGCTTGTAGTAATCTTGATATTGAATGCAAAACTAATAATTTGGGAGAAATCCTAACAATATATGGTGTTAAAAACTACTACCTCCCATTCATATTATATGTCTTTCTAAGCTCATGCACACATATTAATAAAATATATATTTTACCCAAATTAACCTTAATTAATACTTCCTCTCATTTTAATTATTTGACAGATTTTTGCACATATATTATTAAAATAAATTTATAGCAGCCGAGTCAACATAACTAATGATCATTTATTCTTAATGACACAATTATAATTATTCGGTGGAAACCATAAAAGAACTCTACATCTGCTCTGCTGGAGTTCTCAATATCATCTACCGAAAAATCGATTTGGAGACTGTAGATGTCGAAAATTTTGATAAAATAAAATATCAAATATTAGAATATGCAAAAATAAACAAGGAGGGAATTCAGTGAGGAAGACAAATTCGATACGATTTTGGAGAAGTCTGAAGAGGGAATAATTAGAAACGTTGAGGAAGGAAAGACAAATAAAGTGAGGAAGACAAATAGAAATAAGGATGAGGAAAGAATTAGAAACGATCCATCATTATTTATCTAAAGAAATGAGAGAAATTATCTATCATGGGAAATAGATAGAAATTTTAAATAAAAATAATTGATGAGTTAATGAGGGTAAAATTGGCATTCATTTGTAGAACGTCAATTATTTTATAAATAGTTCAAAACCTCAAAACGTCAAATAAATAAAATGGGAGGGAGTATGTATTTTTAAGGACAGACGCAGGAAAAATGTTAGGGGAGGGAAAAATCGAAGCTCCCCACAGTCTAAACATGTGTCTACAACTGTACATTTTACTAGATGTTATATTTGAATGAATCATAAATTTTTTTTATATATATACTACAGCTATTTGGATAGATGACTGGTCTTCCATCCCAAACTATCCCTAAATTTACAAAACATAAAATAAAAATAAATAAATAAATCTATATTTTTGTTTGTTTAGTTGTTCTAAATGCAACTTAAATATATCGTTTAAAATAATTCTTTTCTAGCACTTCGTTTAAAATGCACTTCCTTTTTTCTTTTCTTTTTTTATATCCTGGACATCTTCGGTACTACAATACTACTCATTTGGATGTTCTTTATATAGTATATAATAATTTCACGATGCATATAAACTAATAGATTGTGATTAATCCAATCGTATTTAAAAATATCCATACAGATTTATGATATAAAATAGGCTGTTTCCATTAAAATTTACGGGTATTATAAGCGTATGATCGATAATTAATTTGACCACAGGCAGGAATTATTTGTTTTTATATTTATACATATAATTTTAAATCTTGAAATTCGTTAGACTTTTCCAACATAGTGGCGATGGTTTATCTGTACTAATAGTATAATTAACTAAAAGTAATTTTAAAAAGATGTTTTCTGAACAACTAAAAGTTGTGCATTTTGACAGTTCGTATTGAAGAACATGCCGAATCATAAAGCAAACCAAACTAATATTTAATTGCACCAACAAAAGCAAAATGATTGCTGTGGACATAAGTATTATTTAGTTAACAAGTGATATAATTCCAGTAAATACTTAGGCAAAATATAACACTTAATAATTTATATTAGATCCAATTCGTACATTCATAGATCTTTATAAGAAAACATAAGATATGTTGCAGTTGCAGCAAGGTCATGAAAACAGAAGAAAAAACATCAACATGCAATTAATAGCAGATAAGGTGATGTTTGAATCTTTAATTAAACTGCTTATGACCTATTAGAATATCGTATATATAAATTAAATAAAATAAATAACACTTTCTGTTAGTGAATTGTTATAACAGAATCATTATGGGACAAAACCCTGCTGCAGATATACATTGCGCATAGGAGAAACCAAGTAACCAGACATCTATATCTAGATATTCAATGTCTGTTTGTTCAATAAAATCACTAATAAATGAGCAGGATTCGACTACTACAATTTTTGTATTTTTTTTTTCAACTTAAAATAATTAATCATTTCTTCGCTGTCTTTTTTGCTAAGATCTCCACGCGAAAAATGTATCGAACGTTTTCTTTTATTTTTTTCTCCTTTGTTTTTTTGGTGCGCATATCTGTGTTAGCTAGCTCATGATCTAGATGAGGTGCACTAATCAATTAATTAATTATAGTCTAATATAATTATAAATATAATAAACTGGGACTTGGTTTGACGGCCCTACACGGTGGTACTCATCAATATATCCGTGTAACGCGAAATTGTGTATTTATTCAATTTTAATTTAAAAACTTATTATAATTACAATAGAATGAAAATTTTCAGGAAACTATCTCTCAGTGTCCATAGCTTTTATATCATGCAATTGAATAGAAAAAACTTCAATACGTATTGTAGTATCTGATTTACATTATACATTTAATCAAAACATCTAATTTAATTCCCAAAATGATGTTACAACTTAATTAAGTCTTTTAACCCGTTTAACACATACAAGCAGGCATAAAACTCATCTATTGATTCTCAAAATATTTCTTCAATTCTGATTATTTATTTGTAACAATTAAGGTTCTAAGAAAAATAAATCTTTTAAGGACTTTATAATATTTTCAATGTCTCATTATCTTATTTTTTTAGGGTTATAAATATTACTTTCTATACCACATTTCTGACTTTTTTAAAATTATTCCAACCTTTAAAAAATATCAATATGTTCAATTCGATCTTTAATTTTATTATCAATTCTATCATCAGAACATGAGTCGCTAAATCTTGTGAAATGAAAGTATTCATAATTGGTTGTTATAACGGGGTGTAGGGGTGAGCAAAATATCCGAAATCCGAAAATCCAAACCGAACCAAACCGAATTATGAAATTCGGTTCGGATTTTTTCGGATTTCGGATCGGATCGGATCTTCTCATCTCAAAATTTCGGATTTTCGGATCGGATCGGATCGGAGCTTTAAAAAACCGAACAAATCCGAAATCCGAATTATATATATATATTATATTATTTTTATTAATGTCCATTTTATTTCTAAAACCCTAAAACTAAGTCCCAGTCTCCCTCACCCGCAGACACTCAGTCCCGCATACACTTTGTAGTTAATTTGGTGGATATTTTGAAGCTCATTTTTATTTTCAATTTTTATTTTGTTTGATTGTAATGAATGAATGATTGGTAAACTTAGGTATTTAAGAATGTTCTATGTTTTGAATTGTGATTGGTTGATTGTTGATTGGATTGTGTTTGCTATATTATTTTCGAATACTTTGCTATCAATTACCAAATGAGATGAAAATAAATGAATAATTATATTAATTTCGAATTTATGGATATTTTGGAATTTGTTTGGAGAATTTCGGATTTTTCGGATCGGATCGGATTTAGGGTTAAAATTTCGGATTTTTTCGGTTCGGATTTTCGAATTATTCGGATCGGATCGGATTAATTATTTTCAGAATTTCGGATTTCGGATTCGGATCGGATTTGGCAGAAATCCGATCCGTAATCCGAATACTCACCCCTAACGGGGTGGCCGTTGTATTTGGAGCTCTATTAGTTATGGCTATATCAACCAATGACATGGTAGATAAAATTAAATTATAAAAACTAAAAGTAAGACTATTTTTTATATTTTTAAAAAATCGTGATAACTTTGAGAAAAGTGGCCAGTTGGTCTCGATCGTGCATGAATTGAAGATACATACGTACTACTAGTTTATTTTTTAGGTAACTGTAACATAAAATTAAAATATTGCGCCAAAGTAGATTTGAATTTGAGTTTTGACCCACATATTAACCACACTACTTCTAAACCAATATACGCTCGTAAATAGTCTACTGCATATTTATGTTACACTGGATATATTTCATTTTATATAATATCCATACAAAAAGTAAATCAACTATATAGGCTATATATAGCCCTTCAACCCAACGAGGCGTAGGGTTTGGACCTAGAGTTCCTATGCGCTACTTTGGGTTAGACCTGCGGCACCTGCCGATAAATTGATCTCGCCCAAGTCTCGGACCGAAAGTTGCACTATATATATTTTAATCAATAAAATAGCTGAACGTCCAATAATTATTGTTTTTCCACTACTTATTTAAATTCGTCTTAGCTAAGGATGTTTCGGAAACTTTGATAAACATTTAATAATAATGATATTATGAAAAATCAAGAGCAATTTGTCTCTTCAAACAATTGAAGTGGTTGACCTCTATCGGTCCCCTCCCCAAACAAAAGTGGAAGGAAAAAAAAAACATATCAATTCTTGGTTCAATAGATACAGATCCGTGTATGTATGCCTATCGAAATATCAGATTATGACATTTTTCAATAATATCTTATCCATTACAAATGATCTTTAGCCCAATTTCAAATAAAGGGAGAAGCCGTCATTTTAGGCTTCCAGAAGTTAGCATTCTATAACCCCCCCTAAGATTTTTCAAGTACACGTTCAGAGACTTGTTTAATTCAATTGCCCCTCATCAAAGCCAATTGATTAAATGAAAAAATTAATTAATTAATTGACCGTTCATATTTTTAGTTCTACAATTTAAAATATTTAGAAATTATTCGCCTAGCTTCAGAATGAATAACTGATGGTCTCATACCTACTGATTTGCAGAATATTGCACGCGAGCAAAATTTATGCGAAATCCACCTTAACACTTACGAATTACCCTCGTCATAGAAAAATACAAAGAGCTTGAAACATTTGCTTTTGAAACTTCATGTCTGTTGGACCATTTTCAGCGTCGGCCATAGTACCTTTTCATGGTGCAACAATTGTGCATAAAACTACACCGTTTAATATCGTGCTCCCACGAGAGAAACGAAACCATAGATACGCTGACAACTTGGGTTCAGATTAATAAATATGTGCGACTTAGACTGCTTTCACTACAAACAGAAGCTTTCATCTTAATAGTTATAGCTTTAGCACAGTATCATGCCAACACAGATAGAAATGTTACAGCAGAGCTGGATAAAAGAGATCATACAGCACTATGCAATAAATAAAATCAAGTCTGAGAACTAAGTTCAGGTATTTTATAGTGGCTACATGCATACAGCAACAAAAATTATATGGCATGAATTAAACAGTCGATAGCTTAGCTATCTCAAAAGCATGTGGCACAGAATCGAACTGACTGCTATTGTGAGCACATGCATGCACGTGCGCGCACACACAGCTGCAGCAGCAGCAGCAGTAGAGGTCATGCATATCATAAACAGCTTCTGCTTCTCGTTCATTTATGTATATTCTTTTCTTATATGGTGGCGAGATAGGATGAGAGGTAAGGAAAAAAAAAAGATACCTGACAACTTGAGAGTAAATCAAAATCCAGTAAAAGCATGCCAACATTATCCGCACTGCCCTTTATTGCCAAAATGAAAAGACTAATGAACTATTCCAGGAGGAATGCGAATGCCTATGGCACGTAATGATCACGTCGATAATCACAGATGGATAAAAATCCAAATTCAGACCTGCTTGACAAAATTAAAGGGAACTTGTAAGTGAGAGAATTTTAAATTAGTGAATGATGATGATATAAAGCTCTTACCTCTTATTGATGGCCGGAGAGACAATATGGTTGTTCACTCACAAAGTCTGACAACTTGCTAGTTGAGGATTAATTACCTGCCGACTAGGAGCATAGTAACAAATTTACAACTCAAAGTATGCAGCTGAAATGACAAATACTTTCTAATACAAAACATTATAAACATACATCTCTGGGGTTTCCTGATAACTGAACAATCGAAAAGAAAATCCGTGGTCAACTGCTGCAGTTGTCCAATGATGCACTTGTTGATAAAATTTCAAGCTAAACTAAATACATTGTAGTGCAATATTTCCTAAACTATTACTGTAAAAATAATGGAAAATTCTAGATAAAATAATCATACATATCTCAGAACATGTAAGCAGGTCAACACAAAAAGTGCAAGTCAGATCAACATGATCGGAGCAAGACTGGACCCACTGTTGAGCTAAGCATATCACTAAGTGCCAGTTGAACCTCATTGGATCCATGCTCACAACTTATTAAACTTGCAAGCAGGGGAAAGAAGGAAGCCAAGTTCTTCTCAAAGGAAGTCTCTCCTATGTTACTGATAGCTTGCAGAGTTGCAACTATAAGAGGTGCCCGTGCAGCCAATTCTTTACGTCTTCCAGAACTTAAGGGTATCATCCACAAGGGCCTCCTATCAACCGATGAATCAGGCATATTCCCTGAGCATGCAACTTCAACATAGAATTGCAAGACCTCCTTACAGAGGTTCACAAGGTAAGACTCCACTTCTGACTCTTCATAATTAGGAGGTCTATCAAGTACAAGATTCTGTAGAAATGTGAGGCAAATTTGATAAGACTCATTCTCAAGGCGAAGTAGAGGAGGATCCTGCATTTGCATCGTAAACCCAAGTTCTTGCAGCTTTGGCCGTAGAGACACATCACTGTTCATCTTGTGAGCATGAAAAGCAACAGAATGAACAGCTTCAAAGAGGATAATAGTGTTTTTAACTGATAGTTGACCTCTATACATATTATAAATCTCCGCGACAGCCTGCATCATTCCACAGAAAGTTACCAGTCAGTAGTAATTATATGCCATAACACGACTTCTTTAAAAGAAAATTTGTTTCTACTGCATCTATATCAGTAATGATTCATTAAAATAGCAGTTAAGATTTTATTCTTCAGCTTCTGACATTGTGGTTGGTCTTCAAACTAAAGCATGTGCTGTCTGGACAAGGTAATTCCAATCCCCTCTACTTGGGGAAGAATACACAGACAGTTCAGAAAAAATATAATTACGAGCCAGAAAAGCTAAGAACTGCAGCACAGATGCACCAAATCATTCTAGAAGTAATGTAAATGCACCTGTATTAACAGTAGCTGAATGGCAGCTCGGCACTTAACATCAGATACAGCTGCATATAAATGACGCCTGCTCAAGTCAACCATATCGTTAGAGAATGTAATTGCCCCAGTAGATTCATCATGGCTATCTCCATTAATATCTTCTTCACGCTCCCTGATTTTATTATCTTCATTGAGAACAACAGAAAAGTCAGGGAGTGTTTCCATGGCAACTTCTTCAAGAGACAAAACCACCTCAGACCACTTTTCTTCAGAAAACAGCTCCCCAGCATTAGTCATTAAACGAACAAAAGCACCAATACCAATTCCAGCAAGACTTTGATGAGGACGTTTGATAAAACTAACTAATAATGACAACACTTTCTTTAAAAGGGGGTTGACAGTATCATAAAAATTAACAAAAAGATCAACAACCAGTTGAAGAGCCAATGTGCATGTCTCATAGAGCCATGAATCTTGATCAAGTTCCTCCACATTGCCATCAGCCATGTGACTTGGGGAATTAGCAAGGGATGGATCAATAGCACGCCGAGCATCGTCAAAGATTCTAAATAAGACAGATTCAAACACCTTTTCCCATAATGCCAATGAAAAATGTTGGCCATAGTTGCGTAGAGTATCAAAAAGTATTTGTAGGGCACTCTTCCTGATTTCAGGCCTTGGGTCGAAGCTGAGCTCAGATAGGCCTGGTTTCGGGTTGGGGGTGGGGGTCGAATTAAAATTTCAAATGAAGAAGAAATATCAGGACAAAACAAACTTGAAATCTTGATCAGTTCATAAATAAAACAGTATCAAAAACAAGAAATTCTCCTATACCTGCCAGTAAAGGAAACCATAAATAAAGATGATCCACCTTATTGGCAGCTTCCCCATTGTCAATATTCATATCCATTCCTTTATAAGGTGAAGATGGAGCAATCTTCCCGGGAATTCCCATGCCTAGGTTTCCTTCAGCAAGTTTTGCAGCACAGAAACGGAGGAAGCCAATGGCATTAAGACTAATGTCTTCATTGAATCTACTATTGGTAAATGCAATAAGACAATTTACGCAATCTGTGAAAGTAGTGGTCTCAGTTTCAGTGATATAAGGGAAATAGTCACGCAAAATCTTCTCAGTTATTTCAAAGGCAAGGAGTACAATGTTTTTATGATCATCATAAGCTGCTGTCGTGAAGACCTGAAATTATGCAAACAAGAGACGTAACAGTTAATGCTAAATGCATTATGCATCCACTTGCATGGGTAAAAGAATTTCACATAAATTAAACCAACAAATAAAAAGGCTAAATAAAATTGCAGCAGAGAACTACCATGAACATGCTCTTCCATCCTGACTTCACATTATTTACACGGGACAACACCATCTGAGAAACACATCTGATAATCAATTCCCTGATTTCAATAGCACTACTCTTGCGCATCACAATTACAAAAGGCTTCATAAACTCATTCTGAAAATTATAGTTAGCCAACTCCTCTCTCTCCAAGAATTTCATTGATAATTGGCGCAAAGAATCCATTGCAAATATTGCAATTGAAAGGTTTTCTGAGCAGCCAATGGTTACAAAAAAAATAGAGAGCACTTGCCAAATCTTTGACCAGACAAGCCTGATACGGTTCATGTTGTAGTGCCTGTGAAGGAGTAAAACATATTTATATAATTTATGCAGCCAGAGAAATAAAGCAAAAATGAGGTGACAAACAGACTTCTGCGAATGAAAAAAATATAATGGAAGAAAAAAAAAACCCAAAAGTTGAGTAACATACGCAATCTCAACTATCTTCGTGATGCTGAAAACACGTGGATCAGATGTAGACCGCAATTCATCCATAGAAACCTTGCAAAGGGCCTTGACAAAATCAATTATAGCCTCACTGTTTAGCTTTTGGCTCCGTATGAATATGCGGTTCACATCACCAACTTGTTCTAAAATGTTCAAATTAGAGACCAAGTTGTTAATCTGTTCAGATGTAATTCCAGCAGCCACATTACCAGCAATACCAGCACTATCATATGATCCCCTCCTCACAGCTGAGGCTGCATTCTGAATCTTCCCAGGTCCTTTCTTTCGTAGAACAGGAAGAATATTTGATTTGTCCTGTTTAGATTTGTCCAGTTCATTCTCAGGAATAGCAAAAAAAGTAGCATCAGGAGGACCACCTTCACCCAACAGATGCAAGTGTTCAAACCTTGAAACACATGTTAAGATGTGCTCCCAGGCATCCTGCAAGTAATTCCCATCCTCATCTGCTATTGTCACTATAGCCTGTCGATGGAAGTAAGAGATGAATCAGATGGCTTTTAAAGTTCCAATAAAGTTAAAACAAATTTTACTTAAACTTTAATCATATCTTAAATTTCCAGCAAGTCCAGATTTCAAAATTATGATGAAATTGTAATTTCACAACGCATTTTAATTTGCAGAAATCAGATATCAATGTATTTCAGGCATGTCTTTCTTGAACTCAGGTAATAGCAGACTACATCTACCAACTTCTGCCTGCATTAAGTTATGAGGAATATGCTCCACATGCTAGTGTTCTAAAGGCCATGCGCCTGGTAGACCGCAGATTGAGGCCTAGGGCCAAAGGGCCCTAGGTGCAGCTTTGAAATCGTGACTTCTATATATATGTTTCTGGCATAAAATTTCATTTTACTGCAATTTAAATCTATATGGCCTATATATATGTGTGTGTGTGTGTTCTTTTTTTTTTAAATCTTGAATTCTACGATGCAAAATTTGAGGTTATAATCAAAGTTATTGAGATCATTAAAGCTGAGTCAGTAAAGAAAAGTAGTATAACAAGGACTGTTCAAGAAGAAAAAGTTGAACATTCAACCTTTTTGAGACTTGACAGATTTGGTTAATGTATTTTCTAACTTTTAACTAATAAAATCTAATAATTTTATTTAAATAGATCTAAATTCTAAAATAAGTAATAGTACTATTAAATAAATAAAAATTGACTTTTTAAAAAATAAAAATAAAAATAAAATAATGAAAAGGACAAAAGTGAAGGCCCAGGTGGCGCCTACTCACACCTAGGTGAGACAGCACCTTATTAGGCCATTCAAGACAGAAGCATGACAGCCCCTAGGCCAAGCCTAGGCGGCAGCACTTTAGAACCCTGCCACATTTATATACTCAAATAAGAAGTCACAGAAGTAGCTAAATGATAAGCTTCACTACGAAAAAAAAGGTTCACATTGATAAACAGATACTGGTAAATTAGAGAGAGACAGTGCTGGCAAGATGACAATGTTTCCTGAGAAGTTCTTCATAAACACAAGCAATATACAGAACAACCATAAGTAGAGTCATGCAGAGAAGAGTCAACAAAAGAAGGGGGCTAATTCTATAATCAATTAATATTCTTTTTTCACATGCAGGGATACTAGGAGGTTTCAGGGAAGTGAGGAATAAACACTCAAAAGCAGCAAACATTGTAATTTTGTAATTTTTAGACATATTAAAGCTGTAGACAGTCTCTAAGGACTCATTCTACAAAGGTGGTGTTCCAGTTGCTTCACAACATAAGAGAAGGAGATTTCCAATATTGTCTATAATCTAATATTCAAGTCGCTCCTTGTCAGGCATCTTGGTTCTCTGCAGTTTTCAGTTATCAGCTACATTTTTAATCAAATAGAAACCCCCTTTAGTAGAGCAGAGACATGCTCTAGACTTGAGATAGGAGATCAAAACACACTAGCTAAAGAACTGACTTTCACTAGGATCAGAGATGCAGTAATGGACATGAAAAACTGCATGCTTTGAATAGTAGAGAAAATGACTTGGACTTGATGCTTATAGGTGGTGCAAGGTTCAGTTTTCACTGCTCTGGTGGGTCAGGGGTAGTGAATACTAAGTTTAAGACACTGGCGGAGTTACCCATTATCTCTGAGTATGCCATTTGATCGGATTAATTTTAGAAGATGCATAAATTGGAAAAGAAACTGCAACTTTTATTTGTACCAATAGATTTATTTAGACTAGCTTAAACATAGAAATCATGATAAACAGACAAGGAGTACCTACCTTGATTGCATCAATGTTTTTTTGTCTGATATCTGCAGGTGAATGGAGGGAAGTGAATTTGGCAAGCGATGTCACAAAAGCATCTCTATGAGTTTTCATAGACATTACTGCAGTAACATGGATTGCACTGCGAAAGCCTTCCAAGCATAGAGCTATTACGAATTCATCATCACTTTGGTCAAGAGGAACACTGAATGCAGCCAGCATGGGAGCCCAACAAGCCTCTATCATAAATCTGAGAATCACAACATCTGCTGCAGGATAATAAACTGACCTACATTTACCAAAATGCAAGTAGAACGTCAAAAGGGTTTATACATCCTAGAAAGATAGCAAAGTCAATCATTATAACAAGGAAAAAAATGTTAAAAATTTTGTTATTCTGGTATTATTGAATTCATCAAATCCTAACCATGATTTCCTAATTCCTACACTTTCAGGAGTGAGTTTTGTGTGTCGGGTGAGTATCAAATGAGAGGAGATTTACAAAGGCTATGTCTCAAGTAAGGATAATGAGAAGGAAAAGAAGCAAGGAAATAGGGATTAAAGCATCCTCTGGTCACTAGCTGCGTATCAAGTCCCAAGCCTATGATGCAGAAAATAATATAATAGATCTTACTCTGATTTGCTAGCTTTTTCTTTGAATTGCTCCTGCATATGTTTCATAAGGTCATCACCAGTCCCCATGCTCTCACCACCTCGCTTGCGGACTACAATATTCAGTATGGCATCTAACCCTAACAGTCTGTTTGAGTTCAAAGACTGGGGCTGTTGGATGGACAAGTTATCTTCTTTCATTTTGATCTCGTTCCTTGATATTCGCTCAAACAACGATCTCAATTGCTCCTCAGGTAAATCTTTCCCATCATCTATTCCACGATTGTTCCTTATAAAGTCCTCAGCTGACATCTTTATAAACAGAAGAAAACTGTAAGAAGCTACAAAAATAGTTGAAATCACACTCCCAAGAGTCCCATCATTGACTTAAGAGTTTACAGTACCTTGATCTTAACCATAGGGTTATGTGCATCAGTGTTCAGCATTATAACAGAGTAGGCAAGAACATAAGCCGTGTCAGCACTTATGAAGGCTTTTGGGTTACATTTGCAGTACCGTTCAGCGAATTTTTCCATAATACGATCAATCTTCTGTGCTTCACCTGGAAGTCTAAAGCCTTGTAGGAAGAGTCTTATTGCCTCATCAAACTCCATATCTTGAAAATCAAAGGAATCAACATATGCATGCATCACTTTCAGTGATAAATCTTCCCTTTCACCCAAGTAGTCACCAATTAGACTTTTATTTAAGCCGGATGATTTCTTAAGGAAAGCTGCTATCTCTTCTGGAGAGTCCCCCACCTTATTAGCACATATCAGGAATTGAATACCTTTCTTGGGACTACGATTAAAAAGAGAGATGCCCTCCTGCAATATAATTAATTTAGGAGACCACTGTTATACTTGGAAGTCGGAACTAGATACTGCAGTAAACAAACTTATTTTATGGAATTGGACCTGAAGTTCAAGTTTATATGCACGACGCTGCTCAATTGTTAAGACATCAGAAACTTCACTTGATTCAGAGTGATTGTCTGATGCTTCAGAGGATTCGTCTGCATTGCCGTTTGCCAGAGGAGCACTTCCAGGATCAGAACTGTTATCCACAGCTTCAAGTTTACTCTGAGAGTCAGTGTCAGGAAGGCGCAATTGTTTGTTCATCCAGTCACCCATGCACTTCAAAATATCAACCAAGCATTTCATAGCTTCTAGCTTCATGGAAACATCTTGTGGAGGCTGAAGAGTAGTTGCAACACCAGGTGGAACACCTTGAGCAGTTCTAAGTAGTCCATTGACTGTCCTGGAATACCAGGACAAAATGAAGAGTACAAATTAAAAACTTCACATTATGCTTCAATCTTCATGTTGTCCAAAATATTTATCTTCTCAGGAAAGCAAAAATGCATTAGGTAACTAAATTTTAAGGGAATATGGTTTTTTCTTCCAAAAGATCTATCAATCAATAATCCAATCAAATAACCCCTTACCCTACTATACTATTTCCAACAACAAAAGCAACAATGAATTAAAAACAAATCTGATTTTGGAATATCTTCCAAAATTAAAGTGAGTGTGTTTACGAACAACTATAGGACATGGTATATACACAAAGCTCTTCCTTAGGATAAGGTCAAAAATTGAAAGAATCGGTGCAAATAACATTACTACAACTTAAACAATATCAAATAAAGAAAGGTATGAGAAAATATCACCTCTCAAAAATATTTGAAGCGTTGACATCACAGTCATAGTTAAGGAATATGTCAATCATGATCTGTGAATCACCACAAAGCTTCTCGAGACACCGAAGCACCGTTACCTTTTGGTGAAAATTAGGTTGTGCAACATTTTCTAGTACTCTCAGGATAATCATAGGGAAAAATACTCCAATTTCTGCCTTCAGTCCAGCTCGAAATCGTGAGACCAAACTTACAAAAATTGAGCAAGAAAGCTGGAAAATGATCATAAGGGTTGAGGAGGTGTTCTTCAAAAGTGACAAGCATAAGTACTGCTTTATAGCATCTAAAAATCTGTGGAAAAGCAAGAATAGAGTACATAGATTAATATCGAAGAAAAACAACCAATCAAATTAAACAGAAAAGAAAATAAGTTAATGGTAAAGGATATATCAATATATCTGGCAAAACAATCGGTCAAAATTAGAGAAGGAAACAAACTTAAGTAAGGATAACTTAATTAGCAAGATTAACAAGCGGAATATCAATGGGCCAAATTAACAAACTTATGATAAGCACATTACAGCTGCAGACCAAAAACAAAACCAAAATCCTACATCTGCCATTGCATCAGACCAACATCTACTCAGGAGTATCAATGGGGCAATTTATTGCAATTAAACTACCCTAAGTGATTCCACCGGAATACTAGTTTATATAAAGCATGAAAATCCTGAGCCCAATTTCGGTGAAGAATCTATAAACTACTTTTTTTTTTGAAAGAGAATCTATAAACTACTTAAGTAGTCATAATCTCTAATTTCTATATTTCAGAACACTCATGTCAGTTGTATCACATGGTGAAGAGCCTGATTCAGAGCACCAAAAAACAACCGAACTTTGAAATCTGACAACACAGTTCGTGCCCAAAGTAGTTAGACAAACAGTAAATTCATAGTCTAAACATTAATAACAAACCCCATGGTCATACTATACATGCTGAAATTAAGTTTCAGAGGCAGAAAAGAAAACCTGAGGAAGTACTCATGTAAGCTATAGAAGCAAAGTTGCGCATCGAATACCTTTCATTTGTCCTAAATATTGCCCCTGCATTCTCCAACAAAATCTTGAGCAACTCCAAAGCCAAAATCTTCCCCTTCATTGCCCGAGGATCCACCAGGGCATCTTTGGGTGGAGTCTTCATCGAGAGCTTACACAAAGCTCGGAATACCAGAAAAGCATCCCGCCTCAATTTATTTCCAATCTGAACCTCCAAATTATCATCTACTTCACCATCCGTCAACTCTCCTTTCCTTCCCTCCAATGCCGTCTTATACATACTGATCTCCCAGTACTTTGCATCTAGCATATCCTTATCCGTTGAATCCAACAAATCTGTCGGATTAGTGCCTTCCACCGTGGAGGTCTTAGTCTCAAATGCCCCATCATGCACCCCAACCCCCGATCCCATAATGCTCCTCGGCGTACCAGGACTAAAAACGCCATCAATATCCTGCATTATCTTAGTAATAAAACCCTGCACGAACACAGTCATCGACCCATCGGCATCAGCTTTCTCCATTGGTTCCGTCAGCTCCGCCACCACAATCGGATGCACAGGCACAGTCGATGAATCAGCCTCCATTCTCCTAAACACAATTACCAGCATCTGAACCAACGACGCCTTCGCAGTCGTCTGATTCACCACATTCTTACTGCTTAAATAAATGTCGTAACAAGTCCTCACCACCTGCAGCAAACAGTCGCCGTGGATTCGCAGCGCGACCGACGTGACAGCCGACAGAAGCGCCTTGATCACCAGCAACTCCACACTCTCATCCCCTGAATCATGACATTTGCACGCACAATCAATCAACTTCGACAGCAATTTCGCGTCGTCGCCGCCGGTCGTGTCCGCCTCGCCGTGTAGGTAGCCGTGAGCGATCAATTTCTGCAACGCATCCAGCGCAGTCTCCATAAGCTTGAGGTGATCGGAAGACAGCGCATTGATTAGGGGGCTGAGAACGAACTCGGAATCGGATAGTGAGAGGTCGAGTAGAACTCCGGGGTGCGGTGACGCGTCGGATTCGGATTCGGCGGAGGCAGAGGGGGTTTGATTGGGTGCGTTGAGGCGTTCGACGACCGATTTGCACTCGGCGGCGAGTTTGGAGTGCTTCCGCCATGAGGCGTTTTTGATGATTTTGTCGAGCGCGGGGAGTAGGATTTGAGATAGTCGGGAATCGGCTCCCTGAGAAGCCATTCCCGGATGTTCACGGTGAGGAGTAGGTGAATTGAGTGTTGTGTCGTGGTGGAGGTGGCGGCGGAATTCCTATTCTTTCAGTAGCGCGGTGGAGATGGTGGCGGTGCCATGTTGATCGGCGGTGATTTGAAGTGGAACGGAAGTCCAAAATATACGACAGTATGTAATGACGGGAAAGCCCTCGAGGTTTACCAGCTAGCTAAATTGTAGTGATTCAAAGAATAAATGATGTACTAGTGGTTTAGAGAAGAAAATTACGGTCCTGATGCATTTTCCTTTTTTGATGATTATTATCCAATAATAGATTAGCACCTGTCATAAAATAATTCAGCATCGGGATCATCTCGGTGAAATTAAGGAAATTGGCAACTGCTACAATGTTCATTAAATTAGATTAGATATCATGCATTAAAACAACATTTCAAGATCTGACTGAAATGTATTTCAGTGGAGGTATATTTCCCCGATTTAATTAAACTACTCCATCAGTTCCCAAGATGATTGAGATCTGAAGAATTCAAATTTTTCATTTTTAATTCGATGGTTTGTCTTATACTCAACAAACACGTATGCGTGTATATATATATATCTATATAGGGATATATTCACGTAAAAACTTATTATAGTGTAGAATTTAGAAACTTTTGTAGTCCCTAGATTGATCAAATTTATACGGTCAAGATCTTTACACGTGGAGGAGTATTTTATTTTAATAAATTAATTTCATCTATTTTTAATGCATATAAGGATAATAGTGTCCAATATTTGTATCAATTAAATCATATCCCTAATTCAAAGCGTCGTCCAATTAATTTATGATTCCATATCCCACTAGTACACCATCCCGCGCGATGCACGGTCATCACATTATAAAAATTCTATAATTCTAATTAACATTACAAATAGATGATCTATAGTAAAATAATTACAAAATATAATTATATTTAACTTTTAAATAATATAATATGGCAAAATCATGTGCTAGTATCTTATCACCCAGTGATATTATGTAATTTAATTCTTTATCATGAAATAGAATTCTTAACATGCAAATATTCAATGTTGAAGCATCCAAACGTTTGTGTCACAAATATATTGTCGCAATTTAGAGATATAAAAACAAATGTCGCATTTGTTTGTGACACATTATTTAGATGACGCAAATATACGACATTAAGTGCTATACTATTTTATATGTGTTGTATAATTATGACATTTTACTGAGGTGTCGCAAATATATTGTCGCAATTTAGAGACATAAAAATAAATGTCGCATTTGTGTCACAAAATTGTGACACAATATTTAGATGATGCACAATTGAGGCAAATATACGACATTAAGTGCTACACTATTTTATATGTGTTGTATAATTATGACATTTTACTGAGGTGTCATAATTTAGAGACATAAAAATGAGCGTCGCACTTGTGTCACAAAAATATGACACATTATTTAGGTGACGCAGAAGCGACGCAAATATACGACACAATCAGCCTAAGTGTAGTAATTTTATGATATTTACATGTAATGTCGCATGCACTTATGTCGCAATAGACCAGTTTTCTTGTAGTGAACATGTAAGGAATAAATACTAAGTGAATAGTATATAAGTTTTCTTTTGTAAACGGCGTATTAGAAATTCTTCGTCACAAACATAAATTGTATACAAACAAATACTCATCAGTCAACTTTTTTTTCGTCAAAGTTTGAGCTATATCATATTTCACTGGACAATAAAAAAAGAATATAATGCATCCCCAAAACTATATTCTCATTTCTCTAGCATGTTGAATATATATAGCACCAAGGATAATTTTTTTTTTCTTTTTTTGGTAAATCACCAAGGATAAATTTAACTATATCACTCAAAATCTCTCATTGGATTTGTATACTTGGAAAGCTACCGTGAACAAAAGAAAAAGTTGAAATTGAGATATTTTCAAGTAATTCTTAAAAACAAAGAGTAAACTATGAAAGCCTCAAAGCATGCAAATTTGATAAACTCGTGCGATGCACAATATCGATACAGTATAGGATGAAGGTCGTTGCAGAGGTTTCATTTGATGTAGTTGTCCGATCTCCTGCAACAGGCTTCATGTTCATAATTTTTCCTCTAGCAACAATCACAACATCCTCTGCATGTAGGTGTGAAATCTCCCATGAAATAGAATCTGTGACCATCAAATAGTTTTGGTTGCTGCAAAATCACAGAAAAGAGGAAATTATGTAAATAATGAGTTTAACAGAACAAATGGTGAAGAGGGCAGCAAAAGATTAACCTTGTGTAAGAATCTTAATCTTCCAAGCTTTGGTCCATCCTTAATCCCATGAATGTCGACTGAGATCTCAAACTGATCCGTGTGGCTTCAGTGTAAACATTAATCCCTGAATCAATGGAAACATATGAAGTTATGAACAATATATAGTATGTATATATATTACCAAATACAGTTGTAATGTAGAAATGTTCAAAATGCTCACTGATGAGACTTCAAAAACAAATAAAGGAGAAATAAAAGAAGCGAACAATAGTAAGATATGAAATACTTAGAGAAAATGCATATTGATGCTAATATTATCACAGTGACAGGAACATGAGAGAAACATATATATATATATATATATATATATATATATATATATATATATATACGCACACACATATATATATACACACTACAACATCACATCTTATAGCAAATTTAAGAAATGAGAGTTATTTGAAAAATAACGACTACTATGATCAAACAAATATCAATTTATTATTAAAATAGCACAAAAGATTCTCGTATATTAATTTTGCCACTAAATTAAAATCTCACAGATTCCTTCCATAGAAGACGCCGTAAGAAAAATAAATACAGATCGATTTGAATCCGACTTGGTGAAAATCATGAAATTTGGCGAGCCCATGGCCTCATTTCCTCGGACAAACTGATTTCTCGACTCCACCTTTCGCTCTCCATAGTCGAAGCTATCCACCATGAAGAAATACGGCTTCAATTCAGATTCTTCGGAGGAAATCTCTGCACTTTGCGAAAGAATCCCATTTGATTCTATGCGAGACAAATTGAAGATGGCGATATGATGTTCAGAGTGTGAATTGGTTGGTTAGGAAAATGTGACTGGTTTTGGGATTAAATTCTTTCAGATAAACTTGCAGAGATTTAGAGATCTTTGCTGAGTGATTATAAAATTTTGGGGTTAGAGTAGAGAGAATGCGTGACAGAAGGAAACTGAATTTGTGGAGAAAGAGGTTGCGTGAGAAGATAGGTTTTCACTGTAAAATAACTCCCCACTTCCATAGTTCGTGCAAATAACTGCTTCACCAATAAATGTGCTCCCCACCCTCAATTACAGTTTTGCAGTATCAAATTATGTCTCGATGAAAATTTTGAAAATGGAACAAACATTATCAATTTTTTTAATGCTAAAAAAAATCAATTTTTTTTTATTTTGGCGCTAAAATTAATGTTTCAGTTACAACCTTGTTTTAATATATATATAGATGTAATATGCCCACGTTATGCATGATTTCTTCCAACATATATTCATCTTCAAAGATTTTTTTGAAAGCTCTGAATCATTAATCCTTAGTAAAAGCGAATCGATGATCTTTCGAGAAGACGATCATACAGTAGTTTCGTGCAGATAAATGTGAATTGTTTTGTAATGCATTTTTTATTTTTGGTCAAGTAATTGTGCACTTTTATATAAGTTATTGTGCATTTTAAGATATGTAATTTATGTTTTCTTATGCATTTACCAGATATGTTAAATTATTAATGCATATATTTATTTATTGTATTATGCAGCTGGAAAAAAAATTCAAAATGATGGGACGCAATGTCAATTAGATGATGCCAGTGCAACATGCAAACACTATCAATCCCTAGACGATTATTATTTTGAGATTGGGATTCCATTAAGGATAAGTTTGTTGATGAGGATGAATGATTCTATAAATCTATCGTGTGGAAATGTTTCATTAGATTAGTAATTCGTTTTATTTGAGTGGATTGTAGAGGCATAAAAATCTGTATATGTTGTATCAATGCCTTTTTATGTTCGACATTTTGCATGTATCCAAAGTACACAAAAATATATATGGAGAATAATTATATATAATGTATGTTTATATTTTACGTGTATTTGAATGATATATAATATTTCCATGGAAATATGTTGAACTACATATTTTTGTGAGTATGTATCACATAATATATGCACTTATAATGCATTTCAAATGTGTACGATTAATAAATTATTTTCATAAAATACATAATTCATATAGTCACAATTGCTTTTATTATATTTATTATTCATTTCATGAATATATATAAATATTCATTGGATACTATAAAAAAATAAGAGATATAATTTGATGCGTGATAAATATGATAACTGACAACATGTAATATGTTCCGATAATGCATTTATATTCCCTATGTTATGCATATAAATCATAGACACATTATGCATGTGGATAAGTGGATTAATAAAATTTAATTTATATTAATAAATTATATGTGAAATTAATAATCTCTAATTAAGCATTAATAAACTATATGTGATTAATAAATCCTAATTGTAACATTTTTTTATTACCCATCATATATGCATTTATAATGCATATTAAGTGTTTACTTTATGCATTGTAATGTCAATTATGCATTATTTATTTCATGAAGATATTAATGTTTATTGATTGATATAAAAATAAAGAACATGAAATTATTAGTGTTTATTGATTGATATAAAAATAAAGGATATAGTAAAAATGAAATTAAATTAAGGCATAAATAATTATCATCGAAATATCTGCTGCAAATTCCTAAATTTAAGGAAAAATTGATTATAATGAAAGGCAATAAAAATAAAAGTATATGAAATAAAAAAAATGCAAATTCCTAAATTTAAGGGAAAATCGATTATAATTAAAGGCAATAAAAATAAAAGTATATGAAATAAAAAAAATGTAACAAACGCACAAAAAAAATAAGAAAAAAACACTTATTAAATTATAAGAAACATATAAACATTTTATATTATTACCAACCTGACATTTTGATTTCCTGAGATGAGCGATCAGACGGAATGGCGAAGTTAAAAAACTAATAAAAGATGAACTAGAAAAATGAAGATTGCTGATAAAAGGAAATAATAAGATAAAATTGGAAATGGAAATCAAATTACTATAAACTGCCGTGTAGAAAAAGAGTAGCAAAGGTAAGTATTTATTCTTCCTTAATTAAAGGTAGTAGACGGTTACAATTAAGTAATGAAAGACAACACTACCCTTTTTAACGTCAAAAAATATTAAATAAGAATAGAAAATTCAATATTTATACAACCATTGATTAATTAAGATTTATGGTTCAAAAAAGTTGAGGTCCAAATAATTTGGTACCAAAATTTAAAGAGGATAAGTTTTTTAACCCTAAACTTAAAACTACAAGTTTTCTATACCAAAATTGATTAAAAGACTAAAATACCCTTTACTATTTTAAATTTTGTCTCTCTCTCCACCTATCGGTCCCCCACCACAAACCCACATTCTCTCTCTTATCTCTCGACCGAAACCACGAAGAAGAAGAAGCACGCTCTCGACGGAAGACTTGCGGGCACGATGAGTTCGTCAGAACACAATCTAACCACGATGGAGAGGCGTCGTGGCCTTGCCGCATCACGAAGAGGAAGAGTTCCTAAACGAGCCGCCGGTTAGTGCGCCCTAATTTTCGAAATAAATTGAAATTTTTTGGCAAATTTCGATGTTTAATTCATGGGTATTCATGCTAAAGTTAAGTTGCGAAGAAATGTACATGTTCTATGCGTTTAAATGTTGATTTTTGGTGTGAATTTGGGCTGAATTTATATGGGCACGATGGGGGCACGATGGGATTGGGGGCGATGGTGTTGGGGTCGATGGGGTGGGCACGACGGGGCGCGATGGGGTTGGGGGCGATGGGGTTGGGGTCGATGGGCTGGGGGCGATGGGTGGCACGAAGGGGGTTTGGGGGCGATGGGGGTTGGGGTCGATAGCGGGGCGATGTACTGGGGGCGATGGGGGGCTTTGGACACGATGAGTGGACACGATGGGCGGGGCGATGGCGGATCCATCGTGACTTTGCCATCGTGCCCGGAATAAGCCGGTATTTTTTTGTGTTTTGTCTTGTTTTTTGAATTTGCTCTCGTGAATTTATTGCTTATGGTTGCCCGTTTTGTTATTGTAGGAGGGTTGTGTATGGAAAAGGCCCACGTTACGGGCTGTGACACGTGGAATCAATTTGTATATGCGTTGTGATGTGTTTAAAGAGATACTTTCCACGCTGCGTCGCATTGGCGGGCCTAGACACGGAGAGCGTGCGATAGAGCACTTTTCCACTCCGGGGTCGTAGAGCGGGCAGATTAGAGTTAGGCGGACGGGCGGTCTTTGCGGTGCCGCCTTCGCCTTATAGCCGGTACGGTGCGGGCGACCACATACTCCGCATCACGTCTGGTTTTCGGCTCGGGGGTCGGACCGTCCGTTTTACACCCCGTGATTATGCCACTAATCACGGGACTTCACTGAAACACGGAGTTCGACCTTGCGAGACTCGCACGATCCAGATCTGACGGTTTATTTCACCGGCATTTTCATGCCAAAGAAACAAAGGTGAGCGAGCCGCAACAAGTTCAAGGAACGCAAGTTAGGAGATGAAATGGAAGATTATTTGAAGGCCGCGAACTTGTTGGTTTACTCTACTTTCTCTTGTGCCGGGACAAGATGTCGGTCGGAAACTGGGCATGGCCGGTAGAGGACTTTGAGCGGTGGGACGGGGTTTTCAACAGGGTCTTTACACGTACCGGGGAGTTGACTCACCATCGACACCGTGGCTCTTACCACGGAACGGGGAAGAGATTGACTACCCTTCTACGGTCCGATGCGGGTCTGCCGGCTTTGGATGTACGAGGCATTTCCTCGTTTGGGGCCTGCGGAATGAGAGATGAAGTGATCGGCGCCGATGCTTGATGTGGGAGACGGAGCACTTGTGAAGGCGGACTTCTTCAGCACTTTTGACCAACCGGTACGTAAATCACTTTATTTTTATGAATTTTTTAAAATTTCAAAATTTATCGATATATAATTGTTATTTTATACGTATTTCATTACGGCTCGAAATGAATGATGTCAGTTGGTCCGATGGAGGAAGAGGCAGCCGAGTACTACTTCCTTAGCTTTGAGAACGGGGATCCGTTTGATGTGGTGTGCCGAGAAGCCGGTCGGATTGCTGGTCGGGGTAGGGCGAGGTTGTGTTTGCGGGGCCCATCAAGAACAAGGGCAAGATCAAAGTTACGACAATGGAGAAGATGAAGGCGACCTTTGGAAAGGTGTCGAAGCGTCGCCGAGAGAGTAGTCCTCTCCGCCCGTCCTCGAGACGAGAGCGAGTGTACCGGGGAGGCGGAGGACGGGGTGTGTTGTTTGCACGGACGGCCTTGTCCGGAACACGAAGTCGACGCGACGACGTCGTCGATCGCCGGTTGAAGGCGATCTTGCACGACGACCCGAGCACGGGTTGCTCTTCGAGTAGGCGATGTGGTCTTCGGCAGATCGTGGACTGCTTCGGTCTAGACGGAGCGGGAGTTATCGGCGGCACTGCGACTAGCAACGGAGTCGCGGCGTGACCACGGCCGCCACTCTCCTTTGCTGCCGAGCCCGTCACCACCTGCGGCTAGCCACGGGTCTCGGCGTGACCCGGCGCCACTCCGCTGCTGCCGGGCCCCCAGTCGCTCTGCGGCTAGCCACGGGTCTCGGCGGCGTGACCCGGCCACTCCGCCGTCTGTTCTTCTTGCTAGCTACCACGACTTCGAGGTGGATCGTGATCGAGCGGGGGTCTGGCTACACCGTCACCGGCCCTTCCGGCGCTCTGCTTCCTGAGACCTCACCCGCGGTTTGCGGCGGCGCTTTCGAGTTGGCCGGCCGAGAGAGAAGAGGAGGAGCGGGGTGAGTTTGGTGAGTAGTCCTCCTCCGAGACACCCTAGGCCGTCTGTGCGCACTACGTACGCCATATGTTGGTGAGACGCCCGGCTCTCGTGCACGAATCGGTCAGCGGTACGTGCGCTTCGGACATATGGGCGACAACACCGTACGCGTGATAAAAGAGATTGACCACACGGTGACGCGGGCATTTTCGACCTTGTGGAGAATGTGGACGAGTGCTTCACCTGCGAGAGGTAACATTTCTTGCAATTTAACGTCTTCGCATATTTAAATTATTTACATTGATTTATATATCGTCATGTAATGTAAATTTTTTGAATACGGAGTCATGGATTTGTACGTGCTTTCTTGTAGGTGTAACGGCGAAAGGGGGGTTGCGGGAGTTGGTGCGGTGACCCACTTATTGTTCAAGGGTCTACGTTTTTTGTAAGTTTTTGTTTGACTTTTATTTGTTGTATTAGTTGGTTTACAAAAAAATATTTTTAACTTGTTTTACTTTTTTTAAACCGATGCTTAAAGAGTTCCACGAGCTAAGTCCGAAGGGCAACCAAGTGAAGGGAAACAAATGGATATTACCATGACCTATCTTGGATCTCTTTCATGGCATGGACACACGAACGGGATCCCGTGGTTAAACTGCAACACAGTAAGTGATGTTAAATTGATTATAAGTTGCTTTTTCTTTCAAATTGTCAGTATTCTTGATTTGCAGTTGTACTAATATTTGTTATTTGAATAGATTATTGCCTTTTGTTGTCTTGATGAGCATTGGGTCACTTTGCCGAAGATCAAAATAGATGATTGGTGCATCGAATTGTATGACTCGTTGTCACACCAACATGATGCCAATAAATCTCGGATAAACGGCAGATGAGGCCACCCTTGTCTCGTTCCTAGGCCTGCTAACTACGGGGAATTCTTTTGGATGAATAACCGCAAGACAAGAAGAGAAGACTTCATGCCATTGATCATAATGCCACCTAGTGACGGTTCGCCCGACCGATGGGGTCGATTGCGGTCACTTTTTGTTGCATGTATCTAGATCGTATGGTGTCCAAACATCAACAAAAAGAGCGCATACAAGGAATATTGATGTGAGATACATTAGAAGCTATCGTAAAGAGATAGGTGCTAGGATATTTAGCTTGTCTTTTGATTTGTGATTTTTTGTACGATTGACCATGCCACTCTTATTTATAATATGTGGTTCATTTGTCCTAATTTTATTTATTTGTTGAGCTTATTGTGTTTAGAAATTGGAAAATGTAAAAAACGGGGACGAAGCCCATCCGCACATCCCCCTTTGCCCCCATCGTGCCCATCGCCCGTCGTGCCCATCGTGCCCATCGCCCATCGTGCCCATCGCCATCGCCCCCATCGTGCCCATCGCCCCCATCGTGCCCATCGCCCCATCGTGCTCACGATGAAGTCCCCATCGTCCCCAGAAGAACAGGCATCGATAAGTATTTTTAATACCTTAATGTTATTCCATAGTATTTTTTATATCATATAAATAATTTTTTATACCTTACATACATACTTATGATCAATGCGAATGTTTTTGCAACATCGATCATATACAACATATAATTTGAGAATTTGAAGTAAATATTCATTGAGATCGCTTTTCATTCTTAAGATATGATATGATTCGTAATCATATTAAAGACTACGATTTAAATTATTTCAAATGTTCGTTTTTACTTATGAAATTCTTAAATAAGCAATTACAAATCAATATATCGGCACCACATCAACATAAAGTCCAAAAATGTCTATAAAATCAAAATTTCTTGAGGGCGATGGGACATGCATACGTGAGGGCGATGGCCACCATGGGAACGATGGGGCGATGGGGTGAGGGGCGATGGGCACGATGGGGCGACGGGGGCGATGGGCACGATGGGGGCGATGGACACGATGGGAACGATGGGCGCGATGGGGGCGATGGGCACGATGGGGGCGATGGGCGCGATGGGCACGATGGGGGTGATGGGGCGATGGGGTCTCCCGTCGTGGGCGATGGGCGCGATGGGCGGGCTCGTGTACCCGCCGGGCGGGTGAGCCGCCGAATCTAAACACAATAGAAAGCTCAACAAATAAATAAAATTAGTATAAATGAACCACGTATTATAAATAAGAGTGGCGATTGTCAAACGTGCAAAAAATCATAAATCACGAGTGCATCGGACATTTTCGATTGTGTGTTCTTCACTACCGCAATTCTTTGCATTTTTTCTTTCGTCGCCGTCTCGACTCGATGGTTCTCCTCGGGGGAATATTTATATCGACATCTAAAGCGAGTGGTTCGGTGCAGATTCTTTCTATTGTGGCCGGGTCCCCCTTACACTTAGAGCATTTTTGGCTACGGCGTGTTTGTGGGCGCACCTTCATTCTTGAACGAACACGTGTGTCCTCGGACGGCGGCTTGACGAACTCCCACCGGTGGCAAGCAAACGATTCTTGCAATATCAGGCGGGACATTCCAGGCTCCTCGGGATGTGGTAGGCCTAATGGATTCTCTTAAGTCTCGCGCAGTCGTGTTGCTTGTAATACCGACTTACGAAATCAAACAAATTGACGAGTGTTTCCTTGGGTCGCATAACGAACAAAAGTTAGAAATATTGAGCCATGAAAATACAAAGGTAATACCGACTTACGAAATCAAACAAATTTACGCTTGTACGTACCGAGGGCGGCGGTACATGACGACATGGCATCTTATCTGATCGAACTCACGACACTCACATGTCCATTCCCAAGGTCCACTCGAAGACCATCTTCTTGTCTTTCACTTTATAAACATTGTCGGTTAGTAGGTTGATGACGAGGCGATGACTTGCTTCCCTTGTCACGACAAGCTTGTTGAAGGCCTCGAGTGTAATCTCGTACTTTCTGCCACAGCTAATGCCCTCTTCTCGTCGAACCATTTCTCGACAATGCAACGATACACCTCAAGTAACGAGCAAATAGGTAAACGTCTAGCCCACGGTAGCCTAGAGTTCAAGCTTTCGGCGCATTGGAGGTCATGAAGCTGTACCGTCAGTCGGGCGGGGCAACGCGACCTAGACCACCTATGAACACCAATTTCGGAAAGTCGTGTGTGAGCACCCTCACATGAAGCTTTCAAGGCAGAAAAATTCTTCTCGAACTCTTCAACACGATAAGCATACGCTGCATTTTGGAAGATGGCGAAGGCTCGACGGCCGTATCGCGTCGGATTCTTGCAACGTGTGGTGAAAGCACAATCCGTTGCATGCGGTCGGATAGATGGCTTTCACGGCGTTTGCAATGCTCTTATGTTGGTCGGAGACGATCAACAACTCGTCGGAGGGTCGAAACACTGCTGCGATTTGAAAGAAACCAAGTCCACGACTCATCGTTCTCATCGGACCAATTCCAATAGCTATAGGAAAGAGCATTCATTCCGTCTTTGCTAACGGCGACAAAAAGAACTCCCTTGTTCCAGCCCAAGATGGGTCCCGTCCACACAATCAACGGCCTCGAATGGCGCTCGAAGGCACGAATACCTTGTCCTAAGGCGAAAACATGTGACAAAATACTCGCCTCACGTGCCGATCTGCATGTTGTACTCGATGCGGGATTCTGGCTGCCTCCAAAAAAATGTAGATACGACGGGACCATCGATACGACTTGTCAAAGTCACCGTATGTCTTCTCTATCGCTATATTCCTCGTTTCTAGAGCGAGGTCACATAACATGTGAACACCAAACTCTGCACGCGCATCTCTTCCATCGTCTCTCTCGGCTTCAAATACGCCTCGCCGCAAACCAGTACCTGACGGTACACGGTGCAACTTTAGCGAAGTCATTTCCGCTGGCCGGTACGGATCACGTTCAAGTGGCGGTGTGATCCAAAGTCAACTTCGTAATGTACCCAAATCGAGTCGCCCTCGTCTTTTGGCCCCCGGCACACAACCTAAAACGTGCAATTATTCCTACCGTGCTTGCGAGAAAGGCCTATACGATTTACGGCGGAACGATCAATGACGTACTCTGAAGCATGTGCTCCGGGTGATACATTCCATGTGCCCATCTCTTCTTCAATTCATACTTGGGCAGAAACGTAGCCCGGCACAGTTGACTGAGTGAACGGTCCGAGACTCAGCCCACCCAGTGGCGGTGCGTGTCACACTCGACCGATGGAATGCTCCGTGCCTGAGGCTGCTGCGTGGTTCATCATCATCACGACCAATCGATGCTCGGATGTGAAATACGGTGCCCAGAAGATCCTGTTTACTTGTTGCAGTCTAATCAGCAAGAAACTCGGTAGTCACGAGATTCAATTATATTAACACGGCGTTCATCTTCTTCGTCGTCGGAGATGTGAGCACCCTTACAGTGGCATTCTATCATCATCATCCTTAAATAGATCCGCGTCGTCACCTTTCGCACGTACACCTCGGGGGCAAAATACGTCTCTTTCAAAGACATAAACCATCGGATCAGGACCTTTTCTCTTGCACTAGCAATCGAAGTAAATACGTATCACTATTTAATAAAACTCTACATCTGCTCCCATCCCTCCAAAACGGTTAAATAGGATAGCACATACTCGGAATCTCTTCGACCAGCAAAGCATCTTTAATCGGATTCATGAGATGATCTCGATCATCATTCGTATCGTCCATGTGCACAACAACAGTACTCCCGCCTAAGTAAGCCAATCCCTCCCATGACCTCCAAAACGTACAATAACACGCCGCCGCCCCGTCTAAAAATCAAAGAAGAAGAGAGATTAGGGTTACAATACGAAAAACGAGAAATTTACATCACTGGCGCCGGGGCACGATGGTCATCGAGTTGGCCATCGTGCCCATCGTGCCATCGTGTCCATCGTGGGCACGATCGTGGGCACGATCGTGGCACGATCGTGCCTTCTACATCGTGCCATCGTGGGGAGAAACCCTTCGCCCAGAAACGGAAAAAAATTCATAGTTTCCAACCCCTTACAAATCACACAAGGCGAGTTATTTCAACTATTTTTTCTCCTAAACATATTACTAAACTTCAAGTTATATTCGAATTTAAACAAATATCACTTAACATCTACATATTCCATGCAAATCGATGACAATTTTGGGACACGATGGTCAAGGCACGATCGTGTTTACTTGGTCACGATCGTGCCTTGCCATCGTGAGTTAAATAGCACGCACTAGTATATCTTTTCGGACGGAGATTTCGGGTGTATACCTTTATGAAGCCGAAACGCGATGCCGGCTTTTCTTGATATCTTTTTCTTCTTTGAATTCACGTTTCGATAGATTGGAGTAGCTTTTTTCTCTTTCCTTTTCTTCTTGCTTTCTTTTTAGGGTTTTGTGGTTTTTGGTGTTTTCAATTGTAGTGTTGTGATGAATTCGAACCTAACTAGGAGTTCTAAACCTTGTCAACTTAACCTCTCTTACGCAAACTTTAATGAACTACCTTCATTAAATCCTAGTTTCATCCGAAAATCTTGAAGAATCGGATTTGGTAGGGTTCAATAAATGAAACCCTAGTTTCATCCGAAAATCTTCAGAGAATCGGATTTGGTAGGGTTCAATAAATGAAACGCGGCAGATACGTATTAAATATTACTTTCCATCGTGTCCAATAGCACCATCGTGTCCATCCATCGTGTCCACCCATCGTGCCCAGCCATCGTGTCCGGTGGCCCCATCGTGTCCTCCCATGTCCGGAAGAAATGCGGCCGACGACGGGAAAATTGAAGAGATTGAGGTTGTTTTTGATTTTTTTTTTAATTCATAGGTGTATTATTTATTTATTACTTTTTGTAAAAGGGAGGGCACTTTAGTCTTTTAAATGATTTTGGTATAGAAAACTTATACTTTTATGAATGAGGTTAAAAAACTTATGCTTATTAAGTTTTGGTATTTTTTCGTCCAATTTCTCAAAAAAGTTTCTAGTTTCTACCTAGAAATTAGTTTTCATTTGATCTTTCCTCTCTCTCTCTCTCTCTATATATATATATATATAGCGCAAATAAGAACACTTTCTTAAGTGAGAAATAAGAACAAATCTGGACCCTTGATCCTTGTTGATCTACGGTCCAGATTTAACCGTACATTTAATTACTCTAATTTATGCATTTAAATGTTAATGCATTAAGTTATTGTAGTTTATGTATTAAAATATTTATGCATTTAGTTTCTGCATTTTATGCATCTCCGATGTAATAAAAATGCATTGTTCTTACGTTCTCATATAAGAGTGTTCTTACCAGATCCGCTCCTATATATTAAAATCACTATAAAGATCAATTTCCACTTAATATTTTTAAATGAATCATTAGATCACTTGGAGTACATTGTTACGTAGAACCCATTTTCAGGTTCTACCATTGCCAAATCAGTGTCACGTATGTTAGAAACTTAGAATCTCAACTCACAATTATCTACTACTACCTCCGTCCCATGATAAGTGGCTACTTTCTTTTGGGCACGGGTATTTAGGAGTAGAGTGTTTAAAGGGTAAAAAGATAAAAAGTGGTGGAGCCCACATCTTTTGTGTGAGAGAGGGTATTTCCATATTAGGAAAGTGGCCACTTATGATGGAACAGCCCAATAAGGAAATGTGGCCACTTATGACGGGACGGAGGGAGTATTATATTGTTTACCATTTCTTTCAATAATTTTAATACATAGAAAAAAAAAATATATATATATATATTATAGTAATAGTATTTAAATTAAAAAAATTCAATAAACATAATATTTCAAATATATTGCTTTACTTTTAAAATTAAAAAATGAGACAAATAATCTTTTAATTAACATTACCAATGTTGACACCCTTTTTTAAAATTTAATGACCAAATGGTAATTTTCAAAAAAAATAATAATAAAAAAGAAGATAGAAAAATAATTACTATTAAATTTTAGTGGTGAACACCCAAACACACCTACGCCGGCACCTGCAATGCACGCGCCAATATTATGAATATAAGAGAAAAAAATTAAGGATTTGGGCTCTTATATAAGAGCCCGGTTGTTTGTGATTTGTGAATATGATAGAAATATTGTGATATTCCTTATGTTAAAATTAGTCATGTTTCAATTATCTTAAGCAAGAATTCAAGCTAAGAAGGTCCACAAGTATCATCTTAAATTGGAGTATAATGGTTAAAATGAAGAGAGGAAAATAAAACTATCCAGTATGAAGATAGTGTGTACCACCCATACCCAATTTTTGTGGCATGTATAAGCTATATCCACTGACAACTTTTTGGTTTTTTTTTTTTTTTGCACTTTTCAGAGATAAAAAAAAAAGAAAAAATATATATATTTGTGCTGATTTGACTCCCTTGAGGTTTGGGATTTAATCTTTTTGACTCTCACATGCGGTACACTCTATGCGAAGGAATTTTTATTTTTTACTTTGACTCAAATTCTAAAACAAACAAAAGAAGACAAAACCTAATCCTAACCTAGCGGTACACTCTATGCTTCTTCAATAATAAAAAAAACCTAGCGATACACAATTCATACCGATGCAATAATTTCAAAGGCAGTAAAAAATTTTCCACAACCCACATATCATTCTTCTCTCATCAATCAGCCCCCATATCATTCTTCTCTCATCAAAATCCATGGCGTCATCAAGTTCAAGACATCAATCTGAGGATGAACGGCAACGTGAAAATCAACGACGTCTGGAAGAGGTTAGTTCTTCGTACCAATGTGAAGAGGGACGGCTGAAAAAACTATACCGACCGGCATGATATTGTACCGATAGGTTATGAACCGGTTGGTACCTTTTTTGAACCGGTCGGTACAGATTTTTCAGACAGCCGGTACAGTTTTCAGAACATGTTATTGATATTTTGTTAAAAATATTATGGTTAATGAGGATAATTTCGTGCTAATTATGTTAATTTCGTGGTAATTATTTAAATTTCGTGCTAATTAGGACATTTTCGGTGGCTATACTTATGTGCTAATTATGTTAATTTTCGTGCTAATTAGGATAATTATGACGATGCCTTATATGTTTCATAAATTTTGTACCGACCGTGTAGAATATTGTACCGATAGATAATAATATACACCCTATCGGTACACGTTTTATTCCCATTGGTACAATGTTTTTTTAATACAGTGTGTTTCTGTTCTTATTCTGGATGTTTTGTTATGTTTATTATATTTTTTTTGGCACGCTTAATAATTAATTTAACAAATAAGATCATTTGGTGTTACGTTTTCACTTATTTATAACTCATTTATAAATTTGAAAATCATGATCAATTGACATATATTACGTAGATGTGTGATAATTTTGAAAACATCGTACCGATCGGGAAAAATTCTGTACCGCTCGCAGTAAAATCATGTGTTGATTTTACTGCAAGCGGTACAAATTTTTTCACGGTCGGTACAATTGTTTTTTTCTCCAGTGTGTTTGTGTTCTTATTTTTGAATCGTATTGTGTTTGTTTCAGTATGGTTGGATCTGGATCCAAGAAGATGCTCAACACTGTTCTCCGAGGATTAACACGTACTACAAAGTTTCGATTATAACAGATATTAGGCAGAGACTTGTTGCTGTTGGGGGTCGAGCACTGTTGGATAGATTCATTGCCGGCTGTTTCGGGCATCTTATGAGATGGCCATTGGGAAAAGCATGCGGCAAAGCGCTACACATGCTCGTATCAAGAGAGGTAGAGGTGTACGGTGAATTGTCGTACGATACATGGTATCGTAGCGGCGATAAAAATATCCGATTCTCGGCTCAGGAGTACGCTCTAATTTCGGGATTGTGTTTTGGAGCTGCTTCATTTGATCCACATGCGGATCACACACCGGATAATGTGGAGCCTTATCAGAGATTTTATGACGGGAAGCCAATAACTGCCAAAAAACTGCGGGACTGGTTTGTTACAGGGTATGGGATAGTTGATCCTGAAGGCGAGCTCCACCTTCGAGCAGCAAATGTTATCATCGCTTATTATTTCGGGATAGGTGGCAATGATCGGAGAAATGTGGTGCCCTGGCTTTGGGTATTGGTGGATGATCTTGACGCATGGAACAGATTCCCGTGGGGCGGGTATACATTTCAAAACTTGAGGAACTACACCAAGAATCTGGAAACGAAGGGGTCGAAAATGATGCCCAAGTACCATTATTACGGCCCTGTGTGGGTACTGCAGTGTTGGATGTTCGAGGCTATTCCTGGTTTAGCTCATTTGGTTTCTACTCCCGTATCAGACAATGCCATTCCTCGCTGTTTGAGATGGGTAATGGCAGCAGCGTTGCAGGTGGATCTTGATGATCAGTTTCGTGCAGGAGTCGTATGTTTCGACTCCATTGAGCTAGAGGCAGCAGAGGAGAAGACACATTACTGGAGGTCCCTACTGATGGACGACGTGCTCGGAGTGCATTACGTGAGGCCTATCAACCCAATAAAAGAAGGAATACCAGTTGCACATCGTCCTCCTGTTCAGAGGCCTAGCAATTCCCCCCACGTGTCAGAGCCATGCACCGATCGTGACACGTACGACTTGAGAGACTGGGCCCCGTCGAAATATACTTCCAAAAGCAAGGGAAAGCTTGCTCGGAGAAACATTCCATCATCGTCATCGAGCAGCGGTGCCGACACTAGTGGACGATCTCGTGATAGACGGTTTATGAAGGAGCTGCAGGAGATGACAGCAGCAACTGTGAAGAGAGAGATAACTTCACAATGGAGAAATGTATTTTTTCCGGAGATAAAGGCCTTCTTCACAGACCTTTTTAGTAAGAGTTCCCGCCGTTCCACACCGCGTCGAGATACACCTCCACCACCGCGTCGTGACACACGACCACCCGTGCATTCCCCAAACGTCAGTCCAAGAGGGGAGACTGGAGGTACATGCACCGATCCTGAGTTCATCCTGAGCTCTAGATGTTGATATGATTAAAGGCCCTCTTTGTTAGCCAAAAATTTCCTCTTTGTTAGCCAAAAATTTCCCTCATTCTTGACCAAAATGCTAAAAGCGTGATCCTAGTTCGCCCCTTTGAGCCGTTATCTTTTCTTTGATCTAGCCGAATTGGGGGGGTAGAACTTGTGATAATGTGTGAATTTAGGAAATGAGGAGTTGGTAAATAATTGAGGTTATCTTGCTCGAATTGTATCGGAAATGGTTAGCCCTTATAGCTCTTGAAAGTAGTTGAAAAATGAGAAGAAAGAGATTTTCAAATTCTTGAGAATTGATGAAAGATGAAAAGAGCATTAAAAAGGGTAGAAATAGCAAGTAAAGAGGAAACTAGAGCAAGAAAGAGAAAAGTAAGTGGAGTGTTGTGCAAAATAGGGAAATTGTGGTTGTCGATTGTTGAAGTTGTTAAATCACATGGGAAGTCACTTTGCCTAAAACTCTCGCTCACCCACCAAAGAGCCTCATTACAACCTTGTGAAAGCCCTTTTTGATCTTTATCTTAGAGCACATTGAGCAATAGATAGGCTAGACGAATGGCAAGCCTATGGTAGAACTTATGCATGTCATCAAATTGAGTGAAAACACGTCCCATTTATACACTTGAGCGTTGAGTGCTTCATTTTAAGTCTTTGTGTGAGAATCCGAAATCCCTATGAGGTTAAATGTTTGACTTTGTTGTAACATGTTCAATTTTGATTGAGAAATGCATTTGCAACTTTGTGTTGAAAAGAATAATTTCTGAGGCCCTTCCAATGTCATCAATTTGCCCTTCCATGTTTGTTTTTCTTTTCTTTTCTTTTTGTTGTTTGGGGACAAACAATGGTTTAAGTTTGGGGGGTTGACAAACATGGATATTTCACGATGTTTTGGGTGCTTTCGATGCCAATTGTTAGTGAAAAATTATGTCGTTTAACCTTTTTCCCAAAGTTAAACCATGTTTTGTCGGTTTTTACGCTTGCTTTCTTGTTTTAAAATAATTGCAGGAAAATGGATGTGGAATTAGAGTGAAAGGAGCTTGGAATGAGAAAGATGAGCTCGATACGAGAACGTGGGAAAAAACGGAGGTCGATTCGGAGTCCGGACGAGGGAGAACGGGCCGAAACAAAAAAAGTGCGCAGCCGGGAGCCACCTCAGCGCGCGGCCGCGCCCGTCTTCACATTTCTCCTTCTCCGGCGCGCGGGATACGGGCGCGGGAGGATCCGCCGGGGTGCAAACCGCGCGCGGAAGAAGGAATTTCCTTCTTGGCCGCGCGACCTAGGGCGCGACCGCGCGCGGCGCAGCAGACTCCCTTCCAAAACACGTTTTTGCTTCATCTTTCATCCCATTTTCGGATTTTTATTCCATAGCACTTTTCTCCCACATCCTAAACATATAAATAGGTAATTTTGGCACACAACCCTAGTAATCCATCATCCTCCCACCACCCACACACACTACACCTATTTTCACACACTTCACATTCCACCATAGAAGCTTGAAGGTGGAAGCTTGAAGAAGGAGGAATCAAGGATTAAAGCTTGAAGATTACCAAAGAAAATAGGATTTGTCACTTATATCTTATCTCTCTTGTATCTTTGAGTATGATATCTTTTGATTTGGGATTTTTGTTTTACATGAAGATGCTTGGCTAAATTTCCATATTCTAGGGATTAAACTAGTGGGTTTGTAATGGATGGATTTTGATTTGACCAATTTATGGATGAGTTCTTTCCTATTTCCTTGTGTGCTTGATTTGAATTTGTGCTTGATTGATTGACCATCTTTTGGGCATTTTTAATTGGCGTTGAATCAAGAATCGAGAGATGAGATTTAATGCTAGAATAGACACCCAAGGCACGTCTTTTCAATAAACCGAGAGGTTGAGATTAGGAGTGAGGGCTTTTTGATCCTAGGAGCCGTTAGGAGTTGTAGGCTAACTTAGTGATCGGAAACGACATAATTGGCTTATAATCCACGACTTTAGTCGTCCGAGAGGAGGCTAAAGTGAAATCGAGATCGCCTTAAATAAGTTAAACTTTGTCTAGAATTGGTTAAATTATTTGAAGTCTAATTATGAATCCACCTAAGTTTGATCCTTAGGATAGCTTCCTTCTCGAGTACTTCTCCCATTTAATTATTAACTTTAGTTTTTATCTAATTGAATTTAAATTGTTTGTTCGTTTAATTTAGTAATTGTCCCTCAAAGATCGATTAGTCTAAATAGGTTAGAACGACATAGTAATAGTATTCATAAGTGTTAAAAATTAGTCTCCGTGGATACGACCTTGCTTGCCATTTTCTACATATACACCGTACACTTGCGGTTAATATTTGCATAATTAAAAAGGCGAACATCCATCCACCACGATCACCGGTCGGAGACACTACTGAAATGCCACGATACAAGCTGACAACGCCACAAAAGCTTGTTCGAACCGATCATCATTCGGGCTAACACTATAGTCAATTGTCGAGCCCGGATTTTCTCTCTGCAACATGTGGAGATAGCCGGGAAGCATCTTCCACGAGTTTGTATATCCACCATATATCATCTCGAGGGCTCGATTCCGTGCTCGCAGACATACACTGTAATTTCCATCGCAACCATATTCTCGACGCAAATATGCCTGAATTGACTTCGGTTTAGTGATTTCACCTTCATTGATCATTCTACCCGCAAAATGAGCTGCAATAACCTTAGCACTGACCTTCCTGACAGCTGAACGATCCATATTAAGATTGCATGTATGTCTCCCAATGAACTTGTGAATATACCAATAGTCGCCATATTTCCGAGCACGCAAATCAAAAGAACAGTTACTTCCATACTTGCATTTGAAGTGAACCCATTCAATATCTGAACGTGGAACACTAAACTCAGCTTGTTGTTCCATGTGCCACAATCCAACAGCAACTTTCAAATCGTCTTTGCTGTAAAATATCTCGTCCTTATTCAATGGAACGTCTGGCAGCCTGTCTAGATCACTAACAATGAGCGAAGCAGTAGCAGCTAGTGGAATCATTGGAACTAACCAATTCTGCAGTGTCTCCGCTTCAGTGGCGCAGTCTGTGTCTTCAACAAGGGGCATACGACTACTCTGCATCAGCATTGACAAGAGCTTGTTCACGCCGCCTTGAGTATGCACCCACGTAACGAAGTCTGCAAAAGTACCAAAGGTCAAATGCATAGACTCTGACAGTTCGTCCTCCTCATCATCTTCGTCGGAATCGGCGGTAAATTCAGCCTCTTCGGGTACCTGCGACTGCCGTTCTCCCCTCATAGGAATGTTCGCGCCACTACTAGCACCCCATTGAGTATCACCAAGCCAATCAGATGAAGCCAAATGTGCGAGCGACTCATCGTACTGCGAGTACTGAGGGATTTGATCGTCATAGACATACGACGAAGATTCATTCAAATCAAATGACGGCCTATACACAGTATCAATATGCACGACATACAATGTAGGCTCAGGCTCGGTAACATACAACCGACGAAGTTGTTCATCGTTACTCAAACTATGTTTAACACTTCGGCCAGTTCTAGACGTCAATAAATAGATTATTTCATACTCAAGACTTAACGATTTCGACATCATTATGAAATCAATATATTCCTTAATGCTAGAGAAACTTATCGTATCCACCGGAAGGTAGAAAGTTCGTTCTTTCCCACCATTATACACACAATCGTCCCATGTCCCGTTGTATTTAACGATGAATCTCCTACACTCCATCTGCACAAATACAATATTATTAGGAAAAATAAGATTATTAAAAAAAATTGTACCGCTCGGTAAAAATATTGTACCGATAGAGTATTTGAGAAAATTTGTCCGTACCGATCGGTACAAATATATTACCGATCGGTACAGTTTTTTCTCGTGCCGGTACTCATTTAAAATTTTATTTCAACTGACCTATTCAATCTCCGAAAGAAAATTCCTTCTATATCTCGATTAACCCCTAGTAAAAATGTCGGTACGTGTGTAACTTCATTTCTACAAAACAACGATGGGATGGTTAAAAAAATAGCATAGAATGAAAGAGAGTTGAATGAAATAGTGTGTGGAAAAAAAAATTGTACCGATCGATATTTTAGTTGTACCGATAGGTGATGTGTACGATCGGTACAATAAAAACATGATCGGTACAATATATTTCTCTTCGATACCATCATTAAAAATAAAATTAAACTCACATATAATAATTTTGAAAAATAAATGTCGTCTGCTATGTGATTTCTCTAGCAAACGTGAGTGATATTTACTTATTTTTGTGGTATTGTCATTCTATCTCTTTCATTTTTTTTTCTGAAGTGTAATTTCATGTGCTTCTGTGTGTGATATATATATAGACAGAAGAATCAATGAAACTAAATAGATGTACCGATAAGATTTTACGCGTGCATTGACACTATTTAATTTCCTACATTGGCATGCATGACAAGCTTTATATTAAAGTCTTGACGTGAATGATGCATGAAAATATTCAGAACGCTGAATCTGTGCATTGTATATTGGGAATCATTTTTGTCCTCATTCATAAAGCAAGTCAACAATTATTTGAACAATGATCGGACACGAAAATTAATGCATGAATTTGACAATTAAGCTATTTTAAAACAGCCGAAAAGTACAAAAAGAATCCCAAAAAGTTGTCAGTGGTTATGACTTATACATGCCACCAAAACTGGGTATGGATAGTACACACTATCTTCATACTGGATAGTTATGTGTATTAAGACTAAAATGAATGTACTCGTCTCCATCACATAGTAAAGATGCACGTGCTTTTTATTCTCTTAGTCTTAGTCATTAAAAGTTTGAGTTTATACCTTTCAAAAAAAAATTGAGTTTATAATGCAGATTCGCTTTATTAATTGGGTATATATATTAATATTAATATATATACTACTTTAACCTAATAACAGTCTTAATTTTAAAATCTAACTTAATAAATAAATATTTATAAAAAATAACAAAACCAAGTGAATTTAACTATCTTGTCATGTGGCATTGTCACATAAATGATGATAACATATCACACTGTGTTGCAGATAAGGTCTAGTTTAAGTGGCTAGCTGAGGCACTACAAATGTCTTCTTAGTGAGAGGTCTTGGGTTCAATCATGTCTGTGTACAATGTAGTATAGTCTCACCTTATTTGGTGGTGTAGTGATCTCACATTTATGTGGTGTAGAGGGGTAGATGTAGCACCTATATGGTGGTGTAGCGATTTATTTGATAATATATATATATATAATATGATATTATAATTATATTTAAAGCTAATTATTATTTTATGGAATGACTTTTTGGCTTGAGTTTAAAAAATGATCCGACCTTCATAAGATGCACAAAAGATACCCTCCTGATTTTTCATCAAAGTTTCAAAAATGGCATGTGAACAAATTTTCAGTACCTGAATATATTGCACATTTTTCTTTTATTCTCTTCTACTCATGATCCCTTAAGAAGATAAGAAACAAGAAAATGGGAGAATAAAAGATGAAATGCGCAATATTTTGATACTAGAAATTCGATCCCATGTTATGTTTGAAACTTTGATGAAAGGTAAGGGTATGTTTGCATTTCTACAGTTCAACTATTTTTGCAAACCACAGCTAATGTTTGGATCATAAAATAATAATTAACCATTATAAATTAAATTTGCAAAACATACAATTGGAGCAAGATAGGAGGAAAGAATCATCTCGGAATTGAACTCATTAGATTTGCAAGAAAGAGTTCACTAGAAAAAAAGAACATTTATATTTTTTAAATATAATCAAAATCAAATCGAGTTATGAAATATCAAGTTCAAGTGGACCCAAAAAAAAAAAAAAAATAAAGAGACAAAAAGTTAATTTCCTCCTGTATTAATTATGGCATCTATACTAGTTAATCAGTTTCTCATCATGTCAAATTTCTTTTTCATCATATCTTTAATTAATTTTAATTTCTAGCTAGAACTAGAATGCGGTGGCAAAGCTGAAGCTTGATTTCTACATGGCTCTGCTGGGGGTGCGCGTCTAGCCAGAAACTCACGAGCCAGTTCTTGAAGATCGCCGCCGCGATGGGTGGCGGTCGAAGCTACTTCCGTGGGAGCCCTGACGGCGGCGGTCGGAAAATGAGATGTTGTGTCGATTTCCTGCCGGTGAGGGATCCATATTGGATCAAATAGGGATGACAAGTCATATGTTGCTGGAATATTAATTGCTGAAAATGTGGGCAGGTCCGCTATGGATAACGGTGGCGGTGTGAGTAGCGACGGCGGCTGCGGTGGCGCCGGCGGCGGAGTTGGAAGCTCAAGAGTGGCGAGATGGGCTTGTAAGTAGGAGAGTTCTGCTTGCAGATTCACAACCTGCAGGGAGATATTATATATATATATATATATATATATATATATATATTACAGTAGCAAATGCTGTCACTATACCAATAAGGATGATAGTATAAAAATAATTAACAAATTATATAAAATTTTATTAAAGAACTTTCTCTTGCAAAAATCCAATAAGGATGATATTATAAAAATGATAATTGCAAATAATTGCTCACAACTTTTATTCCCACAGGTTTCTTGGTGTATATATTATAGTATTAGCATTGGTTTTAATTACTTTAAGCACGCATGAAATTATAGATTAGAAATTATTGGTCTTTCAAATTCATTTTTATTTTATAAAAAATTCGAAATAATACTAGATGGTTCTTTTTTTTTTTTAATTTCTCCTTCAAATATATTTGTTTCGTTTTGTTTTCGGCTCCATGGATTGCATCATTCTTCTAATAGTTTTGATAATTTTAGAGTATTTAAAATGAATAATTTTGATTAATAATGTGGAAATATTGCTTTGACAGGTATTCAAGTACTTTTAGTTTCTAGTATCTTATTTCCTCTTCATTTCTAGCAACTTTTTTTAGCTAAGAATACATTAATTTATGTGATAAGGTTTAGTATTAAACAAAAAATGGTAACTTCTTCCAAAATATCACGACATGCGTAGACTTTATTCTATAATTTAAACTATATATGAAAATAGAGGAGTGTAAGCAAAACCAAATTGGCTCATCGATCATATCTAATTGTATTTCAGTGTGAATGAGATTTTCTATTTATTAACATTTTTTCAATTTTTTTTGAGAATTAACATTTTTCAATTTATTTCCTAAAAAAACATATTTCAATCTATAATATTTCTTTCGGGCGCACACATATATAACTAAGTATTAGCATACTATACACGTAACATGCATTGCTATCATCAGAATTTAGTATTATTTAATATAAGGACATCAAACTACAGTTGTTGATGAGGTTATTTTGAATACAAAATGACAGAAAATGGAGCTAAAGAATAGTACTTCTGCAATAAAATAACACACCCAAAAACCTGCAATTCGGGGTCATGACCCATTTTTTTCCCCTCAAACGTTGTACATAAATGACAGACAAATTCCTTAATACCAGCGAAGTCATAGAATTTTTGCAAGAAAAAGTTGAGGCACAGAAAGCTAGCAACAGTCTCTCTCTCTCTCTCTATATATATATATGTATGTATGCATATCTGTACATGTGATAAATCGGAATAAGCAGTTTTCTTGATTTCAGAGAAGCATATAACTGTTCCCCCAATGCACCACATTGAGGTCCACACTTCTTATACTTCTCTAACATGTTGTGTAAAATAACTACAGTACTTTATAAAAAAAAAAAACCTACTATGCCAACTCAAATCTTAGTACGTACTCAATGTATGAATTAAGATTAAAATATATTTAAGCAGAGTAATTTCTATTCTGTACAATAAATCAAAACCGGGTTAATTCATAATGCCATATATACTACTCCCTCCGTCCCTTAAAAGTATGATGCATATTTGATTTGTTGTGTGTTATAAAATATTTGTTGAACCACATTAATCTGGGATGAAGGGAGTATACAAGTCTAGGTGTACTATTAAAATAAAATTATAGGATTGTCCATTCTGCTGGATTAGGGGTGTAAAGTTAATTTAATTTGTTTACATATGAAGGAGTATAATTTTTTTTTAATAAAAATTGATAGAGTGGCAACAAGATGTACTACATATTAAGCAACAGGGTTTTTGTAAATTTGTAATAATCTAAGAGGAGAACAAAGGCTGTCTTTAGCTTTACCAACTCCGACATGACAGATTTTAAGGATGAACCAAGAATAAGCTATCTCTTAATTCATAGTGATCTTAATAACACTTCCTAATTAATCTCGCGCTTCATTCTATCAGTACATATATATACATATATACTAATACCATCTTCATATATCACTCGACATCCCTCATACTCGTCTTATCATAAAATGAAATACTATTTTGACTCGAATTTCAAAAATGACTTCGAGTGAACAATATAATATATAGTAATTAATTAAACATGGGAATTAGGGATAGAAATTAAGAAGTTAATTAGAAAGCGATCGATCGAGTTAATTAATTACCTGTTGTTGAAGAGCAAAGATATGGGCTACGCAGCCGTAGACCGGGTCCCTGAGCCGGGCCTGAGCCTCATAGCAGATGGTGACGACGGCGTCGGGCCGCTTGTGAACCGGGATATGGAGGAGGAGCTTCGACATATTACTAGCTCCAAACACCTTGTGCACCGCCGCGAAATGAGCGGCGCCTTGCTCCGAGTCGAAATACGGCGCGAATATGCACCCCGCCGCACACTTTCTCCTCAAGAACTTGCATGCCCCGCATGGCCCTCCACCACCACCGCCGCCGCCGCTGCTTGCACCGCCTCCACCCGCCGACATGCTGCTGCTAGGAAAATTCGGGCTACTCATCTCCAAAAATTAAAAATACTACTACTATATACTAATTCACATGTTTTTTTTTCCTTGTATTATGTTCTTGAGAAGGGTCTGTTGAGAGTGGAAAATAAAGAGAGGAATTGATCTTCCTTTCTTTTTTGCTTGTTTTTTTTTATTTTCTCTTTTGTAATTAATTTTTTGGGTTTAGGGTTTGGTGGAATTTGTTGTATTGGGGGAGAAGGCGAGAGAGTGTTTTTAAACACTTAAAAAGACTTTGAAGCCACGCGATGGAGCAAACTTGCGTGAAGCAAACATGCCATAAGCCACCTGCTTTTAATTTAGTTATTTGGCTTTAAATATATACTTTTTTGTTTCAGCCGTATCTATATATTACAAGATTTATATAGGCAGATATACATATGTACTTAATTTAGGTATATATGTGTGTTTGTATATGATTAATGTGATATAGATAAAGACAACGAAGCGCAGTTTCATGGTAAGACGTTTTCCCTCTAACCATGAGCTTGGAGGTTTGAGTCATGTGTGCGTATGTTGAAATTCAAAAAAAAAAGTGATATAGATACACGTAATATATATAGTGATATATATATATACTATTGTTAGTTAATGAAATTTAACGTTTTTTATATAGCATATGATTTCTTGTCATACATATGTATGTATATATATATAGACATTAATGGATGTTGTCCTTTTTAACTTTGTTGATGTAAAATCTAAAGGATAAAAAGTGAAATTTGATGTAACGATATGAAACGTGTCGATGAGAATGTAGGATTACTGCGTGTTTAAAGGTGCGTAGAGGGCAAATAACGCCATCTCTTTGAATTGTCATTTTCATAGTACTCCATCCGTTACAATAGCAAGGTTTCTCCCGTTTTGAATACCATTACTAAAAAAAATATGAGTAAAAAGATAAAAAAATGGTAGGTCTCAAACCTTTTAAAGAGTTAATTATTTTCATTTTCGGATGAGGACCTTGCTATTGAAGCAGACGAAAAAGGAAAGATAAATCTTGTTATTGGGATAGAGAGAGTAATTTGGTCTCCTCACAAATTTAAAAAGAAAGAAACAAAAATCCTTAGTAATTTCCTCCTCGCCCTTTTGATCCTCAATTAGCTCATTTTCCCTTAAAATCAAATAAAAAATTAATTAAATAAAGAAAGAAATAACAAGTCCTATTTTTCCTTAACCACTACTGAAAATGTGTTTGCTAATATTAATTTTCTCATTACCTACACCAAAATAATAATTGAACACGATATTTATATAAATATAAAATCAAGTGTCAATCATAAAAAAATGGCCCTTTTACTTAGTGAAAACTTTATTTTGACCACAACTTAAAAAAAGTATTAGTTTTAGGTACCTTTATGGTGAAAATACAATAATACCCATAATGAAATTATAATAAAAATATATTAAAAATAAAAATCTAAATCTGTATATTTTCTCCCTTCCTCTCTCTATATTGTCGCTGGAGTGTTGCCGGCACTTTCATCGGCGTCATTGATATCTCTCCATTGTCATCATCTTCTCCGTCCTAAAGATTGTCGTCGAGCATGGAAAATGAAGAAATGAACTCCCGAAAACTACCAAAAATACGATTCCAACAGTGCCCGCAACGATTTATAGTGGATTTGTATAAATTTTGTTGGATTGACTTGATTTTTCTCATCTGAAAATCTGGATTCTACATCACACAAGCAGATCTGTTCTTGCCTTCGCGCATCCATGTAAAATACATTATTACACGAATCATCAATTTGTTCGTGTGTTTGTATATTCATGTGTTCGGGCATCAGTGTAAAATGTCATGATGCTTCCTGCTCGAAATCACCATTTTTTCGACGATGCTTATTGCTCAAGGTACAAATACGCAATGACGTGAATGACGATGTGCGTGTGAATATGCGAAGGTGCGAATCGAGCGGCAATGCACGAACACGCTAATCTGGAAGAGTATTTTGATAAAAGTAGCTAAAATAAATATGTTCTTAAATATTGTGACCAAAATAAAAATTTTATTAAGCAAAAGAGATTTTAATAGTTGCCTCTATTATCTCCGAAAATCAAGATATAAACCACATTGCTTTTTCTACTAAAAAAAATATATATATTTCCATCATTGCTCACGGATTTCTCAGAAAGGTCATGAAAATGATCAGAAATATATATGATTTTAATCTAGAATATTGTTAGATTTCATTCATACACTAATAGCTAATCCGTATGCGGGACAAATCCATCTAATCTCCCTTTGAAGCATAGATATATATATATATATATATATATATATATATATATATATAATAAAATCATGTAGGATAGATTATGTATTATTTCAAGCACATATATGGAATTGATGTGAGATTATTATATTTGGTTGTCATAATCCTAACTACTTTTATCCAATTGCAAAGGGCAACTTGAAAGTGCTGCTTTACCAACTTAGTAAATGAGGAAATTGAAGATTAGAAAATGATAGTGATAATCTCAAACTCTCACTTTCATGAACTAGATTAAGTATTTTCCATTATCATTGAGGTTAAATATTGATTCAATGTTCGATTAGAAAGTAATTATTAGTTAATCAAGAATTCATTTGTGCCAATTTTAATATGATTAAAGAAATATGGAGAAATTTTCACCCCAATATCACCCTAAACTCTAACAAGACAATCAAATAAGTATGTCGTTAATTTTGGGATTAAACGATGGCGTATGGAGATTCAAAAATGGGATCGTTTAATTTAGCCACTGGACGAAAAGACTGCACACTCTCGATTGCTACAAAAGAGACATGTCAACTTCAATTTGGACGAAAATGAGGATTGTGGAAAAATTGAATCGAATCAAACTTCATGTATTATCACAGAAAATTTAAAGTTCGTAGGAAAAATGAAAGTTGGCCTAAAGTTTTTGTATTGTCATAGTGAATTGAAAGTTCGTGGGAAAAATAAAAATTGACCCAAAGTTTGTGTATTTTCATGAAATTAATCCTAAAAAATAATTGAAATAAATTATTTTATCTATTGGCGAAAAAAATGGTAGAAGCTATTTATCTAACAGCAAATATGCATGATATGTGTGCGTGTGTTAGCCTAGTGGTAGAGTGATTAATGTTTGGGTCAAATGTCACGGGTTCAAGTCTACCGTCACGCGGCCTTTAAAGTTTTTTGTAATGTTTGTTCAAAAAAAATATGCATGATGTATGAAAAGTTGAAAACTATTTATGAATCAAATAAACTGGGAGGGTGAAATTGTCAATAGAGAAATTACGAAATTATTGTCCAACAAAGAAAACGAAAAAAAAAATAAAAAAATAAAATAAAGGCAGTCAAAACTAGAAGAGAGAGTTCGGCGTTCAAAGCACACAACGCCAGCTATTAGTATTTTCATTTGCAAGTTTAGCTGCCACGTCGGATTCGGTGACGTCCCACGTAACTGAATGAGTGAGTGGATGACATTCTTTAAATCTTATTGCATGCGTTTGTGTGTGAATGTACGACATTCACCGTGTTTGTACGTGTTTATACGTGTGTGTGGCTACATAAATACACGCATCTAATATAAACTATTCCGTATTTTTCGAAATTGAAAATGTAAATATAATTGGCTCATGTATAACGTAGGATTACAATTTACAATTAGATTGTGTAAAATTAAACAATAGTCTAAATTAAATGTAAATATAATATTGGCTCGTGGATAACGTAGGATTACAATTTAGATAGTGTAAAATTAAACAATGGACAACTATTGCAAGTTCCACTTAGTTAGTCATGTTTTGACAAACTACGATTACAATTCCATAGTCAATGCATTGCCAAACGAGCTACTAACTCATAAATAAATATGTTTAACACTAAAAAAATTATACTATCAAGTGCAATTTGGATTAATCATTTTTCCAAATCATACTACGGGAGTTGGTGATGAAAGTTTTAACAATATATGTATGGGCTTGATCGATGAACTTTTAGCAACTTAAATTAATTATTTTGTCAAAGCAATGATAAATGTCAAGTAGTTGCTAACATAATTTGTTGTACCGTCGCCCAATCATGTATAGAATGTCAATCGGGAAAAAGTAGTCATTCATGATTGCGGAATTTGGAATTTGATTGTACATGCATGTGATTGTTTTGGAATTTGGCTATCACTCATGTATATAATCTCCATAACTTTAGTTGAGATTCATGAATTGACAGAATTGTAATCCCTTTGCGTGTGTTAATTAGGGGGAGAGAGAATTGAGTAAGTGATTTCTATTATTTCTTGCTGTTAGATTTTGATGACATGTATAAGCACGTGTTCATCATACCACCAAATACATCTGAAATAAGATACTTATAATAATTTATTTGCAATTTTGTTCAGTTGACAAAAATTTAATTGACTTGAAATGTACGAGGATTTATTGAAATCTAACAAATTAACAAAGATTTGACCTTTTAATTAAGTTATGGAAATTGTTGCAAATATGACTCGATTTTTAAAATATGAAAAAAAAATCATGATCTTTTAGAAAAGTTATAAATATAGTACGAAATTACAAGAACTTATTTTGGGCAAAAACGTATTAGTAGCTTATATGCTTTCAAGCTCAAAATTATGACCTGGAAGATTCAAATATGACGTGGAATTTTGGTGTTATTTTGTGAAATTATGTGAAAAATATATATATTCTATCTGAGCATCAAAACGAGGTTGTTTTCATATCCAAGTAGAAAAAAAGAAAAAAAATCTTTTCAATTAAAAAAAATAAAAGGCAAAATTTTAAAACTTAAAAAGAAACATTCTAACTTTTTCTATAAAAATCAAAAATCAGAAAATGAAAAAAAAAAAAACCATAAATTTTGACCTCGGACTATATTTGCAATTTTTCTTAAATTAAGGTATTTTCTGCATATCTTAAAGATCTGACCATATTAGCAATTGAACTCAAAGGTCATGCCATTAACTAAAATTCTATTAAGTTATTAGGCCATCCCAAACATATTTACAATTTAAAATATGAAGGATAACTTTAAAAAAAAAAGAGAACAATAGCTAGGAATAGAATTTTTTCATTTCAAATTATTTGTGAGTCCAGTACGTATGGTACAGCCTATGGCCGTTATCTACAAGGGCCCAAAAAGCCCATGCTCCGTAAATATTTGAACCCTGGTAAATGTAAGGACGCACGATCATTTGCCAACATCCAAAAATTGCATATAAATTCCCGATCTTTTTTAAAATTCTATTTTATTTCCCGACTTTTTAATTTTTTGTCTAAAATCTCCATCTTTTAATTTGTCTGATTATTCTCCGGGCGAAGTATTCCAGTGCAATTAAAGCTGACTTGTTACTTTTATTTGCTTACGTGGTCTAATGGATTACGCGTGGCTATTATGTGGCATAAATTACTCACTTTCATGGCAAGTTTGTTTGTGCCCTAATCTTATATTCATGTATGTTAGATATGAAAAGCGACGTCATTTGCACGTTCTTGAAACTACAACATTTGTTTAGTCAGGGCGATTTGCCATATAAGTATTTCCGACGTCCAATTCAGCTTCAATTTGGAAAAAAAATTGAACGCAGGAGAAAAATCAAACAAATTAAAAAGTGGAGATTTTCGATAAAAAAATTAAAAGGTCGGGAAATAAAACAGAATTTCAAAAATGGTCGGAAATTTATATATTTTTTGCTCTTATTATTTCAACATAGAAATATGTGAAAAATTGCAAATGTGCATTTATAAAAGAAAAATGGATGACCTTTCCTGGGAGGGGAAATGGGCTTGCATCAATGTTTCTAAATCCTAATCCACCATTGAACTATTCAATTAAATGGACTATTAGTTCAAAAAAAATCTACTAAAAAAGAGCACCCACATCAGTAAGCGTTCGCATGTGAGCGATAAAGATTGTGCCCTCCGCATGAAGGCGCTGGCCGATGCCGCCCACGGGAGGGCAATGGTGGAGAGTGGAATTGCACCCTTTTGCAAGCTGTGGCGGAAGGAGATAGTGGATGAAGTGACGGCTGTTGATTGGTCAATGGTATAGTGCTCAGGGGCGTAGCCAGAAAATATTAATGAGGTGGGCTTCACTATATTTTTAAGAAAAATTTACCGAGACAAATAAATATATTACACAACGATATATTATAAGATAAAATATTAAAATATTATAGTAACAAAAATATATAAATATTTCATACACTAAAAGTGTTCAAATATATTAAAAATGACCTAAAAATCATAATTAGGTAAGGTTTTTAAGATATCAATGGCAACTTATATTTATATGTATGCATCGATTGAAAGCATTGTAAAATCTTCTTGTTATCAATTTTTGAAAAATTATCCTTTCCAGTGAGAAAAAAGAAAGGAAATTTATTTTTATTGGTCAAAATTAATTGTTTAAGTTTAGATAGTATATGGTATTCTATTTTATTTCCTCTTAAAAACTTAAAAGTGGGTTCCTAATAAAAAAAGTGCTATTTACTTTTTAAATTTTAATTTATCTTTTACCTAGTCCCTACTCCCTAGGCCCATAATCAATTATTTTATCATTATCCCTTTCCTTCTTTCTCCTTCAAATTCATGTCAGTCGTCGTCATCTTCTTCATCTCTGCAAATTTTTCCGATGAGCTCCGCTCCCATCTGTATAAAAGTTTTCTGTCTTTTCTTCGTCTCTTGGCCGGAGTTAGCATGGTCGACAACAATTATATTCGAAAACCACCAAAACCATAAGTATAAAAATAAAATAAAAATAAAAAAATTGGCGTGGGCTTGAGCCAACCCCAGCCCAAGCGCCCCTGATAGTGCCCATTAAGTTTGGGTAGTGCCCACCATTAGAGCATGCACTATGGGAGACCTACCAAAGGTAGGTCTTCCAGTATTTTATTAATATTTTAATATTAATATTTTATTAAAATTGGCGTGGGCTTGGCCTTGCCCTTTCCTTTTTTGATCGACTTCTGTCCTAGCGGTCGGGAAATCCTCGAGAACTCATCGTTTGCAGATTCACCGTTGCTCAGATTGCTCGAATGACTTGTGTAGCTCACATCGGCTCCAGTTTTTGTCCTTTTCGCCGGTTGTGTCGTGACGTCTGGATTGAGGAAGTTGGGTAGATATTTGACTATCGCCCACGACTTATGTTTATTGAAATTCTTGCCCTCTTTGTTGTAGAAGGCATCCTTAGCCAGGTGGATGAGATCAAGGTCGCTTTGCCCACTTCCATTCACCCTCTGGAATTTCACATATTCGGCATTGAATTCGACAATTTCCTTCTTTGCGTGTTTCCACGCCTGCTGAAGATGTTCGGCTTCTCTTGCCGGTGTGTCCTCAGATCGTATATCGTTGTAGCGCCTACAAATTTTTTGCCAAAATTCGCACAACTTCTGATTATTGGCGACGACGGGGTCAATACCGATATCCAAGTAGCACCGGGCGAGACACTCCAATTCGTCGGAGGAATAATTTACATATTTTCCCTTCGTTTTACCGGAGGTTGTCGCCTTCCCATTTTCCGTAGTCGCTATTTTTTTCGTGAAAACACGGATAAAAATTTATGAAATCACTAAGATCAAATCGTGAATGCACAGATAAAGTTTTATGAAATCACTAAGATCAAATCGTGAATGCACGAAAACTAATTCATGAAAGCACGGATAAAGATTTATGAAATCACTAAAATCAAATCGTGAATGCACGGATAAAAATTCGTGCAATTGGCATGAGTTCATCTTCTTCAATAAACTTGAATACAGTACTCGAAATCATGCATGAAAACAGCCTAAAATTTAATCCTCGATGCAATTCATATATACAAAGAAAAATAATATGAATTATACACTCAATACCTAAACTCCAATAACACAAAAAACCAGTTCACGAAATCAGTAATTTTCACAAACGGTGTTGCAAATCGCCGGACAAAAATTCCGTTGCAAGTCGCTGGAGTTTTCTTTCAATATCGCCGTCGTTGCCGTTGCCGTTGAAATATGGATGTTCGTCGCCGCCGTCTAAAGGATGATATAGGACCTACACCATAATCTGTACAGCCGCCGGTAAATTATGACTCATAAACTGTACATAGTTTCATGAAATAGATCTGCAAAATATGGTAAATAGATAAACATTCAAATATATTAATCTATTCCAAATCTTTGATTTAATTAAAATAAAAAGTAATTTTCGGAATAATTAAAAATGATAATTTGGAAAATAAGAATTAAGGGTAAATAAGTCCAAAAAATTTGAAAAGTGTCATAATTTATATTTATAATATTGAAAAGGCTAAAATCACCAAATATCTCTAATCTTTTTGTGTCTACCGTTATGCAGGCTTTAAATAATAAGATGATACAAAAGCACTTGAGAGATAAGTAAAATGAGGGGTCTGACGATGGATCCGCTGATCCATCTTTCAGATCAATTGATTGTTGCTATACGTTTATTCTCCTTTTATTTATTCAATATCTTTGTGTCACGTACTGTAGCTACAAGTGATGCAACGGTTGTTAATAAATCTAGTCTAACCTATTTTTTTCATATATATATATATATATATATTCAATTGCAATATCTATACTTGAATAAACTAATAACGTGATAAACAAAAAAAATTCTAAAAATACATACATTGAACTAATTACCATTATCAAAACCAAATTATTTGTCCATGAAATTAAAACATGGAGTACTATATTTTAAGAATATTGGAATACAAGAATAATTATATATAGATCTAAATTTTTTGTTGTTTGGTGTGTAAGTAAAACCTAGCAAACCCCACAATTCATAGAGGTATAAATTTCAAATGATATATCAATAACGATATGCGGCAAAAAAAAAAGGTTCATTTTCTAAAGTGTTCGTACGATAGATTTATTTATTTCATAAGGTTACAAATTTTCACCCAACTTAAGGTACAACAATACTTAAAATAATTATAAAATCGATCAATTAATCTGGTCAAATCGGTTGGATAAATTTAATTTTCAAAACATTGGCCGTATCAAATTTTTGTAGGATGCAATTATCATCGGATTCGCACTCAATTCGCTATGTGGAGTTTACTTCCAAATAAAAAATAATCAGATTCGCGAATTCTGCGTGAAGGAGTGCACGAGGTTGATTTTGAGAATTTTATTTGAATTATGAATTATGTATTGGGCTAATGATATTTGAATTGTTATTTTGTTTCTTAATTAAATTACATAATTGAAAATGGTTAAGTTTTGTGTGAGAGAAAATGCAAATTGCATACATTTGATTCATGACAATTTAAATTGAGAGGAAAATAAAACTATCCAGTATGAAGATAGTGTGTACCACTCATACCCAGTTTTGGTGGCACGTATAAGCCATACCCACTGACATCTTTTTTGCACTTTTCAGATATTAAAAAAAATAAAAAACCTGATTTGACTGCCTTGAATTTAGTAAAAGAAATTTTTATTTTTTGACTGCCTTGAATTCACTCAACCACCGACTCTGCCATCCAACTCATGAGAAAAGAATTTTTTTGTTGTCTAAAACAAACAAAAAAGACAAAACCTAAAACCTAACCTAGCGGTACACTATGCGATATAATTGAACCATAAAACCTAGCGGTACAAGTCCATACCGATGCCATAAAATTTTTTTTCACATTCCAAAGGCAGCAAAAAATTTAAGAATTCACCACCCCCATATTTTTCTTCTCATCAATCTATGGCGTCATCAAGTTCAAGACATCAATCTGAGGATGAACGGCAACGTAAAAATCAACGACGTCTGGAAGAGGTTAGTTCTTCGTACCGATGTGAAGAGGGACAGCTGAAAAAACTGTACCTACCGGCATGATATTGTACCGATAGGTTATGAACCGGTCGGTACCATTTTTGAACCGGTCGGTACAGATTTTTCAGACTGCCGGTACAGTTTTCTAAACATGTTATTGATATTTTCTTAAAAATATGATGGTTAATTAGGCTAATTTCGTGCTAATTATGTTAATTCGTGGTAATTATTTAAATTTTATGCTAATTAGGACATTTTCGGTGGCTATGCTTATGTGCTAATTATGTTAATTTCCGTGCTAATTAGGATAATTACGACGATGCCTTATATGTTTCATAAATTGTGTACCGACCGTGTAGAATATTGTACCGATAGATAATAATATACACCCTATCGGTACATTCTTTATTCCCATCGGTACAATATGTTTTTAATACAGTGTGTTTCTGTTCTTATTCTGGATGTTTTGTTATGTTTATTATATATTTTTTTGCACGCTTAATAGTTAATTTGACAAATAAGATCATTTGGTGTTACGTTTTCACTTATTTATAACTCATTTATAAATTTGAAAATCATGATCAATTGACATATATTACGTAGATGTGTGATAATTTTGAAAACATCGTACCGATCGGTAAAATTTCTGTACCGGTCGCAGTAAAATCATGTGTTGATTTTACTGCGAGCGGTACACATTTTTTCCCGGTCGGTACAATGTTTTTTTTCTACAGTGTATTTGTGTTCTTATTTTTGAATCGTATTGTGTTTGTTTCAGTATGGTTGGATCTGGATCCGAGAAGATGCTCAACACTGTTCTCCGAGGATTAACACGTACTACAAAGTTTCGATTATAACAGATATTAGGTAGAGACTTGTTGCTGTTGGGGGTCGAGCACTGTTGGATAGATTCATGGTCGGCTGTTTCGGGCATCTTATGAGATGGTCATTGGGCAAAGCGTGCGGCAAAGCGCTACACATGCTCGTATCAAGAGAGGTATAAGTGTACGGTAAATTGCCGTACGATACATGGTATCGTATCGGCGACAAAAATATCCGATTCTCGGCTCAAGAGTACGCCCTAATTTCAGGATTGTGTTTTGGAGCTACTTCATTTGATCCACATGCGGATCACACACCGGATAATGTGGAGGCTTATCAGAGATTTTGTGACGGGAAGCCAATAACTGCCAAAAAACTGCGGGACCGGTTTGTTACAGGGTATGGGATAGTTGATCCTGAAGGCGAGCTCCACCTTCGGGCAGCAAATGTTATCATCGCTTATTATTTCGGGATAGGTGGCGATGATCGGAGAAATGTGGTGCCCTGGCTTTGGATATTGGTAGATGATCTCGACGCGTGGAACAGATTCCCATGGGACGGGTATACATTTCAAAACTTGAGAAACTACACCAAGAATCTGGAAACGAAGGGGTCGAAAATGATGCCCAAGTACCATTATTACGGCCCTATGTGGGTACTGCAGTGTTGGATGTTCGAGGCTATTCCTAGTTTAGCTCGTTTGGTTTCTACTCCCGTATCAGACACTGCCATTCCTCGCTGTTTGAGATGGGTAATGGCAGCAGCGTTGTGGGTGGATCTTGATGATCAGTTTTGTGCAGGAGTCGTCTGTTTCGACTCCATTGAGCCAGAGGCAGCAGAGGAGGAGACACATTCCTGGAGGTCCCTACTGATGGACGACGTGCTCGGAGTGCATTACGTGAGGCCTATCAACCCAATAAAAGAAGGAATACCAGTTGCACGTCGTCCTCCAGTTCAGAGGCCTAGCAGTCCCCCCCACGTGTCAGAGCCGTGCACCGATCGTGACACGTACGACTTGAGAGACCGGGCCCCGTCGAAAGATACTTCCAAAAGCAAGGGAAAGCATGCTCGGAGAAACATTCCATCGTCGTCATCGAGCAGCGGCGCCGACACCAGTGGACGATCTCGTGATAGGCGGTTTATGAAGGAGATGCACGAGATGACAGCAGCAACTGTGAAGAGAGAGATAACTTCACAATGGAGAAATGTATTTTTTCCGGAGATCAAGGCCTTCTTCACAGACCTTTTTAGTAAGAGTTCCCGCCGTTCCACACCTCGTCGAGATACACCTCCACCACAGCGTCGTGACACACCACCCCCCGTGCATTCCCCACACGTCAGTCCAAGAGGGGAGACTGGAGGTGCAGGCGCCGATCCTGAGTTCATCCCAGCACGCCATTCCACTCCCGCTTTTGTTACACCCGAGTGGGTGAGCATGGGCGGTCCTGAGCATGCATACGACCCTCCTTGGCATTCTGAGCATGCATACGACCCTCCTCGGCATTCTGTGCCAAATCCCGAGATATATCGTCAGCCACCTTAGGTAAATAATAAGTTAGTAATTTATTAATTTTTAAAATTTTAAATTTAATTGACTTTAATTATTTTATCTGTGTGTAGTATATTGAGGCTCAGCCCATTACTGATGTCCCTCCTAACCTTGACTACAACTCCATTTTGCACAATCCTGAGCTGTACAACTTATACTCGAGGCAGAGACTTGAATATTTAAATGACAACCGAGCAGAGGAGCAGGAAGGACAGCAATCGGCTATACAAGTTGAGCCACAAGAAGAAATTCCACAGCCTATTGGTTCGTTGCCTCCTGCCGATTACGCCGAGGAGGAGAAATGGCATCGCTATGCAGCCTTTATGTCAGTAGATGATGCTTGCGTAATCATCGGTGGCTCCGCCGTCTATCCTCCGTACTTCCGCACAATTGAGAACACAGAGATTGACCTTGATTATACTGTAAATAATCTCTCAAATATATTCTTAAATATACTCTCATTTTTATACTTATTTCTTCTTCTAATTGTCCAATTTATTTTGTGTGCGCAGTGTTCGAGAGGTACATTGACGTTTTGCGCGGACGTCTGGAAGAAAGGAACCATGTCCTCCCCGATCGAAATGCTACGAACACAATCATCTGTTATGCCGAATTCTTTGTGAGTTACTAATTCATTATGTTTAATTGGTTCACGGATTTTATATGTTCTTTTTGTGAATTTCGTGCTTTTTATTCACACAGAGGGACGTCGAGTTCTACTTCAAGAAGATCAAGAGTAACAAAAAATTGACGGCGTCGCTACGAACTAATTTGGATGTCAATGCAGATATTACATCTTGGAGACAAGCTGAGCAGGTAACTTACATCTTATATTAATTATAACTTTTTTAATAACATATGACCCACATCTACGTGATTTTTATGCAGATCATTGTTCCAGTGCTATCCGGAAAGCATTTCTATGTCGTCCGTATCATTCCAAGGTTATGGACGACTGAGGTGCACGACTCTTTGCTGCACAAGGCAGGAGTTCAGGAGGCGCGTAAGAGGCAGCTGAAGCCGTTTCAGCAAAAATTCTCAACTGTGCTCAATGAAGGAAAGTATTGGGATACCATAGACCTAACCCAGGCACCACGCACGTCGGAAGCATTGAGGATGGTCTTTTTGACTAAGCCTACACTACGGGAGCCCGTTAGGCAGCACATCCAGATCGACAGTCACAGTTGTGGTCCTTTTGCGCTGATGAGTATAGAGCGCATGATCAGTGCCCGGCCCTCCATTGCTTGAGGCAACGAAGAGGGAAGTGTGGCTTTTTATAGACGTAAAATAGCTCGTGATGTTTTCTTATTGGCTTTGCAAAGCCATGTCGATTATGTTTGACAAATATTATTGCTTTGTGCCATAAGTGTTAATAATTTCTTATTCTAATTGCATGTGCCATTTAATTGCTTTGGATAAACAATAAAATGATAACATTAAATTAATAATAACATTTAAATGGCCATTACACATATTAACATTAAATTAATAATAAATTACTCCTACTGATCTCTGAGCGGGCATGTTCTTCTTGTGTGGCCAGTCTCGTGACATATTCTGCATTTTTTCGGTGCCCGTTGACGGCTACTGGAAGGTTCATCTACGGTGACTGGACGTCTGCTGGAGGACAAATTCTCAACTGCAGATCAACGACGGGAGTTCCTCGGGTGCCCCGCCTGACTAACGGGCAGTGGTGGCAAAACAATTATTGCCGCAACATGTGGAGGTAAAGACCACTCAGTCTGGGGAGGGACATGATTCACCTGTTGGGAGTAAATTTGTAAAAGTGTAGATCTCTTGTAGTAATCGTCCACATAGTTGTATACATGCTGCCCATTTCGCCTGTCATACATATAACATATAATCATTAGATTAAGTGCAACAGAAATAAATATAAAATTAAATATAAAAACTTGAGGCATTCTTACTGAATGGCTGCAGCAGCATGAGAACACGGTATCAAATCAAAATCAAACACACGACACGGGCAAGTCCTCGCACGCAGATCGACATTTAGATTCTGTTTTCCGTCATTCACTTTGAAGATCAAGTCTCTGACGGGCGTGGCAGTGTAAGATCTTGAGAGTTTCACCTCTGTACGGAGCTTTCGCTCTGCTTCCTTCGTGAGAAAATCAGTAGACGATGAATACAATTGATGTCTTTCATCAAACCATTTTTCGACGGTGAGTCTAATTGTCTCCAAGCATGAGCAAATTGGTAAGCGTCTAGCAAACACCAATACATTATTGAATTGTTCTGCAGCATTGGATGTCAGGGAACTATATCGTCGAACAGGGCACATTGATCGAGCCCACTTCTCTGGACCAATGTTCATGAGCTTATTATACGCTTCGGGCTTCCCAGCAAGAATGCTATTCATTGCTTTCTCAAAAGCCGACTTTCTATATGCATATGCTGCTTTTTGAAACAACTTGGTGATAGGTTTTCCAAAACTAACCATGCTCTTGAGGATGTGATAGTAGCACAGACCGTGTGCTACGCCAGGATAGACTGCCCTAACTGCATTCGCGATACTTAAGTGGGCATCTGAGATGATGACCATAACCGAACGACAACCGTATGCCTCCTTCAAACGAGTGAGAAACCATGTTCACGAGACATCATTTTCAATTGGACCGATCCCCCATGCCAGTGGTAGCAGTTGCTCGTTTCCATCCTTTGCGACCGCAACGAATAATATGCCATTATTTTTTCCCTTCAAGTGTGTTCCATCCACCACGTTCACCGGTCGAAGACACCACTGAAATGCCACGATACAAGCTGACAACGCCACAAAAGCTTGTTCGAACCGATCATCATTCGGGCTAACACTGTAGTCAATTGTCGAGCCCGGATTTTCTCTCTGCAACATGTGGAGATAGCCGGGAAGCATCTTCCACGAGTCTGTATATCCACCATATATCATCTCGAGGGCTCGATTCCGTGCTCGCAGACATACACTGTAACTTGCATCGCAGCCATATTCTCGACGCAAATATGCTCGAATTGACTTCGGTTTAGTGATTTCACCTTCATTGATCATTCTACCCGCAAAATGAGCTGCAATAACCTTAGCACTGACCTTCCCGATTTGAATGGTCCATATTAAGATTGCATGTATGTCTCCCAATGAACTTGTGAATATACCAATAGTCGCCCTGTTTCCGAGCACGTAAATCAAAAGAACAGTTACTTCCGTACTTGCATTTGAAGTGAACCCGTTCAGTATCTGAACGTGGAACACTAAACTCAGCTCGTTGTTCCATGTGCCACAATCCAACAGCAACTTTCAAATCGTCTTTGTTGTAAAATATCTCGCCCTTATTCAATGGACCGTCTGGCAGCCTGTCAAGATCACTTACAACGAGCGAAGCAGTAGCAGCTAGTGGAATCATTGGAACCAACCAATTCTGCAGTGCATCCGCTTCAGTGGTGCAGTCTGTGTCTTCAACAAGGGGCATACGACTACTCTGCATCAGCATTGACAAGAGCTTGTTCACACCGCCTTGAGTATGCACCCACGTAACGAAGTCTGCAAAAGTACCAAGGGTCAGATGCATAGACTGTGACAGTTTCTCCTCCTCATCAGACTCTGATTCCTCCTCATCATCTTCGTCGAAATCGGCGGTAAATTCAGCCTCCTCGGGTACCTGCGACTGCCGTTCCCCCCGCATAGGAATGTTCGCGCCACTACTAGCACCCCATTGAGTATCACCACTAGCACCCCATTGAGTATCACCAAGCCAATCAGATGAAGCCAAATGTGCAAGCGACTCGTCGTACTGCGAGTACTGAGGGATTTGATCGTCATAGACATACGGCGAAGATTCATTCAAATCAAATGATGGCCTGTACACAGCATCAATATGCACGATATACAATGTAGGCTCAGGCTCGGTAACATACAATCGACGAAGTTGTTCATCGTTACTCAAACTATGTTTAACACTTCGGCCAGTTCTAGACGCCAATAGATAGAATATTTCATACTCAAGACTTAACGATTTCGACATCATTATGAAATCAATATATTCCTTAATGCTAGAGAAACTTATCGTATCCACCGGAAGGTAGAAAGTTCGTTCTTCCCCACCATTATACACACAATCGTCCCATATCCCGTTGTATTTAACGATGAATCTCCTACACTCCATCTGCACAAATACAATATTATTAGAAAAAATAAGATTATTAAAAAAAAAATTGTACCGCTCGGTACACATATTGTACCGATAGAGTATTTGTGAACATTTGTCCGTACCGATCGGTACAAATATATTACCGATCGGTACAGTTTTTTCTTGTTCCGGTACTCATTTACAATTTTATTTCAACTGACCTATTCAATCTCCGAATGAAAATTCCTTCTATATCTCGATTAACCCCAAGTGAAAATGCCGGTACGTGTATGACTTCGTTTATACAAAACAACGATGAGATGGTTAAAAAAAAGAGCATATAATGAAAGAGAGTTGAATGAAATAGTGTGTGGACAAAAAAAACATTGTACCGATCGATGTTTTAGTTGTACCGATAGGTGATGTGTACGGTCGGTACAATAAAAACACGATCGGTACAATATATTTCTCTTCGATACCATCATTAAAAATAAAATTAAACTCACCTATAGTAATTTTGAAAAATAAATGTCGTCTGCTATGTCATTTCTCTAGCAAACGTGAGTGATATTTACTTATTTTTGTGGTATTGTGATTCTATCTCTTTCATTTTTTTTTCTGAAGTGTAATTTCGTGTGCTTCTGTGTGTGATATATATATAGACAGAAGAATCAATTAAACTAAATAGATGTACCGATAAGATTTTACGCGTGCATTGACACTATTTAATTTCGTACATTGGCATGCATGACAAGCTTTATATTAAAGTCTTGACGTGAATGATGCATGAAAATATTCAGAACGCTGAATCTGTACATTGTATAATATTGGGAATCATTTTTGTCCTCATTCATAAAGCAAGTCAACAGTTATTTGAACAATGATCGGACACGGAAATTAATGCATGAATTTGACAATTAACCTATTTTAAAACAGCCGAAAAGTGCAAAAAAAAAAAACCAAAAAGTTGTCAGTGGATATAGCTTATACATGCCACCAAAAGTGGGTATGAGTGGTACACACTATCTTCATACTGGATAGTTATGTGTATTAAGACATTTAAATTTCTACATATTTTATTATTATTATTATTATTATTATTTCGTATAATAAAATATCAATAACTAGATGTATTATTGCCGAATCGTATCCTATAATTTTCAAAATTTCATATCCACATATTCGTTATCGTATCGCTCCCGCACCCGCCCCACGCAATTGTGCAACATAGTTGGCTTGCATTATATTAGTTAGTTGGTGATTGCAAAAATTATCAAAGAGACTAATTAATAATTGATCATAGGGTATTATTAGTCACACTCAAATTATGAAATTATTTAGAGTAATTTATCATTACTCATCATAGTATAACTAATGTTCTCAAATTATGCTGTTGGATATTAATTGTAATGTGAGTAGGATAAAATTGGCATCATCGTCGAGATAGAGTTATTGACTCAAACGTTTTTTTTGAGAATTACAAGGAATATATATATCATTAAATTAAGCACTACACCATCATATAAGCGGGATCTCTACACCACCATACAGGATGAGACAACTACACCACCAAACAAGGTGGGAAATATAATAACACTCGCACGCAGGTAGGGTTGAACCTGAGACCTCTCACTAAGAAAAGTCTTGTGGTGCCTTAGCTAGCCACTTGAGCTAGACCTCATTGGCAGTTATTGACCAAACGTGACCACAAATTACATCAACAAACTATTATTCATCAGTTATTACTAAAAAAATCATTACTTATTTCTTGTAAAGTTGGGGTTTATAATACTAATATAATGAACTAGTCTATCTATACCTATTATAAAAGTGTCTTGTTTACAAAATTTGATTTGCCTATTATACCCTTATTTTAGTATTTTATTATTAGTATTATCATATAATTATTTATGTTTGACATATATATTTTATTAAAATATATCAATATTACGTGCATCGCACGTACCACCCTACTAGTACATTAAAAAAAAAGAAAAAAGAAAAACATGAGTCAAAAAGATCCAAAACTTGCCCTTTCAGCTCCTCCCTGTGAACCTAATAAAATACTCAATTCGTACATGTGTGCAGTGTGCTTATATACATGTATATATATATATACACACGCATAGAGAGAGAAAGAGGGGGAAAAACTCAAACACCTCTCTCTCTCTGTCCGAATCACTGACTTCATAGCTTCCATTGACAAAACTCTACAGTCTCTACTACTGTAAAGTACCCCTGAATTCGTTACCGCAAATGAATCCAAGCAAAATTGAGGAAGATCTGTTCCACCACTTGGGCCCATCGCCGCACCACCACGACCAGTTCATGGACCCTCACCACTCTCAATCGCAACCCTCAATCGACGACGATGCCTTCTCCCTCGCCGAAATCGACCTCTTCCGCGACGACGAAGACGACGACGGCGGAAGCCACACGTCGTCCGACGCCGAAATCCCTATCCCGCAACCCAACGGCACCGTTCAGTTTCAGAACCCTAATTTGCCAAATCCCCCCTTAATTAACCACAGCAAGCGGCCAATTAACCAGACTCCGTTCTGCATTAGCCCCGAGCCGCATATTTCCTCCCAATTCTACACCTTCAATAAGGAATCGCATGCTCTTATGATTCAGTGCTTAATTGAGGGTCGATTGGCGACGCCGGAGGAGATCCGAACCGCGACTCCGCCTCCTGTGCTTTCCAGCTGGCGCTCGGTGTGGAAGGATCGCAACGAGGACACGGCCTATCTGACGGCGTGGAAGCGCATTCAGGACAAGCTCAATGTCCACGTGTCGGAATCCGCTAACAGCATCACCGGTAATAGTAGCCATTTTCTTTGTTTCAAGAACAATACAAGTCAATTTGTTTCGCATGTTGATCAGTGGCAGGACATAGTCATGTCATTTCATGGTGATGCCGACTTTAAACACTTAGGGTTGAAAGACACTATAGACAGAATTAAACAGGTGTGGACTGTAGGCGCAAAATTTTATGGGATTCCTGAGAGTTACATTAGAACATGCGTGGCTGCTTGCCCTGTTTGCTCAGACGAGTCCTCTGGGTGTGCTCCAAGGTCTAAGAGGCGTAGGTTTGAATATACAGAATCTTTTGATGTGCCTGCCAAAGAAGTCCCAGCACAATTGCAACAATTGGCAGCGAAGCATAAGGTCGTATTATGCATACGACAGAAATATATTAGGTATAAGCCATTTATGGCTGAGGTCAAGGACTACGCGTGTCATAGGGCAGGGGAGCCAGCTTCCTCAAAAAAATCACGTATGCTGAAGAGGGAGCCGTATACATCTAAGAGGTGTGGGTGTGGCTTTCGTATTAGGGCAATAGTTCCAATATCAAATTATAATGAGAAGGACAAGACATTTGTCTATGAGGAAGAGGGGACAGCTGTCTTTAAGCTTTATGCGGTGCATTCAGGACATGAGCCAGGGCCCTTGGATGGAAATGCTAGGATTATGCATCGAATGGTTGGACATAAAGGGGGCCTGTTGATGGATCAAGAGAATGTATATGGGATGGCTGAGGACGGGGAAAATGAGGGTTTTGTTTTCTTAGGGAAAGATTCTGGAGACATACATCATTCAGTTTTGCAACAGGTGCATGAATTGAGGAATGAATTGGGGTTGCTTGAGGGTAGGCTTGGGAAAATCCCACCTTCACTGTTGGGTTCTGTCTCTCGTGAACTCTTTGACATGGTGAATAAACTTAGAAATTTCACAGATGATGGATCCAAATCTGTTGGGTTGTTGTCAGAGAAGCAGCATCAGCATCTGGATGATGTGTTGGTGGTGGAGCATGATTTGCCAGATTGGGCTGATGACCACCACACTAGGATCTATGGTGATGGAAAGGATGCAGATGTTATAGAAGATGATGAGGACAGCTTTGGGAGAACTCTTGGTGAGGTTGCTTCTTGGGATCGGATGAGGACGGAGTGCAGGAATGAGAAGGATCTGCTCGGTGAGACTTGTAAAGACGAGAAGTGGTTGAAATGTGGTGAGTTTGATCAGAAGGGAATTCTTGGCTGCAGTAACCCTAAACTGACCAAACCCTTACGGCATGATGAAGGAATAGATCCAGATGTGAGTCTTGCTGGTATGCAGGTAGATGGTTTCTACCCTGAAAATCCTAAATGGTTTGACTCTCCTTGTGGGCTGGACCCGGGTGCTGACTGTGATGATGGTGGATTCAGACATGGGGAGATCGTGTAGAAACTATTCGTCTTGGTGAACCCACTCTAACTTAATTCTAAGTTTTTTCGGTACTATTCACCTTAATTCACTGTTGGAACTTGGAAGTGGGTTGTACATTTAAGTGCTCAGTTTGAAGGCTCTCAGCCTCTCACAATCAGAGTAACAGCCTTTTAGGTGTCTGTATTGCATGTAATTTGTAAAGTATAGTCATTTTGGCTTCTCTGAATATACATAATCTGCTCTGTGCTGACCTTTTCTAATTTTTAATTTAACTTAGATTTGATAATACTATGCTTTGTGCATGTGGAAGTTGTCCCATTCAGGTGTTCAGCTTTATTTGGTGTTTATGCTGTTCAGCAGAGGTACTGTAATGGTGTTGCTTATAGCCTTGTCTTCTTGTTTTTACAAGTTGGACTTAACAATTGTAAGTATTTTTAGTTAGTCATATAATATTATTCACGATCACCCGTATTTTTCTTACATGGTAGATACTTATAATATGATATGATAGCTAGAGCGTGAATTTTAAATATCAAACTTAATGGCGGTTTGTTAGGAGCCTTAAATTGTTTAATTATGCGAGCCAAATATATGTGCACCAATGCTCTATTTGGTACGAGAATCATCAGGTCAAGATGCTTATATCTAGATTGATAGTTCTTTCATTTTTTGGTTCTCTTCACTATTTCATCTTTTCATATTTGTTGTTGTTTACGATGTGTCTTAGGTTCAGGGTGTAGAATTGGTGCCCATGGGCATTTTTTATACTCCCTTCGTTCTGCTCATTTTGTATGCATTCCCTTAAATGGACGGTCCACTCAATTTGTCTCCTTCCAATAGGAAAGAATTTTCCCTTCAAAACCCTTTAAAAATGGTGGGATCTACCCACTTTCTATCTTTTTACTCTTATCCTTAATCTCCGTATCGAATAGTAAGTAGACAAAATGAGTGGAATGGAGGGAGTATTATGTATTGTGCTTTTGTAACCGATTACTTTTGTTGTCAAAAATTTATTTGGCCAACCTTTGTGATATGCCAACACTCTTAATGTACTTCCTTTGTCCCAATAGCAAGGTTCCTCTTTCTTTTTTCGTTTGTCCTAATAGCAAGGTCCCTGTCTAAAAATGAAAACAATTAACTCTTCAAAAAGCTTGGGACCTATCACTTTTTATCTTTTTACTTTTGTTTCTTAATAACTGTGCCCAAAATAAGGGGGGACCTTGCTATTGGGACGGAGGGAGTACTTGTTAAAGAAACTCTAATATTTCCTACCCTAGTATGCGGGACAGCGCAGAAAATCAGCTCTGCTTTCTGGTCCAATAATATGTTTTAACTTTTTGCTCTTGGTTGAGACACTGCAAATTGCATTTGAGATGCAAAGATTTTGGTGAATTTGTATCTGATTTTCCAATCTCATTTGTCATCCCTTTACAAAGCATATTATAATAGTTCCTTCCTATTTGTAGCCATGAAAACTCTTGTTCTTCTCTGCTATGTTTGTAATGATTGCATGTCACTCGGCCCACATTTCCTAAGCTATCATCTGTTGGAGTTGGATTGACCATCCTGGCTGATGTTGTATGAATTGTTTTCTGGTTTGAGGTTAATTGTATGGCCAAATTATATCATAAAGAAATAAGCTTTATTCAAGAAAGAATATCTTTTCTTAATTAGGAAAATTCGTTGTCTTTTCCAATGAGTGTCTCGAACTTGAAGCTGATACCAAGGCTCTGCCTGTGGTTGGGCTATTTATCCTTGCTTAAGTGTTGAGATTAATTGGTTCTGATGCTGATTATAAATAACTGCTGATTCGGTAGAATATGTGAAAATAATGAGTATGACTGAGCTGTCCCGCATCCTTGTTTGGCATACATTTCACTGCTAAAATGGCAGTTAACTGATTATGAACTCAGGAAACTTTTCATCTGGGGTTGGTGTACTCTTTAAATCTCTTAATGGGATTCTGATATTGGTCCATTTGGTTTAGCAACCCCAGATTACTAATACATGCATTAAACATCATTTCTTAAAGATCGCAAGAATAAAATTCTATACTGAAGTACTTGGTTTTAGGCTTATCTTTCAATTAATAGTTTATCTTCAAGTAACTTTTACTATGCGGCATTTTGCTCTTTCTTAGTCATTATGGACTTGAAGCTTGCAAGTAGAGAAGTTAGGGCAAAGACTGCACAGAGCTAGCTTGTTTAAATTTAAGTTGCCATGGATGAGATGGACTTAAGGCTTTATGATAAAATATCCAAGAATAAGTTATTAGAGATCCAGGAATTAATAGCATGCCATCATTTTGCATTTGATTAATTTAGTAAGATTGGATTTATGAAGATCTTAATTGAGTTGGGTATGAATAAAGCTTGTTGTACAATTAAAACCTGTCAAAATAAAGAAAAGATAATCTGCTAAAGTATATCTCTTTGTAATAAACTAAATTTGCAAAGAACTATAGAGATTTTATGTCAAGGTCTACATTTGGCTGAGTAACTGTTGGTTTTTTAAGATGGAGATTTCACCTTTGTCAGAAAAAATAGCCAACCATGATTGGCGGTTGGATGTTGAATTAAGAATACTACTTTTTCTTTCCTATTTCAATTGTAGAGTAAGTTTACTGGATATGCTGTTTTACATATGTCCTTAAAAATCTCAACTGATCTCGAAAAATTTTATTTTTTTGGAATTGGAATTTATATATAGTGGGAGAAAGTAATTTCCGAAATAATGAAGAAATGTTTCTGTTGGCCGTTAGCACTGGGATTTTAATTATAACCCTTGTTATAAAGTACCATATTCATCAGTTGGCTTTTGCCAAATTTTTATGGTTTCTCTTTAATTGAATGTTATTTTTTGAGCTGACATTGTCATCTACCGTGCTCTATCTAATTTTAGTATCTCCTTTGGTGGCATTCAAGAAGGTGATTAAATACATACATAATATGTTGGGTGTTATACTCTACAGGTAAATTGGCTGCTTTATGTTTAGTTTGAAGGTAGATTACCAACTTTAATATCAAGTTTTTAAATGGAATACAGTATGAGGACGTAAGGAGGCATACAAATGTATTTGTGCACATACTTAAATTTTATGATATCAACGAGATTTAGAGTTCGTGGGGTAGTGTTGCTTTCTACTTGATAGGATAGACAATGACATGTGAGAGTGATTTCTGCAAACCAACAAGTCATTTGAGCCAAACCATTTATTTTGTGAATGATTGTAAATTCTATGCCAGTTAATCAGCCCCTATGGATGTGAAAATCTTGTTTTACAGCACCCTAACATGTAGGGGCAGCTTATATATGACCGGGCATGCATATCCATCTTATTCATATGTTCCTGCTTGTATATAGCTGTCATGTCTTGGCATTTGAGTGCTCATTGGGTGTATGGCATATTATTTATTGTATGAGAATCATGAAATTAGCTATATGTCACGTATTTATTGTGCATGATGTAAATGCTAATAAGATTGACACAGTTTTTCAGGTTATTATGCTTGTTTGTTATTTAATATAGATTGAATTAATTAATTACAAGTGTCCTTATAGGTGTCGAGCTGCCCATGTGTCATATTATACTAAGTAATCATGTGAAATCCTTGTCTCGGTCTTGCATACAAGTGGAGTGATGGATGTCGCCTCTCCATGATTATCATGATATATAGGATGCTTGAGTGCCTCATTTTCAGACAATAGTTTGTAGTTCCAGATATGTGTATAAATTGGTATCTCTCTTCGAAGTTGTTTATTAATTTGCTAGCAGTACTTCGATAGTTTTCAACGAAGTCCTAGCATGTGATCATTATATTCGAGAGCAGGCTCTACCTGTGCCTACAGGTGGTGAACAGGCTGCGGTGTAATTTGAGAAGTTTGAGAATTCAAAAGCTCTCAGGTGAGATCAACCTGAGAAAAGGCTGCAGAGTTTGCTTATAAATACCAAAAATACTCCATACAGAGTTTCCTTTGGAACTTGAGAGATTACAACATCAATGTCTATGGTGTGGTAGCCTCTCAACCAGCTTGGAACAAGAGAGTAAGTTGTTTGCGAGTAAGAAAATTCAGTGAGTTATTTATGTTCCTTTTGTCTTTTCTTATTTGTCATGTCCTCGCCATGACATGAAATTTATGTCACTGCAGATGTCACTAAGTGTCTGGAGCTGCTAATCATATTGTTAAAACAACTTGATGTGATTTACATCCCTTGCTGAGCTTGATGTTTCTCTGAATGCTTGGACAACTGCCGATGTTGCAAATGCTTTCTGATGGGTAAGCACTCAAACAAATCTCTACCGAGCGCCTTGATTTCGATATAATTTGATAAAAAAAACTTTTTTCTTCTTGTAGTCCTCTTCATCATGAAAGACACCAGGCACTAGATAAAAAGATCTCTGGTTGGTCGTTTTGTGCCTAAAAAACATAATTTTGCTGTGTTATGCATCTTCTTCCCCCTGTTGTTTTCTTTTTTCAAGAAAAAGATGCATTTGAGGTTTTTCTAACTTTTGGGCTGTTGTTCTCTACTCTACCTGTAATGATGTGGTGATACAATAGGTGTTCATTATGGTTTATTTCTCTATGGCTTTGTGGCACGAATCACGATGCAGTTTGTCTGAATTCCACATCGTCTCTCTATCTCTCTCCCTCTCTCTCTCTCTCTCTCTCTCAAAGTGGGACTGCGGGAGCCTGCTGCAGTAAGAGACCTGGAATTTAATATTGGTGGCCATCTTCCATTATTATGTCGCATCTATTCCTATTGCTCTGGAGCCTCTATTCCTCCTCTCCCAACTCCAAAATAGAAAATAAAAGAAAAGAAAGAAAAGAAGGAAGGAAGGGCATTTCAGATATACTCAATTAATTATTATTGTTACTTGTAAAGTCCGTTTCCATTCTTAAGGTTGTCAGTAACGTTTTCAAATATGTACCATATACACCATCCAAATTTGCATAGATGATTCACACAGTAATGAGTATAAAGGATAGTATGAATCAAGCTTTTGGTGATTCATTTTCAGAACAACCGTTAATTTGCATAAATGAGCGTAAATGTTGCCAATCCAATATACAGTCGATGATTATCTTAGGCTGGATTTGATCTCCATATGATATAATAATTGAGTAAATCTACAAGATTACGACTATCATACAAACACCCGTATTTATATAAATCCGTAATTAGTGCCAAAACCTAATGATGTCCATAGCATTTAGAAGACCACTGTAGAATATAATAATCGGGCGTTATTGGTGGCTTTGCGGTGCCATAATGGAATTTTCATAGTGATTTCTTATTCCATAATTCTTTCAATATTTTATTTCTACGGCAATATTCACTGATTTTGTTTTGAATTTCTAATTTATCTTAATTATATTAGTCTTAATATTATCTCTCAGTCCATCCAAAAGTACAATATACGCGAATTTTCTTTTGAAAAAGGATATATTCGTTTTCTTAATATTAAAAAACAGTAGGAAGAAAACACACAGGTACTTGATCCCAACTGAAACCTAAACAAAAGAGGAAAGAGAATAAAAGCAGAGATTAATTCGAAAATTTAAAAATTCCAAAATTAATTACCATGAAAATCTTCTTTGAAATTCAAAATACCGTGCGGACCCCACAAAAAGACGAAGCTTAACGACCAAAACGCTCTCTTGGACGTTTCCTTTCCCCGTTTAAAAAGGATAAAAGAGGAAAAAGAAAAGAATAAAAAAATCGATTTCAATTTCGTAATCATATTTCCCTCTCAATTTATTTGATTCAAAAACAAGCGTTACGTGTATTTCTTCCCTACATTTCTTAACCAAAAATCTACATACGAAAAATACGGTTGAGATATCTCTTCTGAATCTGCCACAAGTTCGGAACAATACCCCGGAATTGCAACTGTGATCAGTCGCTTTGGAGTTCAGGTTTGCTATGCCATCATTTTTTTTAGATGATCAGTAGAACGAAGGTGTTTAGATGTCCAGTTTCCTGAATGTAGAGTGAAAGCACTAACTTGAGTGAAAGCGTTACGTGGAATTTTGGAACAGTCGGTTGATCTACTGGACTTTTTATTTCCCTTCCCTTTTGTGTGTTTTATTTGTTTGAAATGCGCCTTGAATTATTTGTCGTGATGTTATGGTTTATGGAGAATTGATTTCTCTTACGAGTTATGATGACATTTTCTCTTGGCTTTTCCCATTTTTGCTCTGTTTTTTTTTTGCTAATTTGTTAGGTTGATGCCTATGTGATCTTATATCATATATTTATGCAGTATATATATGGAATGGGAAGTTCATGTTCTCCGACTCACTAGAATTCGGAACTAGTACTATGTTTTCTTTTTTTATATTTTTGACTTTTGATACAATCTTTTCTGTTGTTGAATTCACTTTTTGGAATGGGAATTTCGTGTTCTCTGACTCACTAAAATTTGGAATGAGAACTATGTTTTCTCTTCTTATAGTTTTGATACCATCTTTTCTGTTGTTGAATTTACTTTTTCAATTTTCAGCCCCGTCGACCAAATATCTAGTCCCTTCTCTGATTTTAGCTGTATAATGTAACCAAAGCTTCGGGTGTTATTCTTTATATGTTTTTTCCTCTTAACTATTCTTGTTTTGTGATTTGGGACTCTTGGCACAGTAGGCTTGTCACATACCCAGCAGTATACTGATCAAGATTTGCCAATGGAAACAACTTGTGGTTCTCTTTTGTTAGAGCTACAGGTGATCTCAGATAGTATATTCTTGTATTTCTTTGATTGATCTGCATTTATGGAACCTTTTTGACTTGGCATACACAAATTTTCATATTTGAAATGGTTACTGCAACCAGAAAATATGGGATGAAGTTGGAGAGGCTGATAATGATAGGGACAGAATGCTTTTTGAACTTGAACAAGAATGTCTGGAAGCATATAGAAGGAAAGTTGATCAAGCAAACCGTTCAAGGGCGCAGCTGAGGCAGGCAGTTGCTGATGCTGAAGCACAGCTTGCAGACATTTGTGCTGCATTGGGCGACCGACCAGCTCATATAAAGAAGGTCAAAATGCACTGAGAAGGAAAAGAAAAAAAGAATCCAATTTAAACCCTTCTGTATTTATAATTGAGAGGTTTTAGATCCTTTATATGGTTTATAAATGTGTTAGTTTACTGTTTGAAACAGAATTCTGGGAGCCTGAAGGAAGAGCTTGAGACAATTATGCCTCAACTAGAAGATATGACAAAGAAAAGAAATGAGAGGAAGAGCCAATTTGCAGAGGTTGTGAAACAAATTAATAGCATCTCTATGGAGCTTGCTGGTTCCACGGAATCGTGCCATGATGAAATGTCAATTGACATGAGTGATTTGTCAACAAAAAAGTTGGATGATTTACGTACTCAGTTGTTTTTGCTGGAAAAAGAAAAGGTGATTTTCTCCTCCACTTTTTATTCATGTTGTTATCACTTAAATTGACATTAGAGATAATTGCTAATTAATAGAGTTTTTTGGAGATGACAATACAAAAATGATGGATCGATATAGTTTGCAACACTATAGAAATACTTCAGGATTTAGTCTGGACAAACAGGAAGATCTACAAAATTCCTTTGGGTCAAATAAGCAACACAATAAAATGTGGGTTCAGTTTTAAGTGAAACTGTTGCGCTTCTTTATAAATTCAACGTGTCTGGGAGCCCTCTGCTGCAACTGAGAGTTGACTTTGATTTTTTCCCTATCTTGTCCAATTCACTGAATTAACATGCAGGATGAGCGGCTGAAGCAGCTGCTTGACCTATTAAATGTTGTGAATGCTCTGTGCTTGGTGCTTGGGATGGATTTCAAATCAACAATTTGCAGTGTTCATCCATCTTTGGACAACGCACGTGAGAGAAAAAGTATAAGTGCAGATACAATACAGGGTTTATCTGCTCTGATATGTAGGCTCAAGAATGTTAAGTTGCAGCGCATGCAAAGGGTATGCTTATTTTCAAGTCAACTTTCTTTGTAGCAATTTATTGTCTCTTGATGGTTGCATTTTCAGCTTCAAGATCTTGCGATGAGCATGGTAGAACTCTGGACTCTGATGGATACACCAGTTGAGGAGCAACAAATGTTCCAACATGTCACATGTGTTATTGCTGCTGCAGAAAATGAAGTAACTGAGCCCAGCAGTCTATCTTTGGAGATAATCAATGATGTACTATTTCTCTATCTCAATTTCATATTGTTAATAGTATTTATAAGGCACAATATGTGGATTTTATCCATATTTTTCCATACTATATCCCTGGTACGACATCTTTATGATTGGCAGCGAGTACATACTAACATTTCTTGTGCATAGGCTGAGGCAGAAGTTTTGAGGCTGCAAGAAATGAAAATGAGTAAAATCAAAGAAGTCCTTTTGAAAAAGAGATTGATTTTAGAGGAAATATGCCGTGGAGCACGCATGGTTCTTGAAGGACAATCTGGAAAAGATCTCTCTATAGAATCTATTGAGTCAGGTATAGCTCCTTTCTACGACTTTAACTGCTAACATGCTATGCATTTTTTTTTTTTCAAAATTAGAGGCAGCAAAACTGTATAAAGGGGCATTCCGATGACCTAGTCTATTAAAAAGAATAGTATGTGATAAATGGCCATTTCCATCCCCCCTCATTCTCTCAATCTTGCAGGGGCAATCAGTCCATCCTATCTACTTGAAGAATTAGAGGCACATATTTCCAAGGTTAAAGAGGAGGCTTTCAGTAGAAAAGAGATTCTTGAAAAGGTTCAGAAATGGTTGGCTGCATGTGAAGAGGAATGCTGGCTGGAAGAGTACAACAGGGTTAGTGATAATGCTGCTAATGCCACTGAATTTTGATTCACTACATATATTCTGTCCCCTCCTATCATTATCTCTCTAAGAGTATTTCTAAATAGGATGACAATCGTTATAATGCTGGGCGAGGTGCACATCTTATGCTTAAGCGTGCTGAGAAAGCTCGTGTGCTTGTCCATAAAATTCCAGGTACATGCTTGATCTTCATCATACCAATAGATTGCAACTGAAATAATTATATTCATCATTCGTTGCTTTTATTTCTTGGTGTCAAAGGAATGGTAGACGCTCTGAAGTCAAAGGTAAAAGCTTGGGAGAAAGAAAGAAACGTAGAGTTCCTGTACGATGGTGTAAGCAATTCTCTTGGATTATGATTTCCTTGCACCTGTCAAATTAAACTTCAGTTAGCTTGATAGCCTTGGTTACTTGACATACCATATAGTATCTTTTAATTCATTGAGAAAACTTGGGTCATTAATTGTAGTGATCTAAATTGTTATTTTATTTTTGTGTTCCAGGTTGGTCTTATTTCCATGATCGATCAGTACTGCGAATTAAAGCTCTTAAAAGAACAAGAGCGTCAAATTCAGAGGGTATGCTTACTATGTTTCCGAACATCAATGTGACCATGTGTGGGATTCAATGACAGTTATATGTATTAATACACTTCATGCTCTCGTGTAGGATCAGAAGAAGCTGCAGGGACAGTTAATGGCAGAGCAAGAAGCAATTTATGGGTCAAAACCGAGTCCATCCAAGAGCGGGGCCAAGAATTTAAGACCTTCAACCGGAGGTGTGGCTGCTAATAAGAGGTTTTCAATAGGAGGAGCTGTGCTTCAAAATACACTCGAAAAAGCTACTCCCTCTTCACGTACCCTTCAGAAGAGTAACACTGTAAAGCGGCAGACTTTGAGCAACCATCACCACTATGGCCTCACAGCTCCTCCTGGTAAAAATGTTTCACATACTTCTGAGTTCGAATGTTTAAGATTCTTTATTAATTGATCGTGCAGTGAGTTTTGGTTAATGGTGATTCTGAAGCAATATGCGCTGATCATATGTAACACAGGCAAGAAAAACATGTCTAAACAGCATTCAAGCAATGCATCAATCTCACATCAAACTGGACCATCAACATTGAGGAAGGCCCTCTCTCCCTTGTCTTCATTATGCTCCAATGTTGTTTCCTTCAATCATCAGGATCAGAATACGAAGAACACCGTGCTCCAGGATACTGAGACTGGCTATAAAACACCAGCAGCAAAGCCAGCGAAGACATATTCTGGAAATGATGAGAACAGAACACCAAAGGCAATGCCAATTCCAGTGCCAGCCACTCCTCCAACAGCATGTAGTGCAATGCTAACAGCTAAAACTCCTTTTACGCCTGGCGTTCGTGCTGCTGAAGAAGTCGAGTATTCTTTTGAGGAGAGGAGAGCCGGCTTTGTGGTTCCTAAGACACTGTCTCTAGTTGATGTTTGAATTGTTTTGTCATTATAGGTTTGGTTTAGGTCCATAGTTTGTGCAGTCCATCTTATTCCGCATTGGCCATTGATCTATGGCCTATGGCTATGGCTTCTACTGCTATTCATGCATATAGATTAACTACTCTTCATATCTGTTAATGTTTGGATTGACACTCATTTTGAGCTTTGGAAATTCCAGATTTGAGTTCAAATTCTATGGTTTCCATTATTCACCTCTTATTATTTTTCAACTTAAAATATTGAGTGTTTATATATATAGGGATGAGTTAGTATAAAAATCGGTCCTCTCGTACAAACTACAAACTATGCTTTTTTTAATATATAATCATGCTTTTTAATATATATAATGATGCTTAATAGTGCTATTCTCGATGCATGCTTTTTGTATAAAAAATGATGCTTATATAAAATCATGCTTTTTACATACTATTTTCATGTTTTGATTATTAACAACCGTAGATCATACCATGATCAACGACGGTTGATACTAGTTTGTAGTTTTTACATGGTGACTAGTTTTTATATGAACCAAATCCTATATATATATATATATATATATATAGGGAGAGGATCAAATAGGAACTCATATTTATATGAGAACTAGGAACCAATCCAAGTCATCCATCTTCTAAGATCTATGGATATGATTTAATATCATAACTAATTGGTCAAACCCGCTTTAGTTGGTCAATCCCGCTTTTTTTTTACTTAAGTAAGGTTACTATGGTCATTTTCATTGTTTTATCCTGTGCAAAATCGAGATGCACAAAATAGTGTAAAGTGATGCATTAATTAGCGTAAAGTGATGCATCAATAATATATTTCTGATGCATCAATTATTCTTTTTATTATTATGAAACAAATAATATTTTTTACACGATTTATAAAGAACAAACAAGTTTTGTAAAGTGTGTACTTATACAATTAAAACATTATGTATATTGTATTCGTATTTATTTTTTGATCTATTGGTGCTAAATATCAAGATCTGCAGAATACAAAATTAAATAGAGAAATTATATCACTCTATCAGTCTACTAAAGAGGATCGTCATAAGGATGAAAATCTCAGTGTATATGCACGTGCACCAAATATCAAAAGACTGAGATTAAGGAACAACCAATAAGAAAATATAGTTGAGAAATGATGAAAATCTGATTGAGTGAAAATGCCATGAATTCTGTGAATTTAGGAGAAATAAACAATAGAAAAATATTATAATTGTCAGCTATACTTTTGCCTTGACAAAATTGCTTATATCAATTTGATGACATTTTGGATCCATAATCAAAGAGAATAGAAGTGCCATAAGCACTGAATAAATTCGAAAGAAACAATTGGGGCAAAGCTTGACTCGCTAAATAAATAATCTTTTGCTCTGTAGTACACATGTCAAATAATGTTGACATAAATGAGTATTTGTACTAAGAGAAAAGAAATTGATGTGATGATGAGAAATAAAGTGATGTTTATAGCTCAAAGATTTAGGTAGAGTTCCTAAACTCATTTTGCTTATATATATTCTCCTAATATGACATCATGTTCCGTTATTTAATATCTATCGCAGTAATTATATCATTGATCCGCATATTGGTTGGATCATTGTACGTGAATATATATAAAAGTCTTGATGGATTCAAAATTTCTAAGAAATAGAAATATAGATTCACAACAAGTGTGAATTAATCCTGTAAGAAAATGCGAATGATATATATACTTATGTATATATCCAAAAGTCTTTGAATGACTCTTATTTATATTGATGAAAAAACCAACTCGTACATAAAGGTAGAGTTTAAAATGGAAGACTTAGCTAAACCTAAGTATTGATTCAAGTTGAAGATCGAGCACTTCCTTAAATGAGCATATTATTATAATTATTACACTAGTCAACCTACTTGGAAGGTTGTAGAGAAATTGATTTTTATTATAAATCACATCTAGTTAGACCCCAATGATTGTCTCTTCACTAGACTTAAGTGAATATAGAAGATAATAATTATATTATGGGACAAGAAGTTCCATACTTTGAGTGCTGAAAGCACTTTTCTATCAGATCTGATATAACATTTAAACTAACTTGTTAGCAAGATTTGATGCTCTCATAAGGAAGCATTGAAATGATATTGAGAATATCATTCGTTATCTTCAAGGTTAAAATGACCTTAATCTATTTTATGAAAGATATCGTGATTCACATTGGTGGTTACTAGGATGTTGGTTATTTATCTCATCCCAATAATATAATATCTCAAATTGGTGTAATGATATGAGATATATCCCTCACTACTCTCTATGAGAATAATTCAACTTGTGTTGCACCAATGAGTTCCAGAGGAATTATGGCCACAAAAGTTTATTTTGAGATAAACTTGTAGATTTATTCCCTAAATCTCCTCTTAATCTATATATGAAAATACGTTTATAGTATTAAAATATGTTAACTTTGAAGATTATTATCTTCAGGGGGAGTGATAAACTACTACATTTTATGAAGATTTGACCATGAAGGTCAATTTTGAGTAATCCTAAAGATTATACTATAAAGGCCAAATGGTTGTACTCGTATTTTTTTCTTACTAAGTTTTTCTCCCGATTGGTTTTCTTTGTCAAGGTTTTTAACGAGTCAACTAATGCAACACATGAGTAAGTGTATATAATGTAATTTTTTTTCCTCTATCGAGTTTTTTCCCACAGGATTTTTCTGGGGATGTTTTTAACAAGACATGCACATCACAACAATAATGGCAAATGTGAAGTGTTAAACTTGTATCATTGTTTCAACGGAGATTTGACGGGTTTATTCACAAAGGCATTGCCGACGTCAACATTAAGAAAGTTGGTACACAAGATTGACATGCAACGACTCAAAGCTACAATGATCAAGTTCAAGCGGAGCAGTTGTACTCTTTTTCCTTCGATCAGGTTTTGTCCCACTGGGTTTTTCTGGCAAGGTTTTAATGAGTCAACATTTATTTTAGGGATTAATCACTCAAGGGAGAGTGTTGTAAATATCTTAGATATACATCATATGAGTATTGACCTTAGCCCTAAAACCATATATCTGTACCATTATAAATAGAGGTCTTTGGTCCTCATATTGTACACACTGTTGGGAAAATTATAAGGTTTTGATTTGATACCAAAACCCAACTGATTCTCCTACCGAATAGATGATCGCGTCAACCTAAATAGTGTTTTCCAGCTCACCTGTTTGAGCTTTAGATTTTCTAGGTTTACAGGTTAAGGAAGCGGAAGACAGCAGTCGACCCAGCTGTGTCTACAGCAGGAGTCAGCAAGACGGCGGTCGGACCCGTGTCTATAGCAGGAGTCAGCTAGCGGAAGACAACAGGAGTTAACCTTCAGCTGAGTCCTCCAGCAGAGCATGATCAAGCTGAAGAGAATTCGAGCTGAGTTCAAAACACAGCCGGTCCAGCTGTACAGAACAAAGGGAACTAACTCTGAAGACATCACTTCAAGTCAGTTTGCCAAATCCAGCTCTGAATTCATAAGCCAACTCCAAAGGTAGAAGATCCCGGCGTCAGAGGAAGTCAACATGCCTCGACCAATGAGGGATTGCCGAATCAGCATCCTAGACTTCAGGACCTAGGATGTGACACAAATGAAGACAGGTGCAGAATCGCCCAACGGCAGATCTCGAATTTAAGAAGAGTAGGTAAGATTCAAACGGCTCCTCCAACGGCTAGTTTTGAATCTCTACCTATATAAACCCGTCTTCAACCTCAGGATCAAACACGAAAAACTCTCTACAAGCTTTCATTCTCTGAAATCATAAATCTTTCAAAAGCTCTCAAGCAGTTCTACATAGATCAAAGAACACTTTATCTTAAAGTGTTTCTAGTTCAGAAACTGCTTAGTTTTTCGTCTGATCCCTAGGCCAAAATCTTTGTATATCTTAAAGCCTAGATTTCGAACGAGTTCATCATACTCTAAAGTTCTTAATTGTAAGAACTCGTTCACAGTTGGAACCCCAAACCAAACCCCTCTTTACCCAGAAAGGTTAGGTCAAGGTAACGCTTGCTTGAAGCGGGAAATTCAAGTGTGTAAGGTTTTTCAGTACCCGTAAACTGAAAGGTTAGGCTTGACAGTGCCCGCAAACTGTTGGAACACAGCTCGGGTTAGAGTTGTGAAGTTGCTTGGTACTTGGAAACCAAGTGGTAGTGGATTACCAGTAAACCTGGTCGTGGACGTAGGAGGTGTTACTCCGAACCACGTAAAAATCGTGTGCTCTTTACTGTCTCTTTAAATTCAGTTTTGTACTAACTCTTTCATAACATTACATATTTGATCAAAACTGCATACGCAGCTGCTCTCCAAAGACAGCTGTGTCTTTCTGAAAGTTGCACAACTTGACTAAGCTGAAAACATAAAGTTAATCTTTTCAAACTGAGTTTTGCTAAGTAACCGAGCTAAGTTTTCAAACCACCACATTCCGCACCGCCAGCTGAGTTATTTACCCAGCTAACCCTCCTCAACTGGATCAATAACTGAGCTCACCAACTCTGTGATTTAACTTGAAAAAGTTTTCAGAAATCTATTTGGTGTATTCACCCCCCTCTACACCAAATACCTAGCTCAGGGACCATCAATTGGTATTAGAGCAGTGGTTCAACAAACCACCGTTTCTGTATCAAGAGATCTCTCTTGACAATCTGTCAGTGGTCATCTGAACAGATCCTCATTGTGAAAAACTCATAATATTACATACTGCACATTTCCATGGATTCTTATCTTAACAGGAATCTTCCCACCTTCTCGATAGACGATTATGCAATATGGAAGTTCAGACTGAAGAGCTTTCTCTGTGCGCATCATGATATGATATGGGACGTCATCACAGACGGACCCATCATCATCTACAAACAAGGGAACGAGCTTGTTCCAACTCAAGATGGTGGACAACCAATATATCAACTCATTCCCAAGCCAAAGGGTGAGCACACCTCAGAAGAAAGGAAGCAGGCTGGACTAGACAGCTTCGCGAGGAACACCATATCCTCAACGGTCTCCAACGCCTACCTCAGCAAAATCATCAACTGCGAAACAGCAAAGGAGATGTGGAAAACCCTAGCAAAGCTATGCGAAGGGTCGGAGGAGATAAAAGAAAATAAATTCACGATTGCATGCCAGAAGTTTGATAACTTCAAGCAGCTGGTCAACGAGTCCATCGAAGGGATGGAACTCAGATTCTCCAATATAGTGGTGGAAATAGAAACCATCAGAATTGGGAAATACACCCAGCGAGAAAAGAATCTAAAAGTTCTTTTAGCGCTCACAGATGAATGGAACACTTATAAGGTGGTGCACCAAAGTCGAAGTGACTTAGGTGATCTTTCAACTGAAAGATTATACTCCCTGCTCAAAGCCAACGAATACAACTTGAAGATTACCATGAAAGAATCTTCAAGCAATCAGAATGATGGAGAGCTGACACCTGCAACAAAGGAGATTGCGTTCAGAGCCAACTCTGAAAAATCCGCATACATACAGTCAGCTGAGTCATCGAAGAAGGATAAGAAGGACATGAGCAAGGAAGAGCTACTTGAAGAAATAGCTATGCTGGTCAAAAACTACAACGGTACTCAACACCAAAGAAGGGCAAATACAAGAAGTTCGCAAGAACTTACGAGACAAGTACGCAAAGACATCGATGAGAAGTCAGCTGACAAACGAACAGAAGAAGGTTGCTTCAACTGCAAGGAACCAGGACACTACCGGCTAGATTGTCCAAAGTTGTCCAAGAAAGATAAAGACCAACTGAAAGCTAAGGCAGCTGACAGAAGGAGAGCTTACATCGCCGATGAAGAATCAGAATGCAACAAAATGGATGACAACATGCCATTTTCAGACTCGGAAGAAGAAGCACTGATGGCCCATGATGAACCTGATTGGGATACATGCTTCATGGGACAAACAGACGGCATCGATGAAGATGAGGTAATGTCTCGAACTCAAAATCTATCTAACCTCTCACCATCACACGAACACTTTACACAGGTTTCAGAATCAGGGCTACCTGATTGGAGTCTAGTAGAGAAAGTAATGAACGATTCCAAGGAGCTTCAAGAGATCCTTGACGTCATTATGTGTAAGAATGCCAAGCTGAAAGCGGAACTGGAAAAGACAAAGGTATCAGAAGCAGCTGATACAACACAGCTCCAACAGGAAGTTGTTTCACTAAAAGATAAAATAGTGAAACAAGATCAGCTGATGAAGGAATTCTACTATGAGAAGAAACAGCTGATGGAAGATTTGGAAAAGGTCACAGCTGAATCAGAAAAGAAGTCAGCTGAGATTATTGAGCTGAAAAGCACCGAAGAGGTACTATCTAAGAAGATAGTAGCTCTCATCAAAGCCACATCAACAATGGACGAGATCATTAGTGCACAACGTCCAGCAGCACTCAAAGCAGGACTGGGATACAATGAATCAAAGGATGCCTCAAACATTGCCTCCACAAGTGGAACAAAGGTAATGTTCGTACGAGCAAAAGAACATCCAATCCCAGCAACTCAGCATCAACAGTTGAGGACACAACAGGCGTCAGGAAGACCAGCTGTGAAACATCCTCAAGCTCCGTCAAGGACACAACAGGCATAAAAAAGGCCAGCTGTGAGACAACCTCAAGCCCAACTCAGACAGCAACGTACTCAACCTCAACAAAGACAACAGGCTGGACTTTACAGATACCAGCAACAGCAACATCACGTTGAATGATATCAACCGAGATATCAGAGATACCCAGCTGGATATCACTCACATGAGTACCAGCTGGATAATCATTTCCAGCCACAGCATCACATGAGACAGTAGAGACAAAGGAATGTCTCAGCTAGGTACACAGCTGGAAACCGAAAGAAATCAAGACATCAAGACGGGAAGACACTGAGATCAAGATCCCGCCAACAACAACTGAAGAACACAAAGAATGTGTATATCGATTCAGCTGGGAGAATTATCAGATCAAATGACCCAATTCGAGTCATCAAGCAGATCTGGGTCGTCAAAGGATCTCTGTCTAACCCACAAGGACCCAATTAAAACTGGGTACCTAAATCTTGATCTTTTGTATAGGTTGCAAGGAATCGACGCATCACTGAGGAGTCGATGAGAACGCTATGGTACTTGGACAGTGGATGTTCAGAAGTATATCGAGCGTCCAGGCCCACAAGTAACATTTGGTGACAACTCCAAAGGCCTAACCAAAGGTTATGATACATTTAAAACTAAAAATGTTATAATCCCAAATGTTTCTTAAGTACAAGGATTGCAACACAACTTGCTTTCCATTAGCCAATTATGCGACAACGGTTTTTCTGTCAAGTTTGATGCACAGGGATGCACAGTGAAGAACAGGGAAACCAAGCAGATACTCCTAAGAGGGAAAAGAGAAGGAAATATGTATTTTGCTGACTGGAACAGCAGCCCTCCGGAGACTTGTCTTGTATCGAAAAACAGTAATGAAGTCAGCTGGATGTGGCACAGACGGCTGAATCATCTCAACTTCAAGACAATCAACAAACTGGCTAGGAACCAGCTCGCTAATGGAATTCCAGATCAAGTATATGACAAAAGTCATATGTGCAGCGTGTGTCAACAAGGAAAACAGACAAGAATTTCATTCTCTCTCAAGCCAGTTCAGTCAACTGATCGAGTACTTCAACTCCTTCACATGGATCTTTTTGGTCCAGTTACTCCAACAAGCTTCAATGGCAGAAAATATACTCTGGTCGTAGTGGATGATTTCTCAAGATTCACATAGGTATCATTCATGTACCAGAAGAGCGAAACCAGGACTAAGCTGTCTATCCTGCTGGAAAGATTGTCAACACAGAAGGAGTGCAAGATAATGTCAATAAGATCAGATCGAGGAACGGAGTTTCTGAATGAAACTATTTATGATTACTGCGAGAAGAACGGAGTTCAACATCAAACATCTGCAGCACGCACACCTCAGCAGAATGTTGTAGCAGAGAGAAGAAACAGAACACTCAAAGAAGCAGCTACCTCAATGCTAGCCAGCTCTGCCATTCCAAAGAAGTTATGGGCCGAAGCAATCAACACAGCTTGATTCACTCAGAATCGCTCCCTACTCACATCAAGGCAAGAAAAGACACCGTATGAGCTATGGAACAACATAATACCATATATTAGATATTTCAAGGTATTCGGATCCAAATGTCATATCCTAAACAATGGAAAGACACAGCTCAAGACGTTCGACGAGAAGACAGACCGAGGAGTATTCCTTGGTTATTCTGCTGTGAGTAAAGCATACAGAGTCTTCAACAGAAGAACTCAAACAGTCGAAAAATAACTCCACATGTTACCTTTGACGAATCATCTTTCGAATATAGAGATTCTATCAAACGAAGAAACGGAGGAGAATCTTCAAGACAGATTCAGACAAGAGCTCAAGAAAATCGAATCAGGAATCTGGCCGAACCATTAATTTGGATGATGAGCCATAGGAGGAACTTCAAATCAACCGGGAAGCTCCACCAGCTGGAAATCAAGAAGAACCTTCAACGCCAAATCAAGGAGGAACGCCATCAGCTGGAAATCCAGACACAGCTGAATCCCCAGCTCCATCTCCAGCAGAGACTCTACTGAAGTCACCTCAAAATCCAAATCAAGGAGAATCAATCTCTCAAGACTTAACTCCAGAGCAACTCCAAGACAGACGAAATTTAGCCACTTCAAGTATCAATCAACTGGAAGAAGAAATTCGTAAAATGAGAAGATGGATTGAAGATCATCCATCATCAGCAATCATTGGAGAACCATCCGACCAAGTCAAAACCAGAAGCTCAGCCGCTCAAGCTTCATCGGATCATCAAGAAGCAGCTGACACAGCTCAACTCTCAGTAGAGCTAGAACTGACGGTCTATGATGAAGATACAGCTCTAATGGCGTGTTACGTAGCTCAAGTGCCAGAGCCTCAATCAATTCTCGAAGCTTTGAAGAGCGTGCCTTGGACTAACGCCATGCAAGAAGAGCTGAACGAATTCATCAGAAATTGTGTCTGGGAATTGGTCGACAGACCTGAAGGAGTCAAAGTCATAGGACTCAAATGGATATTCAAGAACAAATTGGCTACCCTGGGAGTCATCATCAGAAACAAAGCTCGACTGGTTGCCAAGGGCTACACTCAGCAGGAAAGAATTGACTTCGAAGAATCATTTGCTCCAGTAGCGCGATTGGAAGCAATCAGACTCTTTCTCGCTTATGCAGCACATCACAAATTCAAGGTCTATCAAATGGATGTGAAGTGTGCATTCTTAAATGGAGAAATCAAAGAAGATGTCTACGTCGAACAACCTCCAGGATTTGAAGTAGAATGAAACAAAGTCTACAAGCTAAAGAATGCGCTTTATGGATTGAAGCAAGCACCTCGAGCTTGGTATGACACTTTGTCAAATTTCCTTGTGTCCAAAGGATTCAAGAAGGGCTCAGTAGACAGAACTCTCTTCACCATCAAGTCAGGAGAAGACATCCTGGTTGTTCAAATTTATGTAGACGACATCATCTTTGGATCAAGATCAAACTTCTTATGCCAAAGATTTGGAGAAATGATGTCAGAACAGTTTCAAATGTCCATGATGCGAGAAATGAGTTTCTTCCTAGGACTTCAAGTCAAGCAATCAGCAGAAGGGATTTTCATAAATCAATTCAAATACGTGAAAGACTTGATCGCCAAGTATGGAGTTCAATCCAGCAGAACTGTAAAGATTCCGATGAACACCAACTGGAAGATTAAATCAGGAACTGAAGGGAAGACAGTTGATTCCAGCAAATATAGAGGGATAATAGGTTCCATGCTGTATCTAACAGCAAGTCGTCCAGACATCTCATTCGCAGTCGGAGTGTGTGCCAGATTTCAAGTTGATCCAAAGGAAACACACATGCAAGCAGCCAAGAACATTCTCAAATATCTCAAAGGAACTCAGAATGTTGGGCTGTGGTACCCAGCTGAAGACAATCTACAGCTGACTGGATATTCAGACTCAGACTTCGCTGGAGATCGGTTGGACAGAAAATCAACTTCAGGAACTTGTCAGTTCTTAGGAAGTAAGTTGATTTCATGGTTTTCAAAGAAGCAAACGTGCGTCGTAACTTCCACAACAGAAGCAGAATATATGGCCGCTGGAAGCTGCTGCTCACAAATTCTCTGGCTGAAACATCAGCTGGATGACTATGAAGTGAAAACTGGACAAGTTCCAATTTTCTGTGATAGCTCAAGTGCGATTGCTATTTCAGAGAATCCAGTACTTCACACAAGATGCAAGCATGTGGACGTACGCCATCATTTCATCAGAGATCACGTGGAAAAGAAGGATGTGATTGTTGAGAAAATTCACACAGACATACAGCGGGCTGATATACTCACAAAGCCGCTGATAGAAGCAAGATTCAAAATGCTGTGCGAATTACTTGGATTACTCAACCCAGACGATACTTCACCCAGCTGAATGGAAGCAGACCCAGCTGAATGGAAGCCGACCCAGCTGAATGAAAGCAGACCTAGCTGAATGGAAGCAGACAGCTGGAATTCAGAATCTACGTCACTGGTATCAGCTGAGAAAGAATCCAGCTAAACCAGATGCTGAAATTGAAGGAATATTCAGCTGAGGGGGAACCAGCTGGAACAATGATCACCCAACACACCCACTCAACCGAGGTATCAGCTGACTACAATGATCAGCTGAGAGGTTTGCAACAACATTAACTACACCTACTCAATCTGTTTACAGTCAAATCATATCTTGTCATATCTAATCAAATTACATTAAAAGTCTGCAAAGAACTGAATCATGGGAGTTACGAGGCAAAAGTCAAAGTGCCCCAACCATCCTCTCTCACGCATTAACTCGCAATGTCTGAACAAGAAATTGACATGACGCGAGAATCACTCCCAGTCGTAGATCTTCTTATCAATCGATAAATCTTGATCGACCATTCATCAAATCAGCTATATAAATATGCTAGAAGAGATACGTAAAATATTATATCAACCCTAAAAAGTTTTTCGGCATTCTTTCTTATTTCCATCACTTGGTATTATCTGTTTCTACTAACCAAAGTTGCAAAAGTAGAACATGGAATCTAGAAAGATATCTCCCGAAGCCGATCAAACTTGAAGAATCTGTCAAAGCTTCAAGATAAGAGTTGCTTAACTCTCAGGAACCTCAAGAAGACAGAGTTACAGGAGAAGGTAAAGCCCATCGACAGATCCGGTCCAACGCAGTGGAAGACTACAAAGCTCAAGAACGTCATTCACCAGGAAGGTGCAGAAATCTTCCTGGGAATGTCAAAGGAAAAAGACCTCATCCGCCCCACTGTTTCTCTCAAAATAAAAGAGAGCACGGGACATACAACTCCCTGGGATGCAAAAATCAACGTCAACAGAACTGGACCAGATGTTGATAAAGCCGGAGTCTTCAAGAGCAGTCATGTCAAAATTCTTGCTCCGTCACAGGAGGCACAGAAAAAGATGCAGGAGACAAAGCAGCATGTATATATTTCCGTCCCAGCTGGGAATCGGAAACAACTTGAGGAGACAAAACATGCTGAAGCACCGTCTTCAAACAGAAGACTCAAGTCAAAGGTGCTCAGTCAGTCAGCCGAGAAGTCAGCTGACATTATGAGAGAATTCGTAATTACTCTCCGAGGAGCAGAAGGCCCACAAGTGGTGGTTTCTCACGATGGAGAAGAAGTTCATGCGCCTGCGTGAACATCGTCATCATCTACGCCGCAACGAAGTATTCAGCTGGTCAACTAAGCTTAAACCCCACGACATGGAATACTTCAACCGCCTTCTCCTCAATTTCCTTCAGCTCAATAGGGACACCAGCTTCGAGATCTTCCGATGAAGGTTGCTCAAGCCCCTGCACCATGCTCAAGTGGAAAACATCACCCAGCCGATGATCACTTACAGCTGGATGATGATGATATGAGCTGAACCCATTACCCACCACTTCGAAGTGGAAGGGGAATACTCAAGTCCCTCAAGTGCTGAACAGACTTTCTCATTCAATCTAATGAAGTCTGAAGAAGCAAAATTGCAAGGAATGAAGTTGTGCCCGACTCAGAAGATGTTATCTCCAGTGCCAACTCATCCCTCCAAGCACTCAGCTGGACCGCCCCAGTTGAATCAGTAGCATTAGCCTCAGCTGTCTGCAATCACAGCTGAGGCTAATGCTACTGAAGAAGAGCCAGCTAATACAACAGCTGAGCCACCTAGACTCCAGACCTCACTGCTCAGAGCTGAAAACCACAGTTTCGCCAAACTAAAACATCGCAACAGCCGATGGTGTATCTCTCCCACCTTGTTTGATCATGACAAAAAGGGTGAAGTAAGGGGGAAGAGAATGAGACAAAGAAGAGGCAAACTGTTGAGCTAGAGGAACCAGCTGAATCAGAATCAGCTGGAGAAGAGACGAGTCAAAAGAAAGAAGACTGGATGCAGAAGAGAAGACCCAGCCAACTGGGATTGAAGAACTGAAGAATTGAAGATTTTTTTCTTTCTTTCTTTTTCCTGTGTTATAATGTATTTGCTTACATTAATAAAACACAAGTTTTTCTGCGTCATAAGTTGTCTCAGTTAGGTTTTGGCATCATCAAAAAGGGGGAAATTGTTGGGAAAACTATAAGGTTTTGATTTGATACCAAAACCCAACTGATTCTCCAACCGAATAGATGATCGCGTCAACCTAAATAGTGTTTTCCAGCTCGCCTGTTTGAGCTTTAGATTTTCTAGGTTTACAGGTTAAGGAAGCGGAAGACGACGGTCGACCCGAGTTTGTGTCTACGGCGGGAGTCGGCAAGCGGAAGACGACGGTCGACCCGAGTTTGTGTCTACAGCAGGAGACAACAAGAGGAAGACAGCAGTCGACCCAACTGTGTCTACAGCAGGAGTCAGCTAGCGGAAGACAGCAGGAGTCAACCTTCAGCTGAGTCCTCCAGCAGAGCATGATCAAGCTGAAGAGAATTCGAGCTGAGTTCAAAACACAGCCGGTCCAGCTGTACAGAACAAAGGGAACTAACTCTGAAGACATCACTTCAAGTCAGTTTGCCAAATCCAGCTCTGAATTCAAAAGCCAGCTCCAAAGGCAGAAGATCCCGGCGTCAGAGAAAGTCAACATGCCTCGACCAATGAGGGATTGCCGAATCAGCATCATAGACTTCAGGACCTAGGATGTGACACAAATGAAGACAGGTGCAGAATCGCCCAACGGCAGATCTCGAATTTAAGAAGAGTATGTAAGATTCAAACAGCTCCTCCAACGGCTAGTCTTGAATCTCTACCTATATAAACCCGTCTTCAACCTCAGGATCAAACACGAAAAACTCTCTACAAGCTTTCATTCTCTGAAATCATCAATCTTTCAAAAGCTCTCAAGCAGTTCTACATAGATCAAAGAACACTTTATCTTAAAGTGTTTCTAGTTCAGAAACTGCTTAGTTTTTCGTCTGATCCCTAGGCCAAAATCTTTGTATATCTTAAAGCCTAGATTTCGAACGAGTTCATCATACTCTAAAGTTCTTAATTGTAAGAACTCGTTCACAGTTGGAATCCCAAACCAAACCCCTCTTTACCCAGAAAGGTTAGGTCAAGGTAACGCTTGCTTGAAGCGGGAAATTCAAGTGTGTAAGGTTTTCGGTACCCGTGGCGAAAGGTTAGGCTTGACAGTGCCCGCAAACTGTTGGAACACAGCTCGGGTTAGAGTTGTGAAGTTGCTTGGTACTTGGAAACCAAGTGGTAGTGGATTACCAGTAAACCTGGTCGTGGACGTAGGAGGTGTTACTTCGAACCACGTAAAAATCGTGTGCTCTTTACTGTCTCTTTAAATTCAGTTTTGTACTAACTCTTTCATAACATTACATATTTGATCAAAACTGCATACGCAGCTGCTCTCCAAAGACAGCTGTGTCTTTCTGAAAGTTGCACAACTTGACTAAGCTGAAAACATAAAGTTAATCTTTTCAAACTGAGTTTTTCTAAGTAACCGAGCTAAGTTTTCAAACCACCACATTCCGCACCGCCAGCTGAGTTATTTACCCAGCTGACCCTCCTCAACTGGATCAATAACTGAGCTCACCAACTCTGTGATTTAACTTGAAAAAGTTTTCAGAAATCTATTTGGTGTATTCACCCCCCTCTACACCAAATACCTAGCTCAGGGACCATCACACACTTTCGACACAGTTTGAATACATCTGAATATACAGAATTCTTATGTTCTTTTATATTCTCTCTTCTCTCTCTAGTTTATAACACTGACAATAATCTCTTACCTTGACCAATCATCCCAAACTTGATGTGTGTGACTTTTGTGGTACGCCTTATTCCGCAAAACTATCTAAATCTTTGTTATACGTAGTTATTATACCAGACAACTATGCATGAGTTTTGTAATATACTGCTCTCTCCGTCCCAATATTAATTAATTCATGACCTATTTTTTTTAGCACGAATATTAAGGAGGAGGAAATTATGGATTAAAAGGTGTGTGGCTCACATGTTTAGTGTAGTTTTTATTAATTATTTAATCATTTAGTCAATAAATTATTTTTTTAGTCAATAAAGTGCTTTAATTAGGACTTAAGTAATCTTTAAATTAGCCCAAAAAGAAAACATGGTAAGTTACATGGGACGATCCAAAAAGAAATACAGACCATGAATATTGGGACGAAGGGAGTAACTTATAAACCCCCAGTCAAACGGGCTCATAGTGTATAATTATATATTTTTCTTTAATAATGTACGTTTATAATTAATAGTTTTTCCTAAGATATAGGATTTAGAATCCTAATTGTGATAAAGAAATTATATATATATATATATGTGTATATATATATATACATATATATATGAAGCGGATCTGGTGAAAACACATCTTATATGAGAACGTAATGCATAAATTACATTATTTTAATGCACAAATTCATGTTAATGAAAAAATTGAACCGTCAATCTTTTTTATGTATTGTAGATATTTAATTTGTGCATTATATCATTTCAGGTTGTGCATTAAAAATGTATTAAATATTTGTGCATTAAGTTTCTGCAATTTGTCCTTTGATATATTTGTGCATTAACATATTGCATTTTGTGTATTTCCGAAGTGATAAAAATGTATCCCTACCAGATCCACACCCTATGTGTGTGTGTATATATATATATATATTTTTTTTTTCAACATGGTTATAAGTATATAATAAGAGCTAATTAAGAGAGATTAAGATTGGTATTTAATTTAATTCACTGTAGATCACCAGATTTCTGAATCTGTAGACGAACTTGTGTTTTTTGAATTAAATATAAAAAATTTTGTTTCCAGTACTCTTGAGCGTCTCAAACTAGCTGGTACGTAAAGTAATTACAATGATGAATGTAAGTTTACAGTGCTCTGTGTTTCTGATTCGTGTAATCACAGAAGATTTATTATATTACGTATATTATAATGTTAATCACAGAAGATTGACGCCTCTACCTCTACCTTTCTCAGTTCTTGTCAGTCTTCTTGTTTCTTGATTTCTTATATATCATCCTTCAATTCGTTATGCATTCAACTTTCTTCAACAAATAGAATACCATACGTATCTCATTCTGTTTGTTGATATGGTCTTTGACAGGTAGCAGTGGCCAACACTCTAATTACATATCTCGTCCACATGTGTTAAATCTCATAATCATAATTTGGTTTTTGACCAACATTTGGTTCAGATGTTATTGTCATGGAGGTGGTCCGCATAGACGGGCTATGCAATTAAAAAAAAATTATATTAAAAAGTATTATTATATAATTTATTCTTTGAATGATCTACAATAACATGAAAATTATATTATTAGAATATCCATTATTGACACAAAATTATATATAAATAAAGAAACATTAATATATATATATATATATATATATATATGGTGTGGATCTGGTAGGAACTCATTCTTATACGAGTCCGTAAGAACCATGCATTTTTATGACTTCGGAAATGCACAAAATACAGTACTTTAATGCACAAATATAGCAAAGCAAAAAAAATTTCGTCTCCGATTTTAATTTATAGATAATGATTGTGGCAACATTAATGTTCTTTAGCTCGCTCTGAGGCCTTCGGCTCCTCTCGCTCGACTCTTAAATCAAAACATATGTTTATGCATTTAAATAATGCAATTTATGCATTAACTTGTGTGATAAAAATGCATGGTTCCTACGGACTCATATAAAGATGAGTTCCTATTTAATCCACTCCCTATATATATATATAAGCATGATTTATATATTAACTCATGAGAATATTTAATTTCTATGTGAATGCCCCTATATCATGTATGTACTAACCTAGGTTAAAATATCCGAACCTAAACTCATCTCAAGTGTGGATGGGCCCAACATGTAAGGCCTAACAAATTAAGTTGAAGCTCTTTTTCACTCTTTTAATGCCCACCATAACATGCTAGCTGTCTTCTAGTTAGTAAGTTACAAATCCAACATCTGTTATGGGGTGCCGCTGGGGAAGCGCAGGCCGCATAAAACAGGTCTAAAATAGAATCTACATCTAACCAATGTTTAATTATGCATGTGTGTTTAATGATGAGAATATAGTATATATATCAATATAGTTTACCAGATGTAGCATTAATTGTTAACTTGGACGACGGAGAAAAATAATACTACTCCTTCCGTCTCTAAAAATTGTGTTGTATTTTATGTAGCACAGATTTTAAGAAATGTTTCGCAAATATCTATTGAGCGAGGTTTAAAATATAAGGAAGTTGATGGATCGTGTACAAAAAGAAAAGATCACAATTTTGAGGGACGGACAAATAAGACAATAAAATCATAATTTTGAGGGCCGGGGTATTAAATATGGATCACTAGCAATAGGTCATATTATTAATTAAGTAAAGCGAGACGATATTGATGACATGGATCTCTATTTATATAAGCTATAGCTGAACACTACTAGTTGTGAAGAAAAAAGTCGAGGCGGTGCTTCTGGTCCAAGTCACGGCTCCAGAACTTCTTATAATACTCGTCGAATGTGAAATCTCTATACACATGATGATGATTCCCACTCGTCAGCGCCGCCGGAGCTCGGATTATGGCCGTCTCAGAGGCGGCCACGAACGAAGCTATCGACAGTCTTGCCGTATGCGCATTCACAACAGCGCGATGCCACACACTTTTGTACTTGCCGTTGCTCAACGCCTGCACATATGTATTCAAACTATATATACACTACATTTTATTTATCAAACTTTTCAAGAATTTTAGATACAAAATTATTCAGATCTTATATCGAATTAATAAAATGTATATTAAATATTAAAGTAACTATTCGAAATTAATTAATTCAAATAAATAAGAATATTATAGGTATATATTTCAAAATTTGTAACAAAACACACGCTGCTATTATTATTATTATTATTATTATTAATTACTTGAATAAGATCGCCGATGTTGACGACGAAGGCGTCGGGGTGCGGCTTGACGGCCAACCATTTGCCGTCGTTGAGAATTTGAAGGCCGGAGACCTGGGAATCTTGAAGAAGAATGGTGAGGGCGTTGGGATCGGTATGTGCCGGCAAACCGTACGTCAGCTCCGGCTCCGGACAAGGCGGATAGTAGTTGATGGCCATGTGCTGCCCTTGCTCCTCCTCTCCTAATATCTTCTTCAAACACTCTCTCTCTAATCCCAGGCTTTCCGATATCGCCTCCTCCAATCTCAACCCTACACCTCGGACTTGGGTGCAGTAACTGCTCACAATCTCCCTACATATATTAATTAATTAATCACTCGATCGATTACTTAATACACCTCGTTAGCTCGTCAACAAGCTGAAATATAGTATTTATTAAGTCCATCCGCAGCGGCGATCTCCTCACTGCGATCGTTGTTGCTCCGTGGACACATGGCGCGCGCTGAGTGGCCGCCCCACAGTTGTTTCATATTTTAAAGTTAGAATTAATTTAATTTTAGAAATGAAAAAAAAAGAAAACATTAGAGATAGTTTGATGATCTCCATTGTGAGCAAAATGAAGCGATTTACTAAAAAATTATGGCAGCGATGAGCATAAGATAAGGTGATCGATGAGGCGTACTTGAAGGAAGAGGGGAGAGTGGGCCAGTGAGGCATGTATTTATCCAAGGGGTAGCAGTGAAGCCTGAGATAATCGCGCCAGTTATGAACAGTCTCATTGTTCACATTGAAACTCGAGGAGAGGCGCATTGTTCTACAAGGATCGTTGGAGTACAGCTTCATTTTCTCTTCCACCGGCAATTCGAAGAATTCGTGACTAATCTCTAGAATCTTCTTCACCGCTTCCTTCGACACTCCGTGATTGATGACCTAATTAATCAAATCCAACATTAGTTCAGAAAAACAAGCTACACCGAATGAGAAAATAATTAATTACCTGAAAGAAGCCATAATGGCGACAGGCATGGGCAATTTGGTCAATTAATAGGCTTCTATCATCACAGCTCAAGTCGATGACCGGAATGTCAGTGTTATCCTGCGACTCAATAACTTCACTCAGTTTGGGCCTATCCGATTCGCCGCGGATATAACTCGCAGGGAGTCTTGAAAACTGAGTTCCACTAATAATCATCTTACAACAAACTCACAACCAGCTGCAACAATTATATAATTTTTACCTCTAAATTAATCGTGAATTAGTTAATGTTATTCAAATCAAATTAATAAGTGTTTCTCCATAACATATAGTAGTAAAGTGCAATTGGATTAATTAAGATTAACCAAAATGAGCTCCACGAAGAAATTAGGAAAAAGATTAATAAGAAAGAATTAAAGTAGTACCTGAACCTTTACTGGTAATAATTAAATTCAGTGAACGATCTTTTGCATTAAAAAATTGAACATGAAAAACACAAACGGCTTCCAACCGCTTAAATAGACGACGAGCTTCAAGGGAGCAGGAAGTATTAAAAATTACTCCTTCCGTCCTACAAAAATTTCCCACAATTTTTGTTTTAGGAATATTTCCCAAAAATTTGTCACTTCTATTTTAAGTAACATGACTCACACATTCCACTAACTTTTCAGCCTTATTTTACCTTTATTCAACTCACAACTATCTTACTAATATAACCCTAATTCCACTTACAATATATCCTACCAACTAAATCAAATACTTTTATTAAATTTTGTGAAGGCCAAAGGTGGCAAATTTTTGGAAGTCGGAGGGAGTATATTCCCTCCGTCCCATAATTAGTATCTCGTATTCTATTTTAAACTGTTCTAATATAAATGTTACATACTAAATATAAAAGTCATTTTCTCTCTCAAAATTTTTTTTATTCTTTAATCATCCTTTTTCTAAATATGCATGCCAAAAAAATGTGAGACGCAAGGATGGAGTATTATTTAAGATAAAATAAAAATAAAGGTTAGAAAAGTGAGTGTCGTAGGTAGAATACATCGATATGAGTTCCATTCCAATTGGATGGAGCAATAAAAATCATGTGACGGTATAAGCCTACAAAGTTGAGTACGTATACAAGTGAGGTAAGCGGATTGACGTCACCTCAAACGTCATCTCTAAAAATAGTAGTTTCACTCTTTTAGTATAATGGCACGTGTATATTGAGTGGTGAAGTAGATGCCGCGTATCATATCATGCAATGAGTATAGCTAACTAGCTAGGTGATGAAATGAAAGGTCTTGCGATCGAATATCTTTAAATTCGATACTATCAACTTTGTACTAAAATTTTCTTTTAAGTACATGTTTGGACCATCAGTGGGTTGAAAGATTTTTTCCAACTGATCAGTATAATGAATTTAATTAAAGTATGTGATATATTTAATTAAATTGAACATCACTAATGCGGTTCAATAACTTTATTGAATGTGACCATCTTATTCGGACCGTCGAGGTGGAGACATCTAATTGAGGGCATTAATATATAATTTCATCATGGGAAAAGATTTTTGGACACTAGGTGGTTAGCCACCCATGACATTTTTGTAAATATTTAGACTTGTTAATTAATTTAATAAAAATCGAAAATTATGCTATATTATGGATTGTCTAATTTACCCTTTACCCCTATAATCTAGGAGATTAATTCAAATTTTGAATTTCAAATTTCAAAATTCGAAATTTATTTTATTTTAGGAATTCTTTTGTGATTGATTATTATCCATAATTAATTTTTTATTTTATTCCATTATTATACCTAATTTCCACCAAATTAGGGATTCTTCAAAATTAAATCCATATTTCGAATTTTTATTTTATTTTGGATATTATTTTGTGATTGATTTTTATCCATAATTAATTTTTGATTTTGTTTCCATTATTATACCTAATTTCCACCAAATTAGGGATTCTTCAAAATTAAATCCATATTTCGAATTTTATTTTATTTTAGATATTATTTTGTGATTGATTTTTATCCATAATTAATTTTTGATTTTGTTTCCATTATTATACCTAATTTCCACCAATTTAGGGATTCTTCAAAATTAAATCATATTTCGATTTTTTTTATTTTCGGTATTATTTTATGATTGATTTTTATCCATAATTAATTTTTGATTTTGTTTCCATTATTATACCTAATTTCCACCAAATTAGGGATTCTTCAAAATTCAATCATATTTCGAATTTTAGTTTATTTTCGAAATTATTTTATGATTTGTGAGGGAAATATAATCCTAATATAATCTCACTAATTTAGGAACTAATTCGTAGAAAGGAAAAAATATTATCCTAAAATAATCCCACTAATTTAGGAACTAATTCGTGGAAGGGAAAAAATATTATCCTAATATAATCCCACTAATTTAGGAACTAATACATGGGAGGGAAATAATTACTTAGGAGAGAGATATTTTGTATAGTATTTCCATGGAATATTATTTTTTTAAATTTTAAATTCATTATAGTAGTCGAAATTTAATTTAAATTAAATTAAATACAATACTTTGAAATCGAATTAATCTACTTTAAAATTCCATTATATATATATTAATTGAGAAAAAATTATTTGATTTAATTTAATTTATTTTCTTTAATATTCAACTTGTAGTCGGAATATTATGAAATTTAATTAATGAAATTTCATTTGCTTTATAAATATTAATTAGAAAAAAATATATGTTGCTATATTAAATCTATAATTAAATATAAAATGTATTATAATTTTTTTAATTATTTATAACGGTAAGAATATTATGAAAATGATTTAATATAATTTTAATAGAATTACATATGTTAATTGACATAAAAAAAAGATTTTTTCTAAAATAAATATGTAGTAATTTTATAAATAAATTTTGATCATTTTGGAGGGGAAAAAAAGAGAGGGAGAAATAATGTATTGGCGCCAAAATGAAAGATTAAGGAGGGAATTTAGATTAGGGACATAATTGACACAAAAAAAATACTAAAAAAACCGACCAAAAATAAGAAAAGAACCGACCGGTTTTTGGCCAAAAAATCGGATGGTGGCTGGCCACCGGGTGGCCGAATATCACTACCCTTTGATCATATACAACTTGGGCCGATTTAACTTTGACAAATTTCTTTAAATTCTGTTAAAGAGATCATGCGATAAATTTTTATTTATCACCTTAGAGAACATGTGTGATAAAAAATGTCGGGACCATTATTATGTGATAAAATTTTACCTCTTTTTCTTATCCCTTCTTTTTTTAATGATAAATTACAACCAAAGAGAACAAACACTTATATTTTAAAAATCTTACTTATGAAATCCTTCAATTTCCGCTTGCGTTCGATTAGATCGAAAAGATGAATTCTTTAAGACCCAAAATTGTTTTGGACCCAATTGATTTCCAGCATTTATATCGACTAATTAACCTTGAGATAATCGTGTCCCGAAGGAAAAAAGAATACATTTAATCTTCTTTATTTTGTATATATTTATCTAACACATTTTTATACATTTTTTTAGTAAATATATTATTAAATTTAAAGACAGCGTCACGGTAGACTCGACTCTAAAACATTTGACATCAAATATTAACCACATTCTCTCTAGACCAACACACACATTTTTTTTTTAACAACATTACAAGAAATTTTTAAAGCCCGAATGACGGTGGACTTGAACACATAACCTTTGGCCCGAGTATTAACCACTCTACCACTAAGCTAACACACGCACAAACACACATTTTTATAAGTACCTTGTAGTCCCGCCTACAATCCTGCCTTTCTATTTACATGTTTCACACGTCGTGTATAAAAAGAATATGAAATTCTCAATGTGACTGGTTGAGTAATAATCATCTATAGACTATAATTGTTCGAACTTTCTTTAAAATTTAGAGAAGGCATTTTCAAATTCGCAAGTGCAACTCCTCCCCGTTCACATCCGTCTCATTCTTTCTACCTCTGAATTATGATTTCAATAAAATCAACAAACTTTTACGGCTGGAAAAGTCGACTTCATAATTTAATAATAATTTCAATAAAATAATGATAAAATTGAAGTCGGCAAAAAAAAAAAGAAGAAAAAAAATCATCAACTGGATTGGTCAAGTTTGAAATGCAATAGGCCCATATAATTTCACCCTTTCGGCCCGATTCCGAATGTAGGCCCATATAATCGGAGCGGGCTAGGCCTTTTATCGAGCTTAATTTCGGCCCATTGGAGAAAATGAGAAAATAATTAATTTCTATAGTTACGACGTCGTTTGGGCTCATAGAATTTCTTTCTTGAGAGGAAAGACAGCTAAAGAAAAGGCACATCATCGTTTTGAACCCTCATCAAAATTTCCCCTCTCTCATTATTTCACTCTCTCCCTCTCCGTTTTGTGTAGTTAATTCGAGATCACGATGCCGAAGCAGCAAGCGAATTGGTCTCCTTACGACAACAATGGAGGGTATGTGTAAACCCTAATTGGATTTCTTTTTTTTTTTAATGAACAAAGTAAATCCCGATTCCGAATTTTAACTGCTAATATGTTTGGCTTCGTTTGTTTTCTACGCAGGACCTGTGTGGCTATTGCCGGAGCTGATTACTGTGTGATTGCGGCCGATACTCGAATGTCCACCGGCTACAGTATTCTTACTCGCGATTACTCCAAAATTATTCAGCTGTAAATCCTTCTTTTCACTGTCTTTACCGTTGAGTTCCTTTTTTTGTGGTGGGAAATCCTATTAGCAGTCTGGATTGGGTATAATGTACATTTATAAGGTGTTAATTGAACACGCAACATATAACTGTGAACCAATTTTGAGACCAGCATTTCTTTAAACATCGAGGTAACTGTATATATTTTCCCCTCATTTGAGTGGAAGAGTTCTTTTGATTAATTATTCTTCTGACTAAGTTGAAGTACTAAAGGAAGATAGGATGTATAAATTGAACTGGAGGTGTGTAGATTGATAGATACAGTGGAAAGGAGGTGTTTTATTTTGTGAGTAAAACATGTGGGGAAGCCTGTAGCACTATGTATTATTCAAGTTCGCCATTTTTCAATTTTTGTGGCTGAAAAGAATTTTTTTTAATCAATTTTCTATTGGTTAACTTTTTAACCTTATGTCATTTCAGTTTAACTAAGTCCTCAATGTTATGCGCGCTTGGGTTAAGTAGAAGGAGAGCTCTTGGAAATGGGAATTTGGGCTTGTGAAAATGAATTTTGTAGAAATTGGAAAGAGTTCCAGAGATTAGTTTTTAGTATCTGCTATCTATCTTCAAGATCTACATACATGGTTTGATTTGGATATACTTAATTCTATTTATTGAAGTCTTCTGCTGAACTTGCAAGTTCCATTAGACTTAGCTTGTTTTATGTAACATGAAGATGTCTTATCATGGATCCCTAAACAATCTATGGAAGATTATGCATGTAATATCCCTCTTCTAATAAATGTGGCCTCTCATTTCTAAATTCATTGCTTCGTAAAATCCACCTCTACTTCATCTTCATGCTCCTGGAGCCTTCCCAGGGAGAATATGCTATAATGCTTGCTATCTTTCGTTTAGTAGATTTTTTTTTTCTTTTCTGGAAATGTATGGATCCTTTTGTCCTGTGTGTTGTCTCTTAGTAATGATTATGGTGTATATTGTTTCTGATTTCATGTTAATTTACTATTCTATTTCTTGTGACATATATGTGTAATGGATCTTTTTGTTCATTTGACCTTGTAGAGCGGACAAATCTGTGATGGCCTCCTCAGGTTTTCAGGCCGACGTAAGAGCTCTGCAAAAAGTCTTAGCTGCTAGACACTTGGTGAGTTGTTGAAGCATGTCATATAGAGGCTATTACTTTTTTTTATTTAATATTTACACCATCATCTTTCTTGCTAAATACATTCGTATGAGCTGTGGGGGCTTGGTGTGTGCTTGTTCATTCACTACGAGCAACCGCTATTCTGTGCTGATAGTTCCTTTTGTGTGTGTGTGTGTGTAGTGGTGGTGGTGGTGGTGGGGGGGGGGGGGGAGAGGAGGTTATGTCTGGCTGTCTGGCTATATAACTTTGTTAAAATCCACCAATAACTAATGAGACTGAGATTAGGATAAGATTCTACAACATCATATGGATCTTTCACCCAATCAACTTTAAAGCTTGTTGTTTCATTCAATTCCATATACTTGTATTCTTCTGAAAAATAAAAAATATTAACATATTGGGTTCTTGAAGAACTTCTTGTTCTTGAAGTGATTGTGACAATCTTCTGTGATTGGTTAATTTTATGCCATCTGACAGTTTAGTGAATGTTAAGACAGTTTGATTTGTATTCTTTTAATGTAATGATAATGCATGGACTTGTTATCTAGGACTTGACTGGATATTACATTTATGATTTATAACCTTTGGGTTATTCAAGAATTTTACGCGTTGTTCGTTGTTCCTTCTTGATCTGTGAATGGAAATCACGAAGGGCAGTTTGTTTATACTGAACTATATTATATCAACTCGTAGGAGCTCTCCCGTGGTGGTCTCATAATATGAAGCATATAATAAAAGAAAAGAACACCTTGCCACCCTCTAGATAACTACACTGCAAATTTTTGTAGAACTGCTCAACCTTTTTGTCTCCTAGCGTTTGGTTCCACAGTTGGTTACGTATTCTTTATTATCCTTTTCACTTTGAAAGTTCTGATAACATCATGCTTGTGGCTATTTGCTTTATATGATTAATAGAAGCAGTGATAATTTCAAAATATCTTATTACGGCTTCTTATTTGGCTCTTCTTATGTTGCACCTGGCTATAACCGATAAAAAAGTTATCATTTCTTTTTTTTCTTTGGTGTAGCTTTACCAACACCAGCATAACAAGCAAATGAGCTGCCCTGCAATGGCTCAGTTGCTTTCTAATACCCTCTACTTCAAACGTTTCTTCCCGTATTATGCTTTCAATGTCTTGGGGGGCCTTGACAGTGAGGGTAAGACAAAGGTTATTTCAGTTGGATATTATCCCAAATCTTTTCTACTAGTTTGTTGATCTTTCACTGCCTTATGAAATTTTTTAAAGGAAAGGGCTGTGTCTTCACATATGATGCTGTTGGATCTTACGAACGGGTGGGATACAGTGCCCAAGGTTCTGGTGCAACTCTTATCACACCCTTCTTGGACAACCAACTTAAATCTCCAAGTCCCCTTCTGTTGCCTGCAAAGGTTTGCTTTCGAAATTATTTGTTGTTGTGACTCTCATTTGTGCATCCACCTTGCATATCTGAACGAACAATGATAAGTGCAGGATGCAGTTACTCCACTTTCAGAGGCAGAAGCCATCGACTTGGTCAAAACTTGTTTTTCATCAGCAACTGAAAGGGATATATACACTGTAAGTTTGTGTTCACTCTTAAAACTCCAGTTAGTAAGACCAAGTGTACTAATTTTTCTTTGGTTCTATTGGTTGGACTAATATCTGGTATTTCTTGTCCCATTAAGTTATGCGTTCCAAGATATATTTGAGTGAGCTGTTTCACATTGTTGAGTCACTAGGGTTCCGATCATTCTCTCTGAGATTCAGGGATCAACAGTTTTGGAAATTTGACTACCCACCAGGTTCCATTCTTAATTCCTTGATCTTTTGGGCGTTGCAGGGAGACAAGGTGGAGATACAAGTACTGAATGCTGGTGGTATCCGTCGCGAGTTCATGGATCTCAGGAAAGATTAGATCCGACTTTCCTGTTTGTTGTTCTCCAGCTTTCCCAGAAACCAGCATTAGATGATGCTCATTCAACCACATAATTTTCTTGGGACGCACATCACCTTCCTTATTTCCGTTAACATGAATTTCTGCTTGTATTTGGATCGTAAAATATGTTGCAAATGTACGGATTGTGGGTTTTGGGTTCGTAGTTCCGAATTTTAATTATATGAAACACAAATTTAAAAATTTTCTTGATCCTCTACTTTTACCATGATAGCAAACCAAGAAGCATGTCTCATAACCAATTACCTATTTTCCTGGTACTTTTTGACATTCTGAATCTGTGATTTTGGGAATCTCCAGAAAGTCTTGTGCTTTACTGTTAGGCACCAATCTCATCTTTACATTAGGAAGGTGTAAAAAAAAATGAATAGGTAAAGATTCCTTAATATTGATGCATTCATTATTATAGAGTTAAAGTTTAGAAGAATACAATGACAAAATGTTAGAGAGTAATGTAAAAATTTCCAAGAAATAAATTGAAGTATCTCAATTTTCTCGTATCTGGACTAATTTAAATTTGAGATTGCTGGTGTGGAGCTCATAAAAAAATCAAAAACTGTTTTGGGATGCCCATCCTTTCTTCTCCAGTGCTACCCTCAATGCCTGTACACATTTATATTTTATACGTCAATTGATATTGCATACAAATGCATCATGACAGCCAAAGGCTGAGAGTTTTATTTTCACCTTGATCCTCTTTCTGTTGATGTCAAAGTCGAAATTTCCTAACCGCGATGCAGATCGATACTCCACCACGGATTTCTTGCCCGGTGGAAACCAAAACTCTACATCGTCAACAAGCTGAAACCATACAACCACACGCATTTTGGTTTTAAAATGAGATTTACATTGGCAAAAAAAAAAGGAAAAAAAAAATGTATATTTTTTGACTTACACCCAGGATTGGGCTTGCATATTCCACGCGCACGTAGTCATCCTTTTTCTCTGCTATCGTGGGTGTGAAATTGTCAGGTTTTGTTGATTGTATCTGTCAAGTGAACCAAAAGGAGAGAGAAATTCAGCTTCAATTTCTGTTTGCTGAAAAGTGGGAGAAATCAACTCAAAATCTTCTGCTCTTATGTTGTGTTTCGTTTTCTAATACATGCTACGTGTAATGTGCAAATGTAACAACAACAATAAATAAATAAATAAATCGAAATTGCATGGAATAAGAAACCTAGAATACTAGTTTGTATGGGTGTGAAGATTTGTACCACTTGAAGTAGCTCTTCCATAGCTTCTTCTCGGCTCACTGGTTTTTTACTCCCACGCCCCTCCTTAGGATTATAATTCCTGAAATTTAAAGGGTATTTTTGTACCTAATGGGATTAAATTTCATAGTATTTTGTTTGGAATTTGTTAAAACAAAAAAAATAAGATAGAGTGAATGTGAAGAGGGGTGTGAGTGAGAGTGACCATGGAGGAGCATAGTGGGCGAGATCACTTATATTCTCGGAAGTTGAGACGCAGTTTTTGGTAGCAGGGCATAGAGCTAATCCACTCGAATTTTTCTGCACACCCAAATAATTTGGTTTTGCTCCACTGCATCAACACAAACAAACTCACTCTTCAAATTATTATTCTCAATGAAAAAGGGATAAGGTAGATGAGGTGGGCAAAGTTTGTTTAAAAAGAAAAGAATAAATCAACTACCTACCTCAACTGGAATATGGCTCCAAGAACAGCTAGTTCGCTGCTCCTTAAGATTATTTCCCTGCGCTTTCTTGTTTATAATTAATATCACCAAACGCGAATTAATTACATTCAAGAATCACTCACAGTTGGTGTGTGTGTGTACCTTCGACCCTTAATTGGTGGAGCGTCACGTTTATGGGCAGTGGTTTGATTGGATGGATCCTCCTGCAGCTGCTGTTTGTGCTGAGAAACAATGGAAATAGTAAATCGGGAAGTTGAAGGAATATTGCCTCTTTTGTAGTTGTTGTGGCAGCACAACTGAGTTTTGGGGGTTGCCATGGAACCCATCTCTCTCTCTCTCTCTCTCTCTCTCTCTCTCTGTGTGACTGGGGATGCGATTTTGTTAGTAGGTGGTCTTCAAGAAGGAATTAAATAGACTTTTCGAAATTGAACAGTATCATAGTGGCCGGTGGCCGGTGCGTCAAAGTGGGTATTTACTATTTAGCGCATGAGGCTCTTCTATCTCTCTTTTAATCACTATAAAGTTTAAACGCCGTCTTTGCTCATTTAAATTTAATTTAATTAATTAAACACGCCCGTATATGAAAATAAAAGCAGATATTGTAACTGATATTTCACCTGATGTAAATGTCTATATTTCACCTTGATGTTTGGGTTGGCTATATATTGTAGTGAAGAAAATCATCAAAATTGGAGATCAATACTAAATTTTAATATCCTCGTTGACACACGATGCAGATTTGTACTTGTCATGAGTCTCTTCTGCTTCAATCCTCGTTTCTTCAACTAAAGGTGTTGAAAGAACAGCATTCCGAACAGGGTGAGGAGAATCATACGAAACGACCAAGTCATTTGTAGACACCAGCCAATTCGACATCATAGACAAGCCATGAGTCCGGGGGAACATTTTCGCCTGCTCCATGCTTCCCAGGACTGCACGATGAATATGACAACTAAAGATAAGATATGCATTCAATGCTAGAATAAAAGACATTATGGACATCAGATATAATTATTCACGACTCAGTAGAGATTCAGAGCCATACCCCATAGATGGTGGAACGATGAGCCTCCTTTTGTCACCAACATGCATACCTGAGCATATCAGATGCCAGGTGTTCAAAGAAAATAAGATGTGGAAGAAAGAAAGAAGGGAAGAAAGTATTTCTATTTCCAGAATAAACTACCTTCAATGCCAAGATTCCATCCTTCCATAACACTTTCGTTGCCTGAGTAAAGATGGAGAGATGATGATGACAAAATATATAAACGCCATATTTGAGGAAAATATTGCACAAAGTAAACAAAGTTTATACCTAACCGAAACTTGTGGGGACTCTTGCCCACATTTGAGTCATATATATGACCATTCTCTTTCAACATGGCAGTGTAAAAAATCTTCACCTGATCCAAGGTTCATTTATGCAGAGCAGTAAGTGGCGATATTGCAAATATAACCAACTGATTAAAAATGGAGCAATTCTAACTGGTCTACGACTTATTGTCTACCTTTTTCCCACGAGAAGCTACTTTTCCATCAGGTGGTCCATTTGCCACCTCCTCAATAATGAGTCCATTTGACAGGGTCCTGTTCCGTGCTGGCTCTACATTTGAAGTCTGATTATCAGATTTCACGGGTGTCGTCTCTTGATTGTATGCTGTATCAGGCAAGCCCATCTCAGACTCTCCATTGCTTTGATTTTTCTTCTTCTTCGTCTTCTTCTTAATTTTCTTCTCTATTTTACTACCATCGTCAAATAACCCAGATTTTATGCTGATGTCGCTGCAAGTTAAAACTTTTTTTATAAACTGACATGATTGAGTTTAAATAGCCAAAATACGCAAGTAATAACCGATGTGCTCAACTTTATGACGGACCTTGAGATCTCAAATGGATACAAAAAGGTTGCTCAACCAGTGTTACAACATAATATACTCTTTGAAAGAAACCATTAGCGCTCATTTGCTATGGGTGATAGGGTTTTTTTATAAAATGCCTATGACACTCTACTATCTTGTTTAGTTCAAAGTTCAATACACAAGGCCCTTTACAAAGCAAGGGCCCGATATGTATTATACAGATCTGTGGTGTTATGTACACCTAAGCATATTATAAGATATACTCCCTCCGTCCCATTGATAACGTCTCATTTTCCTTATTCGTCTGTCCCATTGATAATGTCCCTTTTCCAAATAAGGAAATAATTAACTCTTAAAAAGTGGTGGGACCTACTATTTTTCTATCTTTTTACTCTTCTCCTTAATCATCGTGCCCAAAAGAAATGGGACGTTATCAATGGGACGGAGGGAGAGTATTAGACTAAATTAGGAATTGAAAATTTATAAATTATATTAATACATCCTACCTAACACTGGATCATATTTTGCAGATATTCTAATTCGTCCTAACAAACGTGATATTGATATCTTCTTTGGTAAAAGACATCCATGTCAAACAAATCATGTCTTATCTCATACTGCGTGCCAAATGAGCCCTTAGTGTATAAATTGTTCAGATCAAATTTAAAACTTCAATGTGGAACAGAAAGATTCACTATCCTGCCTCAACTTTGTGTTGTTTCTGATAGAAATCCCAGAGGGAAAGATAATTAGGAAACAAATTCAGAAAAACAGAAAAGAGAATAAGATCTGATACTACTAACTTGTCAATCTGTTTCTCCTGATCTCCATTTGCAACTTGCACCTCCTTCTGGTCGTCAGCATGTAATAATCTATGCTCGAGGCTATAATCTTTAACAACATTTTCTGATTTCATATCAATATCTTCTGTAAATGTCACTTCGAGCTGAAGTTGTTTTCTTCTTTTCTTGGATTTTCTGCATTTTCCAGAGTCCAATTCTGGAGAAGTCACCGATTGATGAACTTCGATATCCCTGCATTGAGTGTGTATTATAAGATGAACTTTATCCATAGTTAGGTTTTACTAGCATGCAAAAAGACACACCATCGAACTGTCAAAGCATGCCGAGTAAATAAAAAATATAATGCTTACAGATTTTTGGAGGCTTCAACTTCATTTATTTTATCTTCCCTTTGAACACTATAACGCTCATCGATTTCAGCTTCACAGGTCTCCTCTTGTTGAGAACGTTCTTTTCTTTTCTTTTTTGGTTTTGTACTGACTCAGAAAATATTGGGTCATTGGGTGTCAATAGAGACATGAAAAATGGTTTACAAATTAAAATAATGGATGGAGTATAAGTATAGACATAGCTTCTTGATAGATGACACTCATGGACTCACCTATCAAGGGAATGCATCTGGTCCTTCTCGTGGCTTGTAGTTACATTCTGGTTAACATTATTGGATTCTACACCAGTGGAAGTTGTCTTCTCAGCTCTTTTACTTTTAAAAATAGACAAAAGGTAGCCATCTTCATCTTCACTATGATGTGAACTGGCATCATCTGACTCAACTACTTGGCGATTCTTCTTGAGTCGTCTATGGTGACCTTTTTCATTGTTAGGATTATCATTTTCTTCATCTTCACTATGATGTGAACTAGCATCATCTGACTCAACTACTTGGAGATTCTTCTTGAGTCGTCTACCGTGACCCTTTCCATTGTTTGGGTTATCATTTTCTTCATCTTCACTATGATGTGAACTAGCATCATCTGACTCAACTACTTGGCGATTCTTCTTGAGTCGTCTACGATGACCTTTAGTTTTGTGTGGATTATCATTTTCTGATGCAGTCTCATCCGCTACTTTAATAAACAGAAAAGGTCCACAAGGTAGAGTGAACTGTCAGGATGAGTGCTGACAAACTTAATAGATTATAAACATTAAAATTAACCAAGAAACATGGCCATAGGGAGAAATATTTCAGGAATATCGAAGACAGCAGTCAAATATTTTAGATTGAACAAGCTAGATTTTTTTTATTTTTTTTTGTGAGATAACAAGCAAGATATCTTTGAATTCAATTGAAATAGCATATCAATGGGAAAAGGTTCACAGCAGCTAAATCTTATGGATCATTCGTTGAAAAAATTGAACCATAGTAAATCACAATAACAAAGTCCAAGAAGAGCATCCAGTTGCAAGAAACACAAAGAGTTCGACTTGGGTGTCTGTAGAATATACCTTTGCTGCTTGAAACAGGGGATGGTGAAAAATCTTGCTGTTCAGCATCATCATCAATGAAACTGTCCTCATATTCATCGTCATCACTTCGACAACTAGATTCCCCTGACTGGGAATCTTGAATATCCACCCCATATGATTCTCTATTGGCCATAAGTGAAGGAAAATACAGCTCCCAACATGTATACCAAATATTCGCTAGAGAATTGAAAAGCAGTTTCCCACCATGAAAATTAGAATAGCTGTTGAATGGACGTGAAACTGATAATTGCGTTTTTAGACCAAAATGATGATAAGTGGACATCATCACAGTAAAAAGTACTATAACATATTTAAATTGAATCAACAAGTAAAAAGGGATACGAATCACTGTGAGGACTGGACTGCTGACTTTGTCGAACATAATAACCAGTGAGGTAGACACTTCGAGGGCCAATAACAGAAAATACCACATCATCTGCCTCCTCGAACTCCAAATCTAAATGGCATGATTCTGTCTGGTTAGGCAGTAGAGCACAGAGCAACACTGGACTCTTCTTACCCACATTACATTGTACTATACTCTTCTTGGTAGCATCACTGATCCCCAGAGTTGCCTAAGCAAGATACACCACAATGATGAAATCCCATAAACTTCAATAACAAAATACACAGGATATGTATATATATAACATGGCCCAACAAGAAGTAAAGTATTCATATGATCGTTATCCGAGTTTTGATCTCAGAGGATCTGATTCGTAAAAAGAGCACAACCACTAGTAAAGTTGAAAGATTATTTCTTCATGTTTGGAATTTCATCCTAATCTAGCACGGATTATATCCATAAAGTGTGAATTAGTATAAATTTAATAAATGTGGTATTTCAATTTTTCAAAATTAATACCTGGGATATCCGTAGCCTTCCCCTGGCCTTCTCACAAGAATGAATAACAGGCTTTCCGGGCTTCACCTCAACACCTAAGATTCAGCAACAACTTCAGAAAAATTAAAATTTAAAATAATAATGATATGGCTGATCATTCGAACCATAAATCCTTGGAAAATACAGAAAATTAAACTTGTACAGAGCATTAGAACTATCGAATTTGAGAAGGGGAGACAAATTACATTTAAAAAAAAAAAAAAGTTGAAGAAGAAGAAGCGCTCACCCCAGAAAGCCATTCGTGTGCGTAGATTTGGGATATCGGATGAGCAATCTGTGTCCTTTGTTTTTCAAACCCTAATGAAAGACAGAGAGAGAGAGGTTTAGGGTTTATATGTTGGGATCTTTAAACATTTTGATTTATATAGGTCTGGACGGTGGGCGGGATTCTGTGTATTAGATTTTTAGTTTTGCTTTTTTTTTTCTACAAGAAATTTTAAATCTGTGTGACGGTGGACTCGAACAAGATGTTTGGTTTTGGACATTAATCACTCTAATACTAGGCTAACACACAAATACTTTATCCAACTTATTTGTATTTCGATATAACTAATTATTTCAACCATTTTGATTTATATTAGTTATGAAATGGAATCATATCATGCATTTCTTATAAATGTTTTTTTTATTCATTTTTTTTTAGAGGAATCATGATCATCGGAGTTTTACAAATTTCGTCAAACCACACTATCACAATTGATGGTATCTACTTCTAAAAAAAAAGATAATTGATGGTATCTATTTGTGGACTCCTTCGACAATACATAACACAAACTTCATTTATTCCCTATTTGAGACGTATAATACTTGGTTGGTTCACGAAAAAATTAAGTAACACGCACAAGAACAATAAGACAAAGTCAAAATTTTTGTTTGAGAATTATAAAAGATTAGTTATATTAGTATGTTTCCTTTCATGAAGAGAAAAACTTGTTTAGTATTAACACACATACAATAAAAAATCTTAAAACTCTTACAACATTTATTATGGAGAAAGCTAAGAAAATGGTCGATAATCATCTTTGTTTCACGCTCCTGCATCATGTATTTTTGTCCTTGTTTGTCTGACTCATTCTTCATGTGAAATTGGGCGCTTTATCACAATCGACACTAATTTTGTATGTGTAGTGTCCCATTTTTCCTTTTATAGTGAATGAATGACCCCTACCCATTGAAATCCAGTGTTATAGTGGTCTTCCACGTTGCTCTACCCATTTTTCCCAATTTTTTTTTAATATATTGTGATGAGTTCTCTTCAACTCAGAGTCATATGACTTTCTTTTCTCTTGTCATAAATCTACTTTTTTTGTTAGGACTCTTAGCTTCATTGAGCATCTTATGCTCATCCTCTTCGGCCTTCTTGTCCATTCCTGACCGGAAATCTTTGCCTTAATTCTGGCTCTTTCTGGTTGGGACGTTCTGAAATGAATCATATTGCAATGATTAAATGAGCTTCTTTGCAATATTGTAGTTTTTGATGTCATGTTACTCAACAAGAATGATCCTCAAAATAATTGAATGAAAACTTAAGTTTGTCCATCTTTTTGAGAGACCCCCCATGTTTATCTTATCGTAATTTGATCTTCTGACCGTTGCAATAAGAAGAATATTTTCTAAAGGTGATTTAATGTTGTTCAAGGCGCTCAGAATATGTCTTATTGGTAAAATAAAGAAATATATGAAGAAAAAAGTGACATGGCTGGTCCACCTCAATATGTACCTAAATGGGCCCGTTTAGGCATGAGCCCATAAATTATTAGCCCAACCGACAATTTATAAGATGGGGCGGGTCGAACCCATAACGACACCTCTAATTAGCTGGTGAACAATAAAATAAAAGTGTGCACAAAAATGTGTAAAACCAATTGAGTTTGGTCGGTTTCAGTTGGTTTTTAGAATAGTTGGTTATTGTTTCAATTTAGAATTCAGAAACTGAGGGAGTGTTTACTTTGGTGATAAGATAGATAGATAAAAATAGTATATGTTTATCCACCGTTTACTTTGATGGATTGATTACTTTTGAGCTTGTTTGATCATCTAATCCTTCATATAATCAATCTTATGTTTTATCAATCTATCCTATCATAAACGTCCCCTGAATGGATTTGGTTCGGTCCGCGGTTTTTTTTTTTTAATTTAGAATTCAAAAACTGATTAATTAATGCAATATATGATTATCTTATATCATAAAATATTACTCCCTCGGTCCCGCTCAAAGCGGCACGTTTCTTTTCAGCACAGTTATTAAGGAAAATGGTTAAAGAAGTAAAAAATGATGGAACCTACATCTTTTTGTGAGAGATATTAATTTTTTTTTTAAATTGTGAATTGTGCCACTTCGAGTGAGATAGAGGGAATATATTTTATGTGTTCCATCTAATTTGAAATTTATTGTCTTTTTGTAAAAAAAAATGTTGAAAAAAACAGTTTTCAATTTGACAAATTTTATAAAAATAAAAAATACTACGAAATTTGGTTTGGCCGATTCAGACACTGACCGAAATCGAACTTTCAGTTTTCGTTCGGTTTGTATATTTTGATCGACCGATCAAAATCCTAGATCTTCGATCATTCGACCAACCGACATAACCGTATGCACACCACTAGCGAAGAAAATGAAAAGAAACCTCTACATTTTTAGCATCAGTTTAAAAAAAAAAAAAGGATGTTGAAAAGCAAACATGAAATATTCAGAGGAAGAATTATGGCACAGCATCAGGTTGTCTCTCCGGCAAAGAAGCCTCAAACTCCGGCAATGCAGCAGACGACTCATATATTGCATCCAAAGTTGGGAAATTGGACTGCAAAAACAATTCATAAATATTATGATCAAAAGTAGAAAACATATACAGCAATACAAATCTGGATGATTAACTATATTTACCATATCAACATTAAACCTTTTTGCAGCTACTGCAATTTGAGGAGCCAAGAATACATCTGCCTGCAGTTTACCATAAACAAATATTCACATTTTTTTTCAGCAAAGTCTAGCTAGCGAAAACAAGTGGAGAAGTAAAAGAAACGGATGTAGTTCGATGGCAAAGAGCTTTTTGTCCCAATGTAAATCTACAGAAACTAGAAACTGAACCATGAATTATTGTTCTCATTGCAGTTGTGAACTAAAAGGTTATAAGAGCAAGAATGTCACCATATAAACCGTGTCTCCTGTAGAATACACACCAGCGCGATCTTTCAGCAGCTTCTCAAGGGCTGGATTAAAAAAAAGGTTATAATGGATTAAGAAATGCTCAATAAGATTAGCAAAATATTTATCCAAAAGAGGGATAAGCACACGGGAGGAGACGTGATGTTACTACTTTGGCAGGAGGACTTGCCTCTGTAGAAGCAGCAGCCATGTATCGATCTAGAAGAATTCTATGGTGACTTCCATCATTGATGAAGAAAAGTTCAGAATTACTTTTTTTTTTTTGGTATGTGTGTGTCTGATATGTATGTTGTTAGATCATATCCTACAAATATCTACAAAACCTATCATGGACTATAGCATGTAATGGAGGTTAGGTTGATGTAAGACGGTGATATAACAACGGCGGGCATTATGAAACTATAGAAACTTACAGATAGTTGGTAAAGACAAACAAGCCAACATCAACCGTAGTAAATGGTTGTAGTCAAGTAGTGTATACTTTTTTCAGAGGATAAATAAGATATAAGAACCTCACCTGTGAAGCCTTTCTCCATATGGATCCGAACCCATGCTACTCGCTCTTCACGACCAAACTTTTCCTCAACATAATTCTGCCATATTCATGAACTGAAACATCAGATTATCAAATATCAAGTTATTTCTAAAGTTATGTCTAGTTGCAGACAATATGTCGTTGAAAACTGACCAGGAGCGACACCATATGAAGAGGCTGTATACTGGACGACACAATACTTGCAGCCTGTGGCAACTTTACTTTCAGAAAAACAGCCATGATATCGATAGGTTGCACACAAAGATGCAGCTTCATAGCTCTCGAATCAATTTTCATATAAAGCTTAAGCTACCTTATATGATCTGTCAGGATCTTATAAACATCCAAAAACTGGAAAAAAAATATTTTGAACCATATGTGATACTACATACGACCTGAAGATTGATTGCTCGAAGCTGAGGATTAGATGGCAACAGTGGATTTTGAGGATAGTGTTCTTCTAAATACTGTCAGGAAAAAGATATTGCGTTTCAACCATTTTACTGCTGTCAGAAACAAACAAGGGATAAACATTAATTCCAACATTACATTGAGCAAAGTTACAAACCAATATGATTGCAAACGAGTCTGAAACAACTACATCTCCATCAACCAAGACCGGGACATAGTGAAGAGGATTTATTTTTTCAAATTCTGCAAGCCAAATTCAAAAAAAATTTACACCTTCATATCACAAAAAACAAGAAGATCATAGAAATATAAAAGAACAGTTTCACACTTCTTTTCCGTTCAACACACATACTATACTTTTAAACAAGGAAATTGATCCTATTGGCTCCTCCCACATTCATGAGGTTTATCCCGGTTCTATATGCACTCCGCCAACCCACTGCGTTGCACCAAAACTTGAGTCGCCTCAAAACAGACGTTGCAACTAATAAATGGGAACTAAGAGATAGACAGCCGTAGCTGCAATTCGCCTGCAAACCAACCTCTAGCACAAGTGTCTATTTTACCTCCATCAAGATGGAAATTATTTCCCTTTGCCATTCCCAAATACTCGATTTATTTTCAAACGATCAAGAAGCCCTTATTAGATCAACTTATCACAAAAAGTACCAATTTTTTCATATTTTTAAAATTGCACAAGTTAGTTTAATTTGCTTTCTAAAAATGCACATATTAATACCAGTTTAGGCGAAAAATTTCAGTCTGCAACAGTGGGTCAGAAATCCATTGCCTGCTCGTATCTTTCAAGTATTGATCGAAATAGAAACAATATCAATCATATTACTACTTCTCATGAAAATCAATATCAGTGAAAAAAAAATTGAAAAAGAAAATAAAATTCTAAAGCAAATCAATATTAGGATGTAGATTACAGAAACCTGAAGTAAATTGCTCTCCTTTATTAAGATTGACAGCTCTGTACTCGTAAGAAAGCCCTGCAAACCCAGAAATGAGAAACAAAAAACTAAGAGAGAAATTAAGGACGCATCAGCAGAATATGGAAGAAATTGGGGAAAGAGCAAACCTTTAAGATTCAAAGCAAATCGAACGCGCCAAGAACAAGAACTCTGCCAGTAAGAGTAGAGTACTAGCTTGGAAGCTGATGATGAATCAACTCCGCGGTGCATCTGCAGTTTGAACAAGCAACTTCTTTTTAAGAAATCTCTCATGAGAGAGAGAGAGAGAGAGAGAGATCTACCTGGTCCTTGGGTTCCATAGTGAGCTTCAGCTGGGTCTTGAGTAAAATTGGTAGCTTGAAACTGAAACTGCAGTGGTCAAAGCTAGAGAGATGGAATTCCAGCCATAATTATTACCGTGGTTTTAGACTTGGGTATTTTTTTTATAATAAATATTACTTCTATAAGACACTTGTTTGAAAACAAAAAATTCAAACAAAAAATTGAGGATACTTAAAAAAGAACAGAGCGACTATGAATTTTGCATTTGGTCATTATAGGCTGTTTGAGGTTCTTGACTAGTGGGACTCCACTGCCTGGTGAAGAAATCTTGTTAGGAGTTTAGCTATTTGAACTTGATGAATAAAAAGAAGAGCTTGAACCCTCTGGCCTCTTCATGTGCTACTTCTCTTCCTCATTCCTTGTGCAGTTAGCTGACTACACTCACCTCATAACATTTTCTTCTTCTCTCTCTACAAAGAGAGAGAAAGAAAGTAAAGATGTTGCCTTATCAAACGCATGAAGAAGCAGAGGTTTCTCTAGGAATTGAAGAAATCAAATTCGATTACATTCTGATTCTGCATTACCACAACACGTTTTTCTTGTTCATCTTCTACACATTGCTGCCTTTGGCCTACGTGATCTTGGAGTTCATGCGCTCCAACAAGATTGATAAATTCAAGATCAGCCCAAAAAGCAGATTTTTTTTTTACATATGTTTAAAGGTTCTGAAAAAGTGTGATTTAAGTTAGTGAGCCTTTTTTTCCATACATTTGAGATCAGTGACAGAAGTTTTATCTTTTTTAATGTTTAATATAATAATTACTTTAGATAAAATAACAAGCCCGTCTAGCTCAGTTGGTAGAGCGCAAGGCTCTTAACCTTGTGGTCGTGGGTTCGAGCCCCACGGTGGGCGTTCTTCACTTTTTTCCTTTTACCTTTTTTTTGGGTTTTTTTTTTACCACATGTTCAACAGAAAAACATAATTGTGGTTTTTCACCACATGTTTAAGAATTTAAGAGACTTCAATGAAAAAAATAAAGAAAATGGTTCAAAGGTCATATTTTATTGTACAAGTGCACGTCATGTATCATGTACGTATAACTACAATGTAACGTTTCTACAATACAATAAAAAACCAGCTATTACTTTATTGTATTGGTAAACATCACATTCACGTGTAAAAATTCCAGTTACAGTGCACAACTGAGGACATCAGTTTCCGGTTCATTTTCATAGTAAGTTCCAGTTCCTGCATTATATCATAAAAGTCTCGTCTCACCGTGTTCGAAAATATAGAGGGAAATTTGGATGAATCTTGCATGGAATAAAACTAACCTGTCAGGTGTTGGCCAAAATTATATATTTACAAGCAGCAGCCAAAAAAACTTTCATATCTTAAGATCATCAATTGAAAGCTCCTTTTCTGATAAGAGCTTAAGTTTCTGTGGGACACGAGACGACAAGCAGATGAAAGAATGAAAAAAATTTAGATAATTCTCAGAAGAAAAGGGAATTAATCCAATATTTACCTCAATATACTGAGCTGGATCATCTAAACTAGTTGCACCCAGAATTACTTCCCTCCTCAGTTTTTCTGTGAGCTTATGGCAAACCCGAAGCTGAAGACAACACCAATAATTAAGTTTCACTGTAACAAATCTGATTGCTGCAAAATGAATAAGTCCAGCAGTTTTTACCTCGGATCTAGTTGCACCACCAATTATGAAAACAAAAATTCGCCCTCCCAGCTTCTTGAAATCACCAGGTGCAGTTTTTAGGGCCCGATCACTGGAGGAAAAAAGTGCCACCATAAGTTGTGCATTTGAAGGATAAGTGATACTCTTGTATGATGAGTCATTGCATGGAAGATTAAAACGACGTATTATACGCAGTCAAGACATTGATACAAAACCACGACAAAGTATTATTTAAAGAAAGTGGTTACTTTGAACTTCCATCATCAGAGAAGTGTGATTTGGCCCATGTTGAAGTACGTCTTGATCTCATAGAATGTGGACCCGTTGATTGACCCGCTCTGATTGATGCAACGTGTGAGTCCCCGTTAATCCTTTGTGAACCATTATTTAAAGGGGTAGTAGGATTGTTCATGCAATGGTATTCATCCTTTGGCAATTCTCCTTTACTCAGCTTTTCAATCAATTCCTGAGAAAGAAATGAAATTAATAAATTAGAACCAATCTGGAAAGGATAAACGAGGCAAGTAATAGACCCTTCTAGCCACATAATAAATTTCAGAAGCTTTGCAGTTTGGATTCAAGACATGGATATGATCTTCAGCCAAACCTCTATCATGGGATAAAACCGGAATAGTGCCCATGTCTCTTCCTCTCCCGTTCGATCCTTCCTTGTCATGGGCTTCCTATGCTATAGGAACAACATTATAGATTATTACATCAAATTTTAGCCAATACCTTGATTCCACCATACTATAAGCATGTAGTCTAGTAAACAAATTCACCTTTTCTGAATCAAACATCAGTGAAAAAGTCCCTTTGGAAGCACTTCTTGAATCACATCCCTCAATCAATTTCATATTTTTTACTGCTTTCATGTCTGTATCTGATAATCTTGCCAACTGAAGCACGAATAACCAGATCAAACTTTAGTTGGGGCCAGTATATTGGCCGTATCACTTTAAAGCATATGTTTATAAGTTAAAGCTAGGTCACTAAATGAGCCCATTTAGCAAAATTTGAGGCATGCCAAACATCAAACGAGCAAATCTGTAGTCTAGTTATTTATATTTCCTTAAACATGATGAGCTTAAAGATGCTGGGAGCATACAGAAAATTAGTTCAAGGTGCATAAGCATCAATTATTCGCATTTCTTCCATTGAATAAGAAACCATTAATTTTAAGATATATATTTTGGTTAACCTATTAAAACGCAATATCAAACTGCATTAAAGCCCTAATAACCTACTCCACTTCAAGGTGCTAAAATCCAAAGTGCACTGTTATTTAAGGTAAACTCTTTAAGCCCCACGATCAGGTTTGGACCAATTAGAAAGGAGAAGTTGTGTCCTATATGCTTCATGCTCAGATTGGACACAACGATATGTACAACGAGGGTGGGAAGAAACTTGGAGACCTGCATGAGTTTTAATGCTTTGTCCCCCTCAAATTTTTCAGGATAGACAGTAGCATAAATCATCATAAGCCGTAATTTGTTCTTGTTTCTTTCTTCCTGGAGGTTAAAAGAAAATTTCATCTCATAGAAGAACCAATAAATATAGGTCTCAGTAAAATATCTGAATGGAGTAATTATGATAGAACCTGGTTCTTTCTCAGAAAATTTATAACTTCCTTTGTTCCTGCATCACCAAATACAAGGTCCTGCTCAAGTTGTCCAAGTTCTCGTAGACCCATATCTCTGATAATTTTATTAAGTTTTCCAGAAATCTGAATTCCAGAGAGAGATAGAGAGTCAGCATTTTGCATGTTTCTGCAAGTCATGCACCTATCCATAGTCATATTTTTTTGATTGGTCTCTTGATCTCTGACCAATCCACCACATACTTTGATTGGACAATTTGAGCTTGTTTGATTGATGATTAAGACTGCACGTATTGATGATTATTAGATATTATGGAGGAATAAATAACCTCAACATGGACAGAGAGTTTCTCCATCTGTTCATGATATTGTGGCAAAGCTTGAACCATTTTCTGAAGGTCTCTTGTGGAAAGCTCACTACCATCTCTACATAGAAGTAGATGTGAATATAAGATACTGATGAACGAAACAGAATCGATCTTATCAGATATTTATTAAGTTTACTTGAATATTATGAAGCCTTGATCAGCCACATTTTCTAATATACCGGAAACTAGATGACGTGCAAAATGAAACTTACCCTCTAACAGAATGAAAGTAAGGTTTAGTAAGATTTCAAATTTGGATTAAGATGGAAAAGCATTGGTCATTAGAGACCCTGTATCTATCCTAACAACCAACCTTTGGTCTCATCCTCAATGTGCTTTCCCTGCATCTAGCCTACTGAAATTACAATTTTCCTTTTTAAGAGAAAGAAAAGAACAACGCGTGCTGGTTTTGATGTGCAGACTATTTGGCAAAAAACATTGTTAAGACCCGTATTAGGACAAGTACACATAATCACAAACCTCTGTTGCATTTGTGCTGCTTTATTCTTCGAAACAAAATCCGTCATCTTCTCATGCAATCTTTCACTAGCCTGAAAATCTTAAGGTGAGAACCATTAACATATGACATGTAAGAATCTCACAAGTAATTCATATAACTTTTTCAGCAGCTGTATGGGGAAAAAAGCCTGTGCATAAGTAGACACCTCTGCTATGTGAGTATATCGGAGCTCAAGCCAGACATGATCATGATCTTCCAAGAGGACTTCCTTCTTTTCAGGCATACCACCCGACGTGCTAGGAACCTGGAATTCATTCAGTTTTTACCAGAAGACTTTGCAGATCTTAACATAGAGTAATATAGATATAAATATAGTTACCTCAGGCACATATTTGTTTCCATCCATATTTAATAGATCATGACACATAGCATCATATGTCCATTCATGAATGATTGGAGCAATCTAAATAACACCAAAAACAAAGGCTTAAGAACGAGAACTGATGAATTAGGTGTCAACTATTATCAGAAAGTTTATAACACCTGATCAACTGATCTGTCTACTATTAGCAATTCACATGTTTCTTTCTGCGGAAAGTTAGGAGTCAAAGATTTATATGTCGTAATGATGTTCCAAACTGCTGCAGCAAGCTTCGTTGGAACCAAGTCACGGGCTGTAGTCAATGTGGTGCTATCATCAAGTCCCTTGGCTGCTCTATAGTGTACAAAAGGACATTCCTGTTGTTGGTGATTGTATTATGTTAGACTGAAAAATCCATATAATATGAAGTTGGCATATACATTCAATTTTACATACAGATGAAAAAACTAGATGGTCTGACAAATTCAAGAAAATAAAAAATTCCGGAAATACACCTTGCAATCCGTGCTACTTCAGTTAATTTTATCATTAGATAAATATGGACAAAAGAATTCTTTTTCTACCGACCAAATCTTGCGCTGTGCATCATATCAACAATATAATAATCAAGGAAAACTATAAATGCCAAATACATTAAAATTAATCTTTACAATAGAAACATTTTTTAAAATAAGACTATAGCATCTTCATGTGAATTGATAATTGAAACAACAGTAATTAGCTCCAAAATGAGACAGAAAACAAGGCAAAGGAAGATGGTCTACTTGGACTAATAGTTCTTTAATTTCTTAGAAGATAAAGGAATGGGTTGGAGCATCTGGGTAAACCTTAAAATAAGAACTTTTGATACCTTTAATGAAGCAAAAACAGTAGCAATTCTTGTGGCCATTTCATTCAAGCGTGCATCAAATCTGCGAGAATTTTCAGCATCATCACTAAACAGTTCTTCAAGTGCTCTTTCATGATCGGTGATGAACCCCTGGAAATAGAATTTTAAACGGTATCTGACAAAGTAAGAAAAGAACTGCACTACTAATGCTAAGAGATTTAAGTTCCTGGTTCTTGATCGGGAGTTAAGAACCAAAATAAATAATGGGTTACCTGATTGTCTATACTGAAGTACTCCAAATTCATCTGCAACTCGAAGGTTGCAGGAAAAAATAAAGAAATAAGTATCAGAAAAATATAAGGTACTTATGGATAATACTGACTGCTCGCTAACCTCTCTTAATGCAGCAATACGTGGTACTACACTAGAATCGTTCTTTATGTGAGTTAGAAGGTGTTTTGGTACCGGTGAACTGAAGTATACATATGCTCTGCAGCCACAAGAGCACCAAGAGAAAGTACAATCCAGTCAGACTACGTGGATTAGATAGGCAGGGGATTGATTGTGATAAATACATATATACATACTTCCTGTATAAAGGTTCTCTTCCCGACATGTCAGACAATAACATAATGATGCTGAAAAGAAATACAAAGTTAAGTTAGTCGAGGAGCGGTTTCAAATAAGAGTTATTTGTATACCATTGGAAAATTGAAAACTAATATCAAATTGTCATGCAGACATCATGAGTGAAACACATGTTACTTACCCTTTCTTCTAAAAATATTTATGACTAAACATCAAGAGAAAGATCAAAGGATAACATACTTTTCCTTGGAAGGTTGTATAAAATATATGGCATCCATCGAAGGCAGAGGTTGTCTTCTTCTATATAGGTCTTCCACCACTGATAACGTGAATCAAATAGATAATTGTAAAAATAAAGCTAAAAAACATACAAAACATCAGGACTTGTGGAAATATACATTAACATTTCTTACTAATGGGGAGCAAACACAAAATGCTAAGGGCACATAATAATCAGATACTTTGTGAACATAATTTAGAAATTCTCACATGAAATTCCTTGCTCTGTGATATCTGACATTTTGCACGAGTATGACATCACTTTTACTGTAACTTTATCCATGATGAGAACCTATAAAAAAACGAAGCAGCTAAGACAGCAAAAAATGATATAGAACAAAAAACAGATATCAGTATATGAAATTGATCAGCAATTCCTTTTCATAAATAAGCATTTCTGGGAACTTTAGGATTGACCAAGTAACATGATATAAGACTTATAAGATACAGAGTCTAATTTTATAATAATACTATATATCAAACATTAATCATTGTCGAGGGAAATCATCAGCATATTCTTATTTCTAAATGCTCACCAAATTTGTCTTAAAGCTTTGTAGGAAATAACAAAGCAACCAAGCTCAAATTACTTCGTGCAGCTGATTGACAGATTGAATTTATTTACCTTAAATTAGGTAACCACTTCTGAAGCTAGAGCAATGTATTAAGGAAAGCTTCAATTATTAGCTCAACAAGTTAAAACTAAACAAATATAACATCATATCATTCCTATAACAGCATAAAAATTGATACTCTATCAACCTGCGCCATAACATTCAGGCTTGGTAGTTGGTATTGTTTGTTCACACCATTATGTTAGGTCTAGTTCTACGCCATCAATACATTCCTCGTGCCAACAAATTCAAAAGTATATTTCCTTCCATATATAGAGGAATGTATGGTCAAAGAAACTACATTGAAGATAAACATTGTGTTATTGCATATGTGACTAACTTTAGTTTTGAGATTAACTTGTTATGAGCTTGATGATAAGCAAGATATTCTAAATTTCTCGTAAACCGGAATACACTTAGATCATGACATTGCAAAGAATATAAATCACAGCACTATTCAAACTCGTATAAGCTAGAGCATTAATCAAACTAGTACTATAAATAAGACTGTAAATAAGTGGACTAAATGTAATCAGACTGATAAAACGATACAATTAAATAATTAATAGCAAATAAAGCACAAAAGATCCTCAAAATCTTGCTTCATAATAACTGAGAAATACCTTCCATGATGATCTTGAATCTCCTGATTTGGATGTTTGGAGCATTTCATATAACAATCCTTGAATGTTTTTTTAGCAAAAGATCAATCAAAATACTAGAAGATATTACCGACCTTACTAGGCACAACTTAATTATTAAGTCAAAATTTTAAAAAATAAAAATAAAAGAGTCTCCTGTATAAACAAGATAAAAGAATACATGGACGTTTCAACACTTCAATTTTCCAGTTTTTTTAAGGAGCGACGATTTTCACTGATAATATTCAAAAACTGACAAATCATTCTTTGAATCATCTTTGGCGGGAAAAACGAGGATAATCAACGGTCACTAAGAAATAGGAGCTAGCGACACTTACGATCGCGGCTGATTTGGCGGAAGCTCTTGCAATCTTCGCCGTGGGAGAAGTCAGAATTAGGAGACGGCATGCTTTCTAGCTATTATGCGGCGCCGGTGGCGAATTAATCAACGGTTAACTTTTCAAAAGAGAGAGAGAGAGAGAGAGAGAGAATGAGAGTCGTTTTTCAAGGGAAGAGGTAGTTATGTTGGTGCATACAGAATCTGGTCCAACGATATATGCATTTCTTTTGACATCTCATTTTGTTCCAATATATTTTCTCTTGATTTCTCTAATTTTTCCTACAATATATTATTATTATTATTATTCCTCCGTCCCCTAAAAGAAAGAAAAATATTGTCCCCATATAAGTAACCATTTCAAATTTTATGCAAAAATAGTGTATTTTGTAATTTAGATATAACATTTGAAATGTTGCAAATAAATACCCAATATTTATATTTTTTGTAAATTCGATCTACCTTGTTTTTTTCCTCCTTTAATAAGCTCGTTTGGCACGTTTATTAACCATGTGGACTAGGATTCCGTTTTATACTCCCTCCGTCCCATTTATATAGGCGGATTGAAATTTTCACATGGATTAAGAAAATTTATTGGAAAAGTAAATTATATAGTAAATTTCTTAATTTGCCCCTATTTATTATTTGACTATGTATTTTTTATGAGTTAATCAAAGAATTAAATATGGATATATTAGTAAATGAGCTAAAAAATATTACTTTTTATGGAAACAAGCCTATATATTTGGGACATCCGAAAAAGGAAAACAAGCCTATATAAATGGGACGGAGGGAGTATATATTATGTGATCATATATCTTTTAAAACTGTGTCATTTTAGAGAAAGTGGTCGAAATTTAGGACTCTTCAATCCTCAAAACTTTAAATATATTGACATTGTAAATGTTGGCGAAAATAACAAGGCAAAGTGATCGTAGAGATCTACATCCATTTTGTCGTTGCATAATTGCATGTTTCCTCCACCACACCCCACATGGATACCACTCTCCTCTTATTTCTTCGTCACAAAATCTAATACTATATAATTAAGACTATTAAGTTAAAGCAAAAAATGGGGAAATATAATAATTTGAATAATCATGCTCCCCACTCAGCCAACGCTGCGTTCTATCTACCAACGACATATTTTGCGACAATTAATATCCCTTTCTATACAATGTTTTTTTAGTCATCGTCAAGGATATTTAGGCTTTAACTGTCTGTTTTATTTTAGTTTTAAGTTAATAAGTTTAAAGCATACCTACACAGTTACTTTTTTAACATATTTTCAAACAGTGACAGTGAAACTGAAGTTATTTAAAAGAACAATTTATGTAATACACGCACCACCAGAGACAGAGAACTGCACGATCGACGTACAATTGCACAACTGCAATTAGTGCACCAATGCAATTTTGTATGTGAATAGTGTTGTGCAAGGACTGCACGTACGATCGTCATTGTCGAATATGTTGCTACTCCGCCGAAATTCATCACAGTCAAAACATTTCATCTCATTCGCTCATTGTTAAAGAATCTAACAAATTCATTATGTTTTCTATTATTTAAATTACACCTTAGCCCATTATAATATATTATCAATCTAAATTACGCATCATATATATCCTAGTAGTTGGATAGTTGATATTCCTACAACAAGACTTCTTATAATCTAAATCAAATATGCATCGATTTTTTCCTAGTTACTACAATCCCTAGTTACGTGCAAACTTCAGCATTAATTTTCGACGAACCTCTAAATTATGGCAACAATTTTGGTGCGGTCCACAACTACGGGGTCAAGCTAATATTCCAAGGGTAAATTGCCTGTAAATTCCTGAAGTTTTTATAAATTCTGGTTTTGCTCCCCACAAAAAAATTCAGCGTGACAATTCCTACGTGTCGTAATCGGTAGACGAGTTAATATTTATCCAAATAATAAATTGCCCGTAAATTCCTTAACTTTTTTCATATTCCTTTTTTGCTCATCACAAAAATAAATTGTTCAAAATCAGACAAATTAGAAAGATTGAGAATTGTTGTGCAAAATATTTTTTTGTGATGAGCAAAAACAGAATTTGAAAAAAGTTAAGGAAATTACGGACAATTTATTGTTTGGATAAATATTAACTCGTCTACCGATTACGATAAGTAGGAATTTTCGTCTACCAAGTCAGCACATAATTTGGGGGAAATTGAACTTGGATGCAAAATCAGACAAAATAGAAAGTTTGGGAATTGTCATGCTGAATTTTTTTGTGGGGAGCAAAACCAGAATTTGTGAAAAGTTCAGAAATTTACAGGCAATTTACCCTTTAATAAATATAATAACTTGTATGGACCCCCTAATATTTTGGGCCTTGGCCATTACCCAACTTGCCCCTATCAAGTTCTATTTATATATAGAGCATGTCACACTAAATTATTATCAGTTTGCAAATTATTGCAGATGAGTTCTGAAGTTTTATTTTGTGCGCACCTTATGACACATGAGCTCTGGAGTTATACCCAATGCACACGTCATATTTTTCTTGTGTACGTAGTTTATCGTTTTATTACAATTTGTAAATTATTACACACATGAACGAGATTTTACTCAATACGTCATTCTAATAGTAGTTCATCATTAAAAAAAAAAATAGTAAAAGATTATATGCAATTTGCCTATGTACGTAGTATGTATATACATATACATGTGTTTACGTGTATATGCTAACATCAAAATCAACTGTGTTGTTGCGTATTCTAGAGGTTGGCTGCATTTGTGGTTGGAATCAGACTCAACTTATGTGGTTAGTCTTCTTAATGCTCGCTCTTCAGAGGTTCCGAGGCGTCTCCGTTTCCGGTGGATTCTTGCTTTGCAGCATATAAGTGACATGCATTTTCGAGTTACTCATATTTACAGAGAAGGGAATTCGGTTGCTGATATGATGGCGTCTCCTAACATTGAAGATGGTTGATGGCCTAACGGTCATCCAAGTATTACCACTGTTATCAACCGTGATCTGCATTTTTTTAGCACTTTCCGTATTGTAAAATAGACGGGTACTCTTTTTCCCTTATGGGGTTTCCCCACTGAAGTTTTACCTATAAAGGTTTTAACAAGGCCCGACTTTGAAGTATTGGCTTGTGATACTCAAAGTTTAGGATTTTCTTCTTCTTTTTTTTTCCTTTCATTAAAGAACTTATTCCGCTTACATCAAAATCTTTTACATTTTTTGGATAATTGAAGCTCTATAGCTCAAACAATGTCAAGGCCCAAAACCTCAACGGATTGTCAACGGATTTTTATGTGGGGAAAGATCTCATATATGAAATGTGACAGAACATTTATAATAAAAAATAAATATTTTATCTCAAGACAAAGACAAAAAGTATAAGTTAATGTACATGTATGACAAAGTTCGAAAACATATTAAGGTTACATGTTAGACAAGATCGCGAATATTGAGGAGAGTCACAAATAAACATAAAAATATTTCTTAATACAAAGTTTAAAAAAAAATTATGTACATTAAAAATTGTGGGGGCGGCCGCAGCCCTGCATGCCTTGCAAGGAATACATCATTGCCGTGTATTTCTCATCCAAAATTAAAAAAAAAAAAAAATCATCAAGTGGTGTAATAGTATATTCTTAAGGTCAAAAGAGCCGGCGTCAAATTCTACCAGTTTTTAAAGGTCAAGTCTCACTTCTTAATTTTTAAAATATATGATGTAGTTTGCAGTTTAATATTGTAAAAAAACATAAATTTATCAAGTGCACATCTCGAATAATATGATTTATGATAATCAACGCGATGTAATAACAAGTATACTTTTAGATTATAAATTGAACAATGTATGTTTGTTAATACTCAAATGAAAAAGGGAATGGTCAAATATGCAGATCTATATATTTCAAATTATCACAATTGTTTTAAATTAATCCTGAACTAGTGTTAAAGGATCAATCTATCTCAAACTACATAAAATTATTATATTCAAATCTAAAATTTCTGGTACCAGAAAGTTGACTAGACTTATTAAGAAACTTGATATAATCAAATAAAGGAGTCACATGTATTACTCTTAATTTGATCAAATAAATACTATACATCAACGCATCATACAAATGAATCGCTCTTGGATCAAAAACATTTGCAAATTAGCCCATGTTTGGTTGGAATTTTTTGGGGGTTGGAAAGGGATTCAATTAAGTGAATCCATTACTTCTTGTTTGGTTTGTGTTGTGAGTTAACCATTACCCTTACTTGAGGGTAACCCAAACCCCCAAATGTTACCCTCCAAACTAGAGGAGTAACAAAATCCTTTCCTCCATGAAAGAGAATCCTTACTAGTGATTCATTTTCATTGTTGAACCAAACATTCAATAAAAATAACAATTATTGTTACCATTCCTTCCCTCTATTTGATTCCATTCCTTTTCCATTTCTCTACATGAACTAAACAAGCACTTAGTATTAAATGTTGTAGCAGTTAGTTAATTATTTCCCCAGGAAAACATGGCTACCTAATCGGCAGGATGATAGGGCCCCAACTTGATTTCTAAGTTTCTCATAAAAAATCATGACACCTAATCACAAGTGTACACTTCATCTTCAAGTAGTGACTGCAAATTAGCACTTTTTCGATGTCGCACTTATCTCACATTTTCAAATTTTTTCAAGTTTTTTTCCTCTAATTTTTCTTTAATTTTTAACCTTTTTGTGTTTGAGTTTAATTTAGTAATTATTAATTAGGATTGATTATACACAATCAGGACACGCACACACACACATATATATAGATTTTAGAATTTAATTAATGAATTTTTTTTAAGTTGATAAACGATTACTTAGTACTGATTATTCTATAATTAGGGTATATAATATATTTAAACTTTCATTTTGGTAATAATAAATGCTAATTCATTTTAATTAAATTACCAAACTTAGTAGTATAAGACACATATGGAACCAGGGGTGGACATAGAAAAAATTTCTCGTGGGGCTATGTTTTTTAAATTTCCTTCGACAATATAGTTTTTAAGCGATTCAATTCATTGATGGGGGTTTCACACAATAATTCACACGAAATTTTGATAATTGAAGATTATATGTATTAGTAAAAAAAAAAACATAAAAATTGGTTTTGTAGGGGCCGGCATAATTTATTTTCCTCAAGGTTACTTTGAAAAAAATATGGTCCTAAACTTTTGACTAGAAATAAAATGATAACGTCGGGAAAGGACAGCAATGAGCTCAGTGACAAGAATATATACATATGCGTAGATCTTGCTTGTCCATTCTTGGAGAGAGAGAGCGAGATCTAGAGAGAGAGAGAGAGAAATGGGAGAGGAAACTAGCAAGGGTAAAGTGTGTGTGACTGGTGGAACTGGTTTTGTTGGATCATGGATGGTGAAAAGGCTTCTTCAACACGGTTATTCTGTCAACACAACTACCAGGATTCATCCAGGTTTCTCCTCTTCTATCCTAACATCATTTACACCGGGGACGCACATAGAGGCAAGGGGAGGCAATTGGCCCCCTGTATTTTAACATGAAATACTTAAATACCCCTAATTATAATATCCACGTATATTTTTTTTGCTACTGCTATTTGGACACACTGTGACCAGCCACACAAGCTTAAAAAAGTAATAAAGGTTTTAAAAAAGAAAATATACCCTAATTGGGGAATCATAAACCCTAAGGAAAAATATGATTATTTCCATTTCTACAGTTAATTACGTACTTTCCTTTTCTTACTCGCCGAATAGCTCTATTAATCTTTTTTTTAGGAAATTCATGTACCCTTAATAATATAGAAATATAGCGTAAAAATATTGACAAAACAAAGTTTGTTTTTCTCAAATTTTTCCAATCTCTTACGAGTTAATTACGATACTTATGCAACGATATCTTTCTTCTCTCGTCTCTGATTGCAATTGTCTTCTTCTATCATATTTGATTGCAGTAACATGCATGTAAAATTGTTAAAGTCATGAATTCTGATGCAACTAATTGGAATAATTTGTAACATTTTGAATATAGGTATTGGGGAGAAAATAGATGAATGATAGAAAGAGAGTGATTGAGGAAGAAGTACGTAGATGAACAATAGAGAGAGAAAGAAATAGAAGAAAGTTGTTTGAGTAATTTTTTGCTTACTTTTCTTACTTGCTGAGCAACCTAAGTGATGCTATTATTCAATTTGTTTTTAATGTCGCTATTATGCACAAGTTTTAGAATATGGCAAATAGTTGGAGTCAAATATGGATTAAAATTCTACAAAGTATAGATTAGTTGTAATGATTAGAGGTGGCCAAAAAAATCGAAACCGTCGGAACCGAACCGAAACCGACGGTTTCGGAACCGGAACCGAACCGACGGTTCCGGTTTGGAACCGAGAATCGCATCGATGGCAGTTCGGTTTCAGTTCCAAAGTTGCGGAACCGAAACCGCCGGTTCCTCCTATTTTTTTTATTTTTTTATGTTTTTATCTATATTTATGTTACGATTCATATTTATTTCACCTAACTGTTACATTAGAATGCATAAAATTACAATTAAACAAGAAAAAGTAGCAAAAAATGAAAAAAAAATACAAAAATTAAATTCCAAAATATGCGGTTCCGATTTGGAACCGTCGGAACCGCGGAACCGAACCGAACCGAATCTTGCGGTTCCGGTTTGGAATCGAAACTGAAGTGGTCGGCGGTTCGGTTCCTATTCCCTTGGAATGGAATCGAGAACCGCCGATTGGTCGGCGGTTCGGTTCCGATTCCCTTGGAATGGAATGGAGAACCGCCGATTCGGTTCCGGTTCCGAAACCGTACCGAATCGCGGCCACCTCTAGTAATGATATATTTTGTTATAATGTTTTATTGTTAATAATTTTGCTTGTTATAATTTTTGACTCCCTTACATAAATGCATTAGCAGCGCCAATATATATATATATATATATATATATATATATATAGTGTGGATCTGGTAGGAACTCATCCTTATATGAGTCCGTAGGAACCATGCATTAATATCACTTCGGAAATGCACAAAATGCAGTATTTTAATGCACAAACATGACAAAGGACAAATTACATTAAGTTATTGGACAAATTACATTAAGTTATTGCACAAATATTTAACATATTTTTAATGTACAACTTGTAATAATATAATGCACCAATTAAATAACAATTAAATAACGACAATGTATAAAAAAGATCAACAGTTATAATTTTTTCATTAACATATATTTGTGCATTAAAATAATACAATTTGTGCATTAACCGGTGTGATAAAAATGCATTTTACTACGAACTCATATAAAGATAATATCCTCTTCATATATATATATATATACTAGCAGGGGATTACGTGCGTTGCACGTATAAACTCTCATTTAACATGATTGATTTATTACAAATAAAATATATTTGATGATAATTTTTTAAAGTTATAATATTATTAATTATTTATTATTATATTCAACAAAATATTATCAAGTATGTGTAAAGAGTAAAAAAAAATGAAACCAAATTTTTTATACTATATTTTATGTATATTATCAATATTGTATGGTACTGATAATAATCGTCTGCTATAATAAATTTAATTTAATTACGAACGTAGGGTCATATCTATGCCTATTATAAAAGAACAGAGAGTTTTAGAACCAAAACTCTGGGTATAACAAACTTTATGCTTTAGAGCCAAACATCATTAAAACCTTTATGGATTCACTAATTAATTAAGTGACCTTAGAAGAAATAAAAGTATATAAATATTATATATTTTCTATTACAATGTGGTTAAATTGCTACCATCTTATAACTCTTAAAGGTAATTACTATGATGACTTCAATTACTACAATTATCATAAAAAGAGAGGATTCTCCATATGTTAGTCATACTTCGAAAGTGAAGGGAAGTAATGTTATCAGGAAAAACCTTTTTAGAATTCTCTTCTTAGTTTTCTTGTGGATTGTCATCCAAATACTTTTTGTTTCAACTATATGATGTGGGATAAATTGCTAGCTAGTAATTATTTGGCGAGCAAGGATAGGTGGCACGATTGATCCTTTATTCTAGTTTAGATAAGTAATTTTTATTTATTAGTTTCTTATTAGAATTTTGTTTCATTATCGTATTAAAGTTTATTTTTTAGGTCTTTAAATATATTCTCTTGATGTATTGTGAAACAGTCTTTAATATTATTATTGTAAGCTATATTATTTAACTTTATCTTTCGTACAAATAGCGTTTATCTTATATGTACACCGTCTCGTGTTAATTGAAGACCTTCAGCCCTTTTCTTAAGTTAACACACGACAAACTTAGTGTTGTAACAAAACCAATTATAAAATCAGAGGAGATACATTTGTCTTTTGAATGATCTAACATATTGATTCTAAATAATACGAATAACATATATGCCAGTAGTTCTAAGTTAAATTAATATCCACTAATACATTAATTAATACTCCCTTGGTTCATGAATAGTGCAGATAATTTTTTGTTTTGGTCTGTCCACAAAAAGTATAACTATTTCATTTTAGGGGGCAATGACTAAAGCTATCTTACTTTTTATTTATTTTTTCGCTCACAAAGGTGAGCCTTTCTCCACTCATTTAACATCGACCAAACTTTTATTAAAAATCGTGCCATCATCTAATAGTTGCACTATTCGTGGACGGAGGGAGTATATTAGAATGCACTGGTTGCTACTATATATAGTGATAGATGATATACCATTAAAAGCCTAAAATTTTCTATTATGCATAATTATGCATTTAATATAGATTTAATTATAAAAAAATAACGTGACTTTTATCTATATTCTACAAATGACTTTTAAAATTGGAACTATCACCCTCCGCCCCTTCCTCCCTCTCCCTCTCACAACCACCACCACCACTCCAACATTATAACCGATTGCGGCTATCCAGCCCACTCCCCTCATCTCTTTCTCTCATTTGTTAATTTTTTTTCTTAGAAAGCTATTTTATGCAATTAAACTTGAATTACCTTTAATAAATGAGTTAAATTTGAGCTTGATAGTACTCGGCTTAATTCAACAAATTATTAGTAAGTAAGTGTAAGTAGTAGACCTTAAAAAAACCAAATCAATTTATAATTTAAATATATACACTATTTTATGTATAATTTTATAAATTATATTTCTTTCGTCCATGAGAAGTGTATCAAAAGTGAAAGAAAAACAAAACAATTTATATATTAGGATATTAATGTATTTATATATTAATTAGTTTTGATAAAAGTTTAAATTTTTATTAAGTTAATAATTTAATTATTATTATCTTTAATAATTTATAATATGTCATCTTTATTATTATATTTCATACTTTATATTTCAATCCTTTCCCAATGCTAGTCTAATTAGAGACAAGTTAATAATATATCATCTACTTCAAGACATATTAAGACTATCCCCAAATTGATAGTATAATTCAAATAAATCCTTTTAGGCTTAAGAAATGAGTCTTTGATATTGAAGATAGATGTTACTGAGTTAGTAATTTTGATTTGTACTGAAACAAATTAACATGAGTTAAAACTCCAATAATTCTTTGGACTTGGTTTATATATATCTAAATCAGCTAATGAGTAATGATCAAATCTTAATCTCAACATAATAATGATTAATATGAATCAATAGAAAAAATTGTCAACGTTTTATTTCTTCTTCTCCAAAAATCAAATCTCGGATATATATGGATGTACGCCTCTAGGATTCAAAAGACTCCTTTATTAATAGAGAAACAAAATTTTAAAATAATTATAATTTACAAAATAATTATTTGGTTTATGAGTAATAATTAAATTACACTATAGCCCTTAAAATAGAGATATAATAGGGATATATTAGGTAAAGCCAATTTTGTAAGAATCCGCTCTTTTATAATAGGTATAGATATATCATTTTATACACGTGACATCATCAAATATTAACAATAAATCTGGCAGAGAGGAAAAGGGACATTGACTACCTCAGAAATCTCGCCGGTGCATCAGAAAGACTAGAGATTTTGGAAGCCGACCTCGACAGACCCGACAGCTTCGGGGCGGCGATCGAGGGGTGCGTGGGAGTGTTCCACGTGGCTCACCCTCTGGATTTTGAGGAGAGAGAAACAGAAGAAGTGAAGATCGAGAGAGTCGTGAAGGGAGCCATCGGCATTCTGCAGGCATGCGTGGACGCCAAGACTGTAAAACGCGTGGTTTATTGTTCGAGCGTGGCCACCGTGGCCTTCAACGACAAGGCTGGTGGTTTGGAGTTCATTGATGAGAATTCATGGACTGATGTGGAATTTCTCAGAAGCTTAGGGGTATTTGGAGGACCCTACATGGTCACCAAAACTTTGGTGGAGAAGACGGTTTTTGATTTTGGTGAGAGACATGGATTGGATGTTGTGGCGCTTCTTCCTTCTTGGATTCATGGCCTTTTTATCTCTCCATATTGCCCTCATTCCGTCTCCATATGCATGGCCTTGATTCTAGGTATGTTTGCGCATTAAAATAATATATTTTGTGTTTTATCAGATGTAATAAAAATGCTAGTTCTTACGTTCCTATATAATGATGCAATTCTAGAGATCCTAACCTTGTATACATATAAGGGAATTGAAAATCTTGTAAATTAACCTTTGCAGGCAACAAGAAATCATACCAGCGGCTGGTGAAGACTAGTTTAGTTCACGTAGACGACGTCGTAAGAGCCCATATTCATCTTTTTGAGTATCCTCAAGCAAAAGGGAGATACATTTGTTCTAATGTTGACATTACTATTGATAAATTACATGAATTTCTCTCGGCTAAATACCCTGAATATGAGCTCCCATCCACAGAGTAAGTTTGTTCATGTGTAGTTTTTTCCTACGTTATTTAATTAACCCAAAAGTTTGCTTCTCAAATAATCTTCTTCACTTGATGCAGTGTGTTTGAGGATTTGATACCTGTTACATTTCCTGGGCTGTCAAGCCAAAAGCTTCTAGAAACTGGTTTCAAGTATGAAAATGGTCTCCAAGAAATGTTCGACGGAGCCATAAAATCTTGCAAACAAATGGGTCTTCTTTAGTTTGATTGTTTAGTGTTCCACTATAATCTCACAATTTATTAGATCGACAGAGCCAAAATGTTAGAAAAATTGTGAGACTTAATTATAATAAATAAGATTGGGCAGGACCTGAACACTAATTTCTTGATACAATATTTGTCTATTGATGTTAATTTGGATCTCACTACAAGAAATTCACAAATACACTACAATGCATAGACTACGGATTTTTCAGAAAATCGTAGTCTTTTCTCATAGACTACGACCGTAGTCTGTGAGCGTGTATCTATTTTCAAGGACTACGGTTGTGTAGTAAACCATAGTCTATGCTATATCAAAGACTACGTACGGTTGATCATAACTATAGTCTATGTGTGTGCTTTACTGTCTAAAGATTGCGGTTGTTTTTCAACTAGATTTTGACTCATATGTATGACAATTTCACACTTCCACTACTACTTTGTTTTAGATAACATTGATCTATGTATTAATCATCATGGCCATATATATAATAGAATAAAACTTTAGATCATGTTCCACAACGATATCACATTATTCCTAGGTTGTTGTGTGCCAAATTACAAAAGTCCAAGCCTTTTGCAACCCTCAATAGCTCCATCATACATATCTTGCACACCATACTTATATTGCAACCCAGTTTCCAGAAGTTTCTTGGACGAAATCTGATAGCTTTTTCCCCCTCCAATCTCTCCCAAAGAACTGCACAAAAAATTGATGCATAGTCATCACTTCAATTCTCTCTCTCTAAAATTTAAGGAAACAAAAACAGAAATGGTACTTTAGGACTAACCTAGGGGGCGCTACTTGATAGTCAGGATGTCTGCTACAAAGAAGCTCATACAACTTGGCAGCTGTAGTTTCTACTACATCAATCGAAGCTGGTATATACTTGTACGGATCCACATTACCTGCAAAACATCAAATCGTACGTACATTTCAAGCAAATGGCGCAATAAAAAAATTATTTTGAAATTAAGAAATTAATTAACAAACCGAAGAACATAGACATCAATGTGGAGACAGAGGTTGGGCAACGAGGGGAGATGAAGGGCCATTGTATATAAGTAGGAAACAAAGTGACTAGTTCTAGTCCGTGTTTCGTCTCAAATTCTTAGACAGCCTTTTCCGTCGAAGTCTTGGCCGTCGCATAAGAAGCGACGAAGGATCCCGATTTACGTATGATGTCGAGATCAGACCAGGAATCCTCATTGATGGTGGTGGAATTGTTGTTGGTGAAGATGGCAGCGGCTGCAGATGAAGTGTGCAAGAGCTGGGAGCTCCTACAACAAGAGTTTAAAAATATTCATTATACCTTCAGTTGAATGTGAAATCGTCTGACTTTGATGAAGGTTTTCCTGCAAAAAAGCCCATTGAGCCGGAAGGAAACTCCGGCCAAGGCCCTCCGACGAGCAAGTTAGAATATGAACGGAGAAAAATGATTTTGTGTTGGTGGACGTCGTTTACCACCAAATAATTCCTGCAATTCGCTCAGAATTAAATTAGTATAACAATAAGCAGGGTCGAACCACAGAGAACGGGAATTCACCTATTTTTCCTATAAATCTAATTTTGGTGTAGCCACCACGCCTTAAATTGAGATAAATTAATTAAATACTAAGAAGACAAAGAAATTAACTAAAATAGCAAACGAGAATATAATCAAAAGAAAAGCAATCCGGCTTCGAATAAATCCACACTAGTCTAGACTCTGATCATCGATGCAAAGATTAATTAATTCCCAAGAACCAACCAGTTATAGGGTACCGTGAATGCAGCGGACATACCCCAATTCCTACGTGCTTTATCGATAGTTAGCTGTAGACGCCAGACCTAACTATTCCCCTTATTAAAACACAACCTAGCTGGAGACGCCAGGCCTAGATTAAATGCTCTAATAGCTTTTAGATCTGAAGGAACCCAATTTAGACGAATTACCCAAGAACGCAAGTAATAACCCGTCTACCAATTTATTCCTACTACGAACATGGTAGCTTTATCACTAATTAGCCCTATTCCAACAATTACGGATTGGGGGAACTAATTGACTGTAATCCAATTAAATCTAAGTTGATCAGGCTTAAACAAAATCGGAATTAACTTTAAACACAAGGAATAAATCGAAACCCTAGGAAATTAATTATATGAACAATTAGATCTCACAGATTAATAAACTAGTGCTTCAATATTCTCGCCGAATTAAAGAATTAGCTACGCATAATATTGAAACTAGACATAATTATATAATAGAAATAAAACATAAAACTAATCTATTAAAATAAGAAACAATCACCGAAATCAATCTTCAATTGCGATCAAAAGTGTCGAACTCTAAAACTGAAAAAATATGAAAGTAAATAAATTCCAATTCTTCCCAAGTCTGTGCGTCTCTTCTCGGCAGCGGCTAAGAGCAATTAAAAAGTTAAGAAATTGATTCAAACTAATCTTCTAATAATTGGCGGCCCTATTAAGAAAAGTCAAAGTATATATATATAAACTAACTCCGAAACCTATACCAAATAGGTAACAACTGCTCCACCAAAAATAAGGGCTTGGGCTTAATTAGGACACTTTTAATTAGCCCAATAATAACAAAATAACTATTTCACACTAATTACAGCCCATCTTCCTTGCATCTTTAATCCACAGCAAAATCATGCAAAATATACTTCTTTTCCGATTTATCTTGTCCAAATCCTTGCACTCATAAATTCTCCAAAATCCTGCACAAGACACACTAAAACGTGCATTATACTCGCATAAAATGATAGAAAATCCCAACTTCTGAACAACCAAAAACATACACATCATGTGTAAAAGCTAGATAAAAATTGGAACCCCCTTAAAAGATACATGTTACTATATTTATACTAGCTGCTCAAGGGTAATTTAGCCTTTTTACGAGATATCTGAGGGGTAAATGGGTCTTTTCCAAAAAGCCCACAAATATTAGAGTGACACGTGGTCATAAAGGATCTTCTGACACGATATTCTGTTTCTTTAAATGATAGCGACATCTTTTTTAACTTATCGATTGTGATCGCGTCTTTCCAGCTAAACGATATCTTAAGATCTGTATGCTAAATCATCAGCACCTACACCTTTCCCTTTTCCAGGCTCCGCATTTGCTATATTCCCTAAAACCCATCAGATCTGTCAGAGCCGGGCTAATATTTTTCCTTTTATTAACTTTTCCTCCTTTCACTCTTTCTCTACTTTCCTGTTATAAAAAATCCTTCGCTAATGAATATCCCATATCAACCACCATCCCCTACTCCGAGTAATGATTCAGTATTGAAACATTGGTTGGGGTAAAGAAAAATTTCTCTTTTCCTTTTTTTTCCAAAAAATATTTGATTCCTAGGTTTGCGCGCCATTCTCTTTGCCTTATGCAGTTATATTCGTAGATTCTCAAAACCGCTCATCTTCTTCCATAACAACCGCTCATTTTCTTCCATCACAACCGCTCATTTCAATTTCTCGTATTCCTTTTTTAATAAAATACATTTACCCTTTACACGTGGCTTCGCTCTATCCTTTAGCTTATAACAGACGCTTTATATACATTTTTTACCTTTCTCGCCGTTATTCTTTTCTCTTTTTCCTCGCAAACCTTTGAGTTTCCTTCCCCAAAATTCACCTTTTATCCTTTTATCCATCTTCCTATTTTCTTCCGCCATTGATCCTCGTTGCTTCATTTCTCGATTCCTTCTTCAGGTATCTTCTCTTCTTTTTCTCTTTACTTTCAGCATTTTTCACCATGTCTGCTAGTTTTTCGCACTCATCACAGGAATCCACAAATAACTCCCCTATGCATACTCCTGGGGGTAAATCCCCAGTTATTGTATCCTCACCATCGGTTTCTGCAAATTCATCTTCTTCCTCCAAATATTCCAATCTCGAAGTGTTGAATAACATCAATGAAGGCAAAGCCTTGCTTCAGAGCTTACTAGATGTTCCTGTAGACAATTCTCTTATGAAAGTAGGCGATAATTCCTTACTTCTTGCAAATGAGTTCAAATCTGTGAAGAAACTTGTGAAATTTGAGGATTTCGTATTTTCCATGGTGAGACCTTCTACTAGGGCCAATCAACTTCCTTATCCTGCCTTAGTTTTTTGGGTTAATCAGACTACCGCCGGCATTCGATTTCCTATTCACCATTTTCTAGTTAGGGTTTGCAATCTGATAGAGATTATGCCTAATCAGTTGACTCCTTCAGCTATTCGAACCATTTTGGGATTCTACGTCATCTTTTCCAACTACCGTTACCCTCCTGAAGCAGAGCTATTTGTTACCTGTTTCGATGTCCAAAAAACAGGACATTTCTACTGCTTCCGTACCAGGGCTGGAAGCCCTGCACAATTTGCTATCTCCAAAGAAAGTATAGACAAAGACTGGCTTAAATACTACTTTGATGCACTTCCTTGCTCAGGCAAATGGAATTTTAGTACTGAGTACTGGAATTCAAATGCCAGATCTCCTCGGAGTCGACCCTCCGTTAAGCAGATCTCTCCTTTAGATATCCGTGCTATGCAAAGGCTTAGCCAACTTTCCATAGATACTACTAATGATAAAGTTAACCGCTTTAACATTAGTAAAATGTTGAGGTCTCGCCCTGTTCTGGATCATTTTGGTTTCTGGGATGACGCTCTAGGCTCTCTTCCTTTAGCTAAATCCGGTAGTTATTTGCATCTTTTTTTTATTAATTGTCATTCTATGATCTATCTACTTTTATTTTTGATCTAGATCTTTTCTCTTTATCTTCTATATTGGCAGCTATGGCAGATCAGCAATGGGTTCATGAATTTCAGCTACACATTGACATCGACCAACTAATGTCTGACATCTCAGAGGTGACGCAGCCCTCCACCAGGACTCCTGCAGAGGCGATTTTGCCCTTGGAGGTCCCGATAAGCACTGATCCAGTTACCACAGTTCCTCCCTTCCAGGCCTCTTCTGCTGACACTTCTGCAGCTCCTCCTCTGGCCTCTTTGAAAGATCAAACTTGTGCTTCCTCCTCCAAGAAAAAGAAACTATCCAAAAAATACTCTTCTACTTCTCTTGTAAAGAAAAAATCCGAGAATCGTCATAAACCTCATCACGATTCCAACACTGAGAAGTCTCCAAAAAGACTTAAAATTGCCCTTCCTTCTTCTCATACATAAGCTCTTCCCTCCAAAACATCAGCTTCTCCCGTTACTGGAAGGAAACTTACTCCTACGGCCGACCTCCAGAAGATGGTCGAAATTTCTCTGGTAATTCCTCCAGCTGCTCCGCAGGCCTCTGTTCCGAGAATGCTCCCACCAGAACCAGAGGGCGTAAAATACATGGAGCTTCCTCCTGCACAATGCCTAAAATTTCTGAGCAATTTCGGCTCTTCTTTGGATAGAAAGGACCTCCAGACTATGCCCCACGAAACACGTCATCTTGGCATTGTCCATCGCCTTGTTCAGGTAAACTACTGACATTCCTCCCATTTTATATATGTACTACTATTACTATTATTTTATTTTTACCTATTCATTCATGCTCCCTTGTTATGTACCCTCAAGGCTTTGACTCTATTAAGAGAAGATCTGTCTCCTCGTAAAGATGGCAATGTCTTGGAACAAATGTTAACCCGCAAAGAACAACAAATCTCAGATCTGCAATCTAAAGCACTGGAGACTGGTAAACGCCACCTTGACCAGCTTCAAAAGTTAACCAGCAGCATCAGAGTTTTGGAAGATCAAAATGCTGTCCTGAAGGAATCTAACCATACTTTTCTGAAGGAGAAAAGTAATTTTGAGACTACCATTGGGAGCTTAACCACTCGTATAAGAGATCTGGATAGCAGGTTACCCGAAGCCATGGCTAAGGGTTTTGCCGATGGAAAAGCTGCAGGGATCAGGGAGTGCTTTCGCCGCCTTTTCCTGACTGACCGCAGTCAGACCTTCCTTACTAAACTCCAGGAGGGGCTGATTCAATCCTACCGCAACAGCTCTCAATACCTTAGGGATATGTTTCCCTTCACTCGCTACTTTACTCAAGATGGATATGCTCAAGGAGTGAAGTATGCCCTTTCTCTGAGAGGAGCTCGGCCCGTCCAAAAGGATATGGTAGCCAAGTCCCCTGCAATCCTCCTGGTTGGGATGGGAATACTTCCTCCAATCAGACCTTCCCTTGGTGGATAGGTCACATTGAGAAGGTTGTTGATGAATTCCTCAGTGATGAGGAATTTGACATCGCGCTGGCCCCATCTCTTAACCCAACCTTCCTCGTGCAAGGTGAAATAGCCTCCAGCTCTGCTCCTGCTCTACCTAGAAAGTCAGACTCAACTCCTCCTGAATCAAAAGCCACTTCACCGCCACACGTTGCAGCTGCCGCATCAGTTCTCCCTTCTTGAATAATTTTTGTTTTTCTCATTTGGTTATAATTTTTGGCTTAAGATCTGACTTCCTTAGTTCTGGATTCCTTCGTGTTGTTTTTTATGTCCTTTGAATTGGTTTCAGCATATCAACAATTTAACCTGCAGACTCTATTCATTTCCACAAACTCATGTAAATTCAAATTTCCTCCCCGATTTAACGCAATTCTGAATAAACATATGATTCTCTAATCTAGAAAATATCCCAGAAACACAATTCACCACATTTTATAAAGAATAATAAGATAAAGAAATACGACTGCTTCTTCATTCATCTTAAAATGGTACATCGATTCGTGTTCATAGACACTTGATTGAAAAATTAAAGAAAAGGCACGGCTGATAAGGCCCACACCTCTGTACTAAAAAAAAAGACAAAAAATGCTTGATTTAATATCTAAGATAACTACTGCTTTTCCTTCCGTTTAATCTCCCCACTAGACATAATACTTCTTCAGGTTGTTTACATTCCATGGCCGAGGCAATAATTTCCCATTTTTATGTTGAAGCTCATAAGCTCCTCCCTTCAAGACCTTAACTACCTTAAACGGGCCTTCCCAGGCTAAATCCAGCTTCTTGTTAGGCTTCAGCGCATCAGCTCTGTGCAAAACCAGGTCTCCCACACCAAATCTTCTTACCTCCACTCTCCGGTTATATCCAGCCCTAATTTGCTCCTTATACGCATCGGACTTCATTTTTGCCGCCGCCCTTATTTCTTCCACAAGATCCAACTCCTCTCTTCTGAGGCCTTCATTATCATCCTCCTTATATGCCATAACTCTATATGAATTTGCCCATATCTCTACTGGAGCAACATGCATAGCTCCATACACCAGATTACATGGAGGCTCTCTCGTAGCTGATCGAACCCCAGTTCTATAGGACCAAAGCACTGAGTCTAACTCGTCAACCTAATTTCCTGCACAACTTTCAAGTCTGGCCTTGATTCCCTTTACCAGGATTCTGTTCGTCACCTCTACCTGACCATTGGTCTGCGGATGGTTCACCACTGTAAAGCGTTGGGCGATTTTCATTTCCTTACACCAGGCGACCATTTTTTTCCCGTTAAATTGAGATCCATTGTTAGATACTAGAACTCAAGGCACTCCAAATCGACAACATATGTTTTTCCAGACAAAACTCATGACCGATGTCTCTGTGATTCTCCCTACAGCTCTGCTTCAACCCATTTGCCGAAGTAGTCAATGGCTACGATCAAGAACTTCTTGCCTCTGGCAACCTTTGGAAACGGTCCCACAATATCAATTCCCCACTTGTCGAAGGGACATGAAGCATACAATGCTCCCATATTTTCTGCTGGAATATGGATTGAATTCGCATTCTTCTGACACTTGTCACATTTCTTCACATAATCCCTGATATCCCTTGCTAGAGTGGGCTAATAAAAACCAGCCCTAATGACTTTTCTCACCGTATCCCTGTACCCTGCATGACTGCCTGCGGATCCCTCATGCACTTCTCTCATTGCATAATGGCTTCCTTCCTACCTAAGCATTTTAGATAAGGATTCGTGAAAGATCTGAGAAAAAGGTGGTCCCCCACCATGCAATACCTGACATAATTTATTTTTTCTTTTGATCTTTCTTGATGCCACTTTTTTCCCGTTTGCAAGAAGTATATGATTGGTGCTCTCTAATCCTGGCTTTGTTCCACAACCCCTGCATCAAGTATCTCTGATTTTTTTTCAGCTCTGAGCATCACAACATTACTTCCTGTTACAAAAATTGAAATAATCCGTCATCCTATATGCCAACTTGCATAATTTCAATATATATATATATATATATATATATATATATATATATCTTTTACATGTGCATTTATACACTACCTCCCACACTATCAGGGGTGTCTGCTGACTTCTTATTCAGCTCTATAATTCCAGCATCGATCACCTCGAACCTTTTCTTCGCTCTTAACATCACAATTGCACTTCCTATTACAAGAAACCAATATAATTTATTGTCCCGTAATATTATCATAACGCTTTCATTTTTATATTCAAAAGAATATTATTGACACGATCCTACCTTCTCCATTATCAGCAATGCTTGCTAGCTTGGCCAAAGAGTCTGCTTTCATATTTTGATCTCTGGAAATTTGCTCAATTTTCAGCTCGGTAAACTTAGGTTTTAACCACTCAACCTGTTGAGCATATTTGGTCATCTTTTCATCCCTAACCTCGAACATCCCCAAAGTTAGCTGAGTGACCAGCTGGGAATCAGATTTTATAATTACCTCCTGAGCTCCCATTTCCCAAAGCATCTTAAGCCCTCGAATCATGGCTTCATACTCCACTTCATTATTTGAAACTCTAAACTCCAGGGTGATAGCAAATTGTGTTTCCTCTCCATCAGGCTTTGTAATGACAATTCCAACACCGCATCCGCCGATGTTAGCTGCCCCATCCACATGCGCTACCCACACACCTGATGTTTTTACGCGGGTGGTTTCCTGAATAAAATCTACCATGACTTGAGCTTTGATGGCAGTTCTGGGCTCAAACTCAACGTCGTATTCTCCCAACTCCACAGCCCATTTCACCATTCTTTCAGACAAGTTATGCCTGCTCAAGATCTGTTTGAATGGAAGATTGGTTCTGACTACAACCTTGTGTGCCAAAAAGTAACACCTGCACTTACAAACCCACTATTAGTAACGATTGAATTCAATTCGTCTTTTCTCTCTCTCTTCCCCTTGTTTTTTTTACCTTAATCTTCGAGCTGACATCATTACCGCCAACGCTGCTTTTTCCACATCCGCATATCTAATTTCTGCTCCCTAAACGAAATGAAAATCATAAATATATTTTTCCGAGAAAAACTTATAATTATAATATTCCATTTCCTCAATAAATAATACATGTAACATCTTGCTCACATAATAAATGGGCATCTGTTTCACGCCCTCTTCTCTTATCAGCACTGAGCTTAGGGAGCGCTCTCCTACCGCAAAATACAGAAACAAGGTTTCCTTAGGTTTCGGCTTGGTTAACAGTGGTAAGCTAGCTAAGTGCTGTTTCAAATTCTCAAAAGCTTTTTGACATTCGCTGGTCCATTCGATCCTGCTTCCATTCCTTAAGATCTGGAAAAATGATAACTCATTTCTGCTAACTGAGAAATAAATCGACTCAGCGCTGCCATCTTCCCGTTCAAGCTTTGCACCTCCTTCATATTTCTAGGGGATGACATCTCCAGGACGGTCTGCACCTTAGCCTCATTAACTTTTATTCCTTCAGAGGTAACTACATAACCCAAAAATTTTCCTGCTTTCACACCAAACGTGCACTTAGTAGGGTTCAGTTTTAGACGGTTGATCCTAGCTACTCTGAATACTTCTTCCAAGTCTGCCGCGTGGGTTGATGACTTGGTACTGTGCACCAAAATATCATCAACATATACCTTGGTATGCTTTTCCAGTAGCCCTGCAAATATGGTATCCATCATTCTCTGGTACGTCACCCCAGCATTCTTGAGTCCAAAAAGCATTCTTATGAATCCGAAAATTCCAACAGATGTGATAAAACAAACATTCACTACATCATCTGGATCCATCTGAATTTGATAATATCCTTGATACGCATCCATCATAGACATCAGCTCTGATCCAGCAGTAGCATCTACCAGTTGATCAATTCTAGGCAACGGATAATGATCATTGGGACAAGCCTTATTTAAATCCTAAAATCATTACACATCCTCCACTTTCCTTCTCCCTTTTTAATCATGACAGGATTGCACAACCATCTAGGAAACTGTATTTGAATTATATGTCCTGCCTTTAGTAATTGCTCCACATGTTCTCTGATAGCCCTGTCTTTTTCTTCATCAAATGGTCTTAACTTCTGCTTTACAGGCCTGGCTCTAGGATTTCTATTTAGCTTATGCATCGCAACCTGGGGATCTACTCCGAGAAGGTCTGAAGTATCAAAAGCAAATATGTCAGCGTTGCGCCGCAAACATTCCACTATTTCTTTCCTTTCTTTCTCACTCATCTGAGTACCTATCTTGGTAGTATAACCCTCATTCCCTTCAAAAAGTTCAACGGTCATAGTTTCATCCATTGGCCTCATCACAGGTATGGAGCAATCACCCATTTCAAAATCTGTCTCATTCAGCTCTTCCACCTTTACCTCCATCATATGCGCATCTCTTCTCCTCTTGTTAGCACTTTCTTCTACCTTTTCTAAAGAATTGAGAGGCTTGGTTACTTTACTTCTGGAGATTCGTCGTACCTCATTCGCATAGCAAGATCTAGAGCTTTTCTGGCTGCCTCTTACCTCTCCTACTTCTTTTCCCACTGGGAATTTTATTTTCATGTGGAAGGTTGATGCTATCGCCCGGAATGAATTCAATGTTGGCCTTCCTAATATGGTATTATAAGAACTTGCTGCATCCACTACTAAAAACTGTACCATACGCATTTTTCTCAATACTCCATCTCCTAACACAACGGGTAATTTTACCACTCCTTTTGGTGTTATAATTCCTCCTGAAAATCCTGCCAGGATGATGTCCACATGCATAAATTTTTCGTTAGTATCCATTTGTTTAAAACAATCCTAAAAGATTATATCCGCAGAGCTCCCGGTGTCGATTAATACGCGTGCAACATCATGCCCTGCTATCTCTGCTGTAATAACTAGTGCATCATCATGCGGGGCGACAATCTCATCCAGGTCAGTAGCGCTGAAAACTAGCTCTGGCTCCTCATCCTGCGTCCTTATCAAGTTCACATTCCTCACATCTGGATCTCTGACCTCCCTTACATACCTTTTCTGTGCGTTATTCGTGTGATCCTGTGCTAAACCCCCTATGATCATATTAATAGACCTTTGCTTCTTCGGGAATTGCTCTTTTCCCTTTCCTTCCTCAGGCCCCTCGAGTGCTAAAAGGTTTAAGTTCTGATCTGGTCCGACCTGCTCTTCCCCGTGGCCGGTATTCATTTTTCACTTATCATTTTTCTTTCATCCTCTCGTTCCGTCGTTCCTTCTTCGTACAAATTCAGCAAAGTTTCCCTCACTTATCAATCTTTCTATGGCGTCTTTCAAATGCCTACAATCATTCATGTCATGCCCATAATCTCTATGAATGGTGGATTTTTGGGTCCTGTCTTTGCAGAAAAAGGAGGACAAAACATCTTAGGAGCTATGCTTAGTATTTCAGAATGTGGCACCACTAGACCCGTGTACATAGGGGGCACCTTGTTCCATGCTTTATTCGAATATCCAGTCTTGGATTCAGACTCTGGAGGAGTTGGATATAAACCAAAGCGAGAGATTATTGATCCTCGTGTAGGTTGCTCGTAAGATGAAATGGGTTTGCGATCATAAGATTCTCTTTTTGCCTTGTCCCTCTTTCTCTCCATATCTTTTTTTTTCAATCCTTCCACCATCACTCCTACCATGATCTGCAATGTGCTTAGCTTTCCAAGCCTCTTCTCCCACGATCTGCTTGTCAATTCGCTCCAATAATTTGTCAAATCCCTCACTGGATTTTCTGTTTAAGGTCTGGAAAAGTTTCTTGCTCCTTAATCCCTGTATCAGAGCGTTAACTTTAATTTTCTCAGAAGCTGAAGGGACCTGCAGAACTGCAGCATTGAAACGGGTTACATAACTCCTTAGGCTCTCCCCTCTTTCTTGCTTAAAGCTTAATATCGTCATGACAGAATACGTTTGCCTTCTAGCACTAGCGAACTGATTTTCCAATTGCGAAGCAAAATCATCATAGGTCTCAATACTTTCAGGCTCCAATTGATTAAACCATCGCTGCGTCATTCCTGTTAGCGTAGCCAGCAACACTTTACATTTAACGCCATCAAAATATCCCTGTAACAAAGCCAAGTTTTCAAATCTGTCTAGGTGATCTTGGGGATCAGAAGTTCCATCGTAGGTCAAGTCTGGTTGCTTAAAATTATGAGGGAGTTGATCATTCATGATATCTGCACAAAAAGGTGTTTTTCGGCATCTGCGAGGGCCCACACTTTTTCCCTCTCTCTTTTCCTTCATGGCTGCTAATTCTTTAGCTATCGTTCTTTGTCATTTCTTATCATTCTCCCATTTCATCTCTGTTTCCATGTCTTCAGAGCTTTCACTTCTCTCTTCCTCCCGGCGTATATTTGTGTGTCGTCCCTCTGATCTTCTCCTCCCCTCCAATCGGAAGGTCTGATCGAGTGCGTCAGACTGTTCCTTCTCATTTTCCTTGGCGTTTTGTTGTGTGAAAATGGATGAACACAAATTAATACGCAAGTATACGCAGTCTCAACAAGTAATAAATGGAAGAATTCCAAGATCGTCTCCACAGGGAATGCAAACTAGAAAATAAGCTATCTCAATTACTTAAAAACTTAAATAAAAATATTAATTTAAAGTGGTTGTTTTTGGAAACTTAAATTAAACTAAAATATGCATGAAAGTGCGGAACTAAGCGGAAATAAAATTTAAAATAATCGAGTTAAAACAGATGAAATAGAAAATTTATAAGAAATAAACGAAAATCGATTCGGAGAAGCGGACTTGAATTGATGAATCCCTCTATGTCTTTCACGCAAAACGGAATGCTGCAGCAATATTTTAGCAGAATCTCACAGTTACGAAAATTCACAACAAATTCATAGTATTTTCCCAAATCCCATGGTTTTCATTCCACAGCCCAGTCAAGCATATTCCTAAGTTAAACAAAGCTTAGAACGACAGATACTCAGATCCAATTTAAACCGCACACAAGGCAGACAACATATTCCTATGCCATATGCTCTTATGTCATCCAAGTCATTCCACTTCATTTGACCTTTCCAGCATCAAATAAAGCTTTTCTTCTTGCCATTGATGGCCAACCAACAACAAGAAATAACAAACAACTCACTTGGATGAACAATGAGGATTTTATTGAAATAAAGCGCATGGAAAATACAAATCTAAGACATAGAGTTCATCACAATTCAAGTCTCAAGAGTTTAGCTCATACTTGAAATGAAAGAAAGAAAAATAAGATTAAATCTGAACATGGTCTGACAAAAACTATGATACTTCAACTGGAAATGAGAGAAAGAGAGAGAAAGTAAGCTAAGATTGTGGATAACAAATGATGCTCTGCTTCTTTCTTCTCTGCTCCAAAAATAGCTGATGGTATTCAATTTTCCTCCTCTCCCGCTGCTGTCTTGTTTTCTGTGTAAAAAATGATTCCCCCTTTTTCCATTTCGGCTGCTGCTCTTTTGTGGTAGTTAGCTATGTTTCCAATTTTGGATGATAAAAAGACTAGGTTGCCCTTCACTAGCTCCCACACATGAAAATGCTCTTGCTCCTCCATTTGTGCAGCTGCAAACTTTGACTAACTCTTCTCTCTCTGCCACCTCAACTTTTGTTTCTTCTTTTAGGCGGGTCCCATTTTTTTAAGTCCAAAACGCAGTCAACAACTCCAGTTTTTGATCCGGCAAATTTCCAGCAACTCTGCATTTCTTGCACAAAATCAACAAGAAAATTTTCCTTTCCCTTTCATCAATCATCAACAAAAGGACTCTATTTTCATGAATCTCAGCTCTCTTTGCCATAAAAATTAAAAGACTCGATGACGACATAAAAACAAGGAAGTAAACTGGAAGGAAGCACTAAAAATAAGCAACAAACACTCTTTTTCACAAATAAAAAGCTTGAAAGAAAACAAAATAACTCTTTATTCAAGAGTTATCACGTTTCTCCCGGAATCAGCTTCCATTTTCTTTTCCAAATCTTTGGAAAGATTTTTAGGTACCAGGATGTGAGATCTTCCTATTGCTGCCATGGCAGCTTCCATAGCATCCTTGGCGGCTTTACTTAGCAGATCTTGTAACTGAAGGGCTGATAACTGCAACTTTGGCTCACACTCACTTTCAATGTACTTTCCCTTCCCTTTGTCTATGATTGGAGTGATGCCTTCCACTTTCCCTTCAATATCATTACTAGCTTCTAACACCTCCTGAGGCTCCACTCTGGCATTATCTTCAATAACCATTCTCCTGTTATCATCAAGGAGAAAAATGATTCAGAACTTTTGTAAGCTTTGGTAAACAAATCAAAATCTGATCACTATATTCTCGTAATACTTTGGTTATCATTAGATTTTGAAAAACTTGCTACCAGACTTTGTTTTTCATATATTTCATATTTCATTATCAATATTATATCCCGAAGAGAAGATTCTCGGATTACCTCCCGCATCACACAGGAGCCCGACAGAGCTTCTAGTCGAAGCCGCAATTCCCCTTATCATCAGATCTCAGAGAGAAGATGCTCGGATCACTCATGTACCCAACAGGAGTCCGGTCAGAGCTTCAGCTCCTGATTTTTTCATCCTTGGGCGCTAAGTCAAAGCCGCAATTCCCATTATCATCAGATCTCGGAGAGAAGAGTCTCGGATCACTCTTGTACCGCGCAGGAGTTCGGCAGGGCTTCAGCTTCTGATTTTTTTTCATCCTCAGGGCGCTAAGTCGAAGCCGCAATTCTCCTTATCATCAGATCTTAAAGAGAAGATGCTCGGATCACTCCTGTACCGCACAGGAGTCCGGCAGGGCTTCAGCTCCTGATTTTTTTTTCATCCTCGGGGTCCTAAGTCGAAGCCGCAATTCCTCTTATCATCAGATCTTGGAAAGAAGATGCTCGGTGTTGGGAAAATTATAAGGTTTCGATTTGATACCAAAACCCAACTGATTCTCCAACCGAATAGATGATCGCGTCAACCTAAATAGTGTTTTCCAGCTCGCCTGTTTGAGCTTTAGATTTTCTAGGCTTACAGGTTAAGGAAGCGGAAGATAGGAGTCGACCCAGCTGTGTTCACAGCTGGAGTCAGCTAGCAGAAGACAGCAGTCGACCCAGCTGTGTTTACAGCTGGAGTCAGCTAGCAAAAGACAACAGGCGTCAACCTTCAGCTGAGTGATCCAGCAGAGCCTGATCAAGCTGAAGAGAATTCGAGCTGAGTTCAAAACACAGCTGGTCCAGCAGTACAAAACAAAGGGAACTATCTCTGAAGACTTCACTTCAAGACAGTCCAGCTCTGAATTCAAAAGTCAGCTCTAAAGGCAGAAGATCCCAGAATCAGAGGAAGTTAACCTACCTCGACCAATGAGGGATTGCCAAATCAGCATTCTAGACTTCAGAACCTAGGATGTGACACAAATGAAGACAGGTGCAGATACGCCCAACGGCAGATCTTGTATTTAAGAAGAGTAGGTAAGATTCAAACGGCTCCTCCAACGGCTAGTCTTGAATCTCTACCTATATAAACCCGTCTTCAACCTCAGGATCAGATACGAAAAACTCTCTACAAGCTTTCATTATCTGAAATCATCATTCCTTCAGAAGCTCTCAAGCAGTTCTCCATAGATCAAAGAACACTTTATCTTAAAGTGTTTCTAGTTAAGAAACTGCTTAGTTTTTCGTCTGTTCCCTAGGCCAAACTCTTTGTATATCTTAAGCCTAGATTTCGAACGAGTTCACCATACTCTAAAGTTCTTAATTGTAAGAACTCGTTCACAGTTGGAACCCCATACCCAAACCCAAATCCAGAAAGGTTAGATAAAGGTACGCTTGCTCGAAGCGTGTAATTCGAGTGGTTAGGTTCTTCAGTACCCGGAAACTGAAGGTGTAGGCTTGACAGTGCCCGCAAACTGTTGGAACACAGCTCGGGTTAGAGTTGTGAAGTTGCTTGGTACTTGGAAACCAAGTGGTAGTGGATTACCAGTGAACCTGGTCGTGGACGTAGGAGGTGTTACTCCGAACCACGTAAAACTCGCGTGCTTCTTACTCTCTCTCTTTACATTCAGTTTTGTACTAACTCTTTCATATCATTGCATATCTGTTCAAAACTGCACACACAGCTGCTCTCCAAAGACAGCTGTGTCTCTCTGAAAATTGCACAACTTGACTAAGCTGAAAACGTAAAGTTAATCTTTTCAAACTGAGTTTTTCTAAGTAACCGAGCTAAGTTTTCAAACCACCACTTTCCGCACCGCCAGCTGAGTTATATACCCAGCTGACCCTCACCAGCTGGATCGATAACTGAGCTCACCAACTCTGTGATTTAAGTTGAAAAAGTTTCGAAAAATCTATTTGGTGTATTCACCCCCCCCTCTACACCAAATACCCAGCTCAGGGACCATCAATTGGTATCATAGCAGTGGTTCAAACGACCGCTGTTTCTGAATCAAGAGATTTGTCTTGAAACTCTGTGTCAGTGGTCAACTGAACAGATCCGTTTTTCAGAAAAACTCATATTATTACATACAACATATTTCTATGGGTTCTTATCTTAACAGGAATCTTCCCACCTTCTCGGTAGACGAGTATGCAATATGGAAGTTCAGACTGAAGAGCTTTCTCTGTGCACATCACGATATGATGTGGGACGTCATCACAGACGGACCCATCATCATCTACAAATCAGGAAACGAGCTTGTCCCAACTCAAGATGGCGAACAACCAAGATATCAGCTCATTCCCAAGCTCAAGAGTGAGCATACCTCAGAAGAAAGGAAGCAAGCTGGACTAGACAGCTTCGCGAGGAACACCATATCTTCAACGGTCTTCAATGCCTACCTCAGCAAAATCATCAACTGCGAAACCGCAAAGGAGATGTGGGAAACCCTAGCAAAACTATGCGAAGGGTCGGAGGAGATAAAAGAAAACAAATTTACAATAGCTTGCCAAAAATTCGACAACTTCGAGCAGCTAGCCAACGAGTCCATCGAAGCGATGGAGCTAAGGTTCTCAAACACAGTCGTCGAGATAGAAACCATCAGAACTGGGAAATACACCCAGCGAGAAAAGAATCTAAAAGTTCTTTCAGCACTCACAGCTGAATGGAACACCTACAAGGTGGTACACGAAAGTCGAAGTGACTTAGGTGATCTTTCAACTGAAAGATTATACTCCCTGCTCAAAGCCAACGAGTACAACTTGAAGATTACAATGAAAAAATCTTCAAGCAATCAAAATGATGGAGAGCTGACACCTGCAACAAAGGAGATTGCGTTCAGAGCCAACTCTGAAAAATCCGCATACATACAGTCAGCTGAGTCATCGAAGAAGGATAAGAAGAACATGAGCAAGGAAGAGCTACTTGAAGAAATAGTCATGCTGGTCAAAAACTACAACAGACTCAACACCAGCAAAGGCAAATACAAGAAGTTCGCAAGAACTTACAGAGACAAGTACACAGCAGCTGATGAGAAGTCAGCTGATAAACGAACAGAAGAAGGTTGCTTCAACTGCAAGGAACCAGGACACTACCGGCAAGATTGTCCAAAGTTGTCCAAGAAAGATAAAGACCAACTGAAAGCTAAGGCAGCTGACAGAAGGAGAGCTTATATCGCCGATGAAGAATCAGAGTGCAACAAAATGGATGACATGCCATTTTCAGACTCGGAAGAAGAAGCCCTGATGGCCCATGATGAACCTGATTGGGGATACATGATTCATGGGACAAACAGACGGCATCGATGAAGATGAGGTAATGTCTCGAACTCAAAATTTATCTAACATCTCACCATCACACGAACACTCTACACAGGTCTCAGAATCTGGACTACCTGATTGAAGTCTAGTAGAGAAAGTAATGAACGATTCCAAGAAACTTCAAGAGATCCTTGACGTCATTATGTATGAGAATGCCGAGCTGAAGGCGGAACTGGAAAAGACAAAAGTATCAGACGCAGCTGATACAACTCAACTCCAACAGGAAGTCGTTTCACTAAAAGACAAAATAGTGAAACAAGATTAGCTGATGAAGGAATTCTACTATGAGAAGAAACAGCTGATAGAAGATGTGGAAAAGGTCACAGCTGAATCGGAAAAGAAGTCAGCTGAGATCATTGAGCTGAAAAGCACCGAAGAGGTACTATCTAAGAAGATAGTAGCTCTCATCAAAGCCACGTCAACAATGGACGAGATCATTAGTGCTCAGCGTCCAGCAGCACTCAAAGCGGGACTGGGATACAACGAATCAAAGGATGCCTCAAACATTGCCTCCACAAGTGGAACAAAGGTTATGTTTGTACGTGCAAATGAACCTTCAATCCCAGCAGCTCAGCATCAACAGTTGAGGACACAGCAGGCGTCGGGAAGACCAGCTGTGAAACATTCTCAAGCTCCGTCGAGAACACATCAGGCATCAAGAAGGTCAGCTGTGCGACAACTTCAAGCCCAACTCAGACAGCAACGTGCTCAACCTCAACGAAGACAACAGGCTGGATTTTACAGATACCAACAACAACACCAGCACGTTAATCGATATCAACCAAGATATCAGAGATACCCAGCTGGATATCACTCATATGAGTATCAGCTAGATAATCATTTCCAGCCACAACATCACATGAGACAGCAGAGACAAAGGAACGTCTCAGCTAGGCACACAGCTGGAAACCAAAAGAAGTCAAGATGTCAAAATAGGAAGACAAGGAGATCAAGACCCCGCCAGCAACAACCGAAGAACACAAAGAATGTGTATATCGACTCAGCTGGGAGAATTATCAGATCAAATGACCCAATTCGAGTCATCAAGCAGATCTGGGTCATCAAAGGATCTCTGTCTAACCCACAAGGACCCAATTAAAACTGGGTACCTGAATTTTAATATTTTGTTTAGGTTGCAAGGAATCGACGCATCTCTGAGGAGTCGATGAGAACGCTATGGTACTTGGACAGTGGATGTTCCAAGCACATGACGCACCTAAAGCATCTACTCCAGGAGTATATCGAGCGTACAGGTCCACAAGTAACATTTGGTGACAACTCCAAAGGCCTAACCAAAGGTTATGGTACATTTAAAACCAGAAATGTTATAATCCCAAATGTTTCTTATGTACAAGGATTGCAACATAACTTGTTTTCCATTAGCCAATTCTGCGATAACGGTTTTTCTGTCAAGTTTGATGCACAGGGATGCACAGTGAAGCACAGGGAAACCAAACAGATACTCCTAAGAGGGAAAAGAGAAGGAAATATGTACTTTCTTGGCGGAACGGCGGCCCTCCGGAGACTTGTCTTGTATCAAAAAGCGACAATGAAGTCGGTGGGCATCAGCACGAACGGGCCGAATCATCTCAACTTCAAGACAATCAACAAACTGGCTAGGAACCAGCTCGCTAATGGAATTCCAGATCAAGTATATGACAAAAGTCATATGTGCAGCGCGTGTCAACAAGGAAAGCAGACAAGAATTTCATTCTCTCTCAAGCCAGTTCAGTCAACTGATCGAGTTCTTCAACTTCTTCACATGGATCTTTTTGGTCCAGTTACTCCAGCAAGCTTCAATGGCAGAAAATATCTCTGGTCGTTGTGGATGATTTCTCAAGATTCACATGGGTATCATTCTTGTACCAGAAGAGCGAAACCAGAACCAAGCTGCCTATCCTGCTGGAAAGATTATCAACACAGAAGGAGTGCAAGATAATGTCAATAAGATCAGATCGTGGAACAGAGTTTCTAAATGAAACTATTTATGATTACTGCGAGAAGAACGGAGTTCAACACCAAACATCTGTAGCTCGCACACCTCAGCAGAATGGTGTAGCAGAAAGAAGAAACAGAACTCTCAAGGAAGCAGCTACCTCAATGCTAGCTAGCTCTGTCATTCCAAAGAAGTTCTGGGCTGAAGCAATCAACACAGCTTGCTTCACTCAGAATCGCTCCCTACTCACATCAAGGCAAAGAAAGACACCGTATGAGCTATGGAATAACAGAATACCATACATTGGATATTTCAAGGTATTCGGATCCAAATGTCACATCCTCAACAATGGGAAGACACAGCTCAAGACGTTCGATGAGAAGACAGACCGAGGAGTATTCCTTGGTTACTCCGCTGTGAGTAAAGCATACAGAGTCTTCAACAGAAGAACTCAAATAGTCGAAGTAACTCCACATGTTACCTTTGACGAATCCTCATTCGAATATAGAGATTCTATCAAACGAAGAAGCGAAGGAGAATCTTCAAGATTGATTCAGACAAGAGCTCAAGAGAATAGAATCAGGAATCTGGCTGAACCAATAATTTGGGACAATGAGCCAGAGGAGGAACTTCAAATCAACCAAGAAGCTCCACCAGCTGGAAATCGAGAAGAAGCTTCAACGCCAAATCAAGGGGGAACATCATCAGCTGGGAATCCAAACACAGCTGAGTCCCCAGCTCCATCTCCAGCTGAGCCTCTACAGAAGTCTCCTCAAAATATAAATCAAAGAGAGCCAAACTCTCAAGATTTAACTCCTGAGCAACTCCAAGTCAGACGAAATTTAGCCACGTCAAGCATCAATCAATTGGAAGAAGAAATTCGTAAGAGGAGAAGATGGATTGAAGATCATCCATCATCAGCAATTATCGGAGAACCATCTGACCAAGTCAAAACCAGAAGCTCATCTACTCAAGCTTTATCGGATCATCAAGAAGCAGCTGACACAGCTCAACTCTCAGTAGAGCTTGAACTGACGGTCTATGATGAAGACACAGCTCTAATGGCGTGTTACGTAGCTCAAGTGTCAGAGCCTCAATCGATTCTCGAAGCTTTGAAGAGCGTGCCTTGGATAAACGCCATGCAAGAAGAGCTGAACGAATTCCTCAGAAATTGTGTCTGGGAATTAGTCGACAGACCTCAAGAAGTCAAAGTCATAGGACTCAAATAGATATTCAAGAACAAATGGGATACCCTGGGAGTCGTCATCAGAAACAAAGTTCGACTGGTTGCCAAGGGCTACACTCAGCAGGAAGGAATTGACTTCGAAGAATCATTTGCTCCAGTAGCACGATTGGAAGCAATCAGACTCTTTCTCGCCTATGCAGCACATCACAAATTCAAGGTCTATCAAATGGATGTGAAGTGTGCATTCTTAAATGGAGAAATCAAAGAAGATGTCTACGTTGAACAACCTCCAGGATTTGAAGTAGAAGGAAATAAAGTCTACAAGCTAAAGAATGCGCTTTATGGATTGAAGCAAGTACCTCGAGCTTGGTATGACACTCTGTCAAATTTTCTCGTATCCAAAGGATTCAAGAAGGGCTCAGTAGACAGAACTCTCTTTACCATCAAGTCAGGAGAAGACATCCTGGTTGTTCAAATCTACGTAGACGACATCATCTTTGGATCAAGATCAAGCTTCTTATGCCAAAGATTTAGAGAGATGATGTCAGAGAAGTTCCAAATGTCCATGATGGGAGAAATGAGTTTCTTCCTAGGACTTCAAGTCAAGCAATCATCAGAAGAGATTTTCATAAATCAATCCAAATACGTGAAAGACTTGATCGCCTAGTATGGAGTTCAATCCAGCAGAACTGTAAAGATTCCAATGAACACCAACTGGAAGATTGAACACAGGCGAAGGGAAGTCGATTGATTCCAGCAAATACAGAGGGATAATAGGATCCCTGCTGTATCTAACAGCAAGTCGTCCAGACATCTCTTACGCAGTCGGAGTGTGTGCCAGATTTCAAGTTGATCCAAAGGAAGCACACATGCAAGCAGCCAAGAACATTCTCAAATATCTCAAAGGAACTCAGAATGTTGGGTTGTGGTACCCAGCTGAAGACAATCTACGGTATTGGATACTCGTATTCGTACTTTGGAGATCGATTGGACAGAAAATCAAATTCAGGAACTTGTCAGTTCTTAGGAAGTAAGTTGATTTCATGGTTTTCAAAGAAACAAACGTGCGTCGCAACTTCCACGACAGAAGCAGAATATATGGCCGCTGGAAGCTGCTGCTCTCAAATTCTCTGGCTGAAGCATCAGCTGGATGACTATGAAGTGAAAACTGGTCAAGTTCCAATCTTCTGTGATAGCTCAAGAGCTATTGCAATATCTGAAAATCCAGTACTTCACACAAGATGCAAACATGTAGACGTACGACATCATTTCATCAGAGATCACGTAGAAAAGAAGGATGTGATTGTTGAGAAAATTCACACGTACATACAATGGGTCGATATTTTCACAAAACCGCCGATAGAAGCAAGATTCAAAATGCCGTGCGGATTACTTGGACTTCTCAACCCGTACGATGCTTCACCCGAACGAAGAGACCAATGAACGGAAGGACGACTGAATAAAGCAGACCAGTGAATAACGGAACGGAGACCAAACGGAAGCAGACCAATTGAATGGAAGCAGACCGAATGCAGCAGACAACCGAAATTCGAATCAACGTCAACGATATCGGCTAAGAAAAAATTCAAATAAACCGGATGCTTGAAAGTGAAGGATTATTCAAATTGAGGGGAATCAGCTGGAACCACAATGACCCAGCACACCCACTCAATAGAGGTATCAGCTGACTACAATGATCAGCTGAGAGATTTGCAACAACATTAATTACACCTACTCACTCTGTTTTTCTGTCAACTCACATCTTGTCATATCTAATCAATCTTAATTAAAAGTCTGCAAAGAATTGAATAATGGGAGTTTCGAGGTAAAAGTCAAAACGCCTCAACCGTTCTCTCTCGCGCATTAACTCACATATTCTAATCAAGAAATTAATATGTCGCGAGAATCACTCCCAGCCGTAGATCTTCTTATCAATAGACAAATCTTGATCGTTCATTCATCAAGAAAACTCTTTAAATATGCTAGAAGATATACGCATCAACCCTAGAAAGTTTTTCGGCATTCTTTCTTATTTCCATCAATTAGTATTATGTGTTTCTACTAACAAAAGATGCAGAAGAAAAACATGGAATCCAGAAAGATATCTCCTGAAGCCGATCAAACTTGAAGAATCTGTCAAAGCTTCAAGATAAGAGTTGCTTAACTCTCAGGAACCTCAAAGAAGACGGAAGTCCAGAAGAAGGTGAAGTACATCGACAGATCCAGGCCAGCGCAGTGGGAGACTGCAAAGCTCAAGAACGTCATTCACCAGGAAGGTGCAGAAAACTTTCTGGGAATGTCAAAGGAAAAAGACCTCCTCAGCCCCACTGTTTCTCTCATCATGAAAGAGAGAACGGGACATACAACTCCCTGGGATGCAAAAATCAACGTCAACAGACCTGGACCAGATGTTGATAAAGCCGGAGTATTCAAGAGCAGTCATGACAAAGCTCTTGCTCCACCACAGGAGACACAGAAAAAGATGCAGGAGACAAAGCAGAATGCATCTATCTCCGTCCCAGCTGGGAATCAGAGACAACTTGAGGAGACAAAATATGCTGAAGCACTGTCTTCAAACAGAAGACTCAAGTCAAAGGTGCTCAGTCAGTCAGCAGAGAAGCCAGCTGACATTATGAGAGAATTCGTAATCACTCTCCGAGGAGCAGAAGGCCCACAAGCGGTCGTTTCTTACGGTAGATGAGAAGTTCACGCCCCTGCGTGAACATCATCGTCACCAACACCGCAACGGAGTATTCCAGCTGAACAACCAAGCTTAAACCCCAAGACAGATGGGATACTTCAACCACCTTCTCCTCAGTTTCCTCCAGCTCCACAGGGACACCAGCTTCGAGATCTTCCGATGAAAGATGCTCAAGTCCCTGCACCAAGCTTAAATGAGAAACATCACCCAGTCAATGATCACCTGCAGCTGGATGATGATGATATGAGCTGAACACAAGCCCCTCAAGTGCTGAATCAGACTTTCTCATTCAATCTAAGAAGTTTGAAGAAGCAAAAGTTGCAAGGAATGAAGTTGTGCCCGACTCAGAAGATGCTATCTCCCGTACCAACTCATCCCTCCAAGCACTCACTGACCGCCCCCAGACCGTGCCAAGGACGCTGTGTCTGCAATCACAGCTGAGGCTAATGCAACTGAAGAAGAGCCAGCTAATACAACAGCTGAGCCACTTAGACTCCAAACCTCGCTGCTCAGAGCTGAAAACCACAGTTTCGCCAAACTAAAACATCGCAACAGCCGATGGTATATCTCTCTCACCCTGTTTTGATCATGCCAAAAAGGGGGAAGTAAGGAAGAAGAGAGACAAGTCAAAGAAGAGGCAAACTGTTGAGCTAGAGGAACCAGCTGGATCAGAATCGGATCAGAATCAGCTGAAAAGACGAGTCAAAAGAAAGAAGCAACGGATGCAGAAGAGAAGACCCAGCCAACTGGGATTGAAGACTGAAGGATTGAAGACTGAAGATTTGAAGATTTTTTTCTTCTTTCTTTTTCTGTGTTATAATGTATATTCTTACATTAATAAAACACAAGTTTTCTGCATCATAAGTTGTCTCAGTTAGGTTTTGGCATCATCAAAAAGGGGAAAATTGTTGGGAAAATTATAAGGTTTCGATTTGATACCAAAACCCAACTGATTCTCCAACCGAATAGATGATCGCGTCAACCTAAATAGTGTTTTCCAGCTCGCCTGTTTGAGCTTTAGATTTTCTAGGCTTACAGGTTAAGGAAGCGGATACATGAGTCGACCCAAATGTTCATACGAGTCGGCTAGCAGAAGACAAGAACGGTCGACCCTGTGTTTACGGAGTCGGCTAGCAAAAGACAACGAGCGTCAACCTTCACTCGAGTGATCCGGCGAGCTCGATCAAGCTGAAAAGAATTCGAGCTGAGTTCAAAACACAGCTGGTCCAGCAGTACAAAACAAAGGGAACTATCTCTGAAGACTTCACTTCAAGACAGTCCAGCTCTGAATTCAAAAGCCAGCTCTAAAGGCAGAAGATCCCGAAATCAGAGGAAATCAACCTACCTCGACCAATGAGGGATTGCCAAATCAGCATCCTAGACTTCAGAACCTAGGATGTGACACAAATGAAGACAGGTGCAGATACGCCCAACGGCAGATCTTGTATTTAAGAAGAGTAGGTAAGATTCAAACGGCTCCTCCAACGGCTAGTCTTGAATCTCTACCTATATAAACCCGTCTTCAACCTCAGGATCAGATACGAAAAACTCTCTACAAGCTTTCATTATCTGAAATCATCATTCCTTCAGAAGCTCTCAAGCAGTTCTCCATAGATCAAAAAACACTTTATCTTAAAGTGTTTCTAGTTAAGAAACTGCTTAGTTTTTCGTCTGTTCCCTAGGCCAAACTCTTTGTATATCTTAAGCCTAGATTTCGAACGAGTTCATCATACTCTAAAGTTCTTAATTGTAAGAACTCGTTCACAGTTGGAACCCCATACCCAAACCCAAACCCAGAAAGGTTAGGTAAAGGTACGCTTGCTCGAAGCGTGTAATTCGAGTGGTTAGGTTCTTCAGTACCCGGAAACTGAAGGTGTAGGCTTGACAGTGCCCGCAAACTGTTGGAACACAGCTCGGGTTAGAGTTGTGAAGTTGTTTGGTACTTGGAAACCAAGTGGTAGTGGATTACCAGTGAACCTGGTCGTGGACGTAGGAGGTGTTACTCCGAACCACGTAAAAACTCACGTGCTTCTTACTCTCTCTCTTTACATTCAGTTTTGTACTAACTCTTTCATATCATTGCATATCTGTTCAAAACTGCACACACAGCTGCTCTCCAAAGACAGCTGTGTCTCTCTGAAAATTCCACAACTTGACTAAGCTGAAAACGTAAAGTTAATCTTTTCAAACTGAGTTTTTCTAAGTAACCGAGCTAAGTTTTCAAACCACCACTTTCCGCACCGCCAGCTGAGTTATATACCCAGCTGACCCTCCCCAGCTGGATCGATAACTGAGCTCACCAACTCTATGATTTAACTTGAAAAAGTTTCGAAAAATCTATTTGGTGTATTCACCCCCCCTCTACACCAAATACCCAGCTCAGGGACCATCACTCGGATCACTCCTGTACCGCGCAGGAGTCCGGCAGGGCTTCAGCTCCTGATTTTTTTCATCTTCGAGGCGCTAAGTCGAAGCCGCAATTTTCCTTATCATCAGATCTCGGAGAGAAGATGCCCGGACCTGTACCGTGCATGAGTCCGGCAGGGCTTCAGCTCCTGATTTTTTTTCATCATCGGGGCGCTAAGTCGAAGCCGCAATTCCCCTTGTCATCAGATCTCAGAGAGAAGATGCTCGGATCACTCCTGTACCGTGCAGGAGTCCGGCAGGGCTTCAGCTCCTAATTTTTTTCATCCTCGGGGCGCTAAGTCGAAGCCGCAATTCCCCTTATCATCAGATCTCGGAGAAAAGATGCTCGGATCACTCCTGTACCGTGCAGGAGTCCGGCAGGGCTTCAGCTCCTGATTTTTTTCATCCTCGGGGCGCTAAATCGAAGCCGCAATTCCCCTTATCTATAAGCACCTCGACCACTCTCATAATTTATCAAAAGACTTTCACTAATAATGTTATTAACATGTTTTTCTTCCTCCGCAGATAACATCGTCAAAACGAACTCTCATCAAAGTTACCTTTGGTGAAGGTTTTCCTGCAAAAAAACCCACTGAACCGGAAGGAAACTCCGGCCAAGGCCCTCCAACAAGCAAGTTAGAATATGAACGGAGAAAAATGATTTTGTGTAAAAGCTAGATAAAAATTGGAACCCCCTTAAAAGATACATGTTACTATATTTATACTAGCTGCTCAAGGGTAATTTAGCCTTTTTACGAGATATCTGAGGGGTAAATGGATCTTTTCCAAAAAGCCCACAAATGTTAGAGTGACACGTGGTCATAAAAGATCTTCTGACACGATATTCTGTTTCTTTAAATGATAGCGACATCTTTTTTAACTTATCGATTGTGATCGCGTCTTTCTAGCTAAACGATATCTTAAGATCTGTACGCTAAATCATCAACACCTACACCTTTCCCTTTTCCAGGCTCTGCTTCTGCTATATTCCCTAAAACCCATCAGATATGTCAGAGTCGGGCTAATATTTTTCCTTTTATTAACCTTTCCTCATTTCGCTCTTTTCTCTACTTCCCTGTTATAAAACAATCCTTCGCTAATGAATATCCCATATCAATGTGGAGACAGAGGTTGGGCAACGAGGGGAGATGAAGGGCCCGTGTATATAAGTAGGAAACAAAGTGACTAGTTCTAGTCCGTGTTTCGTCTCAAATTCTAAGACAGCCTTTTCCGTCGAAGTCTTGGTCGTCGCATCCCGATTTACGTATGATGTCGAGATTAGACCAGGAATCCTCATTGATGGTGGTGGAATTGTTGTTGGTGAAGATGGCAGTGGCTGCAGATGAAGTGTAGATAGCTCGTTTTACGGAGGCCTGCAGAATGGCTCATTTCGTCGGTATCGGTGATATCTGTGTTCATTTGATGAGCGACAAGAAATACTCAGACGCAGCCTTCGATCGCTGCTCGGAAACTGTGGAGGTCGGCCTCGAAAATTCTAAGCCTTTCTGATGCACCTGGCAGATCTGTGAGAAATCTAACTTCTGGTATGTGTGTGTATCAGTATTTTGTTGATTGGAATTTATGCTGAAAATAATAACACGTAAAACAGGGATAGTCTTTTGTGCGATGGACTGCACCACATTGTTGGTCCAACCTCTTCTTTTTTATATCTTATTTAGAAGTTATGATATTGTTCGCGTTAATTATTAATCAAACTTAGAAAATTAATTTAATTTATTTCATGTATCTAAATTTATAATTATGAATGATAAAACCCGTCGAGATTCGATGGGAAATAATCTATGTTTTGATTTTAGGTGTATATATTTTAAAATAATTTTATATCTAAATATTATTTAGAAGTTGTGATGTTGTTCGCGTAATAATTAAAAATTGGATCGGGTAATCATTCATTAAGCATATTTCAAATTTAAATTTGTTAGAAATTTTTTACATGTTCTCGTCCTAATTCTCGGTTAAAATAGTGACGTTATTGTACATATCCGTCTCAAATCCGTTGGCTAATACTCAATAAAAATTTGTATACTACAAGTAATATTAACTAAAATTAGTAAAAATCCTTCTTTCTATGTTATTTGAACCAATCTCGTAGGTTTATGATAAATTACTCGAAAAAATCTGAACAAAGTTAATACAGTATTAATTAAAATGAGTAAAAATCCTTCTTTTTAAGTCTATTTGAACCGTCTCATTGGTTCAGATTTTTAACAGATTGTGAAGTAATAATATATTGTTACGGCCATTTTTTTGAAGTATTATATATATTGTTAAGATTTGCGTGATTAATTTTTATATATACAGTTAGTTCCCGTCGAAATCCATAAATTATTTTTCAGACTCAAATTAGTTTAGAATTTATCCACTTGTTCTCGTCGAAATTCGCTTAAAAAAGTTTTTACTGTTCATACTCATCCCAAACTTATTGAACCCGATAAGAATTCGAACATTACAAAGTAAATATTAATTATAAGGAGTAGAAATAGAAAATTAATAGAAAATTTATTAAAATAAATCTCAAAATAAATTAATACTTAATAACATCTTATCATGAGTCAAGCCACATCTTCCTTCATTGCACAATCTTTATATCTTAATTTTCGAGTAAAACCTTATATATTCAGATTAATTGAGCTAAATTTTTCGGTCTAAAAAGTTTCGTTTCTAATACTTTTTTTTCCAGTCTATTCGATTTAGCATGTCGATTTTGGATTAATTTAAAATTCCTAACCTTAGCCAAAAAATTTATTTAAAATGATAATTTATTTTTCAAAATTTGTCTATTGCTTAAGAAATGTAATATTTTTAGGATCATCGTTAATTAAGACTAACACAAAATTAAATATTTTAATTCTAGAAGAAAGGAAAAGAGAAGAAAGATTCTCAACTTTGATATTAAAATTAAACTATTCATTGGATAATTTAATTATTGATCAAATTAATATTAGACAAATTGAATTTATCAAAAAACATATATAATTACTTATTCGGCCAACTAATTAATCGACCAATTTAAATTGATGGTACAAAATAATTGTGAGAAATTATACATTGAAACTAAGTATTTATATAGTATCTTAATGAAAATAGTCTCATTGAAAAACGATACGTGGGATAGAAGATTTAAGAAAAAAATTGAAATTGAGTGATTAGAGTATTATCATAAAGATATATGAGGCATATGAATTAGAACTTGAGGATTGAATTTTTGTAAAACAATAATATTTGTTATAATTTATCATGATGTTATTATATTATATTAAGAATTATATATATATATATATATGTTAAAGACGTGATGTGATTTATAATTTAATAACAATTATTATATTAATACATATAAGAGTATATTAATATAGGTGTGACAATATAGAGAGATGATAGATTAAGTGTTGAGAAAATAAATAGAGTTTTGATTTGATACCAAAACCCAACTGTTCTCCAACCGAGTAGATGATCGCATCAACCTAAGTAGTGTTTTCCAGCTCGCCTGTTTGAGCTCTAGATTTTCTAAGTTTACAGGTTCAGGAAGCGGAAGACAGCAGAAGACCCAGCTGTGACTACAACAGGAGTCAGCTAAGGAAGCGGAAGAAAGCAGTCGATCCAGCTGTGTTTACAGCAGGAGTCAGCTATCAGCTGAGTCCTCCAGCTGAGCTAAGTTCAAAACGGAGAAGGATCAAGCTGAAGATTAATCGAGCTGAGTTCAAGACACAGCTGGTCCAGCCATACAGAACAAAGGGAACTAACTCTGAAGACATCACTTCAAGTCAGTTTACCCAATCCAGCTCTAAATTCAAAAACCAGCTCCAAAGGCAGAGATCCCGGCGTCAGAGGAAGTCAACATGCCTCGACCAATGAGGGATTGTCGAATCAGCATCCTAGACTTCAGAACCTAGGATGTGACACAAATGAAAACAGGTGCAGAATTGCCCAACGGCAGATATCGAATTTAAGAAGAGTAGGTAAGATTCAAACGGCTCCTCCAACGGCTAGTCTTGAATCTCTACCTATATAAACCCGTCTTCAACCTCAGGATCAAATACGAAAAACTCTCTACAAGCTTTCATTCTCTGAAATTCTCAAGCCTTCAAAAGCTCTCAAGCAGTTCTACATAGTTCAAAGAACACTTTATCTTAAAGTGTTTCTAGTCCAGAAACTGCTTAGTTTTTCGTCTGATTCATAGGCAGAAATTATGGTATATCTTAAGCCTAGATTTCGAACGAGTTCATCCAACTCTAAAGTTCTTAATTGTAAGAACTCGTTCATAGTTGGAACCCCAAACCAAACCCCTCTTTACCCAGAAAGGTTAGGTCAAGGTTACGCTTGCTTGAAGCGCGAAATTCAAGTGGTTGTAAGGTTTTTTTAGTACCCGTAAACTGAAAGGTTAGGCTTGACAGTGCCCGCAAACTGTAGGAACACAGCTCGGGTTAGAGTTGTGAAGTTGCTTGGTACTTGGAAACCAAGTGGTAGTGAATTACCAGTGAATCTGGTCGTGGACGTAGGAGGTGTTACTCCGAACCACGTAAAAATCTTGTGTTCTTTACTTTTTCGTTAATTTCAGTTTTAGTACTAACTTTATCATCACATTGCATATTTTATCAAATTTGCATACACAGCTGTTCTCCAAAGACAGTTGTGTCCTTCTGAAACTTGCACAACTTGACTAAGCCGAAAACATAAAGATAATATTTTCAAGCTGAGTTTTTCTAAGCAACCGAGCTAAGTTTTCAAACCACCACTTTCCGCACCGCCAGCTGAGTTATTAGCCCAGCTGACCCTCCTCAATTGGATTCTTAATTGAGCTCACCAACTCTGTTTTAAACTTGAAAAAGTTTTTAGAAATCTATCTTTGGTGTATTCACCCCCCCTACACCAAAGACCCAGCTCAGGGACCATCAATTATTATCAGAAATCTATCTATAGATTCTTATCTTAATATGAATCTTCCCACCTTTTCGGTCGACGATTTGCAATCTGGAAGTTCAGATTAAAGAGTTTTCTTTGTGCGCATCATGACATGATGTGGGACGTCATCACAGACGGACCCATCATCATCTACAAACAAGGAAACGAGCTTGTTCCAGCTCAAGATGGTGGACAGCCAACGTATCATCTCATTCCCAAGCCAAAGAGTGAGCATACCTCAGAAGAAAGGAAGCAAGCTGGATTAGACAGCTTCGCGAGGAACACCATCTCATCAATAGTCTCCAACGCCTACCTCAGCAAAATCATCAACTGCGAAACCGCAAAGGAGATGTGGGAAACCCTAGCCAAGCTATGCGAAGGGTCGGAGGAGATTAAAGAAAATAAATTCACGATCGTCTGTCAGAAGTTTGATAACTTCAAGCAGCTTGTCAACGAGTCCATCGAAGGGATGGAACTCAGATTCTCCAATATAGTGGCAGAAATGAAAACAATCAGAACTGGGAAATACACCCAGCGAGAAAAGAATCTAAAAGTCCTTTCAGCGCTCACAGCTACATGGAACACATATAAGGTGGTACACCAAAGTCGAAGTGACTTGGGTGATCTTTCAACTGAAAGATTATTCTCCCTGCTCAAAGCCAACAAATACAACTTGAAGATTACCATGAAAGAATCTTCAAGCAATCAGAATGATGGAAAGTGACACCGCGAGGAGATTGCGTTCAGAGCTAACTCTGAAAAATCCTCATACATGCAGTCAGCTGAGTCATCAAAGAAGGACAAGAAGGACATGAGCAAGGAAGAACTACTTGAAGAAATAGCCATGCTGGTCAAAAACTACAACAGACTCAACACCAGCAAGGACAAGTACAAAAGGTTCGCAAGAACTTACAGAGACAAGTACGCAGCAACTGATGAGAAGTCAGCTGACAAGCGAACAGAAGAAGGATGTTTCAACTGCAAGGAACCAGGACACTACAGGCTAAACTGTCCTAAGCTATCCAAGAAAGATAAAGACCAACTAAAAGCTAAGGCAGCTGACAGAAGGAGAGCCTACATTGCAGACGAGGAGTCAGAGTGCAATAAAATGGAAGATAACATGCCATTTTCAGACTCAGAAGAAGAAGCATTGATGGCACATGATGAACCTGATTGGGATACATGCTTCATGGGACAAACAGACGGCATCGATGAAGATGAGGTAATGTCTAGAACTCAAAATCTTTCTAACCTCTCACCATCATACGAACACTCTACACAGGTTTCAGAATCAGGACTACCTGATTGGAGTCTAGTAGAGAAGGTTATGAACGATTCCAATGAGCTTCAAGAAATCCTTGACGTCATAATGTGTGAGAATGCCGAGCTGAAGGTGGAACTGGAAAGGAAAAATGTATCAGAAGCAGCTGATACAACACAGCTCCAAAAGGAAGTTGTTTCACTAAAAGACAAAATAGTGAAACAAGATCAGCTGATGAAGGACTTCTACTATGAAAAGAAACAGCTGATGGAAGAATTGGAAAAGGCCACAGCTGAATCAGAAAAGAAGTCAGCTGAGATTATAGAGCTGAAAAGTTCCGAAGAGGTACTGTCTAAGAAGATGGTAGCTCTCATCAAAGCCACAACAACAATGGACGAAATCATAAGTGCACAACGTCTAACGGCACTCAAAGCAAGATTGGGTTACAATGAATCAAATGATGCCACAAACATTGCCTCCACTAGAGGAACAAAGGTAGTGTTTGTACGAGCAAAAGAAAACCCAATTCCAGCAACTCAGCAACGACCATTGAAGACACAACAGACATAAAAAAGGCCAGCTGTGAGACAACCTCAAGCTCAGATCAGACTACAACGTGCTCAAACTCATCAAAGACAGCAGGCTGGACAGTTCAGATACTAGCAACAGCAACAACATGTCGAAAGATATCAACCGAGATATCAAAGGAGATACCCAGCTGGATATCACTCATATGATCACCAGCTAGAGCACCATTTTCATCCGAGATATCACAAGAGACAGCAGAGACAAAGGAACGTCTCAGCTGGATACCGAAAAAGATCAGGACATCAACAAACACATCAAGCTGGGAAGATACTGAGATCAAGACCCCACCAACAACCGAAGAACACAAAGAATGTGTATATCGACTCAGCTGGAAGGATTATCATATCAAATGACCCAATTCGAGTCATCAAGCAGATCTGGGTCGTAAAAGGATCTCTGTCTAACCCACAAGGACCCAATTAAAACAGGGTACCTAAATTTTGATCTTTTTTATAGGTTGCAAGGGAACGACGCATCATTGAGAAGTCGATGAGAACGCTGTGGTACTTGGACAGTGGATGTTCCAAGCACATGACGCACTTAAAGCATCTACTCCAGGAGTATATCGAGCGTCCAGGCCCACAAGTAACATTTGGTGACAACTCCAAAGGCCTAACCAAAGGTTATGGTACATTTAAAACTAAAAATGTTAAAATCCCAAATGTTTCTTATGTACAATGACTGCAACACAACTTGCTTTCCATTAGCCAATTCTGCGACAACGGTTTTTCTGTCAAGTTTGATGCACAGTGAAGCACAGGGAAACCAAGCAGATACTACTAAGAGGGAAAAGAGAAGGAAATATGTATTTCGCTGACTGGAACAGCAGCCCTCTGGAGACTTGTCTTGTATCGAAAAGCAGCAATGAAGTCAGCTGGTTGTGGCACAGACGGCTGAATCATCTCAACTTCAAGACAATCAACAAACTGGCTAGGAACCAGCTCGCTAATGGAATTCCAGATCAAGTATATGACAAAAGTCATATGTGCAGCGCGTGTCAACAAGGAAAACAAACAAGAATTTCATTCTCTCTCAAGCCGATTCGATCAGGCGATCGAGTACTTCAACTCCTTCACATGGATCTTTTTGGTCCAGTTACTCCAGCAAGCTTCAATGGCAGAAAATATACTCTGGTCATAGTGGATGACTTCTCAAGATTCACATGGGTATCATTCATGTACCAGAAGAGCGAAACAAGGACTAAGCTGTCTATCCTGCTGGAAAGATTGTCAACTCAGAAGGAGTGCAAGATAATGTCAATTAGATCAGATCGAGGAACGGAGTTTCTGAATGAAACTATTTATGAATACTGCGAGAAGAACGGAGTTCAACATCAAACATCTGCAGCACGCACACCTCAGCAGAATGGTATAGCAGAGAGAAGATTTAAAAAAAATTGAAACTGAGTGATTAGAGTATTATCATAAAGATATATGAGGCATATGAATTAGAACTTGAGGATTGAATTTTTGTAAAACAATAATATTTGTTATAATTTATCATGGTGTTATTATATTATATTAAGAATTATATATATATATATATATATATGTTAAAGACGTGATGTGATTTATAATTTAATAACAATTATTATATTAATACATATAAGAGTATATTAATATAGAGGTGTGACAATATAGAGAGATGATAGATTAAGTGTTGAGAAAATAAATAGAGTTTTGATTTGATACTAAAACTCAACTGTTCTCCAACCGAGTAGATGATCGCATCAACCTAAGTAGTATTTTCCAGCTCGCCTGTTTGAGCTCTAGATTTTCTAAGTTTACAGGTTCAGAAAGCGGAAGACAGCAGAAGACCCAGCTGTGACTACAACAGGAGTCAGCTAAGGAAGCGGAAGAAAGCAGTCGATCCAGCTGTGTTTACAGCAGGAGTCAGCTATCAGCTGAGTCCTCCAGCTGAGCTGAGTTCAAAACGGAGAAGGATCAAGCTGAAGATTAATCGAGCTGAGTTCAAGACACAGCTGGTCCAGCCATACAGAACAAAGGGAACTAACTCTGAAGACATCACTTCAAGTCAGTTTACCCAATCCAGCTCTAAATTCAAAAACCAGCTCCAAAGGCAGAGATCCCGGCGTCAGAGGAAGTCAACATGCCTCGACCAATGAGGGATTGTCGAATCAGCATCCTAGACTTCAGAACCTAGGATGTGACACAAATGAAGACAGGTGCAGAATCGCCCAACGGCAGATATCGAATTTAAGAAGAGTAGGTAAGATTCAAACGGCTCCTCCAACGGCTAGTCTTGAATCTCTACCTATATAAACCCGTCTTCAACCTCAGGATCAAATACGAAAAACTCTCTACAAGCTTTCATTCTCTGAAATTCTCAAGCCTTCAAAAGCTCTCAAGCAGTTCTACATAGTTCAAAGAACACTTTATCTTAAAGTGTTTCTAGTCCAGAAACTGCTTAGTTTTTCGTCTGATTCATAAGCAAAAATTATTGTATATCTTAAGCCTAGATTTCGAAAGAGTTCATCCAACTCTAAAGTTCTTAATTGTAAGAACTCGTTCATAGTTGGAACCCCAAACCAAACCCCTCTTTACCCAGAAAGGTTAGGTCAAGGTTACGCTTGCTTGAAGCGCGAAATTCAAGTGGTTGTAAGGTTTTTTCAGTACCCGTAAACTGAAAGGTTAGGCTTGACAGTGCCCGCAAACTGTTGGAACACAGCTCGGGTTAGAGTTGTGAAGTTGCTTGGTACTTGGAAACCAAGTGGTAGTGAATTACCAGTGAATCTGGTCGTGGACGTAGGAGGTGTTACTCCGAACCACGTAAAAATCTCGTGTTCTTTACTTTCTCGTTAATTTCAGTTTTAGTACTAACTTTATCATCACATTGCATATTTTATCAAATCTGCATACACAGCTGTTCTCCAAAGACAGTTGTGTCCTTCTGAAACTTGCACAACTTGACTAAGCCGAAAACATAAAGATAATCTTTTCAAGCTGAGTTTTTCTAAGCAACCGAGCAAAGTTTTCAAACCACCACTTTACGCACCACCAGCTGAGTTATTAGCCCAGCTGACTCCTCAGCTGGATTCTTAACTGAGCTCACCAACTCTGTTTTAAACTTGAAATTTTTTTCAGAAATCTATCTTTGGTGTATTCACCCCCCTCTACACCAAAGACCCAGCTCAGGGACCACCATTAAGAAATATAGGCGCGAGAAGTTGAAATAATATATTATTATTGTTATTATTAATATAGATTAGAATATATAAATTAAGAATTAAGAATGCATAAAATAAGGAGTTAAGAAATATGAATAGATGATAAATATTAAAATTAAGATAAATATGAATACAGGATGAATATTAATAAATACATAATATAATTAGAATATGAATTAATAATACACAAAATAGCAGAATAAAGGAATATCGGAATGGAGCACCGTGGATGGGGCAACTTTATTTTCCTATTAGTAATAGATTAATTGCGATCAACAACATTGTGGGGTTTGCCGTATTGGAATTTCTACCGTAAAACAATCGTATTATGCATAACATGATCGTGAGATTGTAGTATTACTATTCCATATTATGCTCGTACATTATAACAATATCAAGATTTTCATACCATATTGTTCATTTAATTACAGTATTGGGGTGGACAAAAATCTAAAACTGAAAAAGAAAATGAAGAAACAGACCTTTATTATAAGATCTAACAGTTGTGTTGACAGAAGTATGCTGAAGAAGTCTCATAACTAGCTAAGAACCAACATATCCAGTTCCACCCGTTACACACTTTCTCTTTCCCTATTATTTTCCATCATATCCCAACACAAGATATATAGATTTCTTAATTGCAAATTAATTAATATTGTCAATTTATAGTTGTTGATGTAGGAAGTAGGTATATACAACTTGCTAGAAAGTGTGCTGCTGGTTATGAACTCACGCATAATAGATGTGACTACTATTCATGTTATTAGTGAGGACCCACAAATTCTTCAACTGCAAACTCCAAACATTTCTCTAAGTCAAGACTCCAAATCTTTCCGTTTCTTCCTCTTAGTATTAAAATTTTGTTTCATGTGCATTACAAGTTACAACATCGCATCATAAGGTAACATTTAAAATTTAAGATAATTAAAGTACAAACACTTGCAAAGATCTAGAATGAAGATTGAAATAAGCTAGCATCACATCACACGATATACATTCAAAATTTCAGATAATTTATAGCACTCATAATACTAAGACATTAAATTGAAATGGGATTAATTAAAAAATAATACACCATTTTCCATTATATTTGCAATTTTAACGCGCTACTTTTTAAATGTTGTATTTGTTGCAATTTAAACACTCTTAATTTTTTTTATCACTAAAATATGACGTGGCAATTACCATTCAATGATATAGACATATTTTTTCACATAGATATGTCACGTCATCTTTACAATTTAATGAAATCAAAATAATTCACAAACTTTCTTATTTATATTTTATGAGTTTTAATTTATGAGTTGCAATTTAAAGATGACGTCTCATATTTACGTGTCAAAATATGTCCACGTCATTGAATGACGATTGTCAAATCGGATTTTGATGATTAGAAAAAAAATAGGGTTGTATTGTAATAAGAGAGGAAATTCATTCTAACCAGTATCGAGATAGTGTGTACCTCCTACGACCACTTTTGATGGTGTGTATAAGCAGTACCCACTGACCCACCAAAAAGATTATTATATCCATTTTTGTGTATAAAATATTGTATAAAATAAGGGGAAATATTGATATAAACTAGTCAACCTTATAATCATACAATATGCGTCAAATTTTTGATCTTTTACCCTTCTACTGAATTTCTTCATTACATACTCTGATTTATCAATTCAATTTTCAATTTGGAGATAAATCATGCAAAACAATCAGGCCCATCACACTTCCGTATAACAAAATCAACGTATACCAACTTCATACCTTTTTGACCGTAATGCTGCCAGGTATTTCCACCGGAAGTTTTAGGGACCTCGTCCAACCACACGATCGTAACCAATGGTTTCCAGATGCAGACTCCTTCAGCAACACACAGCACAGCCCTCGTTCGTTTCCTACCCGGGGCGTAGGTTTTTCGGTCGGTACACAAAGAAAATAATATACTGGAAGGGATGAACAAAAGCCAAACTTTTATTTAGGAATTATATAATATTTATTACAACATAAGTATATCTCCTTTAGGGATGAGACAGACTTGTTTAGCTACCTATGGTAGCGGAATTGAAATACATAAACTAAACTATAATAGAATAGGAACTATAACAATTTTATTTTGGAGAGAGCAGAGAAGATGGTGTGGAGAATTTCTGATGGATTTTCGATTATCAATGCTCTCTTCAATCCTTGTTTATATAGAGGTCTATGTGAAAGGCCTCCTCCTGCATTATTGCCTCGGATGCTCTTATCCTTGGCCAGCTTGATTCCACGTGAATGGGGTCCTCCATTATCTTCCATTATTGAATGAAGACAACTAACTTTCGGTGTGAAGTCCCTTTCTTGTGACTAATGGACCACTTTTCTTTTGATAGTGGTTCTCCTGTTGTTTTATCCATATGTTATTTAGTGGGTAATCACTTTTCCTCCACCCACTACTGTCGTTTTCTTTTTAGTGGGTGCTTCAGCTCAGAGTCACATGACTCCATCAACCTGTGTCGGGAATCTACTTTTTTCCCGGGGTCTTGGGCGTCCTTGCTTTTGGCAGCGCCTTATGCTGTAGATGCTCGTTGGACTGAGCCTTCTCTTTTCCCCTTCTGGGCAAGAACCCCTTCCCGAACTCTGGTTCTTTCTGGTTCTGACAATCTGAACAAACGCGCTCAGACCAGTTTCCAAAATGAGCCATGTTGCAGTATTTGCGATGAGTTTCTTTGCTCGTCGCAATCTTATTTTCCCAGAGCAAGGTCCTCTTTCTTTCGAAAGCTTCCTCTGCGAATCTTGTCGATTTTCCTGTCATAGTGTTTAACAGGAATGATCCGTTCACTGAATTCTGAAAGAATTTGAACGGGAACTTGACTTTGTCCATCTCAGTGAGACAGACCAATAATCCCCATGCTCTTCTGGTAGAGATGAGATCTTCTGGTAATGTAGAGACTAGAGTAGTCTCTTTCTCTGTATGCGCCTTGATCTTCTCGAGGGCGCGTGCATCTGGTCTTCGAAGCCTAATATAGTGGAAGGCTTCATGGTTTCCTTTCCCTGCTGGTTCTGGGGCTGCACTAATAAAATACAGCTCCAAAATGTCACCTCGGCTAAGCTATGGATTATTAGCCCAGGTATCATACACCGCTTCTTGAATCCATTTAGGTAGATTCTTAATTTCGGCGAATGATGGAGATGTGGTATAAACCGAAGCAAGTGCTCCAAATTCATACGTGTGGATCCGAATTTGGCATCATTCACACCCGAGGGTATTTCCCTGAAACATCAATCCTTATTTTTTCTGGGTTGATTCCCGTCCTTATATTGAGCTTCTCCCAGTTAGCTTGATAAACCTGCCACGAAGAAGAAACTTTAATCTTATCAGTATTAATCTTAGAAATGTCAGTCATTGGCCTAAGATTAATCTCTCCCTCTTTTCCCCAGAGGTGCTGGGTTGACATGATGGTTCAGAGTGTGACCCCTGAATATCATCTTTTTCTTGGGGCAATGGTTCCGAAGATACCACCACCTTAGAACTTGGGCAAGAGGTATTGGAATCCTCTGCTACAGGTTTAGAGCCCTGTACTCAAAACTCTTCTTTTACCAAAGGATCTTTGGCCACCCGAAGGATTGGTGTTTGACATGCAGCCCAGAGTTGACCCTGAGACCGTATGCAAGCTCGTATTCTCTCGGTGACTTTCTGTTGGGAAAATTAATAGAGTTTTGAAGTGATACCAAAACCCAGCTGACCCCAACCGAGTAGATGTTTGCACAAGCCCAAGTGTTTTTTCAGCTCACCTGTTTGAGCTTATAGAGTTTCTAAGTTTACAGGTGGTCGCTGAAGACAGCAGAAGACCCAGCTGAGTACACAGCAGGGTAAGCCAAGTCGAGTGATCAGCAACGTTATCCAGATTCAAGACGATCAAGTTCTTCCAGACACAGCTGTAGGAAAGACCCAGCTCGTGTGACAACTCAGCTCTACGTCAAGACCCAGCAGAGTTCAAGACAGCTCAGAGTCACCAGCACAGCAGAGTCAAAGTCAACTTGAGATAAAGTCGGATACGATGCGGACCATCAGGAACTCGATACCTCAGCACCTAGAAGTCAGACCTAGGATTGCTTTACGAGGAAATCAAGGAAGAAGACAAGTCAATCCTGTCAGAAGTTAGGTAGAGATTCAGAACGGCTCTTTCCAACGGCTAGTTCTAATCTCTCCCTATAAATAGAAGTCTTCTTCATCATCAGAAAGAGAGAAGTAACGAGAGAGAATATACTCAAGAGAGATCAACATACTTCATTGAAAGAAGTCTAACCAAAGATCAAGAGATCTCTCAGAAAAGCTTCAAGATCCAGCAGCCTTCATTCTTATGAGTTATTATTCATTCTCAGGCTGCTGAAGCTCTCTCCCACTAGTATCTAGGCATATAATCCTTCCCATCTTAAGCCTAGCTTGAACGAGTTCATCATACTCAAAGTTCTTCATTGTAAGAACTCGTTCATAGGAAACCCCAAACTCAAACCCAGAAAAATGTTAGGTTAAGGTTATGGTTCTGTAGTGCCCGTAAAACTACAGGTTAGGTTCTTCAGTACCCGTAAACTGAATGTAGGCTTCAGCTGTGCCCGTAAACAGACTGGTTACGTTTCGATACAGTACGCGTAAACTTGTATCCAGCTTGAGGAATTAAGCTACAACGCTTGCTGACTGCGCGAAAAGTCAGTGGTATCCTTAGTGGATTACCAGAGGTTTCTGGTCATGGACGTAAGAGTAGTTTCTCCGAACTACGTTAAGTTGCTTTGTTCTTTCATGTTTATTTATGCATCCAGCTAACTATTCATAAGCATTTTTTCAAGCTGCATAAACTGATTAACTGAAAAGAGAAACTAAGCTTTGCAATATATTTGAAGCAACAGACGGACTTTCCAAAATCCCACCACATTCCGCACACAGCCAGCTGTGTTGATCAAGCTGTCTTCCAGCTGGATCGAACACAGCCAGCTCACTCAAAAGAGTTTTAATTTGGAAAAGTTTTTAAACCTTGGTGTATTCACCCCCCCTCCCCTCTACACCAAGGTATCCGTCTTGGGACCATCACTTTCGTCTTGTCGAGAGTCTGCAATCTTCCTGCTTGTTCAACATTCAGAACGCACTCGTCCCACTCTCCCGTTAACATCTCCATATTTTCTCTGAGATGTCTATGGGCCAGTAGAATGGAGTTCACATCAGTTTGCTCCATCTCTCGTTAGGAAATCTACAAGAACATTTTTGTGAGATTTCACAATGACAATATCAAAATTATAATATTGGCATTCAGCTTGCTATCTAATTAATCTAGCCTTTTCAGGCTTAGATTCCATCTTGTTTCTTAAGAAAGCATTAACCTGTGTGTTATCGACTTTCAAAGTAAATTTCTTTGCAAGTAAAAATAAAGGCCATTTTTTAAACGTCTTTCGGACTGCAAAGAATTCTTTCTCGTTGATGTGCCATCTCACGGCCTCATCTTCTGAGAATAAACCACTACAGTATCTACAGGGTTCTTCTCCATTAGGAGTGATCTTGGTTAAGACTGCTGCCCACCAATAATCACTTGCATCCGTATACAGGACCAAGTCGTCTTCGTCCTGAGGTATCGAGAGTTTTGGGAGATTTCTGCCAACCTCTTTTAACTCTTTTATTCCCTGTCGATGTTCTTCTGTCCAAATGAACGGAACATCCTTTTTCAGTAATGTACTGAAAACTTTTCTATGTTTTGCGAGATCTTTAATGAATGGTCCCGCAAAATTAACAACTCCCAAAAAGCTCTGAAGTTGTTTCTTTTCTTTCAGATCTTCAGGAAAATTCTGGACCTTCTGAACAATATGGTCCTGCAGAATAATTCCTGCTTCGTCTATCTCTATACCCAGAAATTCCATTTTCCGAGTTGCCACGACTGTCTTCTTTTCAGACAGTACTAAACCTTCTTTATAACAAACATCTGCAAAGATCTCAAGATGTTTGATATGTTCTTCCATATTTTTTGATGCAATTAAAATATCATCAATATAGACGAACATAAAAGAAAAATAATCTTTAAACAGATTATCCATCTTTCTCTGAAATATTTGAGGCGCATTAGCTAACCCCATTGGCATTACGTTCCAAACATAATGCCCCTGTGGAGTAGAGAAGACTGTAAACCTCTTACTACTTTCCTCCATGAGAATTTGGTAGAAACCTGACTTGCAATCAAACTTAGAGAATACCTTAGCATTTCTAATGCAGTTAATAAGGTGTTCCCTACTAGGGATAAAATATCCATCAAACTCCAGAATATCATTAACTCCTTTGTAATTAATAACTAATCTGGGTTTACCTCTTTTGATCTCACCATGATTTCTTACCAGAAATCCAGGACTGCTGTAAGGCGAGTTCCCTGGTTCGATCAGCTTCAAATCAAGGTGTTCCTTGATTATCTCCTTCATATCCTGTTGATCTTTGAGATTCATCAGGATTGGCCTATATCTAACAAACTCATATTCCCTATCGGGTTTTACCTTCAGGGTTGCTTTGAGCTTGTTTCTATCCCACCATGTCAAAGGATTCTCATTATAATTCCTTTTAATTTTTCTTTTGACATCTTCAAGTGACACCTTCATTTCCTCCCTAATATCTTGATGGGATATTAAGGATTCTTTGAGGATCTGGACTTCTTCATCTCTAAAATCCTCATCTCTGATACAGCTTAGCACTGCTTCGCTGAATCTTCTTTGATCCTTCATTTTTAGGTGGCGAAGTCTTCCTTCATCACCACGTTTGCTGTGAAAACTTAATGGTATCTGGCGATTAAAAGCCTCATTCAGCCTCTGGACAATGTTTTTGTGATCTTAAATGGTTGTAAACACCAATTGCCTTCTTTCATTATCCTGCATGTATCTTTTGAACATCTGTAGGAAATTGTTTCCTAACAGAATGTCTGCACATATATCATGGAAATAAATTGGTGGAGTTTTAACCTTATACCAAGGTGTACCTCTGGCTCCGCCAATTAGAATTTCCGTCTCTTTTACTCCTTTAGTCAAGAGCAAAATTTTCTTTGAAAAGTCTCTTCCTGCATTTCGGGGTAGATCCTCTTCCACCTCTGCTGGAAAGACTCATTTCTTTGCAGTACAAATTCCTGCACCTGAATCAATATAAGAATCAAAATATTTTGCCTTATATTTTTCATATAACATCCCTATAGAGATGTATATGGAGAATGGACTTGTCATTCGATTAATAGTTTTTCCCATTAATCGTGATTTCCATTCCTTCTTCATTATTTGCCCAAGGTTTGTGATCCTCAAGAAAATCCAAACCCAATAGCAAAACTTCTTCTCTTCCAGCTCTGCCCTTGATCTCCATTACTTTTCCCCCAATCTCCAGGGTACCTTTGTAATGATTGATCTCCGGCTGCTGTAGATAGTAAAGAACATTACAAGGGAAGTTAGTTTCCCACCTTGTAGTGTCAAATTTTACTATCACTTATCTCCACCCCTCGGGACATTTCAGATTTACTGGAACCTTGTTACTCTGAGATGTTTGAGGTTGTGCTTCTCGAATGAGACTCCGACTCCTCCCATATGGTAAAAACATGATTCTATCTCCTTGGAAGGATAATCTCCCTGAAGTTATCCTGAGACTTTGATCGTGTCTCATGACTTCTCTATCTCGGATTTGAATGTCAACATTTCTTAACCGAGCAATTTCCACTCTATCGGGACAAACAACCGTTGTCACCTTGTTGAAGATGTCTGGTATCTCAATGAACTTCTTTCCCAGAAATAACTCAGTGTGATGTGAGTTGGAAAGAGCATATGATACCTGATAAGTAATTGAGTAAGGCCTATTTCTTTCCTCCAATAAATCCTTGTGTTTAAAGTCCTGATAAAGCGTCAGGGCTTTGCTGAAATGAGTATCATTAAGATTGTAGGCAATCTTTGGATAGATAATTCCCACTACTTGTCCTGCACAAAGATTTCCCGCAATTGTTCCCAATACGGAATCTTTCAGATTTCTAACTCTTTTATCTCATATAGCGATATCGATCGGCGTGTGGACTCCGGTGAAGAGAGCCGATTTTAACATCAACTAGATGCTCCAATATGGATCCAGTTCATCTTTTCAGCGACTTCGGGCTTCATCTTTGATAGATCTTCCCTGATGTCACTAGCTGGAATCAACTGGATCTCCACTTGATTCCCTATAAGCTCTATAGGAAGCGACATTTCTCGTCTAGAAATTCCATAGACGATTTGTTGTTTCCTACTCCTTAGATTAAAGTTCCTCAAAACTTGATCTATGTTATTTGCTGAAAAGCCTTGATACTTTTGTATATTCAGACTCTTCTTCATGATTTTGTCAATCAGATTTTGAGAGAGAGTTGTTTGACTAGAGAATCCCGTCCTGTCCTCTTTCTCCTGATGAACAATTTCTGGATCAGTCTGACTCCGATCTAGTTCCATCAGACCATTCTGAATCTTCTCCGCTGAAGACTTCTTCTTGTTCATATATACTCTCATCTGAGGGTATATCTTCGAACTGATATACTTGTATCAGTTCTTGGTAGTAGACGGCATCTTCGATATCCGGAGTGGATTCGAATTTGTTGATACCTCTTCTCTCGTTGTCAGGGCAATTTGTAGAAATATGTTTTTTCGCACCGCACGTCCAGCAGTTGCAATCCTTGAAACTTTCATAACTCTAGTGTGAGTTCTCCTGAAAGTTTTCTTGGCAGGTGTCCTTCCTTGGGATTTATTACCTCCTTGGAATGGATACCTATTCCTTGATGGTCCACTTCTTTGGCCTGATTTGTAAGATCTGGCCTTCTGTCTTGATCATCTGGTTCTTGGTTTCCAAGAATTTCTTTTTGGATCTCCACATTTATGATAGGGCTGAAACCTATTTTTCTTGCTTCTTTTCAGCCTTGGTGGTTCTCCTCCAATGATCGTTGGCAGATCATTATCATCACAGTTTAGAGGAGTGTATTTGTTAATCCTCCTCAGTTTCTTCATGTTCCTCAGAGCTGTTGCTTGTTGACACCACTCTGAGAGCTTTCGATGTACATAAGACATCCTTCTTGCGACATTTTCAGGATCTCCTGGTTCGTAATCCCGAATCAGCATCTCCTTTCATGGGCTTGGAAATTTTAGAAAGAAAATTTCCAGTGCAACTCTATCATCAACTTTAGATTGATGTTGATAAAGAGTAAAGAGCTGTAAAAACTTGTTAAGCGATTGTTGATCCAAGACTGCAAGTCTTAGATTATACAATGTCATCAAGTATTTCTTTCTCTTTTCTTGATCAAATCTTTCGAAATATCCTTCTCCCAGAAAATGGCTTTTAAATATCGTTGCCATATTCTGAACATGTTCAGTGAAGTTTTCACTCTCAAAACATGCATTCTTGATATCCTGAGGGAAGAATTCCCATGCTATCTTGGCAATTCCTGCAAGACTCATTTCGAGGATTCTTACGAATCCTTCCTTGTTTAAATAGAGAGTTGCTGCCGCAATTCTCAAGGCTGACGTCCATTCATCAATTACAGATTCTCGATCTTTGAAATTTACTTCATCGAGATCGAGCATCACTCCGTAGGGATGGATAGGATGACAGGAATTTTCTCCAAGATCTGGAGATAAAAAGAGAAAGAAACCAGATGTTAAGGACATTCTGGAGAGAATTGTTCGACTCTCGAGTCGTACGTGAAAGAAGGCTTGAATACATGGAGCCTTTCATTCAAGAAATTGAGGCAAGAGTGAGATTTGATGCAAATCTAAGCACTCTCCAGTTCGAAGTGATAAACACCATGAGGAGAAACCATCAGAACAATCATATCTGATGGATCTAGAAGGATGTCCAAGGTGTGGACATTTCCAGGAACGTCTCCAAATTTTGGAGAAAAGAAGGATAAGATACCAGAGTGTTCTGACACACTGGAGGAATATGTTGAATATCTTGATTCAACATAACCAAGAGAAAGAATTAATTGATTCCTGCCTCCAAGAAATCAAAAGAAAAGAAGATCTTCTCCATAGTTGTATCTGTCTTGAATGGGAGGCCACATCCAAAGGTGCAAGATACACCTTATGGAAAGGCGACCCTGGATCCTATCCATCCCTACGGAGTGATGCTCGATCTCGATGAAGTAAATTTCAAAGATCGAGAATCTGTAATTGATGAATGTACGTCAGCCTTGAGAATTGTGGCAGCAACTCTCGATTTAAACAAGGAAGGATTCGTAAGAATCCTCGAAATGAGCCTTGCAGGAATTGCCAAGATAGCATGGGAATTCTTCCCTCAGGATATCAAGAATGCATGTTTTGAGAGTGAAAACTTCACTGAACATGTTCAGAATATGGCAACGATATTTAAAAGCCATTTTCTGGGAGAAGGATATTTCGAAAGATTTGATCAAGAAAAGAGAAAGAAATACTTGATGACATTGTATAATCTAAGACTTGCAGTCTTGGATCAACAATCGCTTAACAAGTTTTTACAGCTTTTTACTCTTTATCAACATCAATCTAAAGTTGATGATAGAGTTGCACTGGAAATTTTCTTTCTAAAATTTCCAAGCCCATGGAAGGAGATGCTGATTCGGGATTACGAACCAGGAGATCCTGAAAATGTCGCAAGAAGGATGTCTTATGTACATCGAAAGCTCTCAGAGTGGTGTCAACAAGCAACAGCTCTGAGGAACATGAAGAAACTGAGGAGGATTAACAAATACACTCCTCTAAACTGTGATGATAATGATCTGCCAACGATCATTGGAGGAGAACCACCAAGGCTAAAAAGAAGCAAGAAAAATAGGTTTCAGTCCTATCATAAAGGTGGAGATCCAAAAAGAAATTCTTGGAAACCAAGAACCAGATGGTCAAGACAGAAGGTCAGATCTTACAAATTAGGCCAAAGAAGTGGACCATCAAAGAATAGGTATTCATTCCAATGAGGTAATAAATCCCAAGGAAAGACACCTGCCAAGAAAACTTTCAGGAAAACTCACACTAGGAAATTGTTTCCTAACAGAATGTCTGCACCTGTATCATGGAAATAAATTGGTGGAGTTTTAACCTTATACCAAGGTGTACTTCTGGCTCCGCCAATTAGAATTTCCGTCTCTTTTACTCCTTTAGTCAAGAGCAAAATTTTCTTTTGAAAAGTCTCTTCCTGCAATTCGAGGTAGATCCTCTTCCACCTCTGCTGGAAAGACTTATTTATTTTGAAAGCGTTGGATCGATTAGCAAAATATGTAATAAAGAAATACGTAGCTATCATTTTAAATAGCGAAAATATGAGGGTAAATACATGATTTTATATGATTTTGATTAACTAGTCAATTTTTCCCCATTTCCACACAAATAAGACAAATTTTTAGAAAGTGTCACAATATATATAATTAGGAAAGTCAAAAGTCAAAGTGGTTATGTGTTATACATGCCCTCAAAACTGGTTATGGGTGGTATACACTATCATGGATATACCTAAATAATCCTCTTGTAATAAATACAAATATAATGTTTTAATTACAATATTTTAAAAGTCGTGTAAAAATAACAAATATGATAAAATATAATGCAATATTTCGCAATTAACCTTTTAAGATAAATTCTTAAGACTACGGTAAATCTGAAACCCTAGTCTATGCATGTTTCTTTGTTTTTATTTTTCTTCTAATTTATTTATTATTTGAGTTTTATTGATAAAAAAAAAGAAGAGAGAAAACAAAGACAATTAGGGGGAAACCAGTGAACCCTAATTTAATTCAATTTCTTTCTCTCTTCTTCAGCCGTCCACCACCACCTCACTTCGCCTTCCCGTCGCCGCCGGTCACCGCCGGCAGACCACTACCTTTTCTCCCACTAGTCGTCGACGCTGCTTTGGTCACCATATAAGCGCCGCGACTGCACAGCTCCCATCCAAAGCCGCACCAGCCGTCGGCTCTTGCCAACCGCTGTATTTCAATCCCAACTGAGGTTTTGATCTTGGAAGCAATACGATACATAGAAAAGAATGCCAGTCGCTTGTTCACACATGGCTGTGAATTTTTTTAACGGAATTGGTATTCAATTTATGGACAGCCATAATCATATTCTCGGTTCAACGCCTAAATCTTTTGCCCCGCCCTGTTTTCGCAAATGTGTCACTGAGAAACGTGGTTGTAGTAGCTTTGCTCGACTTCGCGGGAGGAGTTATAATCAATCTGTTATGCCTGTATTTAACAGCCTTGCTTCAAATGACGTGGCTTCCTCTGCTTCTGCTTCTGGTACTTTTTTTTTTCTTTTTTTTTGAAAATATATTTACTTTTCCTCGATATTGATTTACTTTGGTGTCTGGGGAAAACTATACAGTGGTAAAAATCTAGCAATATTTGTTTTTGGTGGCAGTAGATGAAGAGTTGGTAAATTCTAAGTGTTCCTGTTATGCTTATTTATGCGCTTCTATCATTCCACCTGTTATTAGAGAAGAAGATGGATGTTGCTAATCTTGTTATTGAAAACTGTGTGATTGTGGAAGTGGTAAACTCCTTTACTTATAAGGAATTTCATAGGATGCAATTTATATCGAATGATATTCTCCAAAGCTGTCTTATTGGCAATGCTAGCTAGTATTTCATACCATTCGGCATGATCCGCTTCCTGAAATAAAAGGTAGTATCTTGTTTAGTTAAATGCCACCAATCTGCTAAAAAAATGGAGGTTATGAACAATGTCAAATGTAGCTGCCCTTACCAGTACTTGCCTAGCTGTTAATGAAATAGGTTGTGAGGTATGCTTAAAGATAAGTATTTGTTTGTGTTATTGGAACTATTACTGATGCTTGCGATTGGCATTGCAGAGGAAAAAATAGCTGTGCTGGTTATTGGAGGAGGGGGAAGGGAGCACGCTCTTTGTTACACCCTGAAACGATCTCCTTCCTGTGTTTCTGTGTTTTGTGCTCCTGGGAATGCTGGAATTTCTGACTCGGGCGATGCAACTTGTATAAAGGATCTTGATATCTCTGATAGCTCAGCGGTGATTGCCTTTTGCCGTGATAGGTCTATTGGTCTGGTTGTGGTGGGGCCAGAGGCTCCCCTTGTAGCTGGTCTTGCTAATGACCTTGTTAAGGTTGGGATTCCTACTTTTGGCCCTTCTTCAGAAGCTGCTGCCTTAGAAGGTTCGAAGGACTTCATGAAACGGTTATGTGACAAATATGATATCCCAACTGCCAAGGTTCATTACATTTTAGCTTTGGTTACTAAATAGGCTTATTTCTTGTACTTTGAAAGATTACTCACCTTTTCCACTTAATTGTGCAGTATCAAACTTTTACCGATCCATCTGCTGCAAAAGCATATATCCAAGCTCAAGGTGTTCCCATTGTTGTTAAAGCAGATGGCTTAGCTGCTGGAAAAGGTGTTATTGTTGCTATGACGGTGGATGAAGCATTTGAAGCAATTGATTCTATGCTTGTAAAAAATGCTTTCGGCTCTGCTGGCTGTCGTGTCATCATTGAAGAATATCTAGAAGGAGAGGAAGCATCATTTTTCGCTATAGTTGATGGGGTGAATGCCATACCTCTAGAATCTGCTCAGGACCATAAACGAGTAGGTGATGGTGACACTGGGTCTAATACAGGTGGAATGGGGGCATACTCTCCAGCTCCTATCTTAACAAAAGAACTAGAATCTGTTGTAATGAAATCCATAATTCTTCCTACCGTGAAGGGAATGGCTGCAGAAGGCTGCAAGTTTGTTGGGGTTCTGTATGCAGGGCTAATGATCGAGAAGAAATCTGGATTACCAAAGCTGATTGAGTATAATGTCCGCTTTGGAGATCCTGAGTGTCAGGTTTGACCTAATTTTTTTTTAATTATTTCCCCTCGCTTTTTCCTTTTTCTTCTTCTTCTGGTCCTTTTTATTTTTGACTAAATTTCTCAACTTATTACATAATACATAAGATCTGTATGCTATCTTTCCATACCGAGATTTTTCCAAAAAGTATGTATGTCATCTGTCCAGGTATGCATATAGAATATGAACCATATCGTTCATTGAGTTATTTAATTATTCCCATTCTCATTGTCCATCAGGTTTTTTTCTTTACTAAGAAGATTCAGTGGTTTCCATCAGTTGCACAGAAGCAACTCTTTTTTTTTGCTTATTGCTTTCTCCTAATTCTTAAATATGTTATGATTTGTTGATTTTTCTTGGTTAAAATTTCAAAACTTTGTCATCAATTGCTAATCAAGGACCATCTTTCTAGTACTAAAATTCCCGGCTGGTAAATTGTGAATATACTTTTCCATTATGGATTTAATCAACCACGCTCATTATTGTCCTGTGGTAATTGTCAGCTCATTGTTTCTTTTCACTGTACCTGTAGTTTTGTTTTATGCTTTTAATGATCGCAAGGCAATCCTTTGTATTCTGTGTCAGTGTGTTGTACCCTTAATATGCTGAGTTTGTTTGTTAATATGTCCTCAATCAGGATGGAAAACTTTGAGAGTGCATGGAATGCTTTAAAAATTCATGCGCATTTTGTTATCTTGCATGTCAGTCTCGTCTTATGCATCTATACTAAAAAAGTGCTTGCATACTATGGACTTGTACTCTAAGCTTGATTTGTTATTTGTTGGCCTTTCCTGATTTTCAGGTATTGATGGTTCGTTTGGAGTCAGATCTGGCACAAGTCTTACTTTCGGCGTGCAGGGGAGACCTAAGTGGTGTATCGCTGGAGTGGACTCCAGGATCTGCGATGACTGTGGTAATGGCGAGCGAGGGTTACCCAGGAAGCTACGAGAAAGGTACAGTGATTCAAAATCTTAAGGCAGCAGAGGAAGCCGCTCCAACTGTGAAGATTTTCCATGCTGGTACAGCCCTCGACTCTGATGGGAACTTCATTGCTACTGGTGGGCGTGTTCTTGGTGTCACTGCTAAAGGGAAGGATCTTGAAGAGGCCAGAGATAGAGCATACCAAGCCGTAGAGCATGTAAATTGGCCACGTGGTTTCTACAGACGAGATATTGGCTGGAGAGCTCTGACCCGGAAACAATATGCGGCAAGAGGCTGAAGTAACGTAACGAATGCTCTCATTTGGTGTCTGTGAAATCAGCGTCCGTCAATGACATCGGCATCAGGTCCCTTGTCCGATGATTCTGAAGGGCCGGTAGCTCCTCCGATCACCAGGCATCGGGCCAACACCAGGTTGTTGATTATACAGTGACTTCCCAATCTGCATGACTTGCTGATTGAGTGCACATGGCATCCTTGGTTGTTTGGGTTGAGCCACCAGAGATTGAGATTGCATCCTACAGATTTGTTGTCCTCAACAAACTCTCTTAAATTCTTGAAGGACATTGATCTCAACACTGGTCTTTAGCTCTTAAGCGTGCGTGTGTTGGCCTAGCGGTAGAGTGCCAAAGGTTTCGGGTTCGAGTCCACCGTGGCGCGGTCTTTAAATTTCATTGTTATGATATACTATCATTTATTTGGTCTCTAGCTCTTATGTTCTAAAATCCATTTTAAAAGAGTTTAGGCTTGTGGTTTTCCTACTGGAATTATGTGAAGTAAAGTAGCAATGAAGAAGATTGCAAAGAAGAGGGAACCTGGAAAGTGTAACACCCTAATCTAATTAAAATATCAAAATTTGAATTTTGACACGGTAATGTGAATATACTCGGTGTGCGCAAATAGTAGCATAACATGATTGTTTTCACGTACAGCATTTAGTGAGTTTCTTATATGTGTGATCCTCTTGGTTTATTTAATTTGTCGTTTCTAGTAAATTTTTATTCACGTTCAAATCAAAATATATATGACTGGGTAAGCAGTCTAGTGATGTATATTTGAGATATCATGAGTCACATACATATGGATAATCAATATATGAGTATGACTGGCCAATTTTAATGGATTTGACAAGTGAGAATACCGCGAGAACAGTGTCACAGATTTTGCAATGGACGTAACAGAGCTGCTGGGAAGGAGGAGGAGAGAGGAGGTGCTGCTCCGGATCAGCAGAAACAGAAGCAGATGAAAACGATGACTTGCTAAAAAGACAAGTTTTACTGTGAAATTGTGTGTGTGTGGAGGCGACCGGGCGAGGGAGAGACTTTGTACGTGATTTTCATAATGACAAAAATTAATTTGTGTGGCGGACCTATGGATGTAGTCGAAAATCGAGCTGAGCCGAATACTATCGTGGCCAAGTTTGGTTCGTTTATGCTAAGTTGAACTTTATAAACTGTATTAATGTAAGCACCGAGTACACGTTTCTTAAATAATTACAAGGGAAATTCGAACAACTCTATAAATTGGTACTACAGATTAAAGAGATGAGAATTACAAGAAATAAATGAATTGATATACAAGAAAATAAAATGAATAATTGCAAAGGAAAATTCGAACAACGCTAGAAATTGGTACTACAGATTAAAAACATGAGAATTACAAGAAATAAATAAATTGATATACAAGAAAATAAAAGCAAACTCTTGAACAAAAAGTCGAGTCCTTTGCCGCAGCCCGACGGTGGCATCAGCGGCGCGTGAGGGCAAGCCCTTGCTTCTTCCACAAGTTAATACAGCCCATAAGCCCTCAAACTTATATACTAGCAAATACTTTGCTAAACTGGGACAAGTTATACTTCATTTAGATGAAGTCTAAATTCCCTACACCAACATTCATCTTTGGTACGTCATTTCTCACTCACTGTAAATCGATTTTGAGAACATGATTATACCACGCACATCTACTCACGGCGTAGATTAATATCCATTAATTATTTTAGTTAAATAATAGATATTTAATAAAACAATTATTTCTCAAACATGGTTTATAAAATCATATTTCCAACTTGTATAAATAAATAATTATATATTTTCAAGTTCAAGAGCTAACGAGACGAATACTATTAAGTTCAAGCTAAGCTAAGTTTATTTAGCTAACGAGCTTTTATTGAGCCGAGATTCGAATAACTTACGAATAGTTTGATTTGTTTAGTCCGCTAATCCTTAACTAATAGAGATAATTATGAATAATTTGAAACTAAATGGAATTTATTAATTTATAATTAAAATTAATTAATCAATGATTAGGAGCTATGTATGTTCCGCACCGTACAGACATCCGCACGGGAGATCTCCTATTTCATAATCCTATCTTGACACCAGATTTCAATTCGTCAATAAATAAGATCAACACATTAAGTGATTTCGGACACGGTGAAGATTACACATTTGATCAATCTGATCTTCATATACTATAATAGCTTGACACTAGCTAGAATTAATCTCTCAATAATTTATATAGTCCTAATATTGTTAGATGTCTAGCAATTATTTTTTGAGTTAATTGTCAGATTTAGCACAACAAAAATATTATTTTGTAATTTTCACATGACGTTTAAATTATTGCAATTAAAACAAGATTTTTCAATATTTTGCAATTTTATCATTCCAATTCTTTCCAACAATATCCATCTGACATGTTGTGTGGATACATTCATATGAATTGTGTTTTGCGGATGCCATCTTAAGATTTATCCGATCTGGATGAATTAGATGAATTGTATGCGAAGAAACTCTTTTTCTAAAATGACATTTCCTAATGAGAATTGAATGAGCTACTTTTCTTTAGTATGAAATTAAAGAATCTTAATTTTTTTACATTTGATCAAACAAATACAATGAACAAACAAATACAATCCATATCCCACGTTATAGATATTGCATGCATGGAAAAAAAAAATTGGGATTTCAAAATTGAAGACATGCTCGCTTATTCACATGCTGCTCTCTCACTTAGGACCGTTGATCTTGAATCCAGTCCTACGGTGGAGATGATGCATCTATCTTTCACGCCTTTTTCCTTATTAATAAAATCGTGTTAGCATTTTTCCTCTTATGATTGTTGCAGACTTGCAGTTTGTTAGCACAGTATAAAAGGATTGGTCTTTGTAATTTCATTTCAGTATGATTGATAGAATTTTTTAGTTGAGAAATACAATTGAGTTTTCCCAAATTTCAGATCTAATTATGCTTTCGCATTTAGTTTTATATGGTATCTAGAGCTAGTTTTTTGATCCTGTGAGATTTAATGGCGAAAAATAGTCGAGTTCAATGGAATGTCCTTGCGCGAGAAGAGACTGGAGATCCAGTTGAAGCACAGAGCAATTTTGATGAAGGAGAAACTTCTGATCATCAACAACGGCGCATAGATCGAGGAAAGCAAGTTCAAATCGTGCAGCGGAAGCTTCAACAACATGAGATCGATGAGAATTTGCAGATTCATACAGCGGATCATCCCGGTATGCAGCTTGTTGGTGCTCCGCTTACAGGTAACAATTTTATGACCTGGAGCATATCTGTTTGTCGTGCATTATGAGCGAAAAGTAAGCTAGAATTTCTGGACGGATCGTTTCCTGGACCTCCAATTGTGTCTCCTATACATAAAGCTTGGTTGAAAGCGGATTTTATGGTTACGAATTGGATTACTAATTCAATTTCCAAGGAGCTTGTTAATGCTTTCATTCATGTTGATAACTCGAGAAAACTTTGAGAGTCTTTAATCCAACGATTTGGAAGGAACAATGGACCAAAAATTTACAAACTACAGAGGGAGATAGGATCCTTTTCACTAGGAAATATGTCTGTTTTAATTTTGAAAATGTGAAAATTGTAAATTGTGTTAAATTCGACAACCCTTATTTTTAAGGAAAATTTATTTAAAATAAATGCTTTGAATCGTGTCACCAAATACATTCAATATGGTCCAAAATTAATGTATTTTATGATAGTTATCCTTTTTATGCATCCAAAGTACCATTCAAAGTGGGCCCTCATTATAATCTTATCTCAAAAAAAAAGAAAGAGAAAAAAAAAACACAAACAAACAAACAAACGAAATAACTAGCGTTGGCAAATGAATATATATATAAAAAGTTGAAAGAGAAACAACGAAATAACTAGAGTTGACAAATTAGTCTGGGTCCAATTCAACGGATCGGCCCGATTTAGGTCGGATTAGGCTATACAAACCCGACATAATTTTGGGCCGGGTAGGCCCGAGTGCTTTACCGGCTCTAGAAGTAACACATAAATATGAAAGTTTTATTCATAAAAATTAAAATAGACCAATTTCTTTATTTTACATTAACATCATTTTGTTTTATTTTTGTTCGCTTCTCTAGAAGTTTCTTCAATTTTAATTGTAATTTCTCATTCATTCAATTTATTATTTTTTGAGTAATTTAATTCAAGTGAATGCATAAATATCTATTAAGTAATAGTATTTCCAAAAGATTAGTGAAAATCATGAAAATAAACTTTATTAGTTTAATTTCGTATTTTTTGTATTTATATTTCTCTCTCTAAAAATGGCGGTTTAGATTAATTAAGTAAATACATTAGAGTACTAACCAACACCATTATTTTATTTGATAAATTATAAGTTAAAATTATTAATATATTCATTTTATGTCCGGACATATATGTCCAAAAAGTATTAGTGAAAATTAAAATAGACCAATTTCTTTATTTTACATTAACGTCATTTTGTTTTATTTTTGTTCGCTTCTCTAGAAGTTTCTTCAATTTTCATTTTAGCTGCAAGCCTGCACTGACATATTCACACTGCTAGTTTCCTTATCAGTTAATCACTCTCTCTCTCTCGCCAGCTCAAAGGTAATTAAATCTCATGTGTAGTTGTGTTCAAAATTATTATGAATTTGATCGCGAAAAGTTATTTCTTGTTTAATTTCACATTCTGTCCAATGTATAGAGTGAGATTATCAGGAAAATATTCTTTGTTTTGATCGCATTTTGCTGGTAATTCGGGAACGCACACACATATAGATATACAGAGAAAGACGTCATTTTTATTAGTCTATAAATAATTCTCATTTGGATTTAGTTTACTGCATAATATGTGCGATAGTTGAATTCAATTTGAAATTTCTTTTTTCATGGTATTGAAAATTTAGTTACCTCACACAGGAAGTTTTGAGAATTGCATAAAATGGCGTTTTTTGGAGGAAAAGATCCATTTGATCACCCGTTTTTCACTCAGACTTTTGGTAGCTTGTTTGGTGGGAGGAACCTGTTTGATGATCCGTTTTTTACCAGCAATTTTGGTAGTAATTCGGGTTCCCGCAAGCAAATTTCCATTGAAGAGCTGAACCCTAATGATGATGGTGGCAATGCTGCTAACAAAGAACTATCTGTTAAGAATTCAAAGGAATATCCATCAGGTATATGTTGTTCTTGCCTCTATTTGTCGTACATGTTCCCTTGAAATCGAATGTAATTAGCGACTGTTTGGTTGAGGAATTTTAATGGAGTAGTTGATCTTGTCTGCATTTTGAATTTTGATGTTTGTTGAACGGTAGGTTTCTAGGGACGTTAGATTTTGTTTATATTGCCCCTGAAATTGGAGTAGGAAATGGTGTGACGTGTGTATATAGGAAAAGATAGTCATAATCAGCATGTTGATAGTAAATGGTGTGTATATTGGAGAAGGAAATGGTGTGTTTATAGGAAATTGGAGTAGGAAGTGGTGTGTAATGATCTACCTGTTGATAGTATATCTTGTTTCCTATGTATCTATTACTATGTGAATGTTTGGACTCTGCTTCCAGGTTATCAGAATTTTAGCTTCCAGAGAGTCGCTTATGGTGGTCCCGATGGGATATACTACACCTCCTCTGTTGGGAAAAGGACTGGGGGAGATGGGGTGAGTGGTTTTTCAAGCTGACGAATAGGGATTCAATGTTGATCGACCATTTACTTATTTTGAATGTCGGTTCAAAAGGTGTTTCTGATGGAGATGAAAGAGGATGATCGGATGGTTGGTGAATCCTTGCATACCATTTCAAAAGGGATACATGATAAGGTAATTGACTAGCTGGAGCATATTTGTCTAGATAATGAGATGCTTCTTTGTAGGTAACGTGTATGAGCACATGTCATTGATATGCAATGTGGTAAGCTGAAAATTTCGTACTTGATCTTTGCTTCGCCATTTTTTCTTGTAAACAGAAATCTTTGAATACAGGTTTGAATTTGATGAATAATTTTTATCCTTGTCATTGGTTTGCCGGTTCATCTCTATTCCAAGTTCATGAAATCCCCAATGAATCCAATAGGCCATCTATCCAAACATGGTCTAATGCTGTTAGTCTCATGATTCATGTTTTTTTAATATGAAGGGGCATTCTGTTACAACCAAACAATCTAAGGATGGCAGAGTTGATTCCTTGCAGACGTTACACAATTTAGAAGAAGGTTTGGTTCCTTCCCACAATGTCAAGAGGCAAATTATGTTAAATGTGGCTGCTCCTTAACATTTTGTTCCATACCATTCTTAGATGAGCTTGCTGGCTTTGAAGAAAATTGGAAAACTAATGCTGAGAATGTGTTGCCTGGATGGAGCAATGGCTTCAATTTACTCGAGAATGCTGGATGGAGCAATGGCTTCAATTTACTAGAGAATGCAGGTACGCTGCTTGGGAGCAAAACTGTTGTAGCATGGAAGGATTATACTTCTAAAGCCAGTTTTCTTACAGTTCATCTTGTTATGCAGGTGGTAACAATGGTGTCTGGGATGATTTTGCTGGTTGGAGTGGTCCGGGTGGCTGGCCTTTCCAATCTCTGGATTATCACGGAAATGGTGGAGAACAACCAGACGGTGAATCCCCAGAGCCGTCTTCTCGTGGTACCTCCAGAAGAATTGTCCCCGTAGACTAAAGTCTCCTCCTTGAGATGCATATCATTACATATCTATTACGTAATGTGGAGATGCATGCTGTTTGGGTTTGGTATCGTTCTTCATCAAAGACGATCTATGTATGCTATCAGTTTATGATGTATGTTTTGCTAAACTTGAAGATGTTAAATGACATGAAACCACTTTGTATGTGTATATTTATATATGGGTTTGCTGTAGTCCACTCAAATAAAATTGTTTATGAAGGTAACGTGCTAAACTCTTCTTGGTTATGAGAGACAACATTCACAGATAACTAAAAAAAAGAAACATATAAAAGGACATAAGAAATATAGGATATATTGTATAGTAGTATAATATTTTTTATTCAGACAGATCTAGCATAGTGTATGAAAGAAAGCAAACAGCTAAGATTAGATTACAGTGCATACAGATGCACAGTTTATTGTTTATTACATGATCATTTACAAGGAAACATCATTAAAAATATTAGCTACTTAATAGAGGTGGAATAGATCTTGTAAACATGTTGTTCCCCTGTCGATAATTCCACTTCAAAAACCCACCCTCTTTTCTTCTTGACATGATCAACACCTTGTAGTATTCTAGCCACCACCAAACCTTTTCCGATAGGCAGAAATCGAGCTCCGAAACCACTCCTCCACCACCACCACCCTCCGCGATGGAGGGTGGCATTGTATCCTACACACAAAAACCCGTCTCTCACCACTGGAGAAACCTCCGCCTCTTGCTCACCAACGAGTCTGCAGTCCATAAGCACGAAATCCACACTCCTATATACATTAGACAACAGCTTCCAAGCATCCCCCACAGCAAACTCCACTGAGCCTGCATACTGTCCCAGAGCTTTTCTTGATGCAGCCACCTCCTCCGCAGTGCGGAGGATGCAGACCACGCGGCCTCCCGTCTGCCACGACGCGCATACCAGAGCCACCGCGGCTGCTCTGCAGCTTCCAGTAGAAGCCATGACCATGAGCTTCGAGTTATGGCCGGCTGCGAGGGCAGCTATGAACTCCATTGCACTAGGCTCATTTCCTCTCTTACCCTGCTAACATCACGCACATAACAATTTGAGGAAATTGATGTAATTTACCACTCGGAAACTTGAAAATGCTCACTTTAATTTTTCTCACCATTTTTAGAGCTTGGAGATAGGCTTCTGTTGCATTTTCTGCAGACCACGAGGCCATTATTCTTCTTATGTGATTCCCAAAATAGAAGGGTTTGAGGCTTATATATAAATGAAGAGGACTGATTAACCACCTTAGTTTTATGAAGCTTAATGAGGGAGGTTATGTTTGGGAAAAATAAAAAAATAAATAGATTCTTAGATGCGCCAATTGTCATGCATGGAGATGTAGGATGAGATTTAATAATGAAATAATTAAATAAGATTTAATATGGTTCATGTATCCGCAACAGAAAATAGAACCTAAATTTGGTGAACAAGCCGTGGGCTTTCTAACTATAACCCATGTTGTGTTTCAATCTAATATTTTTGGACACAAATTAAGATTTGGGTGAGATTGATCTTATTGTGCGATTAGATAAAAAGTGATAATTATTCCGAAGGAAAGTAATAATTATGTTGTTCTCCTATATTTAGTTAAAACACCGAGTGACAATTATTCTAAATAAAAGTGACAATTCGGATCTAACTGCACGATTAGGTTAATCTCTCCCAAGTCACCCCATTTTTGTATCATGGGCATGCCGCATATATAAAGTACATATATGGTGACAACTTAGATGAAAGTTAGCGAGAAAAAGTACATTTTAAATCATGAATTAAGGGGTTATATATGCAATAATGCTAAACATTATACGAGAATACATATATTTATATAACCCACCAGAAAGTAGCTAGATTGGCATTTGACGTTGGCGAGGGGTATGCATTACAATTTGCAAGTACAATGTATGGTGTTTGGTATAAATTAATTAACAAAGTATGGAGATATTTTTCTATTCATATATTTTCTCAATTCTCAAACCAGTCAGCAGAAGTCGTCCACCACCACCACCACTACATTTAGGTTTACACCACAGGAATTAAAATTTATTAAGGCAAATTAAACACTTATATCACGAACTGTAATATTTATCAAAAATAGCCCATACTAAAAATAATTACAATACAATACCTGAGTTATAAAAGAAATAGTATTCATCTCGACCTGCTGGAGAACAAAGCAGCAGAACTCTTCCCAAATTTTAGTCCAGTAATATAAGGAACATGTGATAACAAACAAATTAAGCATTGTTATACGTTCAATATGCAACAGACTGCCAAACGCACACTTGTTTCTTTGTAAGCAATCAAGTAACATACCAACAAAATAGACTACTGCCCAACTGCAAAAAAAAAAAAAAAACATATGATTATAGATGTTGCAGATGCTACTCCAGAGAAACTGATCAATGCTAAGCAAAACCACTGATCTTTTGGACTTGTCTAAAACAAGTTATGATAACCTTGCATCAGAATTAATCCCATATCAATTCAAACCGAATCTTCCGTTTGCCACACTGTACCAAACATTTCATAGACTTCCACATTTACTTTCTTTAAGACCAAACTGCCCAAACATAATTTGATCTGGAATGCCGCAGTTTGGAGTGATCAATTGCTGCATCAGTCTCTTGCAAAGGATATCAAGGGACTCATTCTCAGCGTCTGCATAGTCATGACACTTAGGAGAGAGCCAATAATGAGCCAAACAGACAATCCAGAAGAGCACAACAAAATGAAGATGGTGCATCAATCATCAAATTCTCCACCACAAGAGGATTTGGTACAACTTCAATATCAACCTCAGACCCAGAGTCAAACAACCAACACATTCCAGACAAACTTAGATCTATAACCAAGAAGGCTTAAGAGAAGTTATAGACTCAAAGCTTATGGTTTGGAGTGAAGTGCTAGCAATCTGTATGTCTGTGGAGCCATGGCAAGGAAATCTAGACTCAAAGTCAGTGCTATCAAAAATAGACATCTAAGCTCGTACAGATTCTTCCGGCTAATTGCTAAGTCATCGCATCGACATAGTGACAATTCCTCCAGCGAACTCCGTAAACTCATCATCATTCAAACTGAGGGATTTGAGGCTTGAACAACTAATGTAGTTCCAATCTAACAAGCATTTTGGATCCGAGCGGCAAAGTGACATCGACTATTAAGTTATGGGTGACATCCAATCTTAAGTCCCAAGTCTGGGTACCTTTTCACTCTCTCAAACTCGTCTCCAATGAGTTTTGACTGCAATTATCCAAGTAGCGATCATCTAAATCGAGGGTGGGACAAGTTAACCAGGCGTTGTACCATATAATTTCCGCTCATATAAGATTGTATCATGTTTGCTCCGATTCTTCATTTCAAGAGAAGCAATGTTCCTACCACAATAATCTCTACTCACATGTTATTCAAATATAAAATTACACTACATAACTACACAAACAAGTTGTCAAATTTTACTTCAAATTGTAAACAGGAGCTTCCAACTGTCGTTGACGACTTTCGACAAAAACGTCATGTGCCTTCCCCTTGATTAACTATTTTAGCTTCAACCTAGATTATTAATATTATTATTATTATGTCGATCAATTCCATGTTAGACAGTGGGTTCTAAGTCACTACTGAAAATAGCTATCAAATTTGATTAAAAAAAAAAAGGACGAAAAATTTTCAGCAAGAGAATTTGGAGAGACGGCTCAAGAGAAGGGAAGAGAGATGAATATTTTGGTGTGTCAAATCAGGTTACCAAGGAAATTTCGATACTTTGGTAAATACAAAACGTAATCAAGTCCCTGAAAAATGTGGTTAAATTTTTATTTTGGACCGTCTTATAAGTATGGTTTTTCTATAAATGGAAATGACTACATTAACTTTCTAATATTTTATACCTCACATAAATCAAATATGTGGTCCATTTCCCACTCAACAAACATTTACTTACCTGTGTGTCGCACTCATCGCACCACACTAACTCGAGAAGGAGGGAGTATAATTTAGAAGAAAACGGCTAAAGAAAGGTTTTTTATAATTATAAATGGTTTTTTATGTGTCTTTTTTGTTGCAGTAAAACAATGTGAAATGTCAAATATGTCTTCAAAATCGGGAGAAAAAATAGAAGTTTAAATATAGTGTTTTTATTTTCTTACTAACAAAAAAGTAATTACAAATATTTGGGGTGTTTAAGATGGAAATAGTCCCAAACAAACAAACAATGAGCAATTATCAATGATTTTTAATTTTTTGTACCTAATGTGTAAAGACAAAACAATAATATAGAAAATGCTACACAAAAATCCTAGAAGGTGGTTTGAGTGGAAAAATAGCAATAGTTGTAAATAAAATCATTACTCCATTACTCCTTAAGTATAGTATTGATGACATAAATTAGCCCTTCAAAAAATATGGACACACTTTTTCTATCTTTTACAACTTCTTTTTAAATCTTGTGCTCAAAACAATGAGCCGTTATTAGCAGAGTATGTATTTAGTTTAATTTCTTGCAAATATATAAAGTGGAATAAAATTAAAGAAAAATCTTCTTACTTTAAAATACTATTAAATTATTTTTTAAGTTCATTTTAACAAGATAATATAATTTTGCGTCGAATTTCGATGGGTTATACAAATTTAGTGACGGACATACTTTTTTTTGTGTGCATGTAAAGTTATAAACATGCAAAATTGGTAGAGTTTGGGAAATAGTAAAAATGAAAACGGAAAAGACCATTAGTGGGCCAAATCGGAGGCCCAAACCAAAATTCAGCCCAATCCATTCGTACGTTTCTCGCAACAACAAATATCTAAGAATTCAATCAAGATTCACACACTAAACTCCCAACCAATGCTATGCTGCTCTCTGCAACTTCGGTTCACCCATGGAATTCCCCTCTTTCCACCTTGGATATTACTTCAAAATGTAAAACTCAGATGGAAATTAATCAAATCCATGCAAATTTGATCACCACAGGCCATATCCACAACCCTTCATTGACGTCAAAGATAATTCTCAATTTCGTTTTTTCTCCACACAAATCCAATGTCGATTTTGCAAGAAATATTTTCTTCAATTATAATTACAAAGACCCATTTCTATGGAACGCAATTATGAAGTCGTTCTCGCACGGAGATGAGCCGGAGAGTGCATTCCGACTGTTTGTGTTAATGCTCGTGAGAGAGATTTTACTGGATGAGTACTCGTTCTCGTTGGTGCTGAAATCTTGTTCGAGGTTGAGTTTATTGAGCAGAGGGATTCAGATTCATGGGTTGATGTTGAAACTTGGGTTCGGGTCGGTTCTATTTCTGCAGAACTGTTTGATTTGCATGTACGTCAAATGCGGGAATGTTCAATATGGGAGGCAGGTTTTTGATAGGATGGCTAGAAAGGATTCCTTTTCGTATAATTTGATGACTGATGGATATGTGAAGGGCGGGATGGTGAGTTTAGCGCGACAACTGTTTGATAGAATGCCGTCAGAGATGAAGAATTTGGTTTCTTGGAACACTATGATTAGTGGCTATCTAAAATTGGAGAATGGATTTGAGCGTGCTAAGGACTTGTTTGATAAAATGCCGCAGAGGGATTTGGTTTCTTGGAATCTTATGATTGATTGCTGTGCAAAGAATGGGAAGATGGAGATTGCTCGGGACTTGTTTGATCAAATGCCGGAAAGAGATATAGTGAGTTGGGGTAGTATGGTTGATGGGTATGCTAAACTGGGAAATGTGGGTGCTGCAAGAAGCTATTTTGATGCTATGCCTCGACGCGATGTGATTTCCTGCAATGCTATGATGGCTGGTTATGTTAGTAATGGATGTTATCAGGAGACACTAAAAGTGTTCCATGATATGTTAGGGAGCGCTTTCGATTTGGCTCCGGATAGTGTTACTTTATTAACTGCTCTTTCAGCAACTACGCAGTTGGGCTGCATCGATGAAGGTATGGCGATTCGTAGATATATGGAGGAAAATGGGTTCAATATGTGTGGAAAACTAGGTGTTGCATTAGTTGATATGTATGCTAAGTGTGGAAGCATAGAGCAAGCCATTGATGTATTTGATTGTATCCAAGAGAAAACTATTGATCATTGGAATGCTATGATTGGTGGATTAGCCATTCATGGATTAGGTGATTTAGCTTTTGAGTTGTTCATGGAGATGGAAAGGCTTTCTCTAGAACCAGATGACATTACATTTGTTGCAGTTTTGCATGCTTGTGGGCATTCCGGGATGATGAAGGAAGGGATCATTTGCTTCGAGATTATGAGACGATATCACAAGATTGTGCCGAAGCTACAGCATTATGGATGCATGGTTGACATACTTAGCAGAGCAGGGCACATAAAAGAAGCTGCAAAGTTTGTTGAAGAAATGCCTATTAAGCCGAATGACGTGGTTTTGCGCACTTTGCTAAGTGCTTGTTCGACTTATGAAAACCTAGACATCGGAGAGCCAGTTGCAAAACATCTGATTGGACTGGACTCCGATGATTCAAGTTCCTACATACTTTTGTCGAACATGTATGCTCAATTCGGCCTTTGGGACTATGTTAGAAAGGTTAGAACTTTGATGAAACAAATGGACTTGAACAAAGTTCCTGGCTGCAGCTGGATCGAGCTTGAAGGAACGATGCACGAGTTCTTCGTTGGTAGTACGTTGGATCACCAAGCAAGTGATGCAAGTTCTACATTTAGTGCTGATCTCAACTTAGATGGCAGCTCCTCTGCAGTTAGCATGGATAGAATTGGGTTGAGATAAGATATGGTTGCCTGGTTAGTATGTTTCTTGTATTGATGTATATTTCATGTTGTATTCTCCAACAATTTTTAAATTAGCATGTTGATATTTGAATAACAGCAATTCAACAGAATCTATTTATTGTAGACAGATCTTGGTTGGGATTTCTTTTTGGGTGATGCTTGGTTTTGTTTAATCTGCAGTTTTCCTCTCTATTTTATTCTTTCTCCATGCAGGAAAAAGAATTAAGAATGATAAAAGCAATGAGTAGTGTGAGATTGAAAATAGAAAATAGTGAGGTAACTTACATAAGGACAAATAACATTCACAAGAAACAATGACAAAACTGCAGACACTACGAAAAATAAAATAGATCACCTTGGATTCCAAACTAAGGATTACTTTTTTCATTTTTTTTCACAAAGCCAGAATGGCCACAGTTGTTTAGAAACACAACCTATATTATGTAATGTTAGTGGCTCACACTCTACACTATCAGAAAATGTCTTGTATTGTTTAACGAATCAATTCCTTTATTTATTAAAATAACTCAATTCTTGAATCTCCTTGTACTGCAAACTTTGACAGATCTGATGAAATTTTGAACTAATGGAGTTCTGGTGGAATTGTCTGAAAACATCTTTAATATCTATGATGTTGCCTGTTGGTCTATCCACAGATCAAAATCTTTGATAAATCAAGAAGCAATTAACTGCATCTTTCATTAGCTAATCTTACAAGAGATGATCAGTACAAAGTACAGTTACATGAGATCAGCGATGCAAGTTAAGTAAACTCGCTTAGATACATCATGTGAAACGCAACAGAAATGGTTGCAAACGAGTAGAAATTAGTAGCAGGTCGATCTATCTTTCCTAGCGCGGTCTGGGCAAATCCATCAAGGGGTGGAAGTGATGTCGTGCAGTTCTTGCATCACGGTTCCAATGTCGGGCCTGTGGTTGGGAGACTCGTGAGTGCAGAGAAGAGCAACTTCCCCTAGTCTAGCTGCCTCGGATTCTTTAAACTTCCCAGCTAGGTTTGCATCTATGAAGTCTTCAAATCTGGAGATTTCTGCCCCATGACAGTTTAACTGTGTGATTCTGCTTTTGCCAGACAGGATTTGGAATATGATCATTCCAAAGGCATAGACGTCGCTCTTTTCAGTGAATCGCCCCGTGGTCGTGTACTCAGGAGCAAGATATCCCATTGCAGCACTACCCTTGAGTGTGGAGAAGACTATGTCATCTGCCAACAGTTTGTGAAGGCCCGAGTCCGAGAGCAGAGGGTTGTAGTGTTGGTCGATTAGCACCTTTTCGGCTGATATGTTGCTGTGCACCAATGTGGGTTCGCTGTTCTGGCTTTTGTGCAAGTACTCAATACCTGCGGACATCATCAACAACATCATCTTTAACAACATAAAACTTGAATTTAATCGAAACATAGGTAACAGAATATGTTGTATGCAGAAACGCAGATGTAGCAAGAAACAAGTTGAAGTAAACTGACCTTTGGCAATTCCTTTGATTATATATTTCCTGGTTGGCCAATCAAGAGCCTTCCCTGCAGTCACGTCGAGGCATTGCAACAAGCTCCCATTTGAAACGAAGTCATACACAAGAAAGCACTCGCCTCTTCCCTTGGAACAGCAAAAGCCTCTCAACCTCAGAAGATTTTCATGTTTCAACGAGGTAAGCAGTTTTAGTCCCTTAAGAAACTCAGCTTCATCAGACTTGCAGCTGATCTTTGAAATGCACTTAATTGCAACTGTTGATCCATCCCTCAGCACCCCCTTGTAGACGGCTGAGAAGCTACTCTTTCCCAATAAGTTCATTTCAGAGAAGTATTGCGTAGCAGACTCCACTTCATCCAAATTGAACATATAGCTCTCGAGCACCTCTTGGGAGAAACTGCTTACATCTTGACGCTTTGCCAAAGGATCCCAACCGTTTGAATACTCCAGGCTAATAAGAGGCGATGCACTTCTCCTGCAAACTTCCTTGGCTTGGTCAGTACTCAAACGGCTATCACCAGAATCAAATGCACTCCCGATTTTCTGCTTCTGTCTGCGATACCATGAAAATGAGAACAGCCCTGCTACAGCCAAGGCAACAATAAGTCCAACCACTCCAACCACAGCAGCAGCTTGAGATTTCTTGGACTGATTCCCTCTGTTGTGCTGGACATCTGCCGATTCTGGAATGTCTTTAGAAGGCAAATGACTGTTACCAGGTCCAAAAGGTTCTGGCTTATTGGTATTTTGACCAGAAGCAGTGCAGATCTCCAGAGAAGGAAAACTGAGCCCACATAGTTCTGCGTTGTTTGAATACTGGAAACCTTCATCCAGTCTCTTCAAGGCTGATACGTCACGGCAAGTCAGCAACCAAGAAAACAGATGCAATATGGTTAGATAACACATCAGAGATTCATTGTGCTTGTGTCAATCTGAAAACAAGAAGTTTAACAGCAGATACAAAACGAAGGGAATGATTGATTACCTAGAGGGACATTGCCAGAAAGAGTATTGTTTCGGATGTCAAGAACTTTTAGCAATGGAAGAACAGCCAATTTCACTGGGATTGAACCAAACAAGTGATTGAAACTCAAGTCCAACCTATTTAACATCATCAAATCCCCCAAACTGGCAGGAATTGCACCAGTCAACTGGTTGGACTGTAGAGCAAGAACACTGAGTTTCTTCAGAGAGCCAAGCCGTGTCGGAATATTGCCAGTTAACTTGTTGTAACATAGCTGCAACACTGCAAGAGTTGAGAGAACTACAGTGAGGAGCAAGTTCATAAACCTTCATCCTAAGCTAAATCTTTCCTCACCCCTACTTCATGTTTCTAAAAGGGTTCAGATTTTTTTGCCAGAGAAGGGCATGACTCTAATGCTAATATGTAACAAAATCTAAGTGAAACAAATATCAGAACCATTCATGCCATGTTATGTGTTGAGTCACAATTATATGATTGAAAACATAAACCTCAAAAAAAGTTGCTTTCTTGGTGCATTTGAAATGATTAACAACTATGATCGAGTCCTGTTTTCACCATTACAAGATTCTAACAGAAACATCCCCTATTCTCTATATACAAATATTCAGAACAACAAAGAAACAAATAGAAATAGAAATATGCAAGATAACTGAAATCAATACCAAAAGTCCATCTTTCATCCAAGTTCAAACCCCCCATTTAACCAAGCAGAAATGTGATTAAATGCTAGCAAAATGGATGCTTTATTATGCTTCCAGATGAAGAAGGAAGATAAAAAAACTGACCTTGAAGATTAGACATATCACCAATCTGAGGAGGTATATCACCAGAGAGATTATTGACATTGAGGTACAGATCTGAGAGGTCGGTCAAGTTAGCAAGCTCATTAGGTACAACCCCATGAAGCTTGTTGAAGTGCAAGTACAAGCCAGTCAAGCTCTTGAGGTGGCCAATCTCAGGTGGAATTTGTCCAGAAAGCCCTCTTCCTTGCAAGGAAATGTTGACCACTTGGCCAAGCTCATTGCAGGCAATCCCTTCAAAGGAAGCATTGCATGGGTCAGTAGCATTGGGTGACCATGATGACAGAATGAGGTCTTGAGGGTCTAGTGAGGATTTGATGGTCATGAGGAGAGAGAGAGTGGTGGTGGTGGTGGTGGTGGTTCTTGAGGGTTGAGAGAGAGAGTGGAATGGGAGGAGCAGTGTAAGGAAGACTGTGAAATAGGGAAGGAAAGCCATTTTTGGGTTTGGAAGGAAAATGTTTAGTGGGAAAGTTGTTTTGGAAGAAAGCTCTATCTTTCTTTGCTAAACCAAAGTAGTGTGCCAAAGTTTTGTTCTTATCAATTAGCTTCTATGCCTGCCCACCAGTATGAAAAGTTTGGTTCTTTTTGGTTCAAAGAAATGGAGTCACTGACCTCTCTCTCTCTCTCTCCCCCCCCATGGGGTTTCAGAAGGGTCTCACTGTGTGAGTGTGTGTCGCTTTCTCTCTCTGTATGAATGTGAGATAGGAATAGATTGTGAGTGAGTGAGTGAGTGTGTGTATGCGTGCGTGACTGAAAGAGAGAGAAGTGTTGGATACTTTGTCGGTGTTACTGTTGAGACAAATTTGAATTTGCAGTGACCGAAAAGACCGGTAGCCGGTAGCAATCACATGGCTTACTGCAGCCTTTTACATTTTCTTGGACACTCAGGGTGTCTCCAATGGTTGGAAACCAGTTTCAGCTTCCAAACCGCCACATCAGCGCCACGTCAGCTTTTGGAACTCACCTACTTTTTTATTTAACATCTTCTCCAACAATGAAATCAGTTTCTACTATTTAAAGGGTCCCACAATAATACACACTACATTAGTTTTGAACTTTAAAATATCATCATTTGCTCGTTTCAAATCGGATTTTTACGATTTTTATGTCGAATAAAAGCTCTCGTCGTGATCTTTAATATAAGATATATGTTCAATATATTTTAGACGAGCTAATAGGTCCGTATTTATGAACAACTATTAAAAAAACTCGAAATGAAAAAGGCAAAAAAAACAAAAACAAAAAAAGTCAAAGTTTGCACTTGGCTAGGTTCGGTTTTGAAGCTAGGTTTCAAAAGCAAATCTTTTTTGCACAATGGTGTATTTGGTGGGTTCCAAATTTTGGAACCCACCATTGGAGACACCCTCATGTTTCAATCAAAACAATCTGACCCACCCACTTTTGGTGATTTTCTTTTTTTACCCACAAATTTTGCAAACCTCATATTTTCGATAAATCCAATTTTTACGTAATAATGTACTAACTTCCAAATTATATGAAAGAAACAATGTGGAAAAAAAATCAATTTGGATATTAAAAAGTATATATCGATGGAAATGTAACCTTCAATTGCAAGTTCATCCACTCAACCACTGGCTCGGGATAACTTTACTAATTAATTTTTTTATGTAGAATGATATTTTTTTATTTATATTTTTATAATACAATAAGAAGATACTCCCTCCGTCCCATGATAAGTGTCCACTTTCTTTTGGGCACGGGTATTTAGGAGATAAGTGTTTAAAGGGTAAAAAGATAAAAAGTGGTGGAGCCCACATCTTTTGTGTGAGAGAGGGTGTTTCCATATTAGGAAAGTAGACACTTATGATGGGACAGCCCAATAAGAAAATGTAGACACTTATGGCGGGACGGAGGGAGTAATATTTAAATTAAATTTGAATTTATTGCATGCAATCAAAAAAAATCCCTAAAAAAATGACCATGTCAATCGATCCATGGAATATATTCCATTTTCAACCGTCAATATGTCACAGTTGGAAGTTTGAAATCGAATAATGTTTTTGAATTTCAAACTGATTTATTTTGGACTGGGCAAAATTTATTAAATATTTTAAACGTTGTCCGAAGTTGGGAATAAACTTGTAGCGGAAACCCCCAACAAGATTGTGATGATTTATTTCAGATATGTTTCTTACTTTTTGAATTTTGTAGTTGTTCAAGGACATTAAATGTCCATTTCAAAATTTCAGTTCCTCATTGATCATCAACTATCCTTTTTATAATTCAAAAGGATGGAAATTACTAGTACACACCGAATATAGCGGATGTGGATTTTCATGATTAAAAAAAAAAGTGATTTTGCAAAAAACAACAATTGAAAAAAATTAATAAGTTGGATGTCATTCTATGCGCTTAGCATGGAACATATATGTATGAGTTGGATGATGATTAAAAAAAATTATATGATACTATTTTTAGTACAAATAAAACAAACATATAATTAAAGAAAATATAAATTATAGAAATTTTGGGGGCCTAACAATAGTAGATGATAGTCCTTTTCATGTTCAACATTGTGTGACTTTTAGGGGGGAAATATTTTTGCACATATATATATTGTTTATTATTACAAGTAATGGGACATTTTGAGAAAATAATTGTTGGACTCACGAGTGTCCATCTCTATCACCATCATTGTAGCAAAGAAAGTTCAAAACATTCGCTCAAATAATTTCAAGAATCTCCCAACCAATTATTAGTTTCTCATCATCATTTCAGTTGCACTTTTACTTCTCGAAATATTAGTTTATATTAGTCTAAAAGTGCAAAATTTCGAAACTCTCAAATACTTTATTAATATTTTTTTTTTGTGAGGAAAATGGGCAGTTTACACAATCATATAATAGAGGGTGTGACTTGTATTTGAATACCTTTTGTAAAATATATTGTCTAAATAATATTTGGTCATTTCCTATTTTTGGGTTTGCTCTTGAAAGTGTAAAATGGTCTTACTCATACCTACCACATAAAATTAACAATCGGATGCCAACAATGATTCAAAATTTGAAGTGCATGGACAAAAAACCATAGTCCTTTGCTTCAAATTATGTCTTCTTCCAATCATTAATAAAGGAATCACAAGACTCACATTTCCTTAGCCCATATATAATTATTAATTTGTTCCAATTTTTATGTACGATGTGGCGCGAGTGCATGAGCCCATCTAGGCCGCTAGTTGTCGCGCATGGGTTCGGTCATACGGTACGATCCGCTATATGAGAGAATTTATCATTAATTATTTATTTGTTCCAACTTTTTGTACTGGAATCAATATTCTTTTCAACCTTATTCCCACCTTCAATTTTATGAATCAAATCAAGTAATATGATATTTGATTCAAGCTTAATTGCTAAAAGTTTGTCTGAGTTTGGTTTCATAGATACATTATTAATTTTAAACAGATTGTCATTTTCAATAAAATTCAAAATTCATGACTCAAGCTCTAAATAAAATTATTGGGGTCAATTGTCGGAAATAACATGATATTTATCCAAATTTGTTATTGTTACATGAATTATAGCAATAAACCTTACACAACTCACTTATTAATCTCACATGAATTTACAAAAAAATGACATTGTTGGACCCACCACTCACTCAATTAACTAATTTAAAACTATATCAAAAGTATGACTCTTATTCCACTCATAACACAATCAAACAATTTCTTAAAATCCGTATCATCCATAATGTGACAAATTTTTCATGGACTGAAGGAGTATTAATTTTACTGCAACTACAACATCCACAATTTTTTCAACAATAAAAATATATGTGTTTATCGGACAAACTTTGATATAAAAAAATAGAGATGTTGTAGTTTAAAAGAAAAAAAAATGGTTTTATAAATTACATTGTTTAAATCATGTACAAATTGGGAATCCGAATGAATATTTTGTTATTTCCAACAATTAATCTAAATTACATGAATCGGATGAATATTCAAAAGTCAATGAAGCCTAGCTCTAAGTGGTAAAGATAAGACACAATAAGTTTCTCATTAAGCAAAAAGTCTATGGTTCAAATTCCACTAAAATATGAATATATGGGTTTGTATCTAATTTATTACTCCCTCCGTCCCAATAGCAAGGTCTCGCTTTCCTTTTTTGTATGTCCCAATATCATTCCAAAAATAGAAATAATTAACTCTTCAAAAGGTGTAGGACCTACCACTTTTTCTCCACTTTTTCTCATTTTACTCTTGTTTCAAAGCAAGTGAGACCTTGCTATTGGGACGGAGTGAGTAATTTATTTGTATTATATATGGTTAATATAAAATTATTTATAATATCAAAAATTTTATATTATGATAATGTAATTTGTATCTTTAAAAAATTAAAAAAAGTTGAGTAAAGTTTGTTAGGTTAGGAGACAAAGATGGGCTCTGATTCCTGAAGCTGTGCTATTACAGCTGTGTGCAAAGCAAAACATTATGGCTGTCAGTGAATATTTCTAACTTGACTATTATTCTCACCTTCAGCCATACGTGAAAGGAGTAAAAACTAAAAGGCATATGTCATTTCATGCATAGCGTTTCAATAATTTTCCAACCCTTAGTAAATATATCTTCTTTAATTATTTTTCACGAGAGTTTGTAATTGAGATTTAAACATCCATCTCCATCTCAAATCAAAATTCGAATTGATTGAGGACTTTTAAAACTCATTTTCTGGAATATTCTTTCGTGTAATTAATTTCTTCGTCAGCTGTCCGAAATTTCAAGTCGTCAACAGGCTTAAAAAATTCTTAATTAATTTTGAGTTTTGATTTGTATGAGGTGGACGCTTAAATCTCGACTATAAACTCGCACTAAAATTAAGGAGAGATGAATTTACCATAAATCGAAAGGTTGAGACACTAGTCAAACGCTTTCAAAGTTGAGTTTAATTTGCAACAAGTTAGAAAGGTTAGGATTAAAATAGCGATTAATTGTAATTATGATTTTTTTTTTGGCGAAATCATTGAAATAATCTTAACGAAAACACGCTTTAAATTTGTCATTGCAGATTTGATTTTCATTTTTTATTAATTTAATTAGTAAAAATTATACTTAATTGGTGAAAGATAAATTCTAAGCTAAGTGATATGATACAGTGTATGGTTATAGTGGACCATATCAGAGTCTTTGTAACCAGACATTAATTTCTATAAAAAAAATAAGCATTTTAAAGCTAGCTACATAATTAAGATATTGACAAACTAAAAAATTCTATTGAGATTTTTTTTTTTTTTTTGGAGAGGAAATTCTATTGAGATTGAACTGTAATTTAAACTTGCACCCAAAAAAAATTTAAAGTAGACGAGACTTCATTAATTTCATAACCTAATCGGTGATCACTAGATCCAAGAACTACAGCTTGCTTGCAAATGTTGTAATTAATTAATTCAATTAATTAAGTACCTACGTGTCCTCGTTTATAAAGTAGGCGTTGACCTGCTTTATAATTTGTAACTTTATATTCGATCTCATATTAGATCACGGTCAAGTATATACTCCCTCCTTCCCATTTATATAGGCGGATTGAAATTTTTACAAAAATTAAGAAAAATTATTGGAAAAGTAAATTTTATAGTAAATTTCTTAATATGCCCCTATTTATTATTTCACTATGTATTTTTTATGAGTTAATCAAATAATTAAATAGTGATATATTAGTAAATGAGCTACAAATTATTAGTACTTTTTATGGAAACAAGCCTATATATTTGGGACATCCGAAAAAGGAAAACAAGCCTATATAAATGGGACGGGGGGAGTATTTAAATACTAAAATGGATATTTAATGTTCTGGTAATTAAAATTCGTATCAGTAATGGAATTTCTGGCAACATGTATATTTTAAATAATAGATTATTAAGGTTTTCAAAATTATTATTTATAAAAATATAGTAATTTTAATCTTATTAATATTATATTTTTTCAAAAAAAAAACTTATTAATATTATATACTAATTATAGTTTATCATTACAATTGTTTTTATTTTTTAAAAGACTATTATTAAAATAACGTGGGATTCAGGATATCTCATCTTAAAATAGTTTGGTTTTAATACTTATCATAAGTCATCAACCCACATTTCAAGAGAACGAAGATAATTAATACTATATAGTACTATATATCATATTTATTTAGAAAAAAAAAAAGATCCAAACAAATATCTCCATCAACTCTTGAGAGAGAGAGAGCTCATTCATGCTCTCGAAGAAATTGGAAAAATTAAAATATATCGATCACAACTGAATACCTCAAAACTTTTGATATATATATAATATATATTTACATATATCCTTTTCTCTTACAATCACAACAAAACAAATAAGAACAAACAGTTAATTAATTAAGATCCATCGAAATCGCACAAAATTAATTAATTAAGAAGCTAAACTTTGGTTTGACTAGAATTAGAGGACTTATATCTCGCAGCAAACTTGTTGAACAAGGCCAATGAAATGCTAGTAGTTTGTTCAAGGTTCAAAACCTTGGCCTTAATGAGGGCCTTGGTCTTCCCCCCGATGGCCCGGCCCGAAAACCCGTCGATACACATGCTTGCATCGGTTAGGGCAGCGCTCATCCATGTTTGGACATTGCTAGCATGCCAAGAAAAATCCCTACTTCTACCATTTTCCTTTATCATTTCTGACTCTTTGATGGAATTCGTTAACTGTGCAACCCCATCATTTATTTGATCCAAACAGTCCCTTATGGCTTGGTAATACTTGACCTTTTTCAGCTTCAGCTCCTGCGCCACCTCGGTCACGTAGGCCCGAGTCGACTCAGCTCGGTCCAAACTCACTTTGAGTGCGATTTTGGCGAGTTTCTGACGACTCAACGTTGTTGTGAAATTGGCGACGTAGTATGAGAGATAGCGGATGCATAGGTCGGGATAAAGCGTCGTCGTCTCGCACTGTGACTCGATGAAAGCCCTAGCCCGGGAGCGTCTGCGGATGCGGTCGACCGCCGGATGCTGGGCTTCCACGGAGGGAAATAAGAGTAGAGAGAGAAAGAAGAGAGAGAGACTCATCGTTCTTGCCATGTATTGGTTTGATTTGTGTTTAGTTGCAAAATTATGGAAGAGGGTTTCATGGCTTATATAGAGGGAAGTTGTCACAAATTTAAGTATTTCGCGTCTCCAATAATTATCTCTAATTAGTATTTTTTAATATCATATAGTATTAATTATTATTTTTATCGTTGTGCACGTGTTAGCTAGGGTTTCTAGGAACCAGGTGGTTAGTCTTGCGAGTAACATAAAGCTTAATTAATGCTTGAGCAACTTGGCAAGATAAGTAACCTTTTCATTTATTTAGGACAAAAATGAGATTAATTCAAAATTATATTATTCACTCCGTTTCAAGTTAGTGTGATTTAACTAATATTTTATACCTCACAATAAAACAAATATACACTATAATTTTGGGGGACGGAGGAAATACTATATTATCCTAAAAGTATCTCTCATATATAAAATGCATATATGTTTGTTTGTATACCATACTAGTATGCAATATTTGCATATATAGCGCAAAAAGTAGAATATTAATATGAATATTGTCTTTTAACTTTTTTAAAGTAAAATATAGTATGTGGCTTGTTTTCGATGTTCTAGAATTATCTTATACAGTTATTATACTCCATACGAGATAATTCTAGAGTGATCCTTATGACTCTTTATGTTTTAATAATTGTATTATATATTTGTATGCATTAATTAAATAAAAAATAAATTAAATCAAAGTATTAGAGGATATATATGAATTGAACTAGGTGAGTCAGTCAGCAGGCTTGTCGGATTAATCAACGGCAACTTTGTCTCGGCAAATGATTTTTTTAGGTCAACTTTGTCTCGGATTAAAACCATCACTTTGATTGACTTGTACAAATATACAGCTGCTCGTGGTCAATTAACGAGGGCCAATAATGATTAAAGAATAACACAAAAATTTGTGTGTTCACTGTATTAATACCGGATTAAAAATTTAGATCCAAATTCAAATTTAATTAATTTCTAATTAGCTAGAGCATGTAAAAGGTCATATTTGCAGAGCAAATATTTTGTTTCATGTGTATACGGATAAATTAAATCATCAAGGTAAATTGTAAGGGAAAAAAAACACCATATTTGGGCGCAGTTAAAAGTTCTGACATAACTTTTAAATGTAGATTATTTGAACGTTATTCAACATCTCCATTACCTTATAAGTTAAAACCTAATTTCAAAAACCTAAGGTTGTCCCAGTGGGGATGGCCTAGTGGTGGATTGGTTGTCTGTTGACCAATAGGTCAGAGGTTCGAGTACTCTCGGCCACAAAAAAAAAACCTAGGTGGGGTGTGTAAGTATTAATATTTGTAATGATATTCAAAAAAAAAAAACCCAAGGTTACTCCTCCAGTCTCATTTAGCAGGTTCGAGTACTCTCGACCACAAAAAAAACCCTAAGTGGGGTGTGTGAGTATTAATATTTGTAATGATATTCAAAAAAAAAACCCACCCAAGGTTACTACTCCCTCCAGTCTCATTTAGCTTCGAGTACTCTCGACCACAAAAAAAACCCTAAGTGGGGTGTGTGAGTATTAATATTTGTAATGATATTCAAAAAAAAAACCCAAGGTTACTCCCTCCAGTCTCATTTAGCTCAATTTTCTGTTTCCAAATAAGTGTCTTATTTCAAAATTTGAGAGTGAATAATGATGTTCTTCTTATTTTATCCTTCTTAAATGCTTCTCATAATTTGTTAATTAGTTGTATGTATACATTAATGATATTAATTAATAAGGTTATATATATAAATTTCTTTATTTTCTTGATATGTGCAATTTGATGGTGGGGACACTTATAAAAGAACGGAAGGAGTACATAATTAAACCTCAATTCAACTTCGATCGTGTGAGAGAGCAACCATTTGTGGAAAGAAAAAAAAATTCACCACAATTGACCGCTCTTCGTTGCCGATTCAACCTTCAGGCTTGCCGAAATTAAGTTGAACTCGGATAATTTCAAGCCTTAAAATCATTTCACCATTATGAACATCTCAAATTTTACTGGTATGCTTAGTTGTTGGGAATAATTGTGTTAATTAAGGTTTTCTTAAACCGGCCAATAAATAATGTACTCCATCCGTTCCATTTCAGTTAAAGAGAAACTAGTTTTTTTTTGTATTTATATCATACTAATTAGAAGTAAGAGAGGGAAAATAACTTTTTTGGGTAATCCAATTAATGTCACATATTATGTATTATGAAGTATTCTAATTTCTATTTTACGTATGAAACTAATGAAATGAGACCTCTGAATAAGGAATGCGAGACTGTTGAAATCGTACAAAAGGATTATTAATTAATATAATTGTGAGTATGTGCTAATTAAAACTGGGTAGATTTGGAAATCAAAAGCAGATTTGATGGGCCATGCATCACGTTAGGTCAACGCACGATCGATTTGCTTGAACTGAATTAATTGTTCACCAAAAGCGAAATCCAGCGGTACTAGATAATAATAGTATTATTCTAGGATTTTTCGCCATGTATTAAAATGTAGCCCAATAATTTTGAATAAGGGTGATAAAAAAAAAAAAAACGAAATCCAAAAACCAAATCAAACTAAAGAATTCGGTTCGGTTTATTTGATTTGTTCGGTTTTTATGTTAAAAATATGTTTGGTTCGGTTTGATTTGATACAGTGACAACCAAAATATTATACTTCCTCCGTTCTTTTTTAAATGTCCCATTTAGTTCAATTTTTCGTTTCAAATAAGTCTTTTTGAGAATAAAATAATGACATTCTTCCTATTTTATACTTCTTTAATATTTCTCGTAATTTGTTAATTAGTTGAATGTATACATTAATAATGATACTCTCTCCGTCCCAATAGCAAGGTCTCGCTTTTCTTTTTCGTCTGTTCCAATAGCAAGGTCTCATTCCAAAAATAGAAACAATTAACCCTTCAAAAGTTGTGGGACCTACCATTTTTTATCTTTTTACTCTTGTTTCTTAATAACCGTGTCCAAAGCAAGTGAGACCTTGCTATTGGGACGGAGGGAGTAATTAATATGGTTACATTTGTAAAAAAAAATTATTTCCTTGGTATGTGTTAATTAGTTCTCATGTATGGACTCTGAATTCTAAAACTCATCTCACTCTTCCCTCCCTCTCATTGATCTAGAATATTTAAAATATTACAGTTTTATTGCATTAGAACATATTTTTGTTGATATCGGGTGAAATATTTAGAATATATTTTTGTTCGGTTACTTTGGTTTGGTTTTAATTTTAAAAAATTTGGTTCAGTTATTCGATTTGTTTATTTTGATTTGATTTAAATTTTTAAAACTTTGAATTATTTGGTTCGATTTGATTTAAGTCAAAACCAAACCGAATAATCAAATACTCACCTCTAATTTTGAATGATAACGCTTACTCTTTGCCTGGACATTAAAAATTTGCTCATTATTTGACAGTCTCTATTTGAGTGTTGTGAATATACTACCGCATCGATATATTCATGTTATATTTTATGCTTCACTATTATCAATGCACATTATATTTATTGGATACGATTATATTAGATGATATTATAGATATACATATAATATTAATTCATTAGTAAAATAGAATTTGAAATCAGCATGAAAATGTTATAACAAAATCAAAGCGTATTTGAGGTAGGATGAAAATCAAATATTCGACAAATTATAGTTCTTCAATCTTTAAAATTTTAATATATATTTTAGATATAAAATAATGTTGTTTGAAAGATTTATGATGACATTGCATATAAAGAACGGAACCTTGTAGGGTTCCACGTCGTTAATGAACGCATATATTAAATCAGCTTGTTGAAGATTGGGAAAAGAAATATTGAATTTGCAAAAACTTGTAAAAGTTAGCAGGTATTTATTTGCAACATTTCATATCTTAGGTCTCAATTTCAAAAAACACAAAAGATTTTTTTTTTTTTTTTGCAATTAACCCTTAAAAAAATTATTCCTATCATTATTTTTATGAATCTTAAATATCAAACCAACTATAATAGGATGAATAAAGCGAGAATATAACTAAAAGAGCAATTTTAAATATAGCCCTCATTTTTCTCTTTACAGCCCGCCCCTTATTAAAAATAATAAAAAAAAAATTGATGCATTTACTAATTGATCCATGTAACCCCAACTTATAATCTTAATTAAAAATATAGTATAGCCCCCCAACTCTACAGCTAAAGCAAGAGGCGTACGTGAATAAGATCCATCGGCGCGACAGGAAGGTAGCGTGATTGGGGTTATGTTATGTCGACGTTGAAATCGAAGAAGAGAGGAAAACTGCATATGCATGCCGCTCACTTGTATGATGTGGGATCCTCCCTCCATTTTTAAAATTTTCTAGTTGCTTTGCTTGTGGTTATGGAAGCGGCGCCGCCTGGCAACCGATGATTCATTTCACCAATAATTGGCCAAATTTGCGATAAATTTTGTTGGAAATGGTTAATCTTTTTACTAGAGTGTAAGAAACTAATACAATCATAAATCAAGATTTTCTTCAAAAAAGAAAAGAATAAAAAAAACAGTACAGTTAAGAGATAAAATTGTAGATTTGAATATTTAATATACGCATTGGGGTTATATGATTTCTTGCTTTAAAATTAGACTTTTTGGGGCTATACTGTATTTTTAGTTAGGATTTAAACTTGGGGGTTATAAGGATCAAATAGTAAATGAATCAATTTTTTTTATTATTTTTTTAAATAAGAGGGCTACAAAGAGAAAAAAAATGAACTATGTTTAGAATTACCCTGGCTAAAATATGATAAGGATTTTGATTTAACAACGGGTAATTTTAAATATAGTCCCCAAATCTCTCTTTATAGCCCCCTATTTAAAAAAAATAAAAAAAATAAGTGTACAATTATATCCTTATAGCTCCAACTTAAATTTTTAATTAAAAACAATATTTCCTTTGAAAACAAAAACAATATTTTATTCCATAGCCCAAGTATTAGCAATTTTTATCTCCGCATTTGCTCTAAACCTTCTTCTCGATCTCTTTTCGTCACTGGATTATCTTCGGGTAAAACGCAATTGTGTGTGTATGTGTAGAAATATTGATGTGTTATGGATTTTATCTAGTCTCTTTCACTTATCTAGGAACCTTTTCTTGAATTCTAACTCTTCGCAGTCTTGTTTCAAAAAAAGAACTTTTCACAATCTCTATAAGTTCTTGAACAAAAAGCTCTATGTTTTTTTTTTAAAAAAAATTGATATTTCGATTCAATTTGAAATTTTAGGTGTAGAAGTTGATTTTATATTTTTCTGCATTTCGATATGTTCTGGATCTGCAACTGACTAAATAATCTTATTCCATGTTTTTTGGGCAAAATCTTGTTGGGGCTATTAAATATATTTGATTTTTATTAGAATTTTAAGTTGGAGGCTATGGATTAAAATAGTAGCTTTTATTAAAAATTTAAGTTGGAATTATAAGGATATAATTGTACATTTGTTATTTTTTTATTATTTTAAATTGGAGACTGTAGAAAAAGATTTGTGGGCTATAGGTGGCAAACCTCTAGAAAAAAATGGCCCGGCCCGGTTCGAACCCATGGGCCTAATGGACAGATTGGGCTGATCGGACCAAAATTACAAAAGGCTTCGTAATCTATTGCTATTCCCACTTCACCTATATATATTTTGAGGTTTTATGCTTCTTAATTGCTTCTCTTTTTTTTTTATGCGTTTTCTTTATATTGATTGAGATCAAATCAAGATTCTTTTTAAAATATTTATACGTACGGAACGTATTTGGAACCCTGAATTGCGTAAAAACATTTGAAATTTCAGTAATTTTTATTTATTTTCGGTTGTTGCATTATTGTGAACGAATGTGTATATTATCTCTGCTGACAATTCTATTTTTCGAAGATGCTTTGTTCTTATATTTTGTTCTGAGAAGAATAAATTTCATTAAAAAATGTACTCCTGTTATTGCAACTGTGTGATTTTGAAACAATAAAGCCGATGGATGCATGTTCTTGATTTAATAATTAGTTATTTTTAGTGGTTGAATTGCTGTTGACTATGTTATTTACTCTTTAATGTTCCCAAGATTGATATAATTAAGCTCATGAAATTGATTGCATGTGTTTAGTTGAAAAATTCTATTAAGGATGTACATATAATACAACCACATTTCACATGAGAATATTTTAATAATATTTATATATTACTAAAATATTCTCATGTGAAAAGTGAGTGTACTACATGTATATGTAAAATAGAATTTCTCGTGTTCAGTGTTTACACATTTCAAAAGTAAAGAGACAAGAAGATGGACAGAAGACCCTCCTTGCAAGAAATTGTTGAGGTAATTTTTCGAGATGACATCAATATAATAATCTACTCCCTCCGTCCCAATATTCATAGTCTTTATTTTTTTTTGGGCCGTCCCATATAACATGATATGTTTCCCTTTTGGACTAATTTAAAGTTACTTAAGTCCTAATTAAAGCACTTTATTGACTAAAAAAAACATTTTATTGACTAAAGCATTAAATATTGAATAAAAACTACACTAAGGGCTCGTTTGGTACAAAGTATGGGATAAGGCATGATATGTTTGACTGAGATGTCTTATAAATATAAAGAATTAATATTCCGTTTGGTATGATGTATTAAATTCTCTGCAACACATAGTAATTATTGTAATTTATTGCTATAATTAGTTGCAGTATTATTTATACCACCTCATAGGTAGTATACATAACAACAAAAATAAGTATTATTCATACGGGCCCGAACTTTATAAAGGGCCGTATACTTCATACCAAACAAGATATTAGGGTGTCATACACATATTATACACCCTAATCACCCCTACCAAACGAGCCCTAAACATATGAGTCACACACCTTTTGATCCCTAATTTTCTTTTTCTTAATATCCGTGTTCAAAATAAATATGACATGAATATTGAGACGGAGGGAGTATTTTCTAATATATTACACTTTATCATTTGTATATATTATAAATGCTCGAGTACGGGCTCCCTAATCCCTTTTATTTTATTATTTTATTTTTGTAAGTAATTAATTTTAATTGTGTGATAATAAACTCTAATTAGGATTAGTAAGTATAGTAAGAATTAATAAATTATATTCCCTCCGTCCCATTTATATAGGCGGATTGAAATTTTCACAAGGATTAAGATAATTATTGGAAAAGTAAATTATATAGTAATTTTTTTAATATGCCCTCATTTATTATTTGATTATGTATTTTTATGAGTTAAGCAAATAATTAAATAGGGATATATCAGTAAATAAACTAAAAAATATTATTTTTTTATGGAAATAAGCCTATATATTTAGAACATCCGAAAAAGGAAAACAAGCATATATAAATGGGATGGAGAGAGTAATAACCTCTAATTAGCCCTTAATTATATAATTAACATTAATTAAAACATTTGTTGTGTCATGTGCAGGGTATATAAAGTTCACCTAACCCTCCATGCCCACCAACTGTACATATAATAATAAATATTCATACATTGTAATCATCACCCAAGAAAATCAAAATAAATTTTACTTGAAAATACTAAGGTATGTGAAGTGAAGGTGAAAAAGCATTCCAAATCATGATTACAAAAGCTAAAATAGCGATATCTTAATTTATTTTCTTTTCTTAATTGCGTATATTAGTATTAACCAGAAGAGAGAGACAAAATAAAATCACAAATGTAATTAAAAATTTAGAACTTACAAAAATAAAAGAATTGTCACACTTCACACCTACATAACAAGTACTCTTCTCCTTCCTCACATTTTCAACGCACGCACACACAGAGTAAACAAGCAGCTATGGCTTCTTCTTCTTCCTCTCTCACTATCTCTCAAGCCGTCCTCTCTCGCTCCTCCTTCCCCAGCCATGGCTCAATCCCAGCATCATCTTCCCTCTATATCCCCTCCTCGGGCCTGAACTCTGCCTCTTCGATCACTACCACCTTCGCCGTCCGCCGCCACGGGCCCATCCCAATCCGCGCCTCGGCTGCTGTGGAAAACCTAGCTGAGACGACCGACACCAAGTTGGTGGAGAAATCCGTCAATACGATCCGTTTCCTGTCGATCGACGCCGTTGAGAAGGCGAATTCCGGCCACCCTGGGCTGCCCATGGGATGCGCTCCGATGGGTCACATATTGTACGATGAGGTGATGAGGTACAACCCTAAGAACCCCTACTGGTTCAATCGCGATCGATTTGTGCTCTCCGCCGGACATGGGTGCATGCTGCAGTACGCGCTGCTTCACCTTGCTGGATACGACGCCGTCAAGGTCTGATTTTTAGGCCTTGCTAATTTCAAATTCTTGTCAGCTCATTTTCTTGATTCTTTCAACAAAAAATTGGCATGCAATCTGTTTTCTTATGTTTGGTGATGAATTTCTTGTTTTTTGAATCTCATTTTAGTCTTTAACTTGTTTGGTATCTTGTTATCATTATATTCGGCGGATTCCATTTTCTTTTCACGCAATCACACACATACTAATATGTATATGTGCTAATGAAGGCGGATACTGTATTTTAATCCACCGGTCGTAGGCTTGTAGCAATTGCAATACGTTTTTATTATTCTGCACAGGTTGGTAGGTGAGAAAATTTGTGGGACTCGATTTTTGAGCTTAATTATGGGACTCTGTTTCTTGATTTATTTAAGAAACTTAGGTTACTGATTTGGTGGGATTTTGTAACTGATAGTTGGATGCTTATTCTTTTTCTTTTTCTTTTTCTTCTGCTCGTGTATCAAGGCAATCTTGTGAGGTTATAGAGTTTTCATATATATATGTTGTATTTCTGCAGCGTCATGAGCATTTTGTATATTTCTTAATTGAACTATAAGTACCTGGATGACAGGAAGTGGATTTGAGAAATTTCCGTCAATGGGGAAGCAAGACACCTGGTCATCCTGAGAATTTCGAGACACCTGGTGTTGAAGTCACTACTGGTGAAAATCTTGTCCAAAAAAATACCAAATCATTTGATTTTAAGAAACGGATTTACGTTTTAGTGAACTGATTGTGATTTCCTCTTTTACTTTTCTTGTGCAGGTCCCCTAGGCCAAGGTGTTGCCAATGCCGTTGGCTTGGCGCTTGCGGAGAAGCACTTGGCTGCCCGTTACAACAAACCAGATAACAAGATTATCGACCACTACACGTAGGAGGATTGCTTTACTCTCGCATTTGTTTTTTGTTGTTTAGTAAATGGTTATTGTTATATGACTTGACTGATCAATGGCAATGGCCACGACACAGGTATGTTGTCCTTGGTGATGGGTGTCAAATGGAGGGTATTGCACATGAAGCCTGTTCTCTTGCTGGACACTGGGGGCTTGGAAAGTTGATTGGCTTTTATGATGATAATCACATCTCCATAGATGGTGATACAGAAATTGCGTTTACTGAGTCGGTTGGCGCCCGTTTTGAGGCTCTTGGTTGGCATGTTATCTGGGTGAAGAATGGTAACACTGGTTATGATGAAATTCGTGCTGCTATCGAGGAAGCAAAGGCTGTAAAAGACAGGCCCACTTTGATCAAGGTCAGATTCTATTAGTATGATAGAATTATGAGAGGTCACATCCCTGGAGATTATTGATTTGAAAAAATTCCCCTTAATCATAAATATCATAGTTGCATGACAGACTTACTGAAAAAAATAATGCGAGCAGGTTACGACTACCATTGGTTTTGGATCCCCCAACAAGTCCAACTCATACAGCGTGCATGGAAGTGCGTTGGGTGCGAAGGAAGTTGAAGCCACCAGAAAGAACCTTGGATGGCCTCATGAGCCTTTCCATGTCCCCGAGGATGTGAAGAAGTAAGAATATTTGGGCTATATTACCACATTCAGGATTACTACTGTTTCCTTTAAACTTTTTGTCGAGTGCAAAGTCATTTTTTTATGTTCTTTTGGCAGACACTGGAGCAGACATGTGGCTGATGGTGCTGCTTTTGAAGCAGATTGGAATGCTAAATTCGCTGAATATGAGAAGAAGTACCCAGAGGAAGCGGCTGAACTGAGTTCCATCATCACCGGTCAACTCCCAGTTGGTTGGGAGAAGGCTCTTCCTGTGAGTGCTTCACGTTTTGTTATTCTTACTTATCTTAGTGCACTAAAAGATCCTCCATGTTGATTAATGAATATGACATGATTCTTGCAAGAACATGCATGTCTTGATGAGAATATGAACGATGGATATGAATTGAAATATAAACAAAACTTTGTTTTCTATGTTTTTTTGTCACATAATGTTTTACTTATTGGTGAAATGCGCCTCTGCTAAAAATGTCTGTGACTCGTCTTCAGACATACACCCCCGAGAGCCCAGCCGATGCCACCAGAAACCTCTCTCAGCAAAACCTCAATGCTTTAGCAAAAGTTCTCCCGGGTCTTCTTGGAGGCAGTGCTGACCTCGCCTCGTCCAATATGACCCTTCTCAAAATGTTCGGTGACTTCCAAAAGAATTTACCAGAAGAGCGCAACGTAAGATTTGGTGTTCGTGAGCATAGTATGGGGGCCATATGCAACGGAATTGCCTGTCACAGCCCTGGCCTCATTCCTTACTGTGCAACCTTCTTCGTGTTCACTGACTACATGAGAGCAGCCATGAGAATATCTGCCTTGTCTGAAACCGGAGTTCTCTATGTGATGACCCACGATTCTATTGGTCTTGGAGAGGATGGACCGACTCATCAGCCTATCGAGCATTTGGCTAGTTTCCGTGCAATGCCCAACATATTGATGCTCCGTCCAGCTGATGGCAACGAGACAGCTGGTGCATACAAGGTTGCTGTTCTCAACAGAAAGAGACCCTCGGTCCTTGCCCTTTCTCGACAGAAATTGCCCCATCTGCCAGGAACCTCCATTGAAGGTGTGGAGAAGGGAGGCTATACCATATCAGACAATTCTACAGGTAACAAGCCTGATGTAATTCTGATTGGAACTGGTTCGGAGTTGGAAATTGCAGCGAAGGCTGGTGACGAGCTTAGGAAGGAAGGGATGGCCGTGAGAGTAGTCTCGTTCGTTTCTTGGGAGCTGTTTGATGATCAATCCAATGAGTACAAGGAAAGTGTGCTGCCAGCTGCTGTAACAGCGAGGGTTAGCATTGAGGCGGGATCAACATTTGGGTGGGGCAAGATAGTTGGATCTAAAGGTAAGGCAATTGGAATCGATAGATTTGGGGCAAGTGCACCTGCAGGGAAAATATACAAGGAATTTGGCATCACGGTAGATGCTGTTATAGCTGCAGCTAAACAAGTCTGTTAAGCTACTCGAGTTTCGACTCGAAGGATTGTATGATTATAGTGAAGCATGCAGCCCTCATCGAGCAGGGTAAGTGCTTGAAACTTGAGAGTTCCTAATAAAAGAGACTGAGATTTTAGTTTTTTTTTTTTTTCGTTTACGTTTTGTTTTTGAAACTGAGCAGCAGACTTCCCATCTTATTGGGAGAAGAGGAGAGAGATTAGGCAGTCTTGAATTTGTAACTTGATATCGATTTTACAAGATTTATGTTACTGAGTTGATAGGTACCGAGTTTGGACTTTTCTTCATAGTTTGTGCTATTGTGCCTTGTTCGTGTTATATTATCGTGTTTTGTGTTATTCATTTGGATTTGCCGAAAACATAAAAATGAATATTAATTCATTTAAAATTGATTTTTTCGTGCTTTCATGTAGCGTCAGATCAATTGAATTATTAATCTCTATTAGTATATGTTTAATTTTTTGTTGTTTCTAAATTGTACTCCCTACGGCCTGCTATTAACGGCTTACTTTTTTTTTGGACTGTATCGCTATTAATGGTTTGAACCCAAATAATAAAAATTAATCTTTTAAAAAGTGTGAATTTACTATTTTCTATTTTTTTTTATATATTTTTTTTAATTCTCGTAACTATCGAGCCATTAAATCATTAATAGCAGGATGGAAGAATATTACTCATTGTGTGGAGCAAAATCAAAATGTAATGTGGGGTCATCATTGATTACACTAGAAACTCCAAAGAGGGATCTATCAACTAACTCTTTTTGTGGTGGGTGAAAATGGTTTGTTGTCTGTGGTTGTTGAGACCTTTTGATTTTTTTTTTTTTTTTGAACGATACCTTTTGATTTTAGTTGTTCTCTTTTACATATATTTTTTTTCTTTTTTGTTTGTTTGTTTGTTTTTTTTTTAAGTTTATTTTACATATGTTCTTGTTTATAAGGAGTAGAATATAAAAAGGGAAACAGAGTGTATTTTTCATCTCATTTTCTTTTTTTAATATAATTTTACGCCACCATCTTGGTCAGCTTTTCAATATCGAAAAAATCGAACGATGTTAGATTTGCATAATTTGTAATCATCAAAGAAGATTAATATATGATGGATTTAGAAAAGAGTTAATCATGTTGACTAGTCATTTAAGATAGTAGAAATTAATAATTGGTCACCAACTTTATTTTTATAAATTCTGTCAAACTTTGAAGATTTTAGACAAAATTGCCACAAATAATCTTGACAAATATGCTACAGACGGACACCACCATTTTCAGATTTCATTTTCCAGATTCAAAAATTCTCTCTTTCCTCTCCATCTTTCTTCACCCTTCCGTCGAGCCGTCTACAACTTCCGGCGCCGTCTGCATCTTCCGTCGTCGTCTTCCTTACAAAGTCGCGCCGTCTACAACTTTCGGATATGCTTCGTCACACCCTTTCAGATCTACAGCTTCTGTCATCTTCCTCCAACCATCGCGCCGTCTCGCCCTTTCAGATCTACCAGAACTCTGAACGAAGTTCCGTGGCCAGCACCAATTCCTATACCGCTGATGCAAGCCGCTTTGAGATGAGAAAATGTGTAGCTTTCCTTCTGTCCTCATAGGCGGTAGTCAATTCATATCTCATTCATAGGTAGTTTTATAGAAGGGCAGCTTATCCCTAATTGGATTTCCTTTTCTAACTGGATTTTATTCCAAAGATGTGATCTTAGAGCTCGCTTACACTAAGTATACCTTTAGAGAATTGGCCTTTCAACGATCGGAATCGGAGGCCATGGACGAGATCTATGGATTTGCTCACTTCCACCGCTATACAAAAAACGAAAAAAAGCCGCCGTCTATCAGATTTATGGTGGTGCACTACAAGAAAATCGTTTATAGACAACACAAAATAGACAACGGGTTTAGTAAACATGTTGTTTATTAAGCTATAGACGACAGGCAACAACAAAACCGTTGTCTGTAACCGCAGTAAGACACAACGGACATAAATCCCCGTAGTCTATAACATATATAGACGACGTATTTTTAACCACGTTGTCTATTATTACATTGACAACGGCCCCGCAACTGTCGTCTATTGCCGCTCTTTATTAGACGACGCGTTTTGGAAAAACCCGTCTTCTATCGCCGCATTTTTTTTTTGTTTATTATTTTATGAAAATAAGCGCTGCATTTTTTTAATTAAATATTTCATGCGTATTTTTCTGTCTTTCATACCCCAGAAGATGGCTAGATCCCCAATTCTTAAACCTAACCCTTTACGCCCAATCCCCTCGTTCTGCCGTCTTGCTATAGATCCGCACCAATCTCGCCAGCAACAGATGCACCTCCGGCGATGTTCTCCCGTTTCGTTCCATGGCGTTGTTGTGACGATGAACCACAGAGTCGCGACTGCGCAGCCTCCACCAAGTGGTCGTCGTTGTTCCGCCATGGGTTTTGCACCCTCAGTCTCGAGTCCCTTGTCGCCGACCAAATCAACAACCGCGCCGCTGCTTCTTTGCTCCAGCTGTCGGACATCAGCCACCTCCCTGTGAGCATCTCTACCATTGCCGACTCCATCATCAACCACTGCCAATTTTGCAGCAGTTGCTTCTGCTGCGCAGGGTTTTTTTTTTTTTTTGTAATTTCATTATTGAATTCTTTAATTTCTGATTTCAATTGTTTTGATGATGATTTCTCAATTCTTCTGTTTCAATTGATTATTTTATATGTGCAGCTTCAGAAAAGCACGAAACCAACTGAAATTAATTAACTTTATATTTCTTATAATTTATGTTTTCAGTTCATCCTGATTAATTAGGTTGGATGTTTTCCAGGTTTTCTTTTGATATTATTCTTGAAAAACCTTTTAACTCTTCTTATTTATATTAATTTACTAATTAAGTAGCCAAATGTCCAGATGGAGGATTGAGTCTTACAAAATCCGGAAGTAGATTAAAATAACAAACAGGTTACTAATCTTTGACAATCTTATCTTTTTTTTTTATTGTTTTTGTTTATTTGATGGTTCAAGAAATAACAAGTTTGATATATTGATGTATCTGCTCTGCAAAATTAATAATAAACATATAAGTTTCTTTTATATAATAGGGTATGAGGATTGCTAGGTAGGGAGAGATTTGTAATGTGCCAATGATTTTACATGTAGTTGGTGTGCAGAATATATAGTCGTTGCTATTGTTTTAATTCTTTGTTTTTTTTGTGAAAAGATAGTTTTAATTCTTGGAAAAGCTTGTTCAAAATGTGTGATTCATCTGGCAATGCAAGTTTCATAAGACTCTGCAGCTTCATGTTGTTTTTCATGAATGCAAACCTTAATTATTCTTGTAATACTAAAAAATACCCAATGCTTTTCTCTACACAGCTTTGATTAGGGGATACTTGGTGAATCGAATTCCGATTTGGGGTGGCAGCTTTATATGGAGAATGTGAAATAGGTGGGTTTGGTGCAGATTTGTTTATTTTTAATGCTTTGATGGATGTGTATGTGAATTGTGGGTGGTTAGATTACGAGAAGAAGGTGTTCGAAGAAATGCTTGAATGAGTTATGTGCATTGCTTTTATGGCTTTCTTTTGTTGGGTTGGGGTTGCGGATGACCTAGATGCAAAGGAGTTTATGTTAGTCACCAAATGGCAAAATTTCTTGTTTAAGTTTAATAAAAAATAAAAAAGAACTCGTCTTTTCGACTGATTTCATGTTTCTTTGCAGTTTTTGATGAAGAATTCTATTTTTAAGATATTTGAGTTGTGAAGTGTTGTAGTGATGGCAAAAATATAAGCAAGAACTGAGTAAAAAGTGAGAAATTAAGTAGAGAAGTGAATTCAAGTGTAATTCATATTTTAGGATTCATATTCTTTTTACCATGACTAGATATTTATTGATTCCATATATAGCTTAATTTGTTGTGTTTGGACATATTGCAACAGATTATTCGAGGAATCTTGATCATTGTACCAGCTTTTGAGAAGAAAGTTGAAAAATTCAAGCAAGTATACTTTGAGCCTTTGATCATCTTGAGCCTAGAAAATTGTTAAGCTGTTCTTGAGCATACACTTTGATCTTATGTAAAATGGCTTGGATTTTTGCATGTCTTCAACTATATTTTACTAATTAATATAGTGTCAATTTACCGACCTTTTTTTTAACCTGCATCGCAAATATGGTGATGTTTTGACTGCCTAGTTGAGCTCTTTCTACCAATATCTTTAAATTATTTGTATTGTTTGTTTTTGTATCAGAATGGAGCAGACATAGCAAAGTAGCAGAGTTAATTCTAGAGAGAGAAGTAAGAGTGATGTAATCATGCAAGATACAACTATTTGAAGCTGAAAAGCAAAGACATTGTGGTTAAGAGGCTGCAAGTGCAAAGGACTGAAACATATTCTAAACTTGTTGATCATCTGATGGAAAATCACAAGGCAACAAGGAAGATGATTAGATAGACATTTGTGGCATAGTTCGGATATTAGCGAGATTGTTGTGTTGTATGCTTGAATGCCATTTTACTAAAATTGATTCAATATTAATCTTTTAGGTTTAGATGTAAAAGCTCTAAATTACTTTTGAGTATTAAGTCTAGTCTACTTTATATAAAGTAAGCTACAATTTTTTTTTTAATTTTTGCAATTGTTATAGACAACGGGGATTCCTCGTCGTCTATTACACTTATAGACAACGGGGATTCCCCGTTGTCTATAAGTGTAATAGACGACGACGAATCTCGTTGTCTATAACCGCATCCTAATAGACTACACGGCTGTAGACAACGGGCCTTTTTGTTAAAGACAACGCGGTTTATCCGTTGTCTATGACCGTTTTTCTTGTAGTGGTGGTGCACTTCTCGGATATGGCGGTGTCGGTGGTGGTGTGCAGAACACGGTGGCAAGCCATACACGAACAGATTTGAGAGACGACGCGATTTTGGTGATCTGAGCAGCGCAGATTTGTCACGGCAACGTCGTTCGTGGTTGTTGTGGCGGAGGTCTGTGCACAACGACGTCGTTCATGGTGTCAAACCAGCGATCTCATGAATCACATTTCAACGACGAAGAAAATATTCAAAGCCTGAAGCTTGCACTTTTTTAAGTTGATTAGCTTGATTTGTATTTGTGGGACGAATGGGACGAGTAGATTTAGTTCGTCCCTTTCGTACCATCAGTGTAATCTATTGTATCATTATATTTTGATGATTTTTTAAAGATATTTGGTGATTTTTGGGTTGATTGATGATGATATTTGGTTAAAATTGTGATTTAAATTGAATGGAAATCTGGAATGAAATTGGATGATTGATGAAGTCGCACTGTGTCATGGTACAACTGGTACGAAATGACAATATTCGTCCCAATAGTGTCAATTGGTGGCGCGTTGCACCTTGGTACACTTTGAACGAATGCGGTCCATTCGTACCAGTAGTACCAAGTTATGGCGTTGAGACGTAGTACACTTAGAACGAATGAGATCTGTTCGTACCAGTCGTACCAAGTTTTTACGATGCACCGTGGCACACTTGGAACGAATGTGATTTGTTCGTATCAGTCGTACCAAGTTATGGTGTTACGACGTGGTACACCTGGAACGAATGAGATCCGTTCGTACCACACTAGCTGTAACAAACCCATATTTTATGAAGTTTGTAGCATTTAACATCATGGAAGAGGACGATTCACCGAAGATGTACCTTACCCACGGCGGGGACGAAAGCCACTCATGGCAAAGACGAAAGCTACGTCGGAGAAGATGATTTGAAAGAAACGATAAATTTTTCGAAGAAGAAGATGTAGGAATAAATCAAATTGGAAAGACGACCGAGGAAGAAGATACGGTGGCGGCGGCAGAAGGGAGGCGGTGGCGGAAGAGAATCATGATAGGTGAGAAAAAGTGATAGTGAGAGTGGGTGAAAGAGAGAGAGTACGGGAGGAGAGAGCATGTGAGGAGAGAGAAAGTGAGAGTGGGAGTGGGTGGCGGCTGTAAGTGTTAATTCTCTTTGGCTCAAAGTTTACCACAATTTATTAAAATAAAGTTGGATTATAACAACTTTTTATCTCGCGAAGTTTGCAGTTGAAACCCAAATTGTAATGATTATTTATATATTTATTAGTCCTAACATTTTCTTGTTGATTATCTATGTTTTCGGGTCACCTTTTTATCGGCAGTGATGATATAAGCAAATTATAGTCAAGATTTTGGTGAATATATATGTGAACATTAATATTTGAAAGTTTGAAGTACAAGTTAAACAAGTATCGACCAAATATCAAAGAAACATAGAAAGGTGTCGAGAAGTTTTGAAAAATATTAAAGATAAGTATAATGCGCATCAGATTTTTTTCTCAAATTTTTAATTTTAAATTATCAATATCAATATTGATACCCGATGTATCCCACCGATAACTGTTAAATAACCTCAACGTTTAAATAGAAACATCACTTTCATAGTTTCATACGATATCAATACTAGCTTTTTTTCTTCTAAAAAAAAGAAACAAAAAAAGAAAAGGAACTTGATAGTTTTTGTCTTATTTGATGTCTTAAGAAAAATAAATAATAGTAAAAGAAAGGGTTAATTGCCAAATAATTCCTGACATTTTTTCAAATTCTGGTTTTTTTCCCGACTTTCTAAATTTGCGCACAAATTCATAATCTTTTAATTTTTCTGATTTTTCCATGAAAAATATTTGGAGAAAAATTCGAAAATGACATGTCAAATAAAAACTGACGTGGCGTTTAAAACGACGTCGTTTTAACTAAAACGATGTCGTTTTGATTTCAAAAATTAAAAAATTAAATGAAATAAAATTACACATTATAAACCATGCCACCTCATCATCCTTTCTTCTTTCTCACTCTCTCGCCCAGCCCCTCCTTCCTTCTCTCTTCCGCCGCCTGCAACTCTTCATCGCCACCACACGACCGGCGGCGGAGCCCCCCATCGCCACCGCGAGCAACACTCTTCTGCAACTCTCATACTCGTACACGTTTTTTTTCGAATAAGTGCACATCGCCTTCTCCACAGAATTGGACTACACAGACCATGCTTGGACCGCCAAATCAAACGCCTCCGACGAGAACGGGCATTGGTTCGTGTTTGGGTCCACAATTGAAGATAGGGTTTCGAAGCTAGACCCGATTCGAAATGCGTCGGAATCGAAGTATGGGAGATTGAGGACTGCGTCATAGTCGTGCTGGGTAGAGGAAATTTTGGAGGCGGAGAGAACAGCGGCGGTGGAGAGGATTCTGGTGGCTGGATGATTGGTTGGGTTAGAGTCGCGGGAGTGGGCGACGTACTAGCAGCAGTAGGCGAAGACCCGGCATTGGAGGAAGTAGTCGGCGGCGTACGTGGTCACACTGTGAAGGAGGGCACAACTGGTTGAGCAATCGGAAAAGGAGTGCGCGGAGATGAGGGAAGAGATGGGGCGTAAGAGATGGAGGTGCAAGCGGCGGAAGAGAAGAGGGAGGGGGCCGTGCGACAGAGAGAAGAGAGGAGAGAGAAAGGTGAAGGGATGATGTGGTGGCAAATAAGTTATTATGTGTAATTTTATTTCATTTAATTTTTTAATTTTTGAAATCAAAACGACGTCGTTTTAAACGGCACATCAGTTTTTATTTGACATGTCAATCTTCGAATTTTTTCCCAAATTTTTTTCGTGGAAAAAATCAAAAAAATTAAAAGGTGATGAATTTATGCGCAAATTTAGAAAGTCGGGAAAAAAATCAGAATTTGAAAAAATGACGGGATTTTTTTGGCAATTAACCCTAAAAGAAATCGTAGTATTATGGTTGGCAGTGGGCCCAACGAAGAAATTTGAATTTTAAAAAGGGCTCTGGCTCACGGTATGGCCCTTATCATGCTTTATCCTAACCCAATTAAATCATGAGGTTTGTCAAACTCACAGAATGCTCAAGACATGTTAATGAAATTTAACGATATTAATCATTTTATAATTAATTATATTTAAATTTAAAAATATAAATAATGAACTTTTATGTAGTGATTCCGCGCATGATTCCTAATTTCATCAGAATTAAAATGAAACTAAGGCTACTCTCTTTTATTTGATGTTTGTAATATGAAAAATGTCCCCGTCCATCGGTGCACTTTCAATTAAAAATTTATGATTACATTGTATAAATAGCTAAAGGTCAATAAATTCTTTACAATTAACAAATTTTTAATTGCATGAAGGAAGAGCAGTAGTAATTAAATACATTATTACCTCATCTTTTGATCGAATTCTCGTTTGTGGGACAAATACTCAGTGTTATGGGCTTTAAACGCCAACGATTCATCAAAAACTTCTTATAGTGCAACCGTAATTCCATCTTCTCTATCTTCTTGTAGTTGATTTATAATTATAATTTATAATTAATTTTGAATATTGAAAATATCTAAAATAATTTTCCTCCCAAGGATAGCGCAATAACAAAATTGACACATAAATTAATAACATAACATGTGGTGTAGTTAATTCGAGTTTATCACTTTGCATTGACGCATAAATTTATAGGTAAAGAAAGGAATTTATTACCTTTATCGTGTTGTTAATTTGTTATACGGTAATTATGATGCTAACACAAATTAAGACGAAGCAACATCCTTTTATATTAATTTATAGTAAGTAGCCCGTCGAAATTCGACGGGAAATAATTTTATGTTTTAATTTATATGTATACATTTTAAAAATAATTTTATATCTTATTTAGAAGTTGTGATATTGTTCGTGTTAATTATTAATCAAAATTAACAAATTAATTTTATTTCACGTATCTAAATTTATAATTATGAATGACAATGAATCTAGTATACTCATTTATTATGTATTTTCTAAATCTAAATTTGTTTAGAATTTTTCTACATGTTCGTCCTAATCTCGGTTAAAATAGTGACTTTACTGTATATACTTGTCTCAAATCCGTTGAGTAATACTCGATAAAAATATGAATACTCCAAGTAATATTAATTAAAATTAGTAAAAATCCTTCTTTATATGTTATTTGAACGGTCTCGTTGGTTTACTAAATTACTTGATAAAAATATAAGAGGCAAAACTTAGAATAGCCAAAACACATAGTAAAACACAAATGTTGGCCACAAGTTTAATTTTCACAAATTATGGCAAACATTTGCCTTTTTGGTCGAAAATACCCCTCTTGTAGATGGAAGTTACTTTTTAGTTGTCACTTTTAACTTTTGAGATTTCACTTTTTTTTCAAATCGTCCAAAACAAATTCTCTCTCATCTCTCCCCGTTTTCTGCAACCGTGCCTCCTCCATCACCGCGCCGTCTCCGCCACCGCGCCGCCTCCATCACCGCAACCGCCTACTGTCAACACATATATTCTCCACCACCACACCGTCTCCACCATGGTTCGAGCAAGCAAAAAGAAGGAAACCGTTCCAGAGAAGCGGCGACCACCAGCGCGCCAACTGAAACACGAGAAGCAAGCATACTAACGGAATTCATGGCGCAAGAACCAGAAGCACAAAATCCGACCACATCGCCGGCGAGATCTGAGGAAGAAACGGCAGAACCAACGACCACTGAACTGGATAGATTTGGAACGGACGAAGAAGAACAACCCTACGAATCGAGAATCACCGATCCTTTTGGTGAATTGTTGGTAAGATTTCATCAATTTTGTAGATCTGGAATGTAGATCTGGAAAAAAAGTTTTGAATTTTTTGATTTCGCGAGTTTCGTACGATTTGTTTTTGAATGTAGATCTGGAATGATTTAGTGGTAAGAAATGTTAAACTTCTTACCTGAATATTGAATTGTTTCGTATGAATATGTTCTTCGTACTTGAGTATTTGTACGAAGCGTGAAATTCTTACATGATACGTGGTAAGAATATCAAACTTCTTACCATGATTTGATATATTCGTGCTTGGTTAATGGTACGAATTGTAAATTCTTACCTGATACTTGGTAAGAATTTCACATTACGTACCATGGTTTCTATGTGCTTGGTTATTAGTACGAAATATGAAATTCTGGTACGAATTACGAAATTCTTACTAAGTATACGTACCATGGGTTTCTATGTGCTAGGTTATTAGTACGAAATATGAAATTCTTACATGATACTTAGTAAGAATTTCGTAATTCGTACCAGCATATCACTTGAAACCTGGTACGAAATGTGAAATTCTTACATGGTAATTAGTAAGAATTACCGTGTACCATCTCAGAGTGTGGCATGCAGTTTGGAATCTAGCGAATGGTATGAATTACATTTATTTCGTAACCAGCGTGTAACACCTCGGTACGAATTTAATATAAATTCGTACCCCATGTTGCATCAGATTGCACGAAATCCTTGCAATTCGTAACAAGAGTATCATCGTCTGGATACGATCCTTACATATTCGTACCGTGTACCATATCAGAGTGTGGCATGCAGTTTGGAATCTAGCGAATGGTACGAATTACATTTATTTCGTAACCAGCGTGTAACACCTCGATACGAATTTAATATAAATTCGTACCCTTTATTGCATCAGATTGCACGAAATCCTTGTAATTCGTAACAAGAGTATCATCGTCTGGGTACGATCCTTACATATTCGTACCGTGTACCATATCAGAGTGTGGCATGCAGTTTGAAATCTAGCGAATAATACGAATTACATTTATTTCGTAACCAGCGTGTAACACCTCGGTACGAATTTAATATAAATTCGTACCCCATGTTGCATCAGATTGCACGAAATCCTTGCAATTCGTAACAAGAGTATCATCGTCTGGGTACGATCCTTACATATTCGTACCATGTACCATATCAGAGTGTGGCATGCAGTTTGGAATCTAACGAATGGTACGAATTATATTTATTTCGTAACCAGCGTGTAACACCTCGGTACGAATTTAATATAAATTTGTACCCCATGTTGCATCAGATTGCACGAAATCCTTGCAATTCGTAACAAGAGTATCATCGTCTGGGTACGATCCTTACATATTTGTACCGTGTACCATATCAGAGTGTGGCATGCTGTTTAGAATCTAGCGAATGGTACGAATTACATTTATTTCGTAACCAGCGTGTCACACCTCGGTACGAATTTACATATAAATTCGTACCGTACGTGGCATCACTTTGCACAAAATACATGCAATTCGTAACAATAGTGTCAACTTCGGGTACGAATTACGGTTATTTCGTAATCGGCGTGACACACCACAAGACGCCCGATGGGAGCTATGCTTCCCACCCGCTAAAGTCAATAACACATTCAAGCGGCAAGACGACGAGCGTGGGCTCTACGCATTGATGTACGTCGAGCAAATTCTATCAACGAAGCCATTGCCAAAGAGCTTGAAAGACCAAAGCAGTGGAACTTTATCGAGACCACATTGCAAGGACCATTTATGGTCATAGCACGGATGAAATTTTGTTCCAATTCTTATAGAAGCACTTTAGTATGTCGAACAAAAACTATATATATTTTGCTAGTAATATGCTTAATCTATGTTAATATTATGTACATATTACGATGTTGTATATTTTGTAATATCTGAGAAAAGTATTGTATTTATTCTGTAACTATTATGTAAATTATTGTATGAATATTACGAGGTACGAAATGTATGTTTCGTTCTATAACACAGTACGAAAAACAACATTTCGTACCCAGCTTGAAAGACCATTTCGTACCCTATATCGTTAACAAAACTTCAACATAGTTGCACGGTACAAAATTCAACCATTTCGTACCCTATATCGGTACAAAATTAAACCATTTCGTACCGTGTTATCTCAATTAGAACCTTTATATCGCGGCACGATATAAAAGTTCTAACTTTGGTAACACAATACGAAATTCAAACATTTCGTACCACAATATCGGTACGAAATTCAACCATTTTGTACCGGGATATAAAAGTTCTATCTTTGGTAACACGGTACGAAATTCAATCATTTCGTACCACGATATAAGTACGAAATTGAATCATTTCGTACCGTGTTAGCAAAGTTAGAACCTAATATCACGGTACAAAATTCAACCATTTCTTCCCACGATATAAAGGTTCTAACTTTGGTAATACGGTACGAAAATCACCCATTTCGTACCACGATATGGGTACGAAATTGAACCATTTCGTACCGTGTTATCAAAGTTAGAACCTACTATCACGGTACGAAATTCAACCATTTCGTACCACGATCTAAGAGTTCTAACTATGGTAACACAGTACGAAATTCAATCATTTCGTACCACGATATAAAAGTTCTAACTTTGGTAACACGGTACGAAATTCACCCATTTTGTACCACGATATGGTACGAATTTAATATAAATTCGTACCGCACGTGGCATCAGATTGCACGAAATACATGTAATTCGTAACAACAATGTCAACGTCTGGGTACGATCCTTACATATTCGTACCGTGTACCATATTAGAGTGTGGCATGCAGTTTGGAATCTAGCGAATGGTACGAATTACATTTATTTCGTAACCAGCGTGTAACACCTCGGTACGAATTTAATATAAATTCGTACCCCATGTTGCATCAGATTGCACGAAATCCTTGCAATTCGTAACAAGAGTATCATCGTCTGGGTACGATCCTTACATATTCGTACCATGTACCATATCAGAGTGTGGCATGCTGTTTGGAATCTAACGAATGGTACGAATTATATTTATTTCGTAACCAGCGTGTAACATCTCGGTACGAATTTAATATAAATTTGTACCCCATGTTGCATCAGATTGCACGAAATCCTTGCAATTCGTAACAAGAGTATCATCGTCTGGGTACGATCCTTACATATTCGTACCGTGTACCATATCAGAGTGTGGCATGCTGTTTAGAATCTAGCGAATGGTACGAATTACATTTATTTCGTAACCAGCGTGTCACACCTCGGTACGAATTTACATATAAATTCGTACCGCATGTGGCATCACTTTGCACAAAATACATGCAATTCGTAACAATAGTGTCAACTTCTGGGTACGAATTACAGTTATTTCGTAATCAGCGTGACACACCACAGTACGCCCAGTGGGAGCTATGCTTCCCACCTGCTAAAGTCAATAACACATTCAAGCAGCAAGACGACGAACCTGGGCTCTACGCATTGATGTACGTCGAGCAAATTCTATCAACGAAGCCATTGCCAAAGAGCTTGAAAGACCAAAAGCAGCTGGAACTTTATCGAGACCACATTGCAAGGACCATTTATGGTCATAGCACAGATGAAGCCCATGTTCCAATTCTTATAGAAGCACTTTAGTATGTCGAACAAAAACTATATATATTTTGCTAGTAATATGCTTAATCTATGTTAATATTATGTACATATTACGATGTTGTATATTTTGCTGTAATATCTGAGAAAAGTATTGTATTTATTCTGTAACTATTATGTAAATTATTGTATGAATATTACGAGGTACGAAATGTATGTTTCGTTCTATAACACAGTACGAAAAACAACATTTCGTACCCAGCTTGAAAGACCATTTCGTACCCTATATCGTTAACAAAACTTCAACATAGTTGCACGGTACAAAATTCAACCATTTCGTACCCTATATCGGTACAAAATTAAACCATTTCGTACCGTGTTATCTCAAATAGAACCTTTATATCGCGGCACGATATAAAAGTTCTAACTTTGGTAACACAGTACGAAATTCAAACATTTCGTACCACAATATCGGTACGAAATTCAACCATTTTGTACCGGGATATAAAAGTTCTATCTTTGGTAACACGGTACGAAATTCAATCATTTCGTACCACGATATGAGTACGAAATTGAATCATTTCGTACCGTGTTAGCAAAGTTAGAACCTAATATCACGGTACAAAATTCAACCATTTCGTCCCACGATATAAAGGTTCTAACTTTGGTAATACGGTACGAAAATCACCCATTTCGTACCACGATATGGGTACGAAATTGAACCATTTCGTACCGTGTTATCAAAGTTAGAACCTACTATCACGGTACGAAATTCAACCATTTCGTACCACGATCTAAGAGTTCTAACTATGGTAACACAGTACGAAATTCAATCATTTCGTACCACGATATAAAAGTTCTAACTTTGGTAACACGGTACGAAATTCACCCATTTTGTACCACGATATGGTACGAATTTAATATAAATTCGTACCGCACGTGGCATCAGATTGCACGAAATACATGTAATTCGTAACAACAATGTCAACGTCTGGGTACGATCCTTACATATTCGTACCGTGTACCATATTAGAGTGTGGCATGCAGTTTGGAATCTAGCGAATGGTACGAATTACATTTATTTCGTAACCAGCGTGTAACACCTCGGTACGAATTTAATATAAATTCGTACCCCATGTTGCATCAGATTGCACGAAATCCTTGCAATTCGTAACAAGAGTATCATCGTCTGGGTACGATCCTTACATATTCGTACCGTGTACCATATCAGAGTGTGGCATGCAGTTTGGAATCTAGCGAATGGTACGAATTACATTTATTTCGTAACCAGCGTGTAACACCTCGGTACGAATTTAATATAAATTCGTACCCCATGTTGCATCAGATTGCACGAAATCCTTACAATTCGTAACAAGAGTATCATCGTTTGGATACGATCCTTACATATTCGTACCGTATACCATATCAGAGTGTGGCATGCAGTTTGGAATCTAGCGAATGGTACGAATTACATTTATTTCGTAACCAGCGTGTAACACCTCGGTACGAATTTAATATAAATTCGTACCCCATGTTGCATCAGATTGCACGAAATCCTTGTAATTCGTAACAAGAGTATCATCGTCTGGGTACGATCCTTACATATTCGTACCGTGTACCATATCGAGTGTGGCATGCGGTTGGAATCTAGCGAATAGTACGAATTACATTTATTTCGTAACCAGCGTGTAACACCTCGGTACGAATTTAATATAAATTCGTACCCCATGTTGCATCAGATTGCACGAAATCCTTGCAATTCGTAACAAGAGTATCATCGTCTGGATACGATCCTTACATATTCGTACCATGTACCATATCAGAGTGTGGCATGCAGTTTGGAATCTAACGAATGGTACGAATTATATTTATTTCGTAACCAGCGTGTAACACCTCGGTACGAATTTAATATAAATTTGTACCCCATGTTGCATCGGATTGCACGAAATCCTTGCAATTCGTAACAAGAGTATCATCGTCGGGTACGATCCTTACATATTCGTACGTGTACCATATCGAGTGTGGCATGCTGTTTAGAATCTAGCGAATGGTACGAATTACATTTATTTCGTAACCAGCGTGTCACACCTCGGTACGAATTTAATATAAATTCGTACCAAATGTGCCATCAGATTGCACGAAATACATGCAATTCGTACAACAAAGAATGCCAACGAATGTAAGAAATACAAAATCGACGAACTGTAAATTCATGAGCTTCATGAGAAACCTAGATCTAAATATATAATTACCTCCATACAATTACAAATAATTACAGAAACAGTTGTGGGTAAATATTTCAGAGGATTCGCCGCCGTATCGCCGCCACCGATCTATAAATACGCCGCCGCAGATCTAGAAAATTGACCGCCGTATCGCCGTGAATTAATCCACCGCCGCCGACAACCAACTGAAAAGAAAAAAAAAATGAGAAAGATGAGCTCGAGCTCATCGACCTGAAAGAGAGAAAAATATACCACCGCCACCGTTCTACGAAAATATACCTCCACAGATCTATGATGGGCGGAATAGAGGCGATGGTGGTGGTGGCATAGAGAAAGAAATAAGAGAATGGAAAGAGAGAGAAAGTGAGAAGAGAAAACACAGCAGCAGCAGGAAAAAATGAGAAGAGAGAGAGAGGGAAGGGAAAAATAAGGAAAGAGAAAAAGAAAGAGAGAGAAAAAGTAAGGGTATTTTGGTCCGTAAAGGCAAATGTTTGTCATAATTTGTGAAAATTAAACTTGTGGCCAACTTTTGTGTTTTACTATCTCATGTGGCTAAAAAGGTGTATTTTCTCAAAATATAAACAAAGTTAATATGAATTAAAATTAGTAAAAATCCTTCCCTTTTAAGTATATTTGAACCGTCTCGTTGGTTCATGTTAAATCGATATCTCTAATCTTTGTCAAAATGCGAAAAAAATATGTTCACATCTTCAAAGTAATATTAATTAAAATTAGTAAAAATTCTTCTTTCTATGTTATTTGAACCGTCTCGTTGGTTTATGCTAAATTATTCAATAAAAATCTAAACAAATTTAATATTAATTAAAATTAGTAGAAATTCTTCTTTTAAGTATATTTGAACCATCTCGTTGGTTCATGCTAATTAAATCGATATATCTAATCTTTGTCAATTTTATAATATTAAATATATATATATATATTATTATATATGAATTAAGAATGTATAAAATAAGGATTTATAAGAATGTATTACGAAATTATTATTATTTTAATATATGTAATAGAAGAAATTAATTAAATAGAGGGAAAGATAAATATGAGATGTGATTAATAGATAAACATGTGATATTTCAAAAATATGAAATTAATAAAATTTTAATTAATAAAAATTAGAATATATATATATATATGAATTAAAATTAGACAAATTACCATAATAAAGGAAAATCTGAACTGAGGGGGCAACTTTATTTTCGTATTAGTAATAGACAAGTAAGTAGCCCTTCGAAATTCGAAGGGAAATAACTTTATGTTTTAATTTATATGTATATATTTTAAATATAATTTTATATTTTATTTAAAAATTGTGATGTTGTTCGCGTTAATTATTAATCAAACTTAGAAAATTAATTATTTCACGTATCTAAATTTATAATTAGGAATGATAATGGATCGGGTATACTCATTCATTATGTATTTTTTTTAAATCTAAATTTATTTAGAATTTTTCAACATGTTCGTTCTAATCTCGGTTAAAATAGTGACTTTACTGTATATACGCGTCTCAAATCCGTTGAGTAATACTCGATAAAAATATGAACACTCCAAGTAAAATTAATTAAAATTTGTAAAAATCATTCTTTATAAGTTATTTGAACCGTCTCGTTGGTTTATGCTAAATTATTCGATAAAAATCTAAACAAAGTTAATATATTAATTAAAATTAGTAAAAATCCTTCTTTTTAAGTATAATCATTCTTTCTATGTTATTTGAACCGTTTCGTTGGTTTATGCTAAATTACTCGATAAAAATCTAAACAAAGTTAATATTAATTAAAATTTGTAAAAATTATTCTTTTTAAGTATATTTGAATCGTCTCGTTGGTTTATGCTAAATTGATATCTCTAATCTTTGCCAAAATGCGGAAAAAGTCTCAAATCCGTTGAGTAATACTCGATAAAAATATGAACACTCCAAGTAAAATTAATTAAAATTAGTAAAATCCTTCTTTTTAAGTATATATTTGAACCGTCTCGTTAGTTTATGTTAAATCGATATCTCTAATCTTTGCCAAAATGTGGAAAAAATATGTTTACATCTTCAAGTTTTTTTTTGTTCTTTTCTTTAGCTACCTATCCACATTTGATTCAATGTATATATAATCTAGAAAGCACTAATCGAAGTTTTTAGAAAAACATGAATGAAAAACGAAAAAGATTCCATATAGACATGTTGATTAAATATATTTATTTAGTCTTCATAGGGATTTTCATTTACAAATTTTCTATAGATTATTATATATGAATTAAGAATGTATAAAATAATGATTTATAAGAATGCATTCCGAAATTGTTATTATTTTAATATGCATAATAGAAGAAATTAATTAAATAGAGGGAAAGATAAATATGAGATGTGATCTATAGATAAACATGTGATATTTAAGAATATGAAATTAATAAAATTTTAATTAATAAAAATTAAAATTAGAATATATATGAATTAAAATTAGATAAATTACCAGAATAAAGAAAAAACTCAACAGAGCATCGTGGAAAGGGTAACTTCAAACGTTACATTTTAGGTCTTCATAATTTAAGATAATCAGATAAAGAGGGAAAAAGTTTATGTACAAGCATAACGAAAGAGTAATTAATGCTTTCATCATTTACAGGAACTTCGGAGATAGTTCAACAATTAAATTTAATATGACACATAAAAGTCTATTAGAATTCAATAACAACATGGATAGATCAATACTACAATATTTAATAGTTTATTAATATCATTATACACAAAAATATAAATATAAATAAATTACAAATATAAATTAAATACATATATAATGAATATAATAATAATCATAATGATAGATTCGAATTAGAATATATGAATATATATATGTATATATATATATATAATTAATTAAATTGATTCACTAATACTTTTCGAGCACTTACAATTTTATACATAATCTAATTAACAATATAATTTTATAATTGTATATAATATAATAAAGTAAACTTTAATGAATATATTACCACATATGAACGTAAATTTTTTTATAATATTAAATATATATATATATTATATGAATTAAGAATGTATAAAATAAGGATTGATAATAACGTATTCCGAAATTGTTATTATTTTAATATGTGTAATAGAAGAAATTAATTAAATAGAGGGAAAGATAAATATGAGATGTGATTAATAGATAAACATGTGATATTTCAAGAATATGAAATTAATAAAATTTTAATTAATAAAAATATATATATGAATTAAAATTAGACAAATTACCAGAATAAAGAAAAATATGAACGGAGCACCGTGGAGAGGGCAGCTTTATTTTCGTATTAGTAATAGATTATTAATTTTTGGGTTAATTTGGTATAAAACCATAAAGAATTCCCAAATTCTGGTTTTTCCCACAAACTTTTAATTTTGTTTCTAAAACCATAAACTTTCAATATTTCCGAAATTTCCCCCAAAATCAAATTCCGGCCAAATCGAAATGATGTGGCATCAGAAATTGCTGACGTGTACTTTTTATTAAAGAGTTAATTTGGTATAAATCCATAAAGAATTCCAAAATTCCGGTTTTTCCCATGAACTTTTTAATTTTATTTCTAAATCCATAAACTTTCAGTTTTTTTAAAATTTTTAAAATAAATAGATTTTGCCATGTTAATTCTAAACAAACGTGTATTGATTTAGTCATGTTAATTTGTATCTTATACACGTACAAAAATTATATGAATGAATGTAGTTGATTTGCTTCTTTTTGTCGTCCTAAGATACAATTATTCATGTTGGTCCCAAGACGGATACCTTGGTGTAGAGGGGGGGGTGAATACACCAAGGTTTAAAAATTTTTCCAAGTTAAAACTCTTTTCAGAGAGCTGGCTGTGTTCGATCCAGCTGGATGACAGCTTGATCGACACAGCTGGCTGTGTGTGTGTGCGGAATGTGGTGGATTTGGAAAGTCCGTCTGTTGCTTCAAATATATTGCAAAGCTCTGTTTCACTTTTCACTTAGTCAGTTTATGCAGATTGAAATGTATGCTTATGAGGGTTAGTAACATGCATAAAACAAAGCGATAAATGACAGAGCAATTTTAACGTGGTTCGGAGTAACCCCTCCTACGTCCACGACCAGATTCACTGGTAATTCACTACCACTTGGTTTCCAAGTACCAAGCAACTTCACAACTCTAACCCGAGCTGTGTTCCAACAGTTTGCGGGCACTGTCAAGCCTACACCTTCGCTCCGGGTGCGAAGAACCTAACCACTCGAATTACACGCTTCGAGCAAGCGTACCTTTACCTAACCTTTCTGGGTTTGGGTTTGGGTTTGGGTATGGTTTTCCAACTATGAACGAGTTCTTACAATGAAGAACAAGGAGTATGATGAACTCGTTCAAACTAGGCTTAAGATATTTATTCTGATCTATTCTGCCTATGACTGAATATGTGAACAACTAAGAACACAGCTGACTGGCTGGGTGTTCTTGAAAGATTTGGCTTTGAAGATCGTTGTTCATTTTTCTGTTTTCTTCTATTTCTTCAGTCGTCTTGCCAGCCTCCTCTTCAATGGTGGAGGAGAGATATATATAGGTGGAGATTCAAACTAGCCGTTGGAAGAGAGTCGTTTGAATCTTACCTACTCTTGTTGACTTCTGGCCTTTACCTACGAAGTAGGTCTGCATCTGCAGAAGCTAGTTCTTCTCTGATCTGACTGCGTCAGATAAGATCTTCTGATATCGGGATCTTGTTTTTGAGAAGGTCTTCGTCTTCGAGCTGCTAAGCGTCTCTGCTGTATCTTCAGCGGCTTGGCCTCTGCTGTGTCTTGACTTCTAAGCTGTGTCTTAGACCTGTGTTGTATCATCAACCTGAGCTGTATCTTCAACCTGAGCTGTGTCACTGACCTGAGCTGTGTTTTTAGACCTGAGCTGTGTTAACGACACTAAGCTGGGTCTTTTACACTGAGCTGGGTTTTTGACACTAAGCTGGGTTTCTGTCACTGAGCTGGGTCTTGATACTGCAAGATCTTTGACTCTGCTTGATCTTGCTCGCCGAGTCGCTCGCCGAGTTCTTAACCGTTCGCTTAGCCGTGTCTTCTCGTCTTCAGCGAATCTACCTGTAAACTAAGAAACTCTATAAGCTCAAACAGGTGAGCTGAAAAACGCTTAGGCTTGTGCGATCATCTACTCGGTTGGGGTCAGCTGGGTTTTGGTATCCAATCAAAACTCTATTAATTTTCCCAACAATTCATTTATTCAAAGAACATATTCATACAAATAAGGACGATATTTATGCATACAATTATTGTACGTGTATACGATACAAATTAATATGGCTAAATCAATAGACGTTTGTTTAGTAATTAACATGCAAAATCTATTTATTTTAAAAATTTCAAAATAATCGAAAGTTTATGGATTTAGAAACAAAATTAAAAAGTTCATGGGAAAAATCGGAATTTTGGAATTCTTTATGGATTTATACCAAATTAACTCTTTAATAAAAGTACACGTCATCAATTTTCGGTGCCACATCATTTCGATTTGGTCGGAATTTGATTTTGGGGGAAATTCCGGAAATATTGAAAGTTTATAGTTTTAGAAACAAAATTAAAAGTTTGTGGGAAAAACCAGAATTTGAAAATTCTTTATGGTTTTATACCAAATTAACCCTTAATTTTTAGTTCCTTTGCAAAGCAGTTAGTCAAATAACTTTGTTTTAGTTGAGTTAGTCAAATAACTAAGTGAGTATCATCAAGTTTATGTGCACATTTTGTGCTGGATTTAATTAACTTCTAATCCAATTATTGGATATATATACTTCTTTGAGAAAGATGCCAAAAATTAGTTTGAATTTAAAACGAATAAACGTTACCTTTTATATTTGTATGTGTGAAGTTCGGTTTCGACTCAAATATGATAAGTAAGAGTAAAGTAAAATATACATATAAAATCAAATAGATTGAGTTCGATTGTGTTAAAATTAATTAGATAACAGTAAATTCAACTTGACTGGTTCATCGCAATCTTATATTACGGAATAAATAAATTAAAATAAAATTATAGCAAGAAATATTTATAATTTTCTGTTTGTATATTTCCGATAATAAAAGGGGTTAAAAGTAAGGAGTATCTAAAAAATTGTAGAACAAATTTACATTGAAAGTTTTTACAAAGCATTCTAAGCGCACACAGAAGAAAATGAGGAAAGAATAGTAAATACCCAATTCTAGCAAAATTTTCAGATTTGTATTCATTAAAGATTTTTTAGTATAACAGGAATAATTGACTGATAGAACATGAAATATATTTTGACTAATATATAGACTAATAAGGAATTTTTAATGATAATGGGAGGCTAACAAAATTCCTAATCCCCACATATCTCTCACCATCATTTGACTTGCGAATTAGGAACCTTTAAATATTTATTTACCTCAAAAATCTCCCATCCACACATTTCCAACAAACAAGCCTTAAGTTACAACAACCCTAATATGATATCATTGTTATCATATAATCCCAATATTAAGCGTCCTAGTAAAATTCCTACTGCACTAATTACTAAGAAGATCTAATCAAATCAAAAAGGAATCTAACAAATTGTAATATTTTTTTTTAGGAAATCTAATAAATTGTAATTATTACTTCTTTTTTTAGAGAAATTCTAATTATTGGACTTGATAAATGTTAAACAACAAAACCCTCTTCTTATAACAAGCACTTCTGTAGTTCTGTTTGCCATAATCGAATAAAAAGTTTTTTTTTTTTTTTTTTTTTTGGCGCATTTGAAGGAAAAACAATGATCTTGGAAGAAGTCATTGAAGGAGAAAGCATAGTCCAAAATTGCATTAACTTTACTAATCATGTTAATTAAGACTAACAAAATGCATTAATTATAGCTCCATTTGGACTCCCTCTTAATTAAATCATTAGTCTACTCTAACTCCTCAATTTTAGTCCATTTTATTTTAAACTTACTTCAAACCCCATCCTTCTCCCTCCTCCTCCTCCAAATCCCTGCATTCTTCTCTTTCCACTCACTCATTCTTATTCTCTTTCTCTCTCTTCAAAATCCATATCTTTTTTTTTCGACATTTAAAAATCCAGAATAAGATCTCCGTAGAGAACCAATCTCTTCAAGAAACCTGATTCCACATCAATAAAACTCTATTGCTCGTATTTTTAAGAAACCCTTTTTGATTCTTTCCCCCAATCTGCGATACCGCATTCATCGGAAACAAGAAAGGGAAACACAGAGAGGAAAACAGAAGAAAAGATCAAATCTTGATTGCCCCCGATTCCTGGTTTTAGGGAATCCGAGAAATTCTGCAGATTGGAGCGGGACAGAGGGTGGATTCCGAAGTGGGGATTTCTCAAATCTTCAAGATTTTCAGTGGATTGTATTACAGATGAAGCACATTGACAGCCCATCAACCCCTGGGAAATTCAAGATGGAGAAATCTCCGTACAATAGGCTGCGGCTGCAATCTTCAATAGCTAAGCTCACTTTTTGGTCTTTTTTATTTCTCGGAATGATTTTTGTATTCTTTTATAGATCACCGTCTTCATCAAACCCCGCCCCCTCCGATCTTTCTAGAAGGTCCCTTAGAACTAGCTCATACGCAGGTCCTAATTTCGAAAAGAGGGTTAGACAATCTGCTAAACCTAGGTCAAGACACGGTATGTCTGTGTTGGTTACAGGTGCTGCTGGTTTCGTGGGAACCCACGTCTCCGCCGCCCTTAAGAGGCGAGGCGATGGCGTTTTAGGGCTCGATAATTTCAATAGTTACTATGATCCGTCGCTTAAGAGGGCGAGGCAGGTGCTTCTAGAGCGCAGTGGGGTGTACATTGTGGAGGGTGATATCAATAATGGTGCATTGTTGGCTAAGTTGTTTGATATAGTGCCTTTTACTCATGTTATGCATCTAGCAGCACAGGCCGGTGTGCGTTATGCCATGGAGAATCCTAGCTCGTACGTGCACAGCAACATTGCTGGCCTTGTTAGTGTGCTTGAGTTTTGCAAGAATGCAAATCCTCAGCCTGCTATAGTGTGGGCGTCGAGTAGTTCAGTATATGGACTGAACACAAAGGTGCCCTTTTCTGAGAGGGATAGGACTGATCAACCTGCTAGTTTGTATGCAGCCACTAAGAAGGCTGGTGAGGAGATTGCACACACCTATAACCACATACATGGGCTTTCACTGACAGGGTTGAGATTTTTCACGGTTTATGGACCTTGGGGCAGGCCGGACATGGCGTACTTCTTTTTTACAAGGGATATCTTGAAAGGGAAGTCTATCCCTATCTTTGAGGCGCCTAATCATGGCACTGTGGCGAGGGACTTCACCTTCATTGAGGATGTAGTGAAGGGTTGTTTAGCTGCATTGGATACTGCAGAGAAGAGTACTGGCAGCGGTGGCAAGAAGAAGGGGGCAGCTCAATTGCGCATTTATAATTTGGGGAACACGTCTCCTGTGCCTGTGGGGGATCTTGTGAGCATTTTGGAGAAGTTGCTTAAAGTGAAGGCAAAGAGGTTGGTCATGAAGTTGCCGAGGAATGGGGATGTGCCGTTTACACATGCTAACATAAGTTTGGCTGAGAGAGAGCTTGGTTATAAGCCCACAACAGATCTGCATACCGGGTTGAAGAAATTTGTCCAATGGTATCTCAGTTACTACGTTGATGGAAAGAAGAGCGCACAGTGATACAGTTTTTTTTAATATGAATTGTGCGGTAGGATCGTTGTATTCTTGTTCATTTCGATTCATATGATTGTTTTCTGAACTATTTTGTTCACCCCCTCCGATTATCTTGTTATCACATATCTTGATAATGTCATATAAAGATAATATCCATGATCCGACAATGAAGAAGCTCTTGTGGTTGCTGGGCTTTGTCCTTTGGTGTTCTGACCTGCATCGAAGGACAAATCAAATATGGTCTCCAATAGGATTGTGATTGTTGTAATTTTACCATTGTAGAATTCCTTACTGAGAGCCATTTACTCATTGATGGACATGTAAAATTTGGATCCAATTCAAATAAAATTAGCAGTGAATAGTTTGGCTGCTAAACCTTCCACATAAGTTTCTCCTATAAACTTGGACTTCATCACCTGCATAATTATCATTGCTGTCAGGTTTCACATTGTTGGGTTTAACCAAACTTCATTGGCTCTCTTATTAGTGCAGTGTTGTTACATTGCTTTGTTCTTGTCGGGCATGTGATAAGATGATACATGTGTGTTAATCAATTGTATTTTCAGGGGCTCTGCGTTTTATATACTGTTGCAGCTACATTTTGGAGAATTGGGTGGCTAGGTCTGATAATGGATCTTCACTTTTTTCTTGAGAAGCTAAATGTGATTCTGGATTCGTTCTTTTAGGACCTAACATACATGAGGTTGGTGTGATTGTCATTTGGTAGGGAAGTCGTTCATTAACCTATCTGGATTTAAGGATATTGCTACTTGTTTATTTGAATTCATATGCATCTAGTAGAGTTGAATTCATCATGTTATGACTTTATGAGAAAGATGTGTAGAATTTTGTTACTATTGCTGCCATAGTTACTTTAGTTGTCATGCTCTTTAGAGTTAGTTGAAAAGCTTGCAGTTGTAGGTTGAGAAAGGGAAGCACGACTAAATTGTGGCATAATCAAAGAAAGGTCTATTTCGATTATTTATGCAGATTAGGTTTGTGGTCACCTTCATGCAATATGTAGCATTGTTACTTGTGATTTGTTGCGTCCTTTTCTTGACTTTGTTATCTATATTAAGTATAAAATGATCAACCAACAAAAGATGAACTGTAGCTCAATTTCGTGCAATTTTCATGTCGTGCTTCCCAATTCTGCATAGCTAGTTCAGTTTCCATGAAGATCTTTGGTCCTTGTTTCGATCATCTTTTTCTTGTTGAATGAGAATAACCAGCCATTTTTCTGAATAGGCGATCTTTACCCTCGTGGATTTTATGCATAGGTCACCCTTTCGTTTAATGATTTCAACTTGTTTCAGTAGTTTGGTTTTATTTTCCTGCACTGAAATCAGAATAGGGATATATCGCTGCCAAAGGGACTAATAAGATTTGAATAATCAATACAAAATGGTTGTTTCAACCCTCTCTCTCTCTCTCTCTCTCAGTGCACATGCATAGGTTCACATTCAGCTCGGTTTCTTGATCTATTCAATTCCAATATCCTGCCATTCAAAATCAATAATTCCTTCAAATAAACAAGATTACACACAAACACCCAGGACTAAAGTTATATTCCTCCAAAATGCACTTCATTGAATAAAATACAAGCGTTTAAACTATTCGAGTATTAATAGTAGGACTAAAGTGTCCAGTAAAAACGGTTCTAAAAGACAAATTTGTACAAGCATTCATAAACATTATAGCATATGAACTTTGCTCCCTGCCACATCCTCCTTTGTGATGTTTTGTAAAAGGAAATCGAGATCATCTAAGTCTACATAAACATCTCCGTCTTTACCTTGAATGAAGGCAGTCGACCAGAATACCATTCTTTTGCATTGCTATTTAAAAGGTATAGGCCGTCTCTAAGGCCATGATTCTATCTTCTGGAAGTACTTCACAGGCACAACTCCATTAAAACCCTCAGTTAAAATCACCTTGTTGTCTGATACGTAAAGTTTAATTCCCTCTTGAGTACAGGACAAGGAAGAATGTGAGAAATGCAATATAAAACCATAAGATGTATGTTGTGAACTATTAAATTCAGTATTTATATAGTAGTACCTTCCAGAGCTTTTCTCACATCAAGAAAGATTAACATGTCAACATCTCGCCTCATACCTGAAAAATCATATCGTACATATGAACACATCATTCACAAATATGCTGATTTTAATGCAAGTGTTGAGTATTATAAGTCCTTCCATTTCCCTCCACCCTAAAAGTATTATTCCAGCTCGTAAAACAAGGGGCGAGGAGATCACAATGGCAATTGTACATATCAGGTATGAAGCTAAGCACCCAGAACAAGGTTAAAATATTTGTTGTATGGAGCAATTTAAGAGTGATATTCTTTTAACTTACGCCACTTGTTCTAGGAGAATGTAAAGACAAGATGTAAAGAACAAGGAAATATTATAAGCGTGAAATCTTGGAAGTGGGAAATAACTTACCACTAACAACTTCTGCATTCGTTGGCAAGCCACTGGAGAAATGCACGTGTAACCTCTGCATGCGCTTGAGACCCTCCCGTAGGATTGATTCCAAGTTTGTCTTGTAGGTCCCATGCACGCAAACTTATAAAACCAAGCAAGGAGAAAAGATGCATAAAATATTTAAAACAGTTTACTGTATATGACAATGGAAAAGGAGGGCGATCGTTGTAGAATCTAACCTGGAACTTCTTCAAGTGAAAGTACAGGTTTCAGCAAGCTCTCTGTTTCCACTGTCTGTCAAAGCACAATGAAGGATCTTTGAAAAGAATGAAATCATAAAATGACACAGCCAGTAAGACATGAAAGAGAATTAGCATCTCAAAATCAAAATTCCAGAACAATGAATATGAGAACCCGAAATTTTCAGAAAAATGAATATGAGAAAAACCAAAGATTCCAGTCCACAATTTTAGACACCAAGTAAGCACACAGGTGAACATTCCGAAACAATAAACAGAGAGAGGGTTAAAGTAGACCAATTAAAATGCCGGCAGGTCACAATTTTAGGTATAATGATAAATCAATTGGAATTTCAGTACCATACTCCATATATAAGTATTTTACCTCACATCACATGTTGCCAATGCATGCGTCCTAGAACTCACTGATGTCAATTTGTTAAAAATTAATGAGGTACTTGAGTTCGTCTCTAGGTTTAAGTTGTCAAGAAAATCCCATTTTCGAAAAATTCTAATGAGCTAAATTAATTGATTCCATAGTTTCTGTAACTTGACATCCACGCATTGCTGTTTAAACTTTGTATCATTCGAATGATTAAAGATTTTCTAACTTGTTCATGCAAGTACGCTCCTGCTGTGGAAAGAAACAAACAGGAATCATGAAATGCATAGAACATTTTAGAACACATGCTGATGAGAACTTTGAGTTATTATTTCTTTTTCGATACTCAAACCAAAATACAGCCTCTTTTGCAATCTTTCATAAGGTATATTACCACTATACTGTGACCTTGATTTGCACGAATCAGAAGCTCTCCATTTTCTTCCAACAGGTTAAACCGCTGCTTGTTATCAAGTCTGACAGCCTGTGAGCATATTATAATTATAAATAAATATTTTCAACATAAACTAAATAGAAATAGAAACAAATGACTTGGCTAATGAAAAACATGCATCAAAAGAAAACAAAACTACATACGATACTCATAGCTAATAAAATTGCAAATTAAGAGTCAAACCTCTCTAACATCTTCAATTGTGTGCGATACAAGTGGAATATTCGCCAAAGTTTTCAGATTTAACTTGAGCAGATCTTGGACCTTGACATAGCCATCATTCCTCATATCCAATTTCAGCTCAGAAGCCTTGTGTCTCAATATGCGCGTTCTGAAGTTTTTATAACAAAGTAGATAATATGACTAATAAGAATACTGTTGAAGAAATTAATTTAACCTGCTAAACTATTATTGGATGGGTCAAATTACAAAATCAAAAAGCAATCGAACTAGTCCAACTTTGCAAATCATAATACGTACGTAACACATCATTTTCAAGTTTATTCACTTCTCCTGTAAAAGATAATATAAATATTAAATGGTCCAATTAACCTCCGTCACAAAATTTTCTATTCTGGAAAAATGCCAACTATAAAAGTGGCATCAATGAAGCCCCTTCCAAACTCTATTCAAAGTTTTCAGTGAGTTGATTTGAATACAATACCCACCCAGTTCATCTAGGAATATAGGTGACTTAAGGACATATATCCTGGTCTAGCATTTATTTTTCATTCTATTTCCATGAAACAAATACAGGACATTTACCCTTCACTGCCCTATATGAATCCTTCTCCAACAAAAGAAACCATTCCCAGAAAATAAAAGAATGAAATTCCAATGAAAAGACCAGCATTTGCAAAACCACATACAGTTGTCTGCCAAGTGCATCAATTTTATCATTTCCAAAAGAGCTGCTGCAGTTAGCTCTTGATCTTTGGCCGTTATCTCTGCCTCTGCATCCACTACTGCCACAAAGTCTACACTAAACATCAGCCACAGAAAGACATTAAGAACGACTATGGAACAGCTCACTCAGTGACTCAGGTAATATTTCTTTCTATAAACAGAAATTTTCATGACAAAGACTAAGGAAAACAAGAAATCAACCTTCTGTTAGAATGAGTCGAGGTAACAAAAGTGGGGTTTCCAGCTGGATTGCGATGACTCTCCATCAATCTTGAGTGTTGGAATCTGGAACTTTGCAACAAAGAATGAGTGTCAGCTATGAACGATGGTGGCGAATGAAAGCGGTAACCTAGAACTCGGAAAGCTACGCCGAGTGTAGCCCACATCTACGTATGACACAGATTAGCTGGTTAGGGTGGCTAAGAGGTCAGGCATGACTGAAAAATTGACAGGAATGTGAACGTGTTTTACTTTTAAGTGATAGATAATTAAAAGTGAAGAAGGCCTATTTGTGGAAGGTTGATGGTGGTGGACCATCAGTTCAGTGTGGCTGTTGTAGTGAGTGTGAAAGAGCGTCTGGCTACTAGAGAGGCATCAACATTAACTAGTATTCTTCACATACACTTTTTTTTCCCTTTGGTTAATTGTAATATTATGTCATTGCATATAGATAAAGAAATTTAAAGGAAAAATATATCATAAAAAATATCAATCCATGAAGATATTGAAAAGAATATGCTACTATTATCTTTGGAGTAGGTTGACCAATTTACACACTGCAATGAGGACATTTATATGATAATAAATTCAAGTTTTATGCTTCAAAATTGCTGGGACGGGGGTGGGGGTTGGGATGTGCAGCTCAGGCTTCTTTAGTTCAGCTCAAGTTCTGTCCATTACAAGATTCTTAAGCTCACAATAGGCTCAAGATCATCTCGAGAGAAGTTATTTTAGTAGGTTATTCAAGCCGAACTTGAGCATGTTTAGTTATAAATAAACCTCAAATAAGCAGAGATAGTTGAGCTCAACTTATCTTATCTAAGACAATGAGGATCTAATTACTTTGCATTATCAGTCTGGACCCACAAAAACAATCCACTAACACACCACATACTTTGTTGGTTTAAGCCTTAAGGTGCAAAAACCGTAATTACAATATATATTATCGTCTATTTTCAGCCACAAACCAATTTTTTAGAAAAACACGAGCGTATTTTCAATCACAAAAATAAAACATAGAAGAGCAAATTCAGATAAGAGATTTGACTACAAAAACCCCTCTCCATCTCCGGAGACAATTTATCTCTCTATCTCAGAAGTTGCAAAAAGAAATCAGCAGCGACAAAGCAGAATTCAGAAAATAAACCTTTTTAACTATTATGAATTCCTCCTCTTCACCTTAAGTAGATGAGTTTGTGGGTTCTATTATCAAATGCGAACAAGAAAAAATAAATTGATTAACTATTTCAAAAGATAAATTTATATATGCTCTTCATTAATTGATTCAAGACTTATAGAACATATTTACCTTATATCTTCTGAAATTACAATAAAGTCGCAGCTTCTGTCGCTGAGTGTGGTAGCCTACAGCCTCTTATATTTAAGTCAGACGTCGCTAAATTTAGGGCATATGAGAATAGATCAGCAGAATTTTGGAGCAATCGTCTGAATATGGGGAATTGATGTCTACAGGTTTTTTAGTACTGAGAAAATGGTTATAAAATAAGAGGAAGAAGCCTTTTCCGAATTCAATTTTTTTCTTTTTCTTCAATTGACAGAGAAGATGGAAACTAGATAGGAAGAGAAGTGGGGGTGAAGAAGGAGCGGCGCTTAGATTTGCTTTTTACTGTTTTAATTTTCTCTTGTTCTTGGATTGAATTTTGAGGAACTCATTTAAGCTAAGGTCGACAATTTTTGACACGAATCCAATAATAATTTCATGACATATTAGTGTTGAAAACACTCTCTACTCAAATTTGGGCCAATTTTATTGAATTTCAGACCTAATTCTAATCCTAACCCACTCTATTTCGGGCTAGTCCATTGGGCTGACTAGTTTACGATTTCTTTTAACATTTATAACCAAATTTTCACAAGATGAAATTCTGATTGCTAAGGATTTAAACTATTTCAAGCGTTTATTCACAAATCACATGTGTTCGAATTGAGAAATCTACAACATGAATGCAGCCAAAAGTCACACATTTCTCCAGAATTTGCTATTGCAGCTTAACTAGCAAAATCCATGACATGATCCTTTCAAAAAAAAAAAAAAATCCATGTTATGATGATAATGTACTCACTAAAGCAGGTTCTAAATTGAAAACAATCGCAAAATATAGCTTCTAAATTATGGTAGAGTTACCTTTGCTGAATCGCAGCTTCGTAGCTATCTTTTTAGACATTTCATTTCGGAAAAACAAGAAAGAAACTGGTGAATGCTTGAATGCACAGATCGAAGCAGCCCCCTCGGGACGGTATCTTCTCTGATTTTACTCTGTAACGATTTCGTGTGGTTTGACCAATGTTTTAAAAATCGAACCGGAGATCGAACCGGTGAGGCCTCCGGATCATGGTTCAATCGGTTCAACCGTATTTGAACCGTTTTAATCGAACCGTTCAATAAATAAATAAAAATAATAATTAAATAAATAATAAAATGTTAAATATTCATGATTTTATAAGAAATACATATTAAAATCCATCATAAATATATTTATATTTTTCATGTGTAGATATTCTTAATAAATATATTCAAAATTTATACATTAAAAATATATTTGGTATCTAAAGTAATTGATAATCGAAATAAAAAACTATAATTGAAATTTAGACATACTTTTATAGTATTCTGAATTAATAATAATAATAATAATAATAATAATAATAATAATAATAATAATAATAATAATAATAATAAATGTTGAATATTAAACAAGTGTGTGGGTTAGGAGAGTTGGTTCAGATCTTAGACTAACATCCTAGAGGTCCAAGGTTCAAATCTCATTGAGTCGAACCGGCCGGTCCGGTCCGATTTTTAAAACATTGGGTTTGACAGAGAAGATGAAAATTGGAATGGGAGACAAGTATCGAGAAAGTGAAGAAGCGGAGAGTGTCAACTGGGCTGGGGCCGGCCCAGGCCCGGAACGGGCTTTTTAGTGTGTAGCCAGCTCGGCCCAGGCCCATTAATGGAGCGGGTTGGGCCTTCCTAAAAAATAAAGCCCATTTTAGGCCATGAAGAACAAAGTCCGGAATGGGCCCGGGCCGGGCCCAGTTCTGGCTGGAAGATGAAAATTGGAATGAGAGACAAGTAGCGAGAAAGTGAAGAAGCGAGAGTGTCAACCATGCCGGGCCGGCCCAGGCCCGGAGCGGGCTTTTTAGTGTGTAGCCTAGCTCGGCCCAGGCCTGGTCGGGCCTTCCTAAATAAGGCCCATTTTAGGCCCATGAAGAACACAGCTCGGGCCGGGCCCGGTTCTGGGCAGGAAATTAGGCCCATATGCGGCCCATTTCAATGGTTGGCCCAAGCCCAGGCCCGCACATTTATTGAACAGGGTCGGGCCTGGGCCGGGTTGGGCTGGGCCGGCTTGGCCCAGTTGACATCTCTATTTGGGGGAGTGCGGAGGCGTGGGTTGACAAACATGGATTTTTCACGATGTTTTGGCGCGTTCGATACCATTTATTAGTGAAAAACCATGTCGTTTAACCTTTTTCCCAAGTTAAACCTTGTTTTGTCGGTTTTTACGCTCATTTTCTTCTTTTAGAATAATTGTTGGAAAATGGATGTCGAATTAGAGTTAAAGGAGCTTGTAATGAGATAGAGAAACTCGATACAAGAACGTGAAAAAAAAAACGGAGGTCGATTCGGAGTCCGGACGAAGGAGAACGGGCCGAAAAAAAAAAGGTACGCAGTCGGGAGCTACCTTGACGCGCGGCGCGCAGAACACACGAAAATTTCTTCTTCCGGGAGTGACCTTGGCGTGCGGGACATTCCGCTGGTGGTCACGTCGAGCTCGGAAGAAGAAATTTTCTTCTTGGGCGTGCCCGCGCGTGACGGAGCTCCCTTCGCCAAAACACGATTTTACCTCATTTTTCACCCCTATTTCGTATTTTCTCTCCATAACACTTTTCTCCCACATCCTAAACATATAAAAAGATCATTTTGGCACACAACCCTAATCATCTAACATCCTCCCACCACCCACACACACTTACACACGTTTACACACACTACCCACCATTCCACACACCTCCACCATCTTCATCTTCCACCCACCAACCTAGAGAGAGAAAGTGTGCTTGGGGGAGAATTGGAAAGAAGACATCAAGGATTTCAAGATTGGATCTCTTGTTTTCTTGTTTTTCTTTCTTGTTTATCTTTGTTGGTGGATATTTGTTTTTCATTATGATTAGTTAAATTTCCCTAGGGTTTGTGATGAATTGATCTTTATCTTAATTAATTATTGATGGGTTTTATTATTTCCTTGTGTTTGTTGATTTGGTTGAATATTTGAATGCTTAGCTACCATTTGAATATTTTTGTTGTGTCGATTTGAGGCTCGAGAGAGGAGGAATCGATACTAGAACCAAACACAAGACATTCGATTCCAACAAACCGAGAGGGTGAGGGGTTGAATGAGGGCAATTTGATCCAACGAGCCGTTAGGAGTTATAGGCTAGCTTACTGACCGGAGACGGCATAACTAGTTTGTAATCTACAACTCGAGTCGCCCGAGAGGGGGCTATAGTGAATAAGAGATCGCCCTAGATAATTAGGATTCTATCAATAATTGATCAGTAAAGTGATTTCCAATTGCTTTTCTATCGAAATCTAGTCTCTAGGATAGTTTCGTTTCCATATTCTCCTCCCGTTTATACTTTAATTATTGTTATTTAGAGTTTATTTGCTTTCTTTAATTTAGTTTAATCTCTCCAATTTATTTGCGAGTCTAAATAGATTAAAATAACTTATTAGTAATATTCATAAGACTTTCGAACTAGTCATCGTGGAATACGACCTTACTTGCCAAATATACGAACATGGGTCCCAATATGGGAGGATTCTGAACTAGAAATATGTTTACGTTTTACAAACCTTTTTTCCATTTTAAGTTTTTAACTGAGGATCGACGGGCCGGGCCGGGCCAGAAAAAAACCTACACTCAAAAGAAAAAACAGTTTTAATTTTTAACCCTTTTGCAGGCGGGAAATGTATGTGTATGTAATTGTAAAAACGAAGTAGCAGAAAGCGAAATCTACAATTTGAGAAGATCTGTTAATGGAGGACGAAGCTTCAGCGTCACCATCCCTGCAGGGAGGAGAAGTAGAAGACGAGTACGATTCCAAGGAGAGTGTGTTGCAGCGCTACTTTCTTCAAGAATGGAAGCTCGTCAAATCCCTACTCGACGACATTGTTTCCGCTCGCCGCGTCTCCGATCTCTCTGCCGTCCAAAAAATTCGATCCATTGTACGCCGCCCTAACTTCAGATTAGTATCGATGTTGTACGTTGGGGGAATTTGGGCGTTTTTTTGTGTGCAGTTTTGTTTTGTTTGGATTGATAGCTAATGAAGTGTCTAATTATGCTAAATTAGTGGTGCTGGATTAGGTGTTTGTTGATTCTCTAGACTTGGAGATTGTAATCAGCTGAAAGTTTGTGTGTGATTGCTTTAATGGGTCATTATGCTTGCATCTTTTGTAGCTGATTGGAACGTTTTAGAGTTTGATTTGAGAAGCATGAAAGAAAATATGTCTGTGTATCATGAAGTTGTGAGCTTTTAGTTACTGAATTGGGAGCTCGGGAGTAAAATGTTGTATATATAACTCACTTGTTTTTACCACTCTAGAATTATGGTGCTTGGCTGCTGTTGCTGTATTACGACATTTTTAGAAAATAATGCCTTTCTTCTTTTGCTGAATCTTGTTTTTATGAAGATTGTTGTAATGGTGGCTCAGCCTTAAATCATTTTCAATTCATGATTTCTGCTTTTAATTCTATATTACGGCATATTTAGAATACAATGTCATTCCTCTTTTGCCGAATCTTGCTTTCTTTGATGATTTCTATAATGGTGGTTGTGCGTTAATTCATTATGAATTTATGATGAAGATTTCTATTCATTGATTTGCATAGTTTTGCTGCTTCTTGAATACATGCCTCTAGGTTAGGACTTGTGGTATCTGTGGTGACTAATTTTAAAAGCCACCGATGCTACTGGCTAGGTTGTTTATCAATCTGATAATGTTTTTCTTCCTATAATAGCTTTCTTTTAATAATAATAGTTTTTATCTGCAGTTGGACAAATATCAGGAGCAAGGCCAGCTTCTAGAGCCATATCTCGAGAGTATAATTTCACCTCTGATGGCTATTGTGCGTTCCAGAACTGCAGAATTAGGGACAGCCTCCAATGAGATTGTGGAAGTGATCCAGCCTATATGCATCATAATTTATTCATTGGTGACAGTTTGTGGGTACAAGTCTGTCATCAGGTTCTTTCCTCATCAGGTGTCAGATCTAGAACTTGCTGTATCTCTTTTGGAGAAATGCCATACCACAAATTCTGATACTTCATTAAGGCAAGAAAGTACTGGAGTGATGGAAACAAAATGCATCGTACTTCTTTGGCTTTCTATTCTGGTGTTGATTCCTTTTGACCTATCCTCTGTGGATACTAGTATAGCTAGTAGCAACTATGCTAGGATAGATGAGCCTCCACCATTGGTAATGCGGATTTTAGAGATCTGTAAGGACTATTTATCAAATGCAGGTCCTATGCGCACCATAGCTGGATTGCTGCTATCAAAACTCTTAACACGTCCAGATATGTCAAAGGCATTCACCAGGTGCGTTTTTTCACTCTCATATTAAGAAGGAAAAAGATGTTAACTTATGGTAAATGCTAATCAAGTTATCCATATTTCAAATGCTAATCTACTAATGACAGATAAGAACTAAAGGATGGGTTTATAAACTTTATATATCAAATTCAACATTATTTAGGAAACCCTATCAATAGCTTTTGTCCCCTCACCCGTGTCGTTTTACTGCTGGCAATTCCATTTTTCACTTGTACTTTGAACTTGCTTTTGCTGTTTGTTATCCTTCAGATTTATTGATTGGGCGCATAAAACTCTATCATCTGTGGAAGACAATGTTATAGACCACTTTCGATTGTTAGGTACTGTTGAAGCTTTGGCTGCCATTTTTAAGGTATGTGTTCATTGTCAAATAATCTTTCCAAATATCATTTTCCTTTCCTATCTCTCATGTTTTGCATCTTGCACCATTGTCTTATAAATTTGGTGATCATTAGATGCAGCAATTATTAAGTTTTTCATTAAAACACAGATTGGTAGCACATCAGCATTATTGAATGTGAGCCCACTTTTATGGAGTGACACATCCGTTTTGATCAAGTCTCGTACTGCTGCGCGGAGTTCGCTACTCCGTAAGCATCTTGTAAAGCTAACTCAGCGGATTGGGTTAGCTAGCCTGCCTCCTCGCTCAGCAACTTGGCATTATGTGGTCAGTTATGTTAAATTTTCTTTTAGCATTGTAATTTATGTATTTTCTTCAACATATGAGTCTATTTGCCTCATAGATAATTGAAATTATATAAGTAAGTTAGCCTTTCAGAAGTTAACAGGGAACACTTTATTGAAGCAAATAGAAGTCCTTGCTGAGAACAAATTAAAGAGATTCCCCTTCTGTAAACTTATTATCCCTACGAAAACTTCTGAAAAAAGAAACATGCGAGAGTTGCTTTTAAGTTCTAGCCGACACGTGTCAGAATACATTATAGTTAGTGCAGATTCTATGATGAAAAATATATATGCTGATTTATTTTTGTGGGTTCACTTTATAAAGACAAAGAATCAGAGATTGCTTAGGCATGGAATGAGATGGTAAGGAATCTGAGAAAGATCTGTTGGTTCTCAACTTCTTGAGATTTTTTACAAATCATAGAGCTGTTTGACAGAGATATTGACAGTTGTGTCTTAGTTATGAGCAGCGAATCCACATTTTAATTTACCTCCTATACGTTTGTATGCAAAATAACTAGGGTTCGTAGATTGAAATTAAGGAGAAGTTATTTGATATAATGAGATTATTTGAAAGATTGTGGAGAATTTTGAATGGCATGAAAATATCTAAGTTCTTTATGTTTAGTGTGAAGTAGCTTTTCTTTCAAACTTGTACTGTAGTTATAATTGTTAATATTTCTGTACTTTGTTCATATACTACAGGGTAGAAACAAGACTCTTGGAGAAAACATATCCTTAAATGAGACTAGAGATTTTGAGCAATTAAATAATCCTGTGAACATGAACTCCTGTGATACATCACAAGAGATGAGCTGCCTCGAAGAAGAAGATTTGGATGTTCCAGATATTTTAGAAGATATTATTGAACTTTTGCTGTCAGGATTAAGAGATACGGTATGCAGAGGCTTGTTTTCAATTGATTTGGATGCTTCAGTTTACCTTCTAAGTAGTTTGCCTTCTTAAAGTTTGTGGTCTTCCCTAATTCTGTTTATTTTAATGTATGGAGGCAATAATATACAACTATTTTTTGTGGGAACAGTAATTTTCTTTGAGATACATTTGATTTATACCCCATTTTACTCATGTAGGACACTGTTGTGCGATGGTCTGCTGCAAAAGGCGTTGGCCGTGTTGCTTCACGTTTAACTTATTCTCTTGTAGATGAGGTCCTCTCATCTGTATTGGAACTCTTTTCTCCTAGTGAGGTATGGCTGGCCAAATAATCTGTGCTTCTGTGTTCCTCATAATTGAACATTTCTTCATTTTGGATGCCCACAGCCATAGTTGTTAATCGCGCAAATAGTGCTCGCGATCGCGCAGCAAAATCGCGATGCACCGCGATACAGGCACCTAATTCGAATAGCGCGTGCTATTTGCGCTATCTGGGCAATCGCGATGTGGAGCATAGCGCTAAATCGCGCGCTATTGGGTTTTAGGGTTGCATGGGCTTGAGCTTTTCTTTTTAATTAGGGTTTTAAACTTATCTATATTAACTTAACAGTAATTATTATAATAAGAGTCGGTCAGACTCTATAATTATAGGTTACATATCATCTTCCTATTCCTAATCCTAAACGGCGCAAAACCAGACTTCTCTTCTTCCTGACTTCCCCTATTAATATACATGGTTAGCATACATATTATTTATTTTCATTTGAAATTAAGTTTTTATGACTTTATCTTTTTATTAACCGGACATATTATGCATATTTTTCTTATGATTATGACATATATGTTTTTATATGCTTCTGCGCGAAATATTCAAATAGCGCACGCGACGCGATGCGCGATAGCACTAGGACAGGTTTTTACGATAGTGCGCGATGCGCGATTAACAACTATGCCCACTACAATACCCTCAATAGTACTTTGATTCCTCAATGTAGGGGATTCTCCCAATTGAAGAGGGGGTGGGGGGGGGGGGGATGCACGAAAACATTTCACTCAGTTAAGGTCTAAACTGTAATATTTTTCTTTTTTTACTTTAGCAAATCTAACTAGTAACAAATATCATTATACTTTATCTAAGTAATTCCCTTTCCTACAGATTCTTACAGTTAATCAACCACCAGCACCATCAGTGGTGATGATAGTCATTCCCCATTATCGACCAAGTAACAGAATTGTGGCATTCCCGTTTTCAATTTTGTTCCCTTTTACAAACCAAGTATCCCCTAAGTTGGATGAGCATTTAAATATTCAGAATATATGCTCATGTGTATCCTTAACTGTCTAATCGAGCATCACAAGAATTGATTTTTTAATAGATGACTTTTGCTGTAATTATCCTTTTAATCTACCATTTTTGGTCAGTTTCTTACAGTCTTCCACAGAGGCACAGTTTCGCAATGTAGTTAATTTTTCAACATAAGCCATGATATATTGATTAATACTGTTCTACCATTGGAAGAACTCACATAATTTCTATTGTGGCCTCTGAATGGAAAAATCAGAAAACCCTAACTTTTGTGGATAGCTAAAACAATCCACATTGTCATTGGACCTCCACAATGAGATAGCACAAAGCAGCACCTGGAAGTTTACCACATCTAGCTAGAATGATATTCCAGTGTTGTATTATTGTATAGCATAGTGATAACCAGGCAATAAAAGCTGTGATGGAAATGTTTTGGTTTATCTCTCTCATCCTAAATTTGTAGCGTATAATTTGTCACAGGGAGATGGTTCATGGCATGGTGGATGCTTGGCACTAGGAGAACTGGCACGCAGAGGATTACTCTTACCAATCAGCTTTCCCAAAGTTGTTCCAGTGATCATAAAGGTGTGTTTTTTTTCCTGTTCTCTGCGGTACATGACAAAAATTACTTGACTTCTTATAATATTTTTAGATGTATCTTGACTTCTCGTTTAACTATTTTATTGGTACAATTGCTGCTTTATCTAAGGTTTTCGAGAATGGCATGCACCCTGTTATTCACCATAAGTTTGTTCCTTTGAGTATAATCAGACTCTCTATGTTATTATTCCCTTCATAGTCTGGTCTATGCATCTAAGCCCAACTCTTTTTGTCGTAGAGTTCAGAATGGCATCTCTTGTATTCTAATGTAGCCTCTCTTGGAAATACTTGACCAGATTATTCATAGATGTTTTGTATTTCTACTCAAAAGCAATATGCTGATTCTTTTCTTTTTAATAAGACAAGGCTGAGACAGATCCGCTCTTCCAATTGGTGGTTTGATCTTCATAGCTTGGTTTTTTTTGGGATATAATTTTCAGCCAAATTGTTCTGGCTGGGTTTTTGTGTAGTGAATATTGCGTAACCATCCTTAATTCTCAACACTTATTTTTCCCTGAAATGATATCCAGAATTCTGTTCTATAGAGTTGTATGCTACTCTTAACTTCGATAATGAGCTCCTCTGGGGCAAAAGAAATCATAATTATTCATTTACTGCTGAGCAGATTTAATAAATCATGTTATCTTGATAGGCTTTACATTATGATATTCGAAGAGGACCTCATAGTGTTGGATCTCATGTACGTGATGCTGCGGCTTATGTTTGTTGGGCTTTCGGTCGTGCATATTACCACAGAGACATGAAGAATGTGCTGGAACAGGTTGCTCCACATCTTCTAACAGTGGCATGCTATGACCGTGAGGTGCATAACCTTTTGCATCAATTTGCATTGTGCTGATTTTTTTTTTCCCTATAACTGGTGTTGATGATGAATCTATGAGCTTAATGGTTAGGTTAATTGCAGAAGAGCAGCTGCTGCTGCTTTCCAGGAAAATGTTGGGAGACAAGGGAATTTCCCGCATGGCATTGATATAGTAAATACTGCTGATTATTTTGCGCTGTCATCTCGAGCAAACTCGTATCTTAGTGTTGCTGTTTGCATTGCTCAATATGATGGCTACCTTCATCCCTTTGTGGATGAACTGTTGCATAATAAGATCTGTCATTGGGTATGTGCAATCTGGTTTCTATTATCTTCAATTTTCTTATTTTTATTTTTAACTTGTGTTTCCTCATAGACATTCTTACCTGAATGGACCTTATTCTTTCCTATAAGTTTTTTGGTACCTCTTAACTTGGTTTGATTCCCGTGTTACATCTCATTTTTCGCTTCACTAGTATCCAATGTACACGTGTTTATTTATGATGTCATCTATTATAATTATATACTATCCAATACACGTAACACTCATTGGTGGTAGTAATACATGAGATGTAACGAAAATATAACAAGGGATCCATGCCCCCTTAACAACCTCTAGAGTTGGGAAGTAGAGACAGTTAGTAGGCATTTAACTGTAACTTGGTCATCTTTTCAGTTTAAGATGTTCGTCTACTGAGTAAGAACTTCCTTCATTGAAATTTGAGAAAAATTGTTATGATTGATTTGCTGTGGCAATAGAAAGTTTTCTATAGATTTTGCTAGCAATTGCTGTTACTATGATTTTCTTTGTCTCAGAAGATAATGTAGACATGTAATTCTCTTCGAATTGCTGCCGTTACCTCTTATTTATTTATCTAATGGTCGTTCAAATTATGTTGGATGTGCAGGACAAGGGTTTGAGAGAACTTGCTGCCACTGCCCTTTCATTGCTTGTAAAATTTGAGCCTGAATATTTTGCCAATATAATTTTGGAGAAGTTAGTTCCTAGTACTTTGTCATCTGACTTGTGCATGCGGCATGGTGCAACCTTGGCCACTGGGGAGGTAGTTTTGGCTCTACATAAGCACAACTATGCTATTTCCACAGGTTAGTGTTAGTGCCCTGCTTTTCTTTATAGTGTTTTGTCAATACTTTTTCTCCTGGTTCAGCCTTTTTGTACCCACGCCACTTTTCGTGTGTGTATGTTTCTTTCTTTCGGCTTTTGCTGGTACTATTTTTCTGTAATATACATTTCAATAGCAAAAATGCTACTCCCTCCTTCCATGATAAGTGTGGTCCGGAGGGAGGGGCACGGATTTTAAAAAGGATGTTAGGTAGATGTGTAGTGAGTGGAGAATGAGACCTACTTTGTTGTAGTGTTAGTTACTTTTAAAGGGTAAAAGGGTAAAATTTTAAGTGGGGTCATATCCATTTAAGGAAGGACCACACTTATGGGGGACAGACGAAAAAGGCAAGTGGACTACACTTATCAGGGACGGAGGGAGTATGTTCTAGCATAAGAAAGATATTAGTTGACAATTTGGCATTTTATTCATGATCTTCAAACGATGCAAGATAAAATTGACTCTGATTTACATTAATATAATTGTGTATTTGTTCAACACTGATTTTATATTGAAACTAATGGTTAAAATCTATGAAATCTGTTCTTCATTTAAATAAGATAACATATATTTTTACATTGTCTTTGACATAATATGCTTGAACCTGAAGCGATTTCTTAGGAAAATATATTCTTTAACAAGCCACTGCACACCGTTTGGGATGGTCTCATTTCATTTTCAGATCTATTTTTCAGTTATCCCTATTTCCAATGCAGTCTACGAATAGTCTTGGTTTTGTTTGGAAAATTAGGAATATGTTTGGATGAATAATTGCACTTTTGTATTTTATGATGGGATCTACTTTTAATTTGTGGTTACTGGTTAGGATGAAAATAGGAATATTCAAGTGGTGAATCCTACTGTAATGATGATATAGATTAAAAAGGTGTTGCTAAAAGTAGAAATTGAAAATGAGTCTTTGGTGTGAATAAACGAAACAAATGTGTTTTGAGTGTTTAGCTGAGTACATAATTGAAAAGAGGGGTTCGGGAATGAAAACAAATGATCCCTTTCCTTTTCTCTGTACTTTTGTAGGCTAGATGTGCGTTGGTAATGTGAAGATCATGTGAAATGTTGAGAGTTCCCCTATTAATGTGGCTGGCTATGACAGTTGATAGTCAGATTGCTCTAGGTTTTTATTATGCTGCAAAATTGTGCCAATTTCATTTAGATTTGGGCTAGTTATAAAGAGGGAGGTCTGCATACGTATTTTAAACTAACCTCAATGGAGATCTGTGCAAGTCACCAAAGTGTATCGTGAGTTATTTACTGTTTGGGTTTATTCTTGCAGATAAGCAGAAAGTTGTAGCTGGTATTGTTCCTGCCATTGAGAAAGCACGACTTTATCGTGGTAAAGGAGGGGAAATCATGCGTTCTGCTGTTTCTCGTTTCATTGAGTGCATCTCCATAGCTCACATATCTCTGACTGAAAAGATCAAACAAAGTTTGGTTGATACCCTAAATGAGAATTTGAAGCATCCTAATTCTCACATACAGGTTTTTCTCTTCACTAAATTATAGTTGCAGCCAAATTTTCATACGCCTGCTACCACTTAAATAATTTTTTATTCATGCTTTTAGAATGCTGCTGTAGAAGCCCTCAAACACTACATTCCCACTTACCTTGTATTGATGGAGAACAAGGGAGTCAATGATATCGTGTCAAGATATCTTGAACAGTTGACTGACCCTAATGTGGCTGCTAGACGAGGATCAGCTCTGGCATTAGGTGTTCTGCCTCTTAAGTTTCTGGCTAGAGGGTGGAAACCTGTAATAACAAAGCTGTGTGGTGCATGTAAAATTGAGGTATAATTAGGTTTCCTTTGTTAATGGAGGGGAAAGATATAAATCTTCGGGAACTACATCAACGTTGACACACTATTACTTGTCCGACTAAAATTTCTGGTATATACAGGATAATCCTGAAGATAGGGATGCTGAAGCTCGGGTCAATGCTGTCAGAGGTCTTGTATCTGTTTGTGAAACTTTATCTGAGGCGGGAGAATCATCTGATTTCTTTTCTGGAGAAGATGGGCTCGCCTTGTTTGCTCTTATCAGGAATGAAGTGATGGACAGTCTTTTTAAAGCTCTTGATGATTATTCAACTGACAACAGGGGTGACGTAGGTTCTTGGGTCCGTGAGGCAGCAATGAATGGTCTTGAGAGATTTACATATATTATGTGCAAGAAAGATTCTTTAAATAAAGAGAAAGCATCTTCTTTACAACTTGAAAAAAGAGATAACTTGAGTGATGACCAGTTCAGCTCATATTTTGATACTAGTTTAGCCAATAATTTAGTTGGAGGCATTGTCAAGCAAGCTGTAGAGAAGATGGATAAATTAAGGGAGTCAGCAGCAAGGATTCTCCAAAGACTCCTCTATAATAAAACCACTTTTGTACCACATATACCACACAGGGAAATTCTTGAACATATAGTTCCCAATGAGGCTGAACTCAAGTGGGGGGTAAGTTAACTAGCAAATCTTTCCGATGATGTTGACTATTTAGTTTATTTGAGATAATCATTCTGATCTAAATGCAGGTGCCAACATTCTCATATCCTCGTTTTGTTCAACTTCTTAAAGTCAGTTGCTATAGCAAATATATTGTGTCTGGGTTGGTTATCTCTATTGGCGGGTTACAAGATTCTTTAAGAAAGGCATCACTCAGTGCTTTGTTAGATTATCTTCAGAATACAATAACTGAAGGCCATGATGCTTCCAAAGAACCCAGTATGTCGATGGACATTTTATGGATTCTTCAGAAATATAGAAGGTGTGATAGAGTCATTGTACCCACTTTGAAGGTAATATTACCATTTGGCATGAATTTCAGCAAGAATGGTATGTCATAGTTGAGTGTGCATGCTTATGTATACATTAAATTTGAAGAATTATTCTATGTTGATGTTTAAAGTAAGTAATACTTTCCTCAGTATCCCCTGTTTCAAGACTCCACAAAAAGTTTCTGCAGGACATGATTCAAAAGCTTATTCACCAACAATATGTGAATAGAATTTTAGCTGATTGTGGTTTCTGCGAGATTTGGTTCATGCTGGATCATAAAACAGTTCAATCTTATAAATTTTTTCTATCCATTACAGACCTGATTCATAATCAATGCTTTGTGAACTAGGATCTTTTACATTGCACTATTGTCATACTTTATTAAGACAAACCTTGTGACAAGCTTGTTAATGTCGTGCACGCTGAAACCTGATACTACCTCCGTCCCACAATAAGTGTCCTGTTTTTTCCTTTTTGTCTCACAAAAAGGAAAGAAACAGGACACTTATCATGGGACGGAGGGAGTACTATTTTTCTTCATGATGTAAATTTTGCATCCTTTATTCAATCACCACCTTTTAACTGTTTTTTCTTGTATGGTTGCCTTCCATTCCTCAAATAGATATATAATATTCTGGAATTTTTTTACTTCATGGTATTACAATATTTTGCATCTCTGCATGTGTGGTTGTTTTCCCTGAAATCTTTACCACTTCCTGCATTTTATCTCAGACTATCGAGATTCTTTTCAGCCGGAAGTTATTGTTGAACACGGAGGTCAGTATGTTATGCTCTTTATTTCTTCAATTTGCCTTGTATTCAAGCAGCTTCTACTTGTTGCTTAATGTTTTATGGTCAATCTAATCTTTTCTTGAATATCTGGTTATGGCTCGTTTTTCTTTCTCGTCATTTATAGATCAGCATCGAATTATGCTGATTAATGCTAGTATTCTGACACTATCTGTCTTTCCTACATCATATGATACTTAGGAAATAGATTATTAGCAAGCATATTGTCCTTAATCCTGTCGATACTATTGTACCCATATTTTTCAATTAAGCTTTAATACAAACTGAGATTCCACATTTCTGTCCTGTCATTGAGCTTATCTGTCGCTCCATTTTATATGTTCCATGAGTTTCATCTTTCTTTCTTAATGATACTGCTTACGATTTCTCAGGATCAGACTCCAGTATTTTGTGGAGGTGTTCTGGATTCGCTCACTATAGAGTTGAGAGGAACAAAGGACTTCTCTAAATTAAATGCAGGAATTGCAATACTAGGATATGTCGCTTCAATTTCAGATCCTATCAACACTAGGGCATTCTCTCATCTTCTGACATTCCTGGGCCACCGATATCCCAAGGTCTGTGATGCTACAATGTCATGATTACTATATCCTATCACATGATACAGTTACATCTTAACGGCGTTTTTCTTCTTCCAGATCCGAAAGTCTGCTGCTGAACAAGTATACCTCGTACTTCTGGAAAACGAAGATCTGATTTTAGTTGACAAACAAAACGAAGCAACTGATATCATCACTGAGACTTGCTGGGAAGGTGATGTAGAAGAAGCAAAGAAGAGAAGGCTACTGCTGTATGAGATTGCCAATGTTGAAATTGCAGCAACAGTAAATGCTACTCAGAGAGAATCGAAAATTGCTGTTGATCAGAGTCAGGCTTCTGCTGATGAGAACGCGTCGTACTCTTCATTAGTGGGATCAGCTGGATTCTAAGAGCGTATTCTTCATTAGTGGGATCAGCTGGATTCTAAGAGCATACTCTTCATCATGTAAAATTCTACGCAATGGAGCACCAGAAATGGGTTCATCTGCGCTCTCTACCTCATCTGGTATGGAAGTCGATGGTTTTTTCATCGAAATGCAATGCAATTATAGTTAGAGCAGTGATGCGAAAGGTTGTATTAACTATTTGACATCTGTTTCTTGTGGATCAACTTGTTGTCTGAAGCAGCAAACTGCAAAAAAATGCAATTTCATTCAAGGGTAATTCAGGTAACCCAAGGTTGTATCATAATCTTTTGCTGTATAATAAGATATGACCAAGAGTTGTTATTTTCATCTTCAGAATTTTGTATTAATTTTGTTTGCCTTTTCTATTCTGATAACTTATCAGTGATGAGTGTATTCCAAGATATTGTCTTTACCAATGTATAAGATATTGCAGGACTTGTATGTACAATTGGCACCTATTTTATTTGAATTCTCTTATCATTTATGAGTGAGTTCATTCATAGAACTAGAAATACAGCCGCAAATAAAGAAATTCAGTTTTTATTATATCATCAAGCTGACCTATCTAGATGTAGTGGTTACAATATATATATATATATATATATATATATGTATATAGGGAGCGGATTTGGTAAGAACACATCTTATATGAGAACGTAAGAACAATACATTTTTATTATATCGGAGATGCATAAAATGCAGAAACTAAATGCATAAACTACAATAACTTAATGCATTAGCATTTCAATGCATAAATTAGAGTAATTAAATGCACGGTTAAATCTGGACCGTAGATCAACAAGGATCAAGGATCCAGATTTGTTCTTATTTCTCACCTAAGAAAGTGTTCTTATTTGATCCGTGCTATATATATATATATAGCCGGTTTGCGTGGAAAGAAGTTCTTCATCAAGAATTTTGTAAAATTTATAAATTAAAGTTTGTGATTGCTCTACATGAGTTTTGCTTTAAGTCAGGTATCTGTAAAACTTATAAAGCCTAAAGGGTAAGGTAAGATTAAATCCTTGACAGTATCAATCAATAATTTTAATGAATAAATTATTACGAACATTCTCAATGAAGAAATCATCTTCAAGTAGTTCAGAGAACTACAAGAATAAAGAAATTATCCAATCTAAAAATTTCGAGAGACATTTACATGACTGGAAATTACCAGATATTTCTCAAACTCAAATTTATAAAAAATGAAGCTTTGAATTTCGAAGCAATTATGTTGTAAAAACAATAGAAAAATCAATCCCTTTAAATGGAGGATTTGATTCTTTCAATTTGCTTACAAAAGATCTAATTGAAGATCATAAATTACAAAAGTTTAAATTCCTTCATCTCGGAATGATCCAAATTGGATTAAAACCGTTAACAAGAGATGGATTAAATGTTAGAGTTTTAATAATGGTAAGAGACCAAAGACATCTACAACTAGAAGATTCTTTATTAGGAATTGTTGAATCATCACTTTGTGATGACCCAATATTTTTTAGTTGTTTTCCAAATTATACAGTTTCTCTTTCAGATCCACATATTATGGATACTCTTACTCTAAATATAAAAACACATATTATGGATACTCTTATTCTAAATATAAAAACAGAAGGATTTAAAATGAAATCCCTTTCTGAAAACACTGTTCTTGTTTATAGAATCTGCTATAAAGTTATGAACACTACTATTTCTAATTATAATATCAATGCAGATCTAATGATATCTAAGAAATGGAAAACAACTCTCTTTCTTACAGATACTGCTAAAGGAAATATAGTTGTACCAAAAACTATACAGTGGAATCAGGTTACTCTTCCAGAAACCTGGAGGCTTGAAAATGTTACCCTACCTATAAAAGAAGAAAATAGAAAACTTGAAAGCATTATTCAGTATGTTGATGGTAATGTTGAAATCAAGTTTGAATCTAGAAAATTTCGTCTAAAATTAGATGAAAACTCTTCTAGAGCTTCTACATCTTCTATTCCTTTATCTGATTTTGAAAGGGTAAGTATTTCTGGGATTAATAAAACTCCAGAACAAATATCTCAACCTGAATATAAGGTTGAAATATCAGAAAGTAGGAATTCTAGGAGAAATCCTGGATCCCCAACCCTTTTTAATATGGGATATAGTAGTAATGTTTTTATGATTAAAAATAATATTTCTTTTAAAAGAATTGAAAAAAGTCTTAATAAGACTAAAAATGTTGAAAAAAGAAAATGGTTTCTTTGTTCCTTATCATCAGGTCAACAATCTCTTTATACAAAGAGATATGATGAATGGAATATAATAAATAACTCTAACCTAGATTTTTTCCTTTGGTTAGAAAATTTATATTTCCCTCAAAGAAAAAAGGAATTTCCTAATTTTACTAATAAAATCTTTTTATCTGTTTTAGAGAAAAGATATAAAATTTACATTCATGAAACAGGTGAAGAGATAAAAGAAATTCATCCACCTTTTTCAACTCTTGTTTTGAAAATAGGAGAAAAAGAAATCTATGCTACTCCTATTAAAATTGAATCTAGAAAAGGAGATTTTGATAATTTAATACAACAAAATAATTTTACTAATCTTGCTTTACATTCATTAGGTAATCAAACTAATAGGATTGAAGAACTACTTTGTCCTAAACCTATTAAATATGTAATAATAATTCCCTCATGATTAAACCTCCACCGAATCTTAAAAAAAAAAAATTTCTTATTAAGTTCTAAAAAAGATAATGATTTTCTAGATGGTTTAATCAAATAGACTTCAAAAAATTAGTGTAACTGAAAAATGTGAGAGTAGTTCTCATATCATCTCAGTTATTACTAAAGAAGAAAATTCTTCAATAGAAACTTTTGATGAAGAAATGCAAGTTAATAAAATTGTTAAAGTTTCTAATGTTAAACCTTATTATACAAAAGCTACACCAATTGATCTTCAAATTGAAGAAGATAAAGATTTTGTTCAGTTCAATGGCGAATCTATTACAGAATGGAATATTGATGGAAAATCTGAATATCAGATTAAAACTATTGTCAAGCAAATGCTTATTTATTCCTCTGCTGCTAAAATTAAAGGTAATAATGATAGGTAAATTGCTCAGGCTATTATTACTGGTTTTACTGGTCAGCTACAAGGTTGGTGGGATTTTTATATCTCAAAAGAAGCTAAGAATAAAATTCTTAGTGCTAGTATTAATGATCCTATCTCTAATAGAGAAGAATCCGATGTTGTTAATACATTAATTTATACTATTTTATCTAATTTTGTTGGAGCTAATGAACTTCAACTAGATAGATCTCAAAAACAGCTTATGAACCTTAGATGTTCAACACTATCTGATTTTAGATGGTATAAAGATATTTTTATGTCTAAAGTCCTAACTCGCTATGATTGTGGTATGAATTTCTGGAAAGAAAAATTTATTTCAGGACTTCCTCCACTCTTTGCAGAAAGAGTTTCGAATAAACTCAAAACTAAATTTTCTAATGGAAAAATTGAGTGGGAAAAACTTACTTATGGAGACATATCTGCAGAAATTACTGCAGAAGGAATTGTTCTTTGCAATGATATCAAGCTAAAAAGACAGCTTGAATTGCAAAAGAATGAAAATAGAAATATAATTGAAAATTTCTGTGATCAAATTGGATTACAATCTGAACATTTTCCTAATAAAAAAAAAGAAAAAAACATAAGTTTAGAAATAAACAAAATTTTTATCCAAAAGATCTTTCTAAACAGAAGTCTGTTAAAAGAGGATATCCTAAAAGGATAAAAAAAGGCTAAAAAAGATGATGATGTTAAGTCCGTTTGCTGGAAATGTGGCAAAATTGGACACAAAGCAAATAAGTGTTATGTTAAAAAGAAAATTAATAATCTTAATATTGATAGAGATTTAAAAGAATCTTTATGTAGCATTCTTCTCAATGAAGAAGAACAAGATGATATTTTTGTTAATATTATTAAAGATTATTCTTCTGTTGAATCTTCTGATAATGCATCAGAAGAAGAACAATCAACAGCACAAGATTGTGGTGAATATTGTGATTATAATGTTTGTCTTATAAATTAAAATTTATGGGTCTTGAAATTAATGTTATTTCAAATGAAGAAAACTTTATTCTTGATCTAATAGATCAAATCATAGATCCTATAGAAAAAAGAAAAGTTATAGAACATTATCTTACTCTATCATCTAGTTCTAATCAAGAACAAAGACAAACCAAAATAACTAAACAAGTTAGTCAAGAAAGAGAATTATACTCCTATAAAAAAATATTAGATTAGGCTAATTTTATTGAAAGAGAACCCACAATTTTTGAATTAAAAGCAGAAATTAATCAGATAAAATCTAAAGTAAAGAACCTTAATGAAAGGTTTGATCTTCTTAAAACCAACAATTGGAAGAATGATTCATCATCATCAGATGAAGAAGATGATGTTATCTCCAATAGAGAAGAAGATTCTAAAATTAATCAAATTATTTTTAAGGATTTAATTTGGGTCAATAAAATTGATCAAATCCGATTTCAGAAATGGTATTCTGAAGTTACTTTGATTATTAACAAAGAATTTACTATTACTATTAACGCACTCCTTGATACATGAGCAGATGTTAATTGTATTAGTGAATGAATTATCCCTTCAAAATATTATTAAAAAACTACTCAATTTATTACTGCGGCTAATAAGCAACCACTCATTGTTAATTACAAACTATCAGATGTTGCTATTTGTAACTCCGGAGTTTGTCTTAACACATCTTTTATTTTAATAAAAAATATTTCTACTCCAGTTATTTTAGGAACATCTTTTTTTTCAAATGCTTTTCCCCATTAATAAAATTAATGAGAAATGACTTTTTGCAAAGGTTAGAGAAAAAAATTTACATTTTCCTTTTTCATCGGTTCCTATTACTAAATCTATTAATTAAATTCAAAAAGTTATTAATAATAAAAATAAATTTATTTATTCTCTTAAAGAAGAGATAAATTTTAGAAATATTAAAGAAAAAATTAATTCTGAAAAAATTCAGAATAAAATAAAAAATATTTTTCTACAAATTAATGATGAAATTTGTGCAGAAGTTCCAAATACTTTTTGGAATAGGAAAAGACATGAAGTTAGTCTTCCCTATATAGATGGTTTTGATGAAAATAATATTTCCACTAAAGCTAGACCTATTGCTATGAATGAAAGATTATTAAAATATTGTAAAAAAGAAATTGATAGTCTTTTTAAAAAGGGTTTAATAAAACCTAGTAAAAGTCTATAGAGTTGTCCAACATTTTATGTTGAAAACGCTGCTGAAATTGAAAGAGGAGCTCCAAGACTAGTTATTAATTATAAACCGTTTAATAAAGCTCTCAAATGGATAAAGCATCCATTACCAAATAAAAGAGATTTAATTAATCGAATGTTTAAAGGAAATATATTTTTTTCATTCGATCTTAAATTTGGTTTTTATCAAATTCTTCTGAAAGAAGAAGATAAATATAAAACTACTTTTACAGTTCCTTTTGGGCATTTTGAATGGAATGTTATGCCATTTGGTTTTAAAAAAATGCTCCAATGGAATTTCAAAATATTATGAATCAAATTTATAATCCTCATATGAATTTTATTTTAGTTTATATTGATGACGTTCTAATATTTTCAGAAAATATAGAACAACATTTTAAGCATCTCAATATATTTATACAAACTACTAAAAGAGCTTGTTTTGCTATAAATATAAAAAAGGTTAAACTTTTTTCAGACTAAAATTAAATTCCTTGGTCATTATATTGAGAATCAAATTATTATACCAATTGAACGGGTAATTTTATTTGCGGATAAATTTCATGATAAAATAATTGATCTTAATCAATTACAACGCTTCATTGGTTGCCTAAATTACATAGGTGATTTCTACCAAGATCTTGCACAAGATTGTAAGTTATTATTCTAAAGGTTAAAGAAAAACCCTTTACCTTGGACTAATAAGCATACAGAAGCTGTTTTAAGAATAAAAGAAAGAGTTAAAGAACTCCCATGTTTGTCTATTGCTAATCCTGAAGCATTTAAAATAATTGAAACTGATGCATCTGAAATCGGATATGGTGGAATCCTTAAACAAAAGAATTCCAACAGTTCTAAAGAAGAACTAGTTAGATTTACTTCTGGAAATTGGAATGACTCTCAAAAGAATTATTCTACCATTAAAAAAGAATTACTTGCCATTGTCAAATGTGTCACTAAATTTGAAAGTTATATTTTAAATAAAAAAAATTTAATTAGAGTTGATTGTAAATCAGCTAAAGACATTCTTTTAAAAGATGTTAAAAATATTGCATCAAAATAAATTTTTGCTTGATGGCAATCCATTCTTGCATGTTTTGATTTTGATATTGAACATATTGCTGGAAAATGTAATTCATTACCAGATTTTCTAACCAGAGAATTCTTACAGGGCAGAAGCTTGGAACACTATGGTAAAACAACGGTCCATAGGCAAAAGATCAATGGTTAATTTGACTAAAAAGTCAACTTCATCAAATATGGCTAAAAACCCTTCTCAACAGAAATCAGATGATGATTTTCTTGATCTAAAAGATTTTCCGAAATTTAATCCTAACAAAGAATTTGAAGAAGATGAAATGGCATATGAAACTCAATACTATCAAAATGCCATTTTCCTTCAAAAGGGTTCTAAATAAGAAATTAGATACCCATATATTATTTTGGGATATATTAATTGTTTTCCAATTGAAAAAGATCTAAAAGGTCTTTCTCCAAATCAATTGGCACAAAGCTATCTTAATAAAGATATGCTACCAATATTTGGAAAGAAAAGCGAGAATATTTTGGAGCAATTCTTACTGAAACTGGATCTGTTGAAATTCAACATATGGATCGCGGTAAAGAATACGCTTATTCTAAATGTATTATTAAGAAAATTCTTTCTTCATGAGATTGGGGATTGCCCCTTTATCAAAGCAAGCAACTTGAAAATTATAAAGTACTCCCAAATTTTTATAGTTTTTTTGATTATATTAAAGCTTGAGATAATCTGTTTATTTATGAAAATAATGCTAAAAAGCATTCATTGTGGATTAAATTTGATCTTGATGATGTTACACAATACATCCCCATTTGATTTTTAACATTTTTCTTTTCATGGGGGGTATCACCTTGTATATTTCCTAAGAAAATAAAAATGATTTGGAAAAAATTTCAACAGGTTAATGACAACCTTGAAAGTCTTAATGCAGTTTTGCAATTTGCAAACTATTACTCTGTTCCATAGATTTTAAGATGAGACTATGGTTTGCAAGAGCAAAAAAGAGAAAAAGAATGAAATTCAATTCACTCCAACAATTTTAGTTCGAAGAATTCTTATCAAATGGTGGCCCAAAGAAAATTTCTTTGGTAAAGGAAAAACTTATGATAGACGAGGAGTTTTGGTTATCAAACCATCTCAACAGATTTACAGAAATCTCAATGCACAGACTCTTTCCTCAGACTCCTTATATACTTAAAGAACTTTTCCAGAAAATGGATAAAGACTCCATTAATAATATGTGGAAAGAAGTTTTTGGAAAAGACAATCCAGAAATTACTAAAGTAGGTTCCTCCTTTTCTTCAGTAGAGAAAAATATCTCAGATACTGAAATGAAAGAGATTGAAAATTTTGAAGAAGCCCAAGATCCCTACGAAGATCTAGACTGCATGAGTTTTCTTCTTGAATGAGAACTACAAAAATAACAACTGCGAAATACGCACGCAATGACATCATCAATAGTAGGTTTTCCTATTCATGAATAGTTTGTTTACCTTTCATGAATAGTATGTTTTCTTTTTGCTTTGTCGTTTCTTTTTCTTTTGGCTATATAATAGCCCGTCCTCAGATGTTTTGAGGACAAGTTTTTTCATGCTTTCTCTGCTTTCTTCTCTCTTGTAATTTTCTCTCTTTCTCACTACTTTCCTCTCTTCGCGTTGTAATAATTCCAGTGTAAAGCTCCCAAGAATTAATGTAAGTTCTTGCTTTTATGAATCTTCCTTGCAATTCATATGAATTTTGGAATGCACCACATGATTATGATTATCGTCATTATAAGAATTATAAATTAACTGTTAGAGATAAAATATCTTCTAAAAGAAATTTTATTTCTTATTTAGTTGAATCTATTGAAGACTCTGAAATTCCAGAGGTTTCAAAAAGGATATATTTTTATCCTACACTTAAATCCGCTAAACGAAGCTTAAGACTCTTTGAACAACAAGGGTCTTTATTATCTGCTTAAATTAAGCACTCTGATTATATATATATATATATATATATATATATATAAATAAACCGAAAGGGCTATGGAAGATGAGTTATGTGATAAATACTTTATAAAATTACCTGGAGATTTAGGAAAAGGTCTACATGAAGAATGGAAAAAACTTGATCCAAAACCTATAAATTTAGGAATTGGGCCAAGAGTGTCTTTTGTTTTCATAAATTAGAAGAAAAGTGCAAAAAAGCTGTCATGCAAGAACAAATTAAAAGTCAAGCATGAGTTTTTTGTAAAACAACAAATTATACACCACATGCATATGGATATTATGAAAAATCTAAAAAATATAAACATATTAGAAAAAGTACTAGTTTTAATAAAAATAAAAATTATGATAAAAATAAATATGTTAGAAAACCACAAAATAGAACTTGTAGATGTTTTATTTGTGGAGATCCAAAACATTTTGCAAATAGATGTCCGGATAAGAATAAAGATAATAGAAGTAGAGAAAGAAACAATCTAGTTGAACAAATAGGAGATTTTGAAATAGAAGAAATTAAAACTGACTCAGATAATGATTCAATATATAGTATATATAGGGAAGAAGAAAAATCACAAATAACTTACACATACATGAATACAGAAACATAATGTCAACATGATTGGATAAGATTTAAAGAAAACAATCATATTAGCTGTTTCATTTGTAAATTATTCCCAGCTATTGATAAAAGATATCAATGTAATAAATATTTTAAAGATATATGCTTCCTATGTATACATGAAATATTCAAAATTAACACAGAACTAGAAGGAAGAACATTGACGAACGCTGTCGCTAACACTCGGCAAAATAAATATATATTGTCCTATGCTCACAATACTGTAGACAGTGCTTGGAAGTACAGGGTCGATCCTCAGGGAGTTGATTGCCACTATCTCTTGAATCCTCCACAACCTGGTTCAAACTTGGGGTTGGTGTTGGTCACTGGGTCTATCTTGTCCAATACACAAACAGAACTAAAACTGAAACTAAACAAGTAACTTAATTAATAATAAAAAGAACTTGACCTAGACAAACTAATTAAATAAAAACACTAGATCATTGGTGCATTAATCTTCATTACATGCATGCATCGTTGGTTATAGGACTTGAATGCCGAGATCCCTTTTTAATCGTCATGCTCTCAACAAACCCTTCTCTTACCTATCCTTACTGAGTTGGCGATGCACCGCCGGCTCCCTACTCTGGGCAATACCTCTGTCCCCGAGTCATCGTCCAGTTTCTTGCCCAGAGAGCATTAATCACTAGAAAGGCCCAACAAGGAATAATCACGCCTGTCTCGCCCAAGACAGACACCTTCACTCACTGCTTATTAATCCAGACCAAGATAAGTTGAGAAAATTCTCCCTAAACCTCTTAGTCAATTTAGTGATCTAATATTACCTAAGCAATTAACGGCCTATTAACTACCTCGATAAATTAAACCATATGGGAACAAGCACATAAACAGGTCTAGAATGCAACATGCAATTAATTTATTCAATTTGACCTCACGAGCTTTGGTTCCTATTCAAGTAGTTATTGCCCAGATCAAGTATAGAAAATTAGCTAGACATAAAGTAAATCGAACAAACACAAATATGGGGGAAAAATATAAGAACGATATTAAAAGTAAACTTACGAATTATCAAAGTATCGATCGACCAAAAGTGCCGATCTGGAAATAATAACCGAAAAATAAAGAACATAAACTAAATTGCCCTAGGGGACTTGTTTCTTCCTCACAAACTCTCGAAAATAAAAGTAAAGCAGAAGTAAAAGATTAGGAAATTAAATCGCAAAAGTATATGGTGATGGCTACGGCCATGCACCATATTTATAGGCTGAGATGCGCTAGGGTTTGGGCCCTCGGTCCTTTGCATGGTAAGTCAATGAGCTACCTTGGAGTGCAAGTAATTACTTGATAAGCACGACCCCAACATGGCATATCACGTCGATCTTCAAGATCCCTTACGGATCCTCCACCTAATCAGATTAGGAAAGAAACTTAGTGATGGTCCCTGAGCTAGGTATTTGGTGTAGAGGGGGGGTGAATACACCAAATAGATTTCTGAAAACTTTTTCAAGTTAAATAACAGAGTTGGTGAGCTCAGTTATTGATCCAGCTGAGGAGGGTCAGCTGGGTAAATAACTCAGCTGGCGGTGCGGAATGTGGTGGTTTGAAAACTTAGCTCGGTTACTTAGAAAAACTCAGCTTGAAAAGATTAACTTTATGTTTCAGCTTAGTCAAGTTGTGCAACTTTCAGAAAGACACAGCTGTCTTTGGAGAGCAGCTGCGTATGCAGTTTTGATCAAATATGTAATGTTATGAAAGAGTTAGTACAAAACTGAATTTAAAGAGACAGTAAAGAGCACACGATTTTTACGTGGTTCGGAGTAACACCTCCTACGTCCACGACCAGGTTTACTGGTAATCCACTACCACTTGGTTTCCAAGTACCAAGCAACTTCACAACTCTAACCCGAGCTGTGTTCCAACAGTTTGCGGGCACTGTCAATCCTAACCTTTCAGTTTACGGGTACTGAAAAAACCTTACACACTTGAATTTCCCGCTTCAAGCAAGCGTTACCTTGACCTAACCTTTCTGGGTAAAGAGGGGTTTGGTTTGGGGTTCCAACTGTGAACGAGTTCTTACAATTAAGAACTTTAGAGTATGATGAACTCGTTCGAAATCTAGGCTTTAAGATATACAAAGATTTTGGCCTAGGGATCAGACGAAAAACTAAGCAGTTTCTGAACTAGAAACACTTTAAGATAAAGTGTTATTTGATCTATGTAGTACTGCTTGAGAGCTTTTGAAAGATTAATGATTTCAGAGAATGAAAGCTTGTAGAGAGTTTTTCGTGTTTTATCCTGAGGTTGAAGACGGGTTTATATAGGTAGAGATTCAAGACTAGCCGTTGGAGGAGCCGTTTGAATCTTACCTACTCTTCTTAAATTCAAGATCTGCCGTTGGGCGATTCTGCACCTGTCTTCATTTGTGTCACATCCTAGGTCCTGAAGTCTAGGATGCTGATTCGGCAATCCCTCATTGGTCGAGGCATGTTGACTTCCTCTGACGCCGGGATCTTCTGCCTTTGGTGCTGGCTTTTGAATTTAGAGCTGGATATGGCAAACTGACTTGAAGTGATGTCTTCAGAGTTAGTTCCCTTTGTTCTGTACAGCTGGACCGTCTGTGTTTTGAACTCAGCTCGAATTCTCTTCAGCTTGATCATGCTCTGCTGGAGGACTCAGCTGAAGGTTGACTCCTGCTGTCTTCCGCTAGCTGACTCCTGCTGTAGACACAGCTCGGTCGACTGCTGTCTTCCGCTTCCTTAACCTGTAAACCTAGAAAATCTAAAGCTCAAATAGGCGAGCTGGAAAACACTATTTAGGTTGAAGCGATCATCTATTCGGTTGGAGAATCAGTTGGATTTTGGTATCAAATCAAAATCTTATAATTTCCCAACAATTTCTCCATTTTTGATGATGCCAAAACCTAACTGAGACAACTTATGACGCAGAAAAACTTGTGTTTTATTAATGTAAGCAAATACATTATAACACAGGAAAAAGAAAGAAAGAAAAAAAATTTCAATTCTTCAGTTCTTCAATCCCAGTTGGCTGGGTCTTCTCTTCTGCATCCAGTCTTCTTTCTTTTGACTCGTCTCTTCTCCAGCTGATTCTGATTCAGCTGGTTCCTCTAGCTCAACAGTTTGCCTCTTCTTTGTCTCATTCTCTTCCCCCTTACTTCCCCCTTTTTGGCATGATCAAACAAGGTGGGAGAGATACACCATCGGCTGTTGCGATGTTTTAGTTTGGCGAAACTGTGGTTTTCAGCTCTGAGCAACGAGGTCTGGAGTCTAGGTGGCTCAGCTGTTGTATTAGCTGGCTCTTCTTCAGTAGCATTAGCCTCAGCTGTGATTGCAGACACAGCGTCCTTGGCCTGATTCAGCTGGGGCGGTCCAGCTGAGTGCTTGGAGGGATGAGTTGGCACTGGAGATAATATCTTCTGAGTCGGGCAAAACTTCATTCCTTGCAATTTTGCTTCTTCAGACTTCATTAGATTGAATGAGAAAGTCTGATTCAGCACTTGAGGGACTTGAGTATTCCCCTTCCACTTCGAAGTGGTGGGTAATGGGTTCAGCTCATATCATCATCATCATCTAGCTGCAAGTGATCATCGGCTGAGTGATGTTTTCCACTTGAGCATGGTGTAGGGGCTTGAGAAACTTTCATTGGAAGATCTCGAAGCTGGTGTCCCTGTTGAGCTGAAGGAAATTAAGGAGAGGCCGGTTGAAGTATTCCATGTCATGGGGTTTAAGCTTAGTTGACCAGCTGGAATTCTTCGTTGCGGCGTTGATGATGACGATGTTCACGCAGGCGCATGAACTTCTTCTCCATCGTGAGAAACCACCGCTTGTGGGCCTTCTGCTCCTTGGAGAGTAATTACGAATTCTCTCATAATGTCAGCTGACTTCTCGGCTGACTGACTGAGCACCTTTGACTTGAGTATTCTGTTTGAAGACGGTGCTTCAGCATGTTTTGTCTCCTCAAGTTGTTTCCGATTCCCAGCTGGGACGGAAATAGATGCATGCTGCTTTATTTCCTGCATCTTTTTCTGTGCCTCCTGTGACGGAGCAAGAGCTTTGACATGACTGCTCTTGAAGACTCCGGCTTTATCAACATCTGGTCCAGTTCTGTTGACGTTGATTTTTGCATCCCAGGGAGTTGTATGTCCCGTGCTCTCTTTTATTTTGAGAGAAACAGTGGGGCGGAGGAGGACTTTTTCCTTTGACATTCCCAGGAAGATTTCTGCACCTTCCTAGTGAATGACGTTCTTGAGCTTTGTAGTCTTTCACTGCGTTGGACCGGATCTGTCGATGGGCTTCAGCTTCTCCTGGAACTCTGTCTTCTTGAGGTTCCTGAGAGTTAAGCAACTCTTATCTTGAAGCTTTGACAGATTCTTCAAGTTTGATTGGCTTTGGGAGATATCTTTCTAGATTCCATGTTCTACTTCTGCAACTTTGGTTAGTAGAAATAGATAATACCAATTGATGGAAATAAGAAAGAATGCCGAAAAACTTTTTAGGATTGATGCAATGTTTTACGTATCTCTTCTAGCATATTTATATAGCTGATTTGATGAATGGTCGATCAAGATTTATCGATTGATAAGAAGATCTACGGCTGGGAGTGATTCTCGCGTCATGTCAATTTCTTGTTCAGACATTGCGAGTTAATGCGTGAGAGAAGATGGTTGGGGCACTTTGACTTTTGCCTCGAAACTCCTATGATTCAGTTCTTTGCAGACTTTTAATGTAATTTGATTAGATATGACAAGATATGATTTGACTGAAAACAGATTGAGTAAGTGTAGTTAATGTTGTTGCAAACCTCTCAGCTGATCATTGTAGTCAGCTGATACCTCGGTTGAGTGGGTGTGCTGGGTGATCGTTGTTCCAGCTGGTTCTCCCTCAGCTAAATAATCCTTCAATTTCAGCATCTGGTTTAGCTGGATTCTTTCTCAGCTGATACCAGTGACGTCGATTCTGAATTCCAGATATCTGCTTCCATTCAGCTGGTTCTGCTTTCATTCAGCTAGGTCTGCTTCCATTCAGCTGGGTCTGCTTCCATTCTGCTGGGTGAAGCATCGTCTGGGTTGAGTAATCCAAGTAATCCGCACAACATTTTGAATCTTGCTTCTATCAGCGGCTTTGTGAGTATATCGGCCATTGTATGTAATGAATTTTCTCAACAATCACATCCTTCTTTTCCACGTGATCTCTGATGAAATGATGGCGTACGTCCACATGCTTGTATCTTGTGTGAAGTATCGGATTCTCTGAAATAGCAATCGCACTTGAGCTATCACAGAAAATTGGAACTTGTCCAGTTTTCACTTCATAGTCATCCAGCTGAAGTTTCAGCCAGAGAATTTGTGAGCAGCAGCTTCCAGCGGCCATATATTCTGCTTCTGTTGTGGAAGTTGCGACGCACGTTTGCTTCTTTGAAAACCATGAAATCAACTTACTTCCTAAGAACTGACAAGTTCCTGAAGTTGATTTTCTGTCCAACCGATCTCCAGCGAAATCTGAGTCTGAATATCCAGTCAGCTGTAGATTATCTTCAGCTGGGTACCACAACCCAACATTTTGAGTTCCTTTGAGATATTTGAGAATGTTCTTGGCTGCTTGCATGTGTGCTTCCTTTGGATCAACTTGAAATCTGGCACACACTCCAACTGCGAATGAGATATCTGGACGACTTGCTGTTAGATACAGCAGGGAACCTATTATCCCTCTGTATTTGCTGGAATCAACTGCCTTCCCTTCAGTTCCTGGTTCAATCTTCCAGTTGGTGTTCATCGGAATCTTTACAGTTCTACTAGATTGAACTCCATACTTGGCGATCAAGTCTTTCACGTATTTGGATTGATTTATGAAAATCCCTTCTGCTGATTGCTTGACTTGAAGTCCTAGGAAGAAACTCATTTCTCCCATCATGGACATTTGGAACTGTTCTGACATCATTTCTCCAAATCTTTGGCATAAGAAGTTTGATCTTGATCCAAAGATGATGTCGTTTACATAAATTTGAACAACCAGGATGTCTTCTCCTGACTTGATGGTGAAGAGAGTTCTATCTACTGAGCCCTTCTTGAATCCTTTGGATACAAGGAAATTTGACAAAGTGTCATACCAAGCTCGAGGTGCTTGCTTCAATCCATAAAGCGCCTTCTTTAGCTTGTAGACTTTGTTTCCTTCTACTTCAAATCCTGGAGGTTGTTCGACGTAGACATCTTCTTTGATTTCTCCATTTAAGAATGCACACTTCACATCCATTTGATAGACCTTGAATTTGTTATGTGCTGCATAAGCGAGAAAGAGTCTGATTGCTTCCAATCGCGCTACTGGAGCAAATGATTCTTCGAAGTCAATTCTTTCCTGCTGAGTGTAGCCCTTGGTAACCAGTCGAGCTTTGTTTCTGATGATGACTCCCAGGGTATCCAATTTATTCTTGAATATCCATTTGCGTCCTATGACTTTGACTCCTTCAGGTCTGTCGACCAATTCCCAGACACAATTTCTGAGGAATTCGTTCAGCTCTTCTTGCATGGCGTTAGTCCAAGGCACACTCTTCAAAGCTTCGAGAATTGATTGAGGCTCTGGCACTTGAGCTACGTAACACACCATTAGAGCTGTATCTTCATCATAGACCGTCAGTTCTAGCTCTACTGAGAGTTAAGCTGTGTCAGCTGCTTCTTGATGATCCGATGAAGCTTGAGCAGCTGAGCTTCTGGTTTTGACTTGGTCGGATGGTTCTCCAATGATTGCTGATGATGGATGATCTTCAATCCATCTTCTCCTTTTTACGAATTTCTTCTTCCAGTTGATTGATGCTTGAAGTGGCTAAATTTCGTCTATCTTGGAGTTGCTCTGGAGTTAAGTCTTGAGAGATTGATTCTTCTTGATTTGGATTTTGAGGTGACTTCTGTAGAGTCTCTGCTGGAGATGGAGCTGGGGATTCAGCTGTGTCTGGATTTCCAGCTGATGGCGTTCCCCCTTAATTTGGCGTTGAAGGTTCTTCTTGATTTCCAGCTGGTGGAGCTTCCCGGTTGATTTGAAGTTCCTCATCTGGCTCATCATCCCAAATTAATGGTTCGGCCAGATTCCTGATTCGATTTTCTTGAGCTCTTGTCTGAATCTGTCTTGAAGATTCTCCTTCGTTTATTCGTTTGATAGAATCTCTATATTCGAAAGATGATTCGTCAAAGGTAACATATGGAGTTACTTTGACTGTTTGAGTTCTTCTGTTGAAGACTCTGTATGCTTTACTCACAGCAGAATAAGCAAGGAATACTCTTCGGTCTGTCTTCTCGTCGAACGTCTTGAGCTGTGTCTTTCCATTGTTTAGGATATGACATTTGGATCCGAATACCTTGAAATATCAAATATATGGTATTATGTTGTTCCATAGCTCATACAGTGTCTTTCCTTGCCTTGATGTGAGTAGGGAGCGATTCTGAGTGAAGCAAGCTGTGTTGATTGCTTCGGCCCAGAACTTCTTTGGAATGGCAGAGCTGGCTAGCATTGAGGTAGCTGCTTCTTTGAGTGTTCTGTTTCTTCTCTCTGCTACACTATTCTGCTGAGGTGTGCGTGCTGCAGATGTTTGATGTTGAATTCCGTTCTTCTTGCAATAATCATAAATAGTTTCATTCAGAAACTCCATTCCTCGATCTGATCTTATTGACATTATCTTGCACTCCTTCTGTGTTGACAATCTTTCCAGCAGAATAGACAGCTTAGTCCTGGTTTCGCTCTTCTGGTACATGAATGATACCCATGTGAATCTTGAGAAATCATCCACTACGACCAGAGTATATTTTCTGCCATTGAAGCTTGCTGGAGTAACTGGACCAAAAAGATCCATGTGAAGGAGTTGAAGTACTCGATCAGTTGACTGAACTGGCTTGAGAGAGAATGAAATTCTTGTCTGCTTTCCTTGTTGACACGCGCTGCACATATGACTTTTGTCATATACTTGATCTGGAATTCCATTAGCGAGCTGGTTCCTAGCCAGTTTGTTGATTGTCTTGAAGTTGAGATGATTCAGCCGTCTGTGCCACAGCCAGCTGACTTCATTGCTGCTTTTCGATACAAGACAAGTCTCCGGAGGGCTGCTGTTCCAGTCAGCAAAATACATATTTCCTTCTCTTTTCCCTCTTAGGAGTATCTGCTTGGTTTCCCTGTTCTTCACTGTGCATCCCTGTGCATCAAACTTGACAGAAAAACCGTTGTCGCAGAATTGGCTAATGGAAAGCAAGTTGTGTTGCAATCCTTGTACATAAGAAACATTTGGGATTATAACATTTTTAGTTTTAAATGTACCATAACCTTTGGTTAGGCCTTTGGAGTTGTCACCAAATGTTACTTGTGGGCCTGGACGCTCGATATACTTCTGAAGTAGATGCTTTAAGTGCGTCATGTGCTTGGAACATCCACTGTCCAAGTACCATAGCGTTCTCATCGACTCCTCAGTGATGCGTCGATTCCTTGCAACCTATACAAAAGATCAAGATTTAGGTACCCAGTTTTAATTGGGTCCTTGTGGGTTAGACAGAGATCCTTTGACGACCCAGATCTGCTTGATGACTCGAATTGGGTCATTTGATCTGATAATTCTCCTAGCTGAGTCGATATACACATTTTTTGTGTTCTTCGGTTGTTGCTGGCGGGATCTTGATCTCAGCTGACTTCTTTTCTGATTCAGCTGTGACCTTTTCCAAATCTTCCATCAGCTATTTCTTCTCATAGTAGAATTCCTTCATCAGCTGATCTTGTTTCACTATTTTGTCTTTTAGTGAAACAACTTTCTGTTGGAGCTGTGTTGTATCAGCTGCTTCTGATACCTTTGTCTTTTCCAGTTCCGCTTTCAGCTCGGCATTCTCACACATAATGACGTCAAGGATCTCTTGAAGCTCCTTGGAATCGTTCATTACTTTCTCTACTAGACTCCAATCAGGTAGCCCTGATTCTAAAACCTGTGTAGAGTGTTCGTGTGATGGTGAGAGGTTAGATAGATTTTGAGTTCGAGACATTACCTCATCTTCATCGATGCCGTTTGTTTGTCCTATGAAGTATGTATCCCAATCAGGTTCATCATGGGCCATCAGTGCTTCTTCTTCCGAGTTTGAAAATGGCATGTTGTCATCCATTTTATTGCACTCTGATTCTTCATCGGCGATGTAAGCTCTCCTTCTGTCAGCTTCCATAGCTTTCAGTTGGTCTTTATCTTTCTTGGACAGCTTTGGACAATCTAGCCGGTAGTGTCCTGGTTCTTTGCAGTTGAAGCAACCTTCTTCTGTTCATTTGTCAGCTGACTTCTCATCAGCTGCTGCGTACTTGTCTCTGTAAGTTCTTGCGAACTTCTTGTATTTGCCCTTGCTGGTGTTGAGTCTGTTGTAGTTTTTGACCAACATAGCTATTTCTTCAAGTAGCTATTCCTTGCTCATGTCCTTCTTATCCTTCTTCGATGACTCAGCTGACTGTATGTATGCGGATTTTTTAGAGTTGGCTCTGAACGCAATCTCCTTTGTTGCAGGTGTCAGCTCTTCATCATTTGCTTGAAGATTCTTTCATGGTAATCTTCAAATTGTATTCGTTGGCTTTGAGCAGGGAGTATAATCTTTTAGTTGAAAGATCACCTAAGTCACTTCGACTTTGGTGTACCACCTTATAAGTGTTCCATTCAGCGGTGAGCGCTGAAAGAACTTTTAGATTCTTTTCTCGCTGGGTGTATTTCCCAGTTCTGATGGTTTCTATTTCCACCATTATATTGGAAAATCTGAGTTCCATCCCTTCGATGGACTCGTTGACCAGCTGCTTGAAGTTATCAAACTTCTGGCATGCAATCATGAATTTATTTTCCTTTATCTCATCCGACCCTTCGCATAGCTTTGCTAGGGTTTCCCACATCTCCTTTGCTGTTTCGCAGTTGATAATATTGCTGAGGTAGGCGTTGGAAACCGTTGAGGATATGGTGTTCCTCGCGAAGCTGTCTAGTCCAGCCTGCTTCCTTTCTTCTAGGTGTGCTCACTCATTGGCTTGGGAATGAGTTGATATATTGGTTGTCCACCATCTTGAGTTGGAACAAGCTCGTTCCCTTGTTGGTAGATGATGATGGGTCCATCTGTGATGACGTCCCACATCATATCGTGATGTGCACAGAGAAAGCTCTTCAGTCTGAACTTCCATATTGCATAATCGTCTACCGAGAAGGTGGAAAGATTCATGTTAAGATAAGAATCCATGGAAATATGCAGTATGTAATATTATGAGTTTTTCACAAAGAGGATCTGTTCAGATGACCACTGACAGATTGTCAAGAGAGATATCTTGATACAGAAACGGTGGTCTGTTGAACAACTGCTCTGATACCAATTGATGGTCCCTGAGCTAGGTATTTGGTGTAGAGGGGGGGGTGAATACACCAAATAGATTTCTGAAAACTTTTTCAAGTTAAATAACAGAGTTGGTGAGCTCAGTTATTGATCCAGCTGAGGAGGGTCAGCTGGGTAAATAACTCAGCTGGCGGTGCGGAATGTGGTGGTTTGAAAACTTAGCTTGGTTACTTAGAAAAACTCAGCTTGAAAAGATTAACTTTATGTTTTCAGCTTAGTCAAGTTGTGCAACTTTCAGAAAGACACAGCTGTCTTTGGAGAGCAGCTGCGTATGCAGTTTTGATCAAATATGTAATGTTATAAAAGAGTTAGTACAAAACTGAATTTAAAGAGACAGTAAAGAGCACACGATTTTTACGTTGTTCGGAGTAACACCTCCTACGTCCACGACCAGGTTAACTGGTAATCCACTACCACTTGGTTTCCAAGTACCAAGCAACTTCACAACTCTAACCCGAGCTGTGTTCCAACAGTTTGCGGGCACTGTCAAGCCTAACCTTTCAGTTTTCGGGTACTGAAAAAACCTTACACACTTGAATTTCCCGCTTCAAGCAAGCGTTACCTTGACCTAACCTTTCTGGGTAAAGAGGGGTTTGGTTTGGGGTTCCAACTGTGAACGAGTTCTTACAATTAAGAACTTTAGAGTATGATGAACTCGTTCGAAATCTAGGCTTTAAGATATACAAAGATTTTGGCCTAGGGATCAGACGAAAAACTAAGCAGTTTCTGAACTAGAAACACTTTAAGATAAAGTGTTCTTTGATCTATGTAGAACTGCTTGAGAGCTTTTGAAAGATTGATGATTTCAGAGAATGAAAGCTTGTAGAGAGTTTTTCGTGTTTTATCCTGAGGTTGAAGACGGGTTTATATAGGTAGAGATTCAAGACTAGCCGTTGGAGGAGCCATTTGAATCTTACCTACTCTTCTTAAATTCGAGATCTGCCGTTGGGCGATTCTGCACCTGTCATTTGTGTCACATCCTAGGTCCTGAAGTCTAGGATGCTGATTCGGCAATCCCTCATTGGTCGAGGCATGTTGACTTCCTCTGACGCCGGGATCTTCTGCCTTTGGAGCTGGCTTTTGAATTCAGAGCTGGATTTGGCAAACTGACTTGAAGTGATGTCTTCAGAGTTAGTTCCCTTTGTTCTGTACAGCTGGACCGGCTGTGTTTTGAACTCAGCTCGAATTCTCTTCAGCTTGATCATGCTCTGCTGGAGGACTCAGCTGAAGGTTGACTCCTGCTGTCTTCCGCTAGCTGACTCCTGCTGTAGACACAGCTGGGTCGACTGCTGTCTTCCGCTTCCTTAACCTGTAAACCTAGAAAATCTAAAGCTCAAACAGGCGAGCTGGAAAACACTATTTAGGTTGAAGCGATCATCTATTCGGTTGGAGAATCAGTTGGGTTATGGTTTCAAATCAAAACCTTATAATTTTCCCAACACTTAGATTAGATCTTCTTTTTCTTTTCCTAATAGGTTTCGGAGAGAAACAAGCCAGTTGCCCCCGCCATCTTGCCTTCTCTTGTCAGCACGTCTTCTGCTCTGCTTCCTGCCCAATATGCCAGACAAGGCCACACTGCACCTGGTATTAAGATTGAGCCAGCGAATCTTTCCCACAGCTATGCGTATGATACCATCATTCCTACCCAAGCTGGAGATTCATTGGGTGCTCATTGCCTCGTATCGATTCTCATACCATTTCAGCAGATTTCAACCATGTCTTGCCCTTTAATGCTCTTCACCTGCCCAGATCCACCTGTTGCCCAAATAGTGCCCTCTCAAGCACCGAAACAATACAAAAAGATAACAAAAGACTCGATCTAGACTACCTAAACACACACAAAATGAACACAAAATATGGGTTCATCACACGCACACACTTAACTCGCACTTGTCCCCAAGTGTGCACAGGTGAGTTGCCCAAGACTTAGACAGAAAACAAAATAAAAGACTCAACAAAGAACCAGCAGCCAACAGAGTTAATCAAGATACATAATTGTTTTCAAAATCAGCAAGTGAAGGGAAGAAATCATGCACAATTATCAAACAAATCAAGATAGAATCATGAGCAATAAGGATAACCTCACCACACTCATCACTCTTGTGTTTAGGCTTTACATGCAACTCTCTTGACCATCTCAACTTCGGTTTCACCATAGGCTTGCCTACCCTTTATGTCTTAACTTCCTAAGTCAGACTTCAGAACTCATCATCAGGTCTTTATTGGGTTGTAACTTGTCTTAAGGCAACAGGTTGGAAGTATTAGATTTGGGCTAAGTCATTTGAACTCATGTTGGGCAATAGACACATCCCAGCTCCTTCTTTGATTCCTTACCTCATTTTTTCCAGGGCCCTAATTCACAGGCTACAATGGGGAACTTATTTTTTCACACATTTTTCTCTTTTTTTTTTCCTTTTTTTCTTTCTTCTCTCTTTTTTTTTCTCTGTCCCATTTTCTCTTTCCATCTTGCCCCAGAATATACCCCACCATCTCCTTCATTCCCTTTTCTTCTTCTTTTGCATTGAGTTTCCATGACCGGGTAAGGTTATGTTCATCAAGGCAAAATTTAAGTGATAGAAAGAATTAATTTAGCTCAAAAGGGGTTAATCAAAGGATCAATGATTTGGGTAGGATAATTTGGCTCATTGGGCTAGTGAAAGAAATTGCCTAAATCATCTCAAGTCCCTAAATCCATCTCAGAAAATTAATAACCAAAGTACAGACAAGTTCTAGTTATTCCTAATCGAGAGGTCATATTCACACACAAGAAATGAAATCATGTATTGGAAAATACATCATTTAAGCTCAAATCCTCACAGGATTTGCTCACAATTCATTCCATCATACAAGTCATCGTCTAGCTTAGCATGAATCCTACACTGTTCTGCATGCATTCAATTAAGCACAACAATCACAAACTTGACCTACTCAAGACATACTGGTCAACACAACTCAAATTATTAAAAAAAAACTTTTGGCAGAGACACTCTACACACACACTTTGCCCAAGCAAAGGGTGTCTATAGAGGCCTCAACCTGACTCTTAAACTCCTTAAACAACCAAACCATCCCCTGTCCACACACACACTTTGCCTTCAGCAGTGTGTATATGTGTTCAAAGGATGATGACAGATTCTTACAAGATTCCCCCCACCCCACACACACTTTGCCTTGGGCAAGATTAGTGTGTAAAAGGGAATCGACTCAACTCAAACATTAAAAACAGACTCAACTTTTACACAAAATAAGACAAAACAAAATTTACAAAAAAAACACAACTTAAAACATAAAACCTAATCTAAACTCAAATGAAAGGACAATATTTAAACAACAGAGGGGTCAGCTGCAATACTGACCTTTAATCGCTGGCAATGGCATTCACTGCGGCTCTGAGCGCATCTTGCCCGACCTTCAACTCCTTGAGCAAGACTTCATTCTGGGCCACCTTCTCGAGCAACTCCACCATCTGGAAATCAAAAATCCCTGCTTCCTCTTCTTCCTCCATGTTAACTGCTACCTTCTTGGCAAGGTGAGCAGACTTCTTGGGCGGCAGGGATGGTTCCTTCTCAATCTTCTCCAAAATCTTCCAGCTGTCCCTGCTCTTCACCACCTCACGCATCCTGACCAGATTATCCATATCCAAGACAGCACCTGGAGTCAAGACGTACTCCTTCAATTCAGACTCCATCTTCAAAGCCTTGATATACTCTGTGACAAAGTCGCCACAGGAGAATTTCTGTCCTGTCTTGCCCAGGACTGTCTTCAGGTGCTCCATCAAAAGGCCTCCAAAGTTGAGCCTCTTCTTGGTGTACATGCAGTAGAGGATGTACAACTCCTTATTGGCCAAGGTATTCCCACTGTCTCCCTTGCCATACATGTTGTAGGCAAGGATTCGGTGGGCAATGCGTAAGGTGGGTGTCTTCAAGTCAGACCCCTTGTTATCTCCAGATCTCCACATTGCTCCAGCAGAAAGGGCCCCTTACATCTTTCTCCATTCCTCATCCTTCACATTTACGGGCAACTTCCTTTCTGCCCTCCTAAACTCCGGACTCATCACATCCTATAACGAGGCAAAATCCAATAATTGGTTCAGATTATTAACCTGAACCGACTGAGCTTGTCCATTGAGATAGAACTCAATGGACATTGGGTTGTTGTTCCCGTCCACCACAAATTCGAGGGTTCCGTAGACCTCCCTCACCAAATCTTCATAGATGTCAGTAGACATCTCCAGAAATCTACCCTAACCTCAACCACTACCCTAACCACAACCACAAAATAAATCCCTAACCCCGCCGCTATACCCAACATCTCCAAATCCTCCATATTGGGCTTGCGGGGTAAGTAGACACTCCGGGCTGACAGATCCTCCTTCACTGACTTGCCTCTCTTCTTGCCTTTGGAGGTCGATTCTTCATTCTTCTTCGCAGATGCTCTCGTCACATGCTTCTCTGTAACCTCTACCACATCCGGCATCACTAGCAGCCACCCTGGCCTTCTTGCTCCGTTTCTCTCAAGAGATAGAAGTGTTCTTCCTCTTAGAGAGATCCGGGACCTTTCCGGCGTCAACCTCTCTGAGATGGCTATTCCGCAAAAGAATCTACGGAATCTACGAATCGTCGTCGAAGATGGCTATTCTTGTACCGTGAGGGATTTTTCCAAGTTTGTTGCTAGGTCTAGTACTTACCATTGTGGATGAAGAAAGGTAAGTTAGGGTTTCGTTCTAAATTAGGGAAAAAAACTGCTGCTCAAGAAAAGGGTTTGATTTGATTTGATGGTTTGAATTCAAATCTCAAAAGAAATTACGAAAGTGGGAAGGTTGGAGGGAGAGAGTGGGGTAGTGGGTGACGGTTGTAAGGCTAGGAAGTAGAGTCAATGAGTGCGGCTGTCACATCATCACGTGACAAAGGTAACCGCCTCATTCATCCTAGCCTAGGTAATCCACCTAGCCCAGAGCGTCAATCATGCCCTCCACACACACACACACTTTGCTTGAAGCAAAGTGTTTTATCCTCCTGCTTCCCTTGCCCAAATACCTGTTCCTGCACAGCAAAGACAAACCACCTCTTACAAGAAAAAACAATTCTATCCTAGGGTTAACCATACTATAGTTGATCAAAATTTAAAATCAACGATAAAATAGATCTATTTTATGAAAAACAGACCTATTTCATCCCCCCTTATACTTTTTAAAAAAATAATAAAATAAAGCAATAAAAACATACCAGGTTGCCTCCTGATCAGTGCCCCAGTTATTGTCGCGGGAACGACACTGTCCTCGCCCAAGTTAGGGCTCTTCTTTGCAGAGAAGTTGGAGATACTCCTCTGGCTTCTCAATTGCCTGGCCATGATAGGCCTTCAATCTCTGTCCATTCACTTTGAACACCTTACTCATCTTGGGATTCATCACCTCTACTGCTCCATTAGGATAAGAAGCTTGGACCACGAATGGACCAACCCACTTGCTAGATAACTTTTCAGAGATTAGCTTAAACCTGGATTGATACAACAGGACTTGTTGCTGAGGTTCAAACTCATTGACCTTGATAAGCGCATCATGGGTCCTCTTCATCATTTCTTTGTACAATACCAAATTATCATAGGCATTGAGCCTAATTTCTTCAAGCTCTTGTAACTGGAGCTTCCTTGCTTGACCAGCTTTATCCCAATCGAAATTCATCCTCTGTACTGCCCAATAAGCCTTATGTTCCAGTTCCACAGGCAAGTGGCACATCTTGCCAAAGACCATCCTGTAGGGCGACATCCCAAATGGAGTTTTGAAAGCCGTCCTGTACGCCCAAAGTGTTTCATCAAGACGCATACTCCAATCCTTACCTGTTGGGCTTACAGTCTTTCTTAATACCGTCTTCACTATACGGTTGGATAACTCAGCTTGTCCATTGGCCTGAGGATGGTAGGCTGTCGAAACTCTATGGTGAACACCATACTTGGCCATCAATCCTCTAACAGCTGCATTGCAAAAGTGTGTTCCTTGGTCACTAATAATCGCTCTGTGCACGCCAAATCGACTGAAGATGTTTCTCTTCAGAAAATTCACCACCATCGCTGAATCATTGATGATCGATGCACGAGCCTCTACCTATTTAGATACATAATCCACCGCCAAGAGAATATATTGGTTGCCCCTAGAACTGGGCAATGGACCCATGAAGTCCATCCCCCAAATATCAAATATTTCCACCGGCATGATAGGGGTCATGGGTATCTCATTTCTCTTAGATATATTGCCCTCCATCTGGCATTGGGCACAACGCTTGCACCACTCATAGCTATCCTTGAACACACTTGGTCAATAGAAGCCACAATCCAATATCTTCCTTGTCGTCCTTTTAGGACCAAAGTGTCCTCCACACACCTTGGAATGGCAATGCTCAATGATCTTGTATTGTTCTTGGTCCTCTACACATCTCCGTATCACTTGGTCTGTACATCTCTTCATAAGTACGGTTCATCCCATATGTAGTAACGACTTTCCACCTTCAACTTGTTCTTTTGGTAGTGGTTGAGATCACTCGGTACCTGTCCCAAAACAATGTAATTACAAATGTCAGCATACCAGGGCTCAGATTGATCTTGGGCAAGAGCCAGTTCCTCATCAGGGAAAGTTTCCTTGATCGGTTCGTTCTCCTCCTCTTGGATTATCCTACTTAAATGATCCGCCACCAAATTCTGAGCTCCACTCTTGTCCTTGATCTCCACATCAAATTCTTGAAGTAAAAGAATCCAACGAATCAAACGGGGCTTGCTCTCCTTCTTATTCATCAAAAAGTTCAAGGCAGAGTGGTCAGTGTAGACTATGATCTTTCACCCGAGAAGATAAGAGTGAAACTTCTCAAAGGCAAACACCACCGCCAACAACTCTTTTTCCGTGGTCAAATAGTTGATCTGAGCAGCATTTAGGGTCTTCGATGCATAGTATATAACGTAACTCTCATTGCCTCGCTTTTGCCCAAGAACTACTCCCACGGCATATCCACTTGCGTCACACATCACCTCAAATGGCATCCCCCAATCCGGTGGTTAAATCACAGGGGCCGTAACCAAAGCATCCTTTAGTATATGAAAGGCTTTCTTACAGTCTTCATCAAAATTCCATTCGACTTCACTTTGAAGTAACTTGGTCATCGGTTGGGCAATCTTAGCAAAATCTTTCACAAATCTCCTATAGAATCCCGCGTGCCCAAGGAATCCTCTTAGCTGCTTGATGTTTGTGGGGTAAGGCAACTTGGCAATTATGTCGATCTTGGCCTTGTCGACTTCTATCCCACGCTCCGATATCACATGTCCAAGCACAATTCCATCCTTGACCATGAAATGACACTTCTCAAAATTCAAAACCAAGCTCTTATCCACACATCTCTTTAGCACCGTCTCTATATTCTACAAGCATGAATCGAAAGTTTTGCCATAGACAGTAAAGTCGTCCATGAACACCTTAATACAATTATCGAGCAAATCTGAGAATATGCCCATCATACATCTTTGGAATGTGCCAGGAGCATTGCACAATCCAAAATGCATTCTTCTATACGCAAATGTACCGAATGGACATGTAAAGGTCGTCTTGCCCTGGTTCTCTTCAGCAACCCAAATCTGCATATATCCTGAGTATCCATCCAGGAAGCAAAAATACTTATTGCCCGCCAATCGCTCCAGCATCTCGTCAATAAACGGCAATGAGAAGTGATCCTTCTTGGTCTGCAAGTTCAGCTTTCTATAGTCAATACATACTCTCCATCCTGTTTGCAACCTCGTGGCAACCATTTCCTTGTTCTCATTCTCCACCACTTGAATTCCCGACTTCTTGGGCACGACATGGACTAGACTAACCCATCGGCTATCAAAAACGGGATAGATGATTCCTAGATCTAATAACTTTAGGATCTCGGTCATCACAACTTTCTTCATAGCCGGATTCAACTTTCTTTGGGGATCACGAATAGGCATTGCATTATCCTCGAGCAAGATGTGATGCATACACACGGTAGGGTGATTCCTCTTATATCTGCCAACGTCCATCCAATAGCTAGCTTGTGTTCCGCCAGCACACCACGAACCTACTCTTCCTCCTCAGTGGTCAACTCTGAACTAATTATTACTGGAAGTGTTTTCCTTTCTTCCAAATACACATATTTCAAGTGACTCGGCAATGGCTTCAATTCGAGCTTGGGTATTCGCTCTATCGATGGCACCAACCGGTCTTCTGATCGGAGCAATGAAATAACCAGTGGCTCTCTCCTTTCATTCAACTCCATATAAGCTCGCATGTAACTCGCTGCTTCCACGATATCAAAACCTCTATCTTGGGCAACATCCGCATCTAGCCCATCTTGAATCAAAGCATCCAACTGATCTTCTAGAGCAATCTCGGACCAGCTTTCTTCCACTGATTGCTCAAAGACATAAAGACTATTGACCGTCTCCTCATTGTTAGCATGCTTCATAGAGTTATAAATATCAAAAGAGACAACTTCTCCCGCAAATTCACATGTTAACTTTCCAGTATAACAATCAATTCGAGTCCTTACCGTCTTGAGGAATGGCCTCTCCAAGAGCATGACTGGGGCCTTTGACGACTTTCGCATATCAAGGATGTAAAAATCAGCCGGAAAGATTAAATCTTGAACTCTCACCAATACATCCTCTAGTATCCCCTCTGGCCATACCGTTGATCTATCCGCCCATTGAATTGCAACCCTTGTAGGCCGAAGTGGACCTATACTCAAATCATCATACATGGACTTGGGCATGACATTGATAGACGCTCCCAAGTCTAGCATGGCCTTTTCAACCTTCATATTACCAATGACACAAGGAATATAAAATATACCCGGATCCTCACACTTGGTGGGCAACGGACCCGACCGGAGAACTGCAAAGATGTTTTCATTCATTTGGAATCGAGCATCATCCGTGTACTTGACCTTCCTTGTGCACAACTCTTTCAGAAACTTCGCACATCTCGGCATGGATTGCAAGGCAGTCAACAAGAGAATGTTGACCTCTACCTTCTGGAAAATGTCCACCAACTCTTTCATCTCATTGTCATCCTTATCCTTGGCAAGACGATTTGGATAAGGGGCCTTAGGCTCATATGGTTTTGAACCTTTTGTCCATGCCTTTGCTTTCATCTCTCCTGCTTTTCTTAATGCCTTGTTCTTTATATCTTCAGCTTCTCGCTCAACTTTTTTTCTTATCGTCTCAAATTCTCTTTCTGCTCGGTCCTTCTTTTCTAGATATAACATATCCCAGAGCTCATCAACATCACCACTCCCCATACCGACTTTCTCAAACCTGTCAGGTCCTTGATCTTCTTCTTTTTCTTGGTCTGGAGTAGTCTGTTGCCTAACACCCTGTCTTTTGGGAATGTACCCTTCTGGCAACTGAACTTCTGGCAACTTAGATCCGCTTCTCAAAGTAATAGCAATGACTTGAGCCTTTTTCATCTCCACTTGTGGTGGCAACTCCCCTTTCGCACCCACCAACATCTCTCTCATTTGGGCAATAGTCTCAACCAGGTGACTGAGCTTCCCTTGCACATCCCTCATGGCTCATCTGGATTCCATACGGAAGTTGTCCAACTCCTGATATCATTTCCTATGCTCCGCTGCCAACTTCTCAACTTCACTTCTCAGTGAATCTGGTCTTGGCTGCTCTCTGTTGTGAGATGGTATGTAGGGCTGCTGTTGCCCTTGCTGTTGTTGTGGGGCTCCAAGATAAATTATTGTTTCCATACCTCAGGTTATCATTAGGCTTCCATGGCCCATTGTTGAAATTCCTCCTCTGATTACCATCTCCATGTTGGTATCCTTGTTGCCCAACAGCGTTGACCTCTTCTTCTTCGTATATCGAAGGACATTGATCAGTGAAGTGATTTGTTCCCGAGCACACTTCACACTTCATCACTTTCCTTTTCATGACTTGGGGTGGATTAGCAACATTTGCCGCATTGGCATTGTTCTGGGCCATTAGCTCTTTCACCATGGTTAATAATGCGTCATACTTAGGATCACCACTGCCCGAGTCACTACTCCTGGGCACTAGGGTTTCATCTTGGTTCCTCTTCTGATCCACCATTTCAGTAAATAGCTTGAAAATCTCACTAGGTGGTTTGTTGATCACATTGCCCCCACATACTGCATCTATCCAATCCCGTTCTCCTTGCCTCAGTCCGTTCATGAAGGCATTGATGAGGTCCTTGTCATTGAGTCCATGCTAGGGGCATCTGGACTTCAACTTTGTATACCTCTGATGGTAATCATAGATTGATTCCCCATTACCCATTTTCAAATTCTGAATAGCCGCTCCCCCATTCTGGATCCGGGCAAATGGGTAGTATCTCTCCAGAAACTTCTGTTTGAGCTGTTGCCAGCTCTCCACACTGCCTTCAGGTAATTGGTACAACCACTCTCTTGCCCCCTCCTGTAGAGAAAATGAGAATGTCAAGAGACAGATGTACTCCCTTAGTGTATCTTGATCTTGCCTGGTGTGCACAGTCCACACAGCCATCTCAAAATCCTGCAGATGATGTTGAGGATCCTCCCCGGGCATATCACTGAACTTGGGCAAGATCTGAATGAGGGAATGCCTAATCTCCCAAGTGTCTTCGATTCTGGGCAAAGTAATGCCCAAGGGGTTCAGATTAACATATGTAGGAAACACCATCTCCTTCAGCGTCGGTTCCACATTGTTCTGCATCTTGCCCAACACAGAACTTTCACTATCGCAAGATTGCGATAGATCACTCGGTTCACCCGAATCTTCTTTCTCCGCTCGCGCCTGCTGGTCCCTAACCTTCTTTTCTTTTCTTTATTCTCTAGCGTGCTTCTCGATGTCTGGATGATACCCTAGCACGTCACCAACCTCGACTGGCTCAGAACCAAACATGCATAGGGTCTCTCCCACAAGAGACAGTCACAAAATTAGCTTCCCGGCAATGGTGCCAATTTTGACAAACGCTGTCGCTAACACTCGGCAAAATAAATATATATTGTCCTATGCTCACAATAGTGTAGACAGTGTATGGAAGTACATGGTCGATCCTCAGAGAGTTGATTGCCACTATCTCTTGAATCCTCCACAACCTGGTTCAAACTTGGGGTTGGTGTTGGTCACTGGGTCTATCTTGTCCAATACACAAACAGAACTAAAACTGAAACTAAACAAGTAACTTGATTAATAATAAAAAGAACTTGACCTGGACAAACTAATTAAATAAAAATACTAGCTCGATCATTGGTGCATTAATCTTCATTACATGCATGCATCGTTGGTTATAGGACTTGAATGCCGATATCCCTTTTTAATCGTCATGCTCTCAACAAAGCCTTCTCTTACCTATCCTTACTGAGTTGGCGACGCACCGCCGGCTCCCTACTCTGGACAATACCTCTGTCCCCGAGTCATCGTCCAGTTTCTTGCCCAGAGAGCATTAATCACTAGAAAGGCCCAACAAGGAATATTCACGCCTGTCTCGCCCAAGACAGACACCTTCACTCACTGCTTATTAATCCAGACCAAGATAAGTTGAGAAAATTCTCCCTAAACCTCTTAGTCAATTTAGTGATCTAATATTACCTAAGAAATTAACGGCCTATTAACTACCTCGATAAATTAAACCATATGGGAACAAGCACATAAACAGGTCTAGAATGCAACATGCAATTAATTTGTTCAATTCGACCTCATGAGCTTCGGTTCCTATTCAAGTAGTTATTGCCCAGATCAATTATAGAAAATTAGCTAGACATAAAGTAAATCGAACAAACACAAATCTAGGGAGAAAAATATAAGAACGATATTAAAAGTAAACTTACGAATTATCAAAGTATCGATCGACCAAAAGTGCTGATCTGGAAATAATAACTGGAAAATAAAGAACATAAACTAAATTGCCCTAGGGGACTTGTTTCTTCTTCACAAACTCTCGAAAATAAAAGTAAAGCAGAAGTAAAAGATTAGGAAATTAAATCGCAAGAGTATATGGTGATGGCTGCGGCCATGCACCATATTTATAGGCTGAGATGCGCTAGGGTTTGGGCCCTCTGTCCTTTGCATGGTAAGTTCTTGAGCTACCTTGAAGTGCAAATAATTACTTGATAAGCACGACCCCAACATGACATATCACGTCGATCTTCAAGATCCCTTACGGATCCTCCACCTAATCGGATTAGGAAAGAAACTTAGGTTAGATCTTCTTTTCCTTTTCCTAATAGGCTTCGGAGAGAAACACGCCAGTTGCCCCCGCCATCTTGCTTTCTCTTGTCAGCACGTCTTCTGCTCTGCTTTCTGCCCAATATGCCAGACAAGGCCACACTGCACCTGGTATTAAGATTGAGCCAGCGAATCCTTTCCACAACTATGCGTATGATACCATCATTCCTGCCCAAGCTGGAGATTCATCGGGTGCTCATTGCCTCGTATCGATTCTCATACCATTTCAGCAGATTTCAACCATGTCTTGCCCTCTAATGCTCTTCACCTGTCCAGATCCACCTGTTGCCCAAATAGTGCCCTTCCAGGCACCGAAACAATACAAAAAGACAACAAAAGACTCGATCTAGACTACCTAAACACACACAAAATGAACACAAATATGGGTTCATCAAACATCAAATATACTAGAACAGGATGAAAAATTAAATTTTTATAAAGAGAGAATAAATAAACATGAGTTGGCTATTGAACTCATAAATAAAAAAATACAACTATTAGAGTTTAAGAATAATTTTATTAGAAGAAAAAATTGATAAAAGAAAAAATATACTTATAACAGATGACGAAACCGAGTGTAGTAAAATGTCACAACAGATTGAAGAAAAACAGGAAGTTATTTCAATAAATAATAAAATTCTTGAAAGTATTAATAAAGGAATTTCCAATTTAATAACTCTACATTGTAGAGTTTGGCTAGATCAAAATACTTATATACCATTAGCAGCCACACTTGATACTGGAAGTACTAAAAGTTTAATAGTATATAGTCTAATCCCAAAACAGTATCATAAAAAATTAACTTATAATATAGAAACAAGAACCGTTGAAAATATATTTTATTGTCTACCAGCAATACTAAAAGATATAAATAATTTAAAAAAATTAAAAATAGGATTACAGACAAAAGGATATGATGGTTATATACGAAATAATCTAATTGTAACTGTAGGAATTTTAGGAAAAGCCAGCAATAGATCTGGTATGAATTTTAAAGTAAACATAGATGGAATTGTAAAAGACCAAAAATAGAATTTTCACATACAGGACAAGGTTCAACAGATAATATAGGCAGAGAAAATTGGGCTCCCTCTAGTTTAAAATACGAAGGAGAATCTCAATACAAAGGAAAAGGAAGTAGAATGCCTATTGAAAAATTATACAGTAAAAAAATGTTATTATTAGAACAACAAAGTCCTCAATTATGGCCAGATGAAATCTTAATATGGGAACAAAATGTAGTTAAAAATTGGGAAACAAATAAAATAACAGATATAGATATGTTTGCTTATTTAGAAACAACGCTAGGATTAATTGCTCTAGGGTTGTGGCAAAGTAAAAAGAATCAAGCTCCTGAACAAATTAATCAAATTAAATCTTTAGGAGAAAATCCCTACAATTTCACAAGTCAGATTAGAATATTATTGTTAGGAGTTGATCCTACAAAAGAAAATACATTTATACAAGATACTGCAATTAGAAATCTTGAACAATTTGTACACCTTGGAATTTTTAATTTCCTTGAAATCAAATGATGTTGAATCATGATTTATGTTGTGTTAGTTTTTGGTTGCATTTTTGGATATTTTGCTTGCGCATTTTCAATGTCATTTGCTAGATTTCACATTGTTTTGAAGTTAAAATGCACTAATAATGTTGTGTCGAGCCATCGAGTTGAAAATTTAGATTTTGCTCGAGAATAAAGAAGGCAACCACAGTTCGTTCAACTTCCGCCGCTGTGGAGAAGTGAAACTCGGCCGTCCTTCACCTTAGGGGACGGCTGTGATTTGTTGAGAGGTGAAACTCAGTCGTCCCTCACCTTAAGGGACGGCTGTGATTTGTGGAGAAATGAAACTCAGCGGTCCCTCACTTTAGGAGACCGCTGAGTCCAAGATTTTTTGCCCACGTCCAGTACAGGGCGACAAGTCAGCGGTCCCTCAACCCTAGAGACCGCTGAGTCCAATGCCTAAAGCCAATACAGGGCAAGAAGTCAGCGGTCGCTCACTCTATGGGACCGCTGAGCGTAATTAATTCAATGCATGAATAAATAGCGAGCGAGAGTTTTTAGAAAAGGAATCCACTTTTCCAGACGACATTTTCTCTTTATTTTTTTTAGAGTTTCTTTTAAGGTTCTTATGCTAGTTTCTATCGGAGATTTCTAGTTAGTAATTTAATTATTGTAATTTCATTCCGGATTGGAGGCGACAATCACCGCAACTTTCAGATTTAATTTCAGTTCATCGTTTATCGTCAATTTCATTCACATTTGTAAGTACTTTTAATTTCCGTTCTTAATTTATGTTATTAATTTCTCCTGCTTTATGCTTAATTTGATTAATGTTAGGATTAAAATCGATTTATGCGTTCGTTAGATTAGATTTTAATTCTTGCCTAGGGTTTAATTTATGTTAAATTTCTCTTTTCGTCTAGTTAATAAATCGAGAATTAGAGTAGTGAACGACCCCAAACTTTATTTACTGTTTTCTTGTACGCAATACAATTAATTTCCATGTTAAGTTTACCTTGAGAGACGACTTGGATTGACTTGCTTAATCTACGGTGATCTCGTTTAATTGCGAGTGACTTAGGATAAAATTAGTTGAAACAAATTTTTGTTCAACCTAATTAATCTAAGTTGCACGCAATTAAACGTGGTCGTAATAGATTAAGTAAGCTAACCCGAATATTGTCTCTCAAGGAAAACTTAGCAGGGAAATTATTGTGTTACGAAAGAAAAGAAAAATAAAGCAGTAAATCAATTGGGTTTATTGTTTATAACTAAATGAACGAAATGCTAAGCATAAAGTAAACCCCTAGGCATGAATCGAAATTTAGCCTAACGAAGGAATGATACGATTTAAAGACCAATGTTAATTCTATTAAACAAACTGTAGAGAAACATGTAAACATAAATAACAATACTAAATAAAGAACGGAAATTGGAAGAACTCACAATCTTAAACGAAATTGACGAGAAAAAAGGAACGGAAATTGAACTTGAAGATTGCAATGTCTGTAGCCTCGGAGTCGGAACGAAATTACAATAGTAAACTAACTAGAAATATCCGAAAGAAAGTAAATTAATACTCTTAAAGAAACTCTGAACGAACAAAATAAGAAAACAATGGCGTCTGAACAGTGTCTGTGAAAGAAAACCCTCGCTCGCTATTTATAATCGCGCAAAATTAATCGACCTCAGCGGTCTCCTACTCTCAGCGGTCGAAACTTATGAACGGTTCTTCTTCAATTTCAGCGGTCTCCTAGGTGGAGAGACCGCTGACTTTTGGCCCTGTAATGGCGAAGCGCTGGACTCAGCGGTCTCCTAGGTGGAGAGACCGCTGACTTCTGGCCCTGTATTGGACGTGACAAAAACATCTTGAACTCAGCGGTCTATTTCTTAATCTATCTTTTTCTTCTATAAAAATTCTCTTTCTGCTTGGCACATAAGAACCATTTATAACTTGTGGAATAGAGGATATAATTTTACAGAAGACCTTGCCTTTTAGGGATTTTGATGCAATATTCCCTCCTATAAGCAAGAATTTTTCTCCAATTTTTTCCAAAATATCTTCAATTTTTGAGCCTTCTTCTTCAAGACGTAACTCAATAAAATCGACCATGTCATTGTGATAAAATTTTAAAATGTTTTCACAATTCATGTCTGTCGAATTTAAGTCAACTTGGAGTTTGAAAAGTCCAGGGACTCCTTCTGGACATTCTTGAGAATCAAAGTAGTATGTTGATTTTTGTACTACTTTTTACTCCTTTGAAATGAATTTCTCCAAATATAATTTTTACCAATTTCTTTTGGATATTTTCAAAATCCTTTAACATTCATTCCAAGGCCTTTGTTGAAATTATTTGCTCCAATTCAGGAACTCTGTCCAAAAGTGGTTTTAAGACCTATTGGTAAGGGAGATCAAGCACTCTTGCCTTGAAACTTTCGAATTTTCTCTGGGGAATAGAATCCTTTTTCATTTCAAAATATTTGATCTCAGTGTTCAGGGAAATTTTTTTTGAATAGAATCCTTTTTTCATTTCAAAATATCTTCTCTATTAAAATTTCTTTGCCCATTTTTAGTAGTTTTGCTATATAATGGTCCTGCAAGCTTACTAAGGTTTGGTATAAATTTTCTAGCATAATTGAGCAATCCTAAGAATACTTGAATTTGCTTTAAACCTTCTAGTTTATCTGGAAAGTTTAATAATTTTTCTGCAATGTGTGTTTGTAATTCAATATTTCCATTTCCAATTTCTAATCCTAAAAAGGATATTTTTCTTTTAAATAATTCCATTTTTCTTTTACTAATTACAATACCTTGTTTTTCTATTTCTTTCAAAGTAATTTCTAAATGGTATTCATGTTCTTTAATATTATTGCTTGCTACAAGTATATCATCTATATAAACTAGGCAGAACTCATATTTTAGAAATATAGAGTCCATAAATCTTTGAAAAACTGATGGAGCATTTTTTAAGCCGAAGCTCAAAACATTCCATTCAAAATGTCCCTCTGGACAGGAAAAAGTTGTCCATGGTTTAAACCATTCTTCTAATTGTAATTGATTATATCCTGATTTAAGGTCAAATTTGCTAAAAATCTTTTTATTTTAGATTAAACTAATTAATCCATCCTTATTCGGAATATTGTAACCATCATCTATGGTGTTATCATTTAATCTTTTATAATTATAAACTATTCTTGATTTTCCTCTTTTTATTTCTGAATGATTTCTAACTATAAAAGCTGTTGTTCTGTGTGGACTTTCTGATCTTCTAATTAATTTTTGTTCTATCATTTCTGGAATTTGTTTTTTAAATTCTTCTCTATCAAGAGGAGAATATTCTATATTAGCTGTAATAATTCTTATATCATGATTTTTAATTTTTTGCTTTATTAAATAGTTTACTTTTGTGTAGGTAATGTCTTCACCTATTAATCCTATTTTTTCAAGTCTTTGAATTATAGGGTAATTTATGCTCTTTGTAATATTTGGTCTTTTTTCTAATTCGTGACCTAAAAAATTTCCTAAATAAAACATTGTTTCATTTTCTATTTTATTTATTCCGCGACTTTCTTTATTTTGAGATTTTTTTGAAAAACTCTAATTCACCAGTTCCACCATGCTTTCGAGCGAACTCTGATGTCTAACTATATCTATTTGTAGGAAAACTAAACTTGTTTACTAAGAGTAATATGGTTTTTTGCTATTGTAATTGATCCATTTAAACTTGTAACAAAGTTTAATCATAACGAAAAATCTTCTGATTTTACAGATTATGGATTACTAATAACTTGTGGTAATTCATTTTTTAGCTTTCCAATGTTTATAAATAGGTGGAGTAATATCTTTTTTAGGTCTTTCAATAGGACCTAATTCTAAATTTTTTATGGTTTTAGTTAATTTATCTAGTTCTTTAGTAAAATCAAAAGATTCTGAACTTTATATATATATATATATGGGAGAAGGATCATATAAGAATAGATCTTAACCTAAGAAATAGGATTTACCTTTCCAAATTAGCAATGGGATTTGGAGCTTCATTCGCCATCCTTTGTCTTCTTCTTTCTCTCGTTGCTCTTTTATGTGTTCTCTCAAGTTCCAAGTCCAAGGGCTCCGGTTGTATTCCCTTGGACCCCGTGTTCATGCACTACCTAAAAAGAGATTGTAGAAATTAGAACCTTGCAACTATGATGAAATAAAAGAAAAATTAAGACATAAAGCAATAATGCTTGAACTACTAACTAGGCATCAAGATCATTAACATTGTACAATCTATATAGTCCCCGGCAACGGCGCCAAAAAGTTAATCACTATTTTACTTAGCAATATAACCGCAACTAAAACGGTGCAATTGTAGCAAATATAGCAAGTCGAGTATCGTATCCACGGAGACTATAAGCCGATAACACAATAGAAATTAAATTTAGAAACCATGTTAATATTCAAGCTTTCGGGGGTCATGATTTGGGATTTTGATGCACTTAATTGAAAATGAATGATTAAAGACGAGAAAAACACACGAGAAGTAAATTTGAGGAAAATATCAAAGGGAAAAGGGTCGATCCTAGGGAAATGCTTTGACTCAACTACAATGATGGATTTTATCTATCAATCTAATTAACCAATTTTAATCCAACTCAAGGGGAACAATCACTCAAATAATCACAAACTCTCTCTCGACAAGCTTGCAAAAGTTGATTGACACAACGACCCTCTCCGCTAGGACTCGAAACGTGAATATCAACTCCCAAACACACACAAAGATTAATGGTTCCTATGCATGTATTTATCACCGCTAGGTCTCAAAATCGAAACATATTGCAAGTTCTTGAGATCCATGTTACCTATTAGGAATTTCTACAAACACTTGGTGTGCAAAAATAGTGGCCAATAATTCAAGCACAAATAAAAGCACCAAGAACCCAAACAAGAATTGAAAGGCAAAATAGAATTTATAGAATAAAACCACCATCATAAATGAGTCATACAAATCCCTAGAATCAACTAAAAGATCTAGCCACACATAGCAAAAGAACTAGCACAAAAATAAGAGAAAAACATATTAAATGTCATTAATAATAAAACCCGTAGGAATTAACGATCAATTGTCTTGAATTTCTTGCATCTCCAAGCTTGAATCTAAATTCCTCCAAAATCAAACCCTAGTCCCTAGGTTAAAATTAAAGAAAAGATGGAATTCTAGATAATAAAAAATTTGCAAGTATAAAAAGTTGGTCTCCAAGTTTAGGATGAGCCCCTTTATATAGGGTGCAAAAAGGGTTAAATTTTAAGTGTAAGTAAAAGGGCAATTATGTAATTTTGGGGTAAAGGCGGTTCTGAGGCGCGGGCAAAAGCATATATGCGCGGGCGTACAAACGGGCGCGCAAACGAGGTCGAGAAAAAACAAGCAACTCCCGGCGCAAGATGTGCGGTCATCATTGCAATATATGCGGCCGTATAAAAACATGCGGTCGTTCATGTACAAGATGTGCGGGCGCGCATTTGGGCGCATAAACAGGGCCGCACTCTTCAACCATTGCTTGTCCTTGCTCGTCCTTTGCGCTCCTAATCGAGCCAATTGTGCGGCCGCACAACAGGGCGCACGTCCCAAACTCCTTTTTTTTCACGAATTTCAACCCTCGATCAATCATTCTTTCAATTCTCGGCGTATTTTCCTATGAAAGCAATAAAAACGACATCCGAGTATCATATTCTTCAAGGAAGCAAGATTTATCAATAAAGCACATTTACAAACATGATTTTGCATTACAAATCAACATAAATAACACTCTAAAATAGTGTAAAAACCATGTTTGTCAACTCCCCCAAACTTAAACTCTTGTTCGTCCTCAAACAAGGATAAAAAGAAAATGAAAACGACAAACATGCTTAAGATAAATAATGATGAATTATGGCTTCAGAAAGTTTTCAAAACATATCACAAGCGGGTCATCACACTTCATACTTCATAAATCTCAACAAACTCGCCTACCTAGCCTCTTCGAATTTTTCATCCTCACGACATGGAAATTTTCAAGAAAGCTATCCCTCTCAAGTGTGCAAAAATAGGATATGAATACTCTCAATTCAAATTATGATATGCATTCTACCATAAGCTTGCAACTCGTCTAACCTCTCATTTGCTTGCTTGTGCTTCAAATAAGTATCAATAAGGTCTTACAAAGGTTGTAATGTGGGCACTTTGGTCAGGTAGGAAATTTTTGGCTAAGTGACTCGATAAATTTTCAAAACAAAAAAACACTTCACCCAAAACTCCTTTTATCCTCTCTTTTTTTTTTAAGAGAGAAAAACATGAATACCACCCAAAGCTTTTTCAACCATTTAAGCTCAAACCAACCAAGAGATGTCACATTTTCTCAAATATGATATACTATCCGTTTATGTTCTTTTTATCATCACTTCAAATCTTTTCTTTTCTTTCTATGAGCTCATACCAAGTAGTAGCACTTCATCAAAGATAACCCAAATGTGACACATTTTTTTTTTCTTTTTTTTCTTCTCAATATCTCCACCAACACTTCTCAAATATTTCCCCCAACCCAAGGTGATATCAACGAAAAGGCTAAAGGCTCAAGGGGGCGAACTAGGATTTAAGCAAATTTGGACAAGTGTTTGGGATAAAATAAACGTAAGAAAAATGACCTTAAATCATTTCCAAACTCAAAGCACATTATGCAATCTCAAGGAAGAAACCATCGCAAGTTCTAGAGAAAAACATACATGTTCGAACATAACCACTCAAGAATGAAAACAAGACTATCACATGGTAGTCAACGGCTCAATTCCTCACAAAGGCTTATTTTCAATTTAAATTCTGAGAGGCCAAATACTCGAGATCATTAATCAATAATTCACAAATCATGCAATGACCAACAAGCGATCATTTTCCTCAAAACCAAAAGATACCATTTCATCACAAGCCTCATCAATAATCTCAACTTAAGCATGCTTTACACAACCAAAAATTTGAAAAACAACCTAATGAAAACAACGAAAAACAACAAAAACACAGCAAAAACTTAAAACACATATAAGACATATTTTGATTTTTTTTAATTTCTAAAGAAAGTAAATAAAGCAAAAGGCAATAAAAGTGAGACACATATCTTATCTCACCCCCCTCCCCCAAACTTATTCAAGAGCATAAAGCTCGAAAATAAGTTTGGAGGGAAAATAAAAACAAGATATGTGTATCACGACACACAAGCTAAAAACAATATATAAAAAACATGGGTTGCCTCCCAACAAGCGCTTAATTTAACGTCTAGAGCTCGACGTTACCTCATTGCTTCATGGAGGTTTTGGATGGTCGACAAGTGGATTCCATTCCAACTTGATAGTGGGACTAGCCAATGCATACGCATCATTCGCCTTATCCACTTCATAGCTTTCTTCTTCCATTGGCTTATGTATATAATGCTCCATTGGATCTTCATAAGGCAAGGGCAAGTATTCTCCACAAGCTTCAAAGTAATCAATTGACTTGCACTCTTTAATATTGGGCTCCCCTGGCTTCTTCATTGCATTGTAGATAGAAAGTGTCATCTTTTCATCATTGACTCTAAATGTCAACTCTCCATCTTGAACATCTATCAAAGCTCGTCCGGTAGCCAAAACTGGTCGACCAAGAATTAGAGGTATATTCTTGTCTTCCGGCATGTCGAGCACAACAAAGTCAGCTGGAAAAACAAACTCTCCAACTTTAATGAGAACATTCTCAACCACTCCCTTGGGATACTTCACGGATCGATCCGCCAATTGTAGAGCAATGGAAGTTGGCTTGATAGTCCCTATGTCCAAACGAGTGAAAATTGAGAGAGGCATCAAATTTACGCTCGCCCCCAAATCACACAATGCCTTTTCGAATGTATGCCCTCCAATCTCACATGGGATCGTGAAGCTTCCCGGATCTTTTTGTTTCAAAGGGAGCTTCCTTAGCAACACCGCGCTACACTTCTCGGACAAGTTGATTGCCTCATGCTTCCTAAGCTTCTTTTTTTGCGAGACGACATCCTTCAAAAATTTAGCATATTCGGGCATGTCTCGTAAAGCATGAAACAACGGGATATTTATGTTCACCTTTTCGAACATCTTCATGAACTTTGCAAGCTTCTCATCCATCCTTGCTTTTACCAATCTTTGAGGAAATGAAGCACTAGGCGTAACCACTTTGTTTGGTTGAGCAAGATTTTTGGGAGCTATCTTCTTTGAAATATATGGCTCATGAGGATCTTCTACTTGTGTAGGACGGTCCTCCACCTCGAACTCTTCATCCAAATCTTCAATTTCCACATTCCTTTTCGGATAATTTTCATAAGAATCTCCACTCATCAAATGTATTGCATTGCATTGATTCTTCGGGTTTATTTCCGTGTTGCTTGGAAATTGACCCGGCTTGTGTTGAGTGGTGGCTTGATTCACCATTTAGCCCATTTGCACTTCAAACATTTTCATTTGCTTGGTTAAAGCCGAAACGGTGTTCTCCAATGTTGCAACCTTTTGACCCGTTTGTCCGATAAAAGTATTTTGTTGGAGCATCATTTGTTGCATCATTTCCTCCAAGGATTGCTTCTTTGGCTCATTGATTACTCCATTGGTGATGGAAAATCCGGGTGGTGCCTTTAGGATTGATTTCCCATCTCTTTATCTAAAAAGAGGGCAAGAAAGGCGAACCTAGAGACTTAGACGTAGGAGCACACGCAAGAGGTGGAAAATGATAAGCTGGGGAACCAATAGATAAGGCTTATCGGCTTATCGGAAAGTCCAACTTTGAAACGGAAGACTCGACGTAGTAACCCTTCGCCACTCATATTCCCAAGAAAGAACTCCTTCAATCGACCAACCGAGCTAACCTCATCGGTATTTCTTCCCTGCTGACGCAAGAAGGTATTATAAGGTCTTTAAGCGGGCTTAAAAGTCAAAGCTTGTATTTCGTTTTGGTAGCCTAGAAGAACTTGTTCTTTCTCTTCGCCTTCTCCTTCGTCCCCTCTCTTTATAGTCGAGCGCCACTTCGTCCCCTTAGGTTTGTGAAAGGGGCCAAGAGCTTGAACTCCTAGCTACAGGGCTACCGGTGGAATGGCATATGAGAAGTTGGGGTGGTTCCGGTTGTTGGGGTTGTATGCTTGATTCCCCGATGGATAGCTTGAACGGTTGTAGTTGTTGTAACTATGTTGATTGACATAGTTAGCATCCTCACATTGGAACGACCCTTCAACCTCTTGTTGTTGAACCACTTTAACTTCCATCTTTGTCTCTCTCTTTCTCATACTCCTTCTTGAGCATGACAACTTCGGCTAGGAGATCTTCATACTTTTCATCGGAAACGGTTGCAACTCTCATTGACGGGCCTCTTTCCATAGGCCATTGGTAGCTATTGGCGGCCATTTCCTCAATAATCCTCAATGCTTCTTCGGCACTCCGGTTCACCAAACATCCTCCGGCCGTTGCATCCACAATACTTCTAGTGTGAGGAGTAAGCCCACTATAGAAATAAGTTATTTGTTGAGCTTGGCTAAACCCGTGTTGTGGACACTTCCGGAGCATTTCCCTACAGCGTTTCCATGCTTCATACATCGACTCTTCTCCCATTTGAGTGAAGTGAGAAATGTCGGCAATTAGCTTTTGAGATTTTGATGGAGGGAAGTATTTTCTCAAGAACTTTTGGCAAAATTGCTCCCAAGTAGTGATCTCCGAGCGGTCTATGGTCTTGTACCAAGCCTTGGCTTTGTCTCTCAACGAAAATCAAACAACCTCAATCGAATGACGTCATTTGAAACTCCGTGTTGCTTTATTCACTACTAGAAAAACGCACATACATAACGCAGTTTCTCCGTTATCTATGTGCTCAAAAAACCGTTACGTATAATGGTGTTATCTATAATGCGCACATACATAACGGACAAATGTCCGTTATGTATAATATTATACATAACGGTTGATGTTTTATAGATAACGTGTTTTTCTCCGTTATCGTTATAATTTTACATAACGTTTCTTACCATTATTAAAAATTACTTTTTTCCGTTATGAAATGCACATCATTTGTGTTATGTATCATTATAGATAACGGTTTTTTGCAATTTTTATAACGTTATTTTTGCGTTATGTGTTTCATTTTTTAAAACGCTGATGTTTACTTTTAGATGACGGTACCAGTACTGTTATAGATAACGTTTTTTCAATTTTTATAACGTTTTTGCGTTATGTTTTTTCATTTTTTATAACGCTGGTTTTTGCTTTTAGATGAACAGTATATATATAATTTTTTCCCAATTTCCCTATATATATCATAGCATAACAAAATTTCATTAACATCCACAAACATCCATACATTGTCATCCCAAACATCCATACATTGTCATCCGAATGTCACACATGTTCTATCTAGCTATATGTCATGAAAGAAAAGAACATATAAGTTCCATCACAAAACACAAAATGATCACTAGGATTTCTGGTGAATATTTCTTGCAATCATAGGCTTCTTCAGCTCAACACTATCAAAAACTTGTCATCCTTTTCATAAATATCAAGAACTTGTCATCCTTTTCATAAATAATAGAACTCTCACCTCACCTCAGATACACTCTAAGCAATGAATGTAATGAAGACAGATGACAACGTGTACCTGCATCCAAAAGAAGTCCATTATCATCTATAGATCAGCATGGCGGTAAAATCACGATCATAAATAAGGTACTAAGTTGGCATATATATCATAGCAAGCATTTATTCCCATGTTTATTCTCAAATGTTTGAATCTGCATAAGCTAAATTATTGACAACCCAAAAGTAAAAAGGAAAAGAAAAACAAAAAAACACGATCTCACCTAATAGTGTTGGTAAAATTCATATTTGCCTTAGGCCAAAATAGTACTTTACCCTACCAATTCGTAAATAGAATACGAAATTCAAATTCCTAAGAGAAAACAAAGAGAAAAGTTAAATTTACTATTCTCTTATTTCTTTTACAAATACTACTACAAGCTAACAGAAATTAAGAATAGATAAAAACATGTGATGTGGATAGGTAGCAAATTTATAATTAAGACATTACGTTGGATAGATTCTAGCTCTTGTAGAACACTTCCAAACATGACAGACTCTAAATTCAAAGGAAAGCTTCGCTCTTTCATGTAATCTCCCAGGTCTAAATCTCCCTGCATCAAGCTACTGAAAATTAATGCACAAGATAGATAGATAGATAGATAGATAGATAGATAGAACCTTGTCATCTTTATTTAGGTAAAATGTAGGTTGCCAAAGAATACACAAATCAGATATAATATAACTCAAAAAAACAAGAACATAATAAATCAACAATATAATATGCAGAAATAAATTAGATGGGGCAAGAATTAATTAAGATAAATGAAGTAGTACCTCATATTTCCAGACAAGCCATTTCTCACCCTTCTAACTCTCCATCCTCCACAGCCACTTGAACTCCAATTTTCACCTATCAATCAATCATTACAGAATCAGAATGCATCAAACTCACAAATGAGATTCTGATCGAGCAATCATGAAAGAGGCATAGTTAAATGCAGTGATGATTTAGCAGGGAAACCTTGTCAGCATCCACAACAAACCACGAAGCCCCAAACCAGATTTAATTGAAAATAAAATTTGACAGTAAATAAATAGAGATCCGAGAGAAAATCAAGAGGTAAAATTTACTAACATACTAATGTAATTAGTACAGGGTGTCGTGTACATAGTAAAAATATTGCCTGGATGCTTAAACACAATATTTTATAGTGTAAAAACCTAGGAACAATAAGGTAAAGGAACAGAGGGTTTTGCAGTGAATTAAATGATATACACAACTAACCCACTTTATACACAACCAAACCGTGAAAACTACAATGTCACACGAATTTATTAAAGTGCATTAGTGTATTAGGTAAATGAAGAAAACATGAATGAGCTAGGTAGCAAATGCATGTAGGGCAACAACTAGTATAAAAGCTAAATTTAAATTCATGTCTTGAATATTGATAGGACGAAATCATGGATGGTCCTGTGGTGGTCCTAGTGGACCTAAATATCAAAATACTACTTCAAAATCAGACAAAATCACCAAATATATTTATACTAATAGTTTATTTAGAATCTGATCTTTCTTCCTCCATAAGAGCCTCCAAAGACAATACAGGGGATGCTAATTTGTATGAGTGCTTCCCAAATGGCAGTGATTAACATACTCAATAGCCCAAAACCCATCTGTGAGCCCACCGATAAAAATAATTTGCTCTTAGTAATAACCTGTTTTAAAAGCAACATGTTGCAATAGAAAGAAATAATACAGGAATATGAAGAAAAATATGGTTATAAGAAGATCATGTGAAATACGAGCAAGAGGAACAAAATTATATTCAGATAAAGAAGTATATATGCAGGGAAATATATATATATATAATATATATATATATATATATATATATATATATATATATATATATATATATATATATAAAGAGTACACAAGAATTTACTATTGTTCGTTTGTTCAATTTGCAGCGCACCAACATCAGATCAAAATAAAACAATGCCCATCACAAAAGTAGAACAAAAATCACCCAACATGGTGTCAATGGTCTAAATAATACAAAGGATATAAACTGAAAAATCAAAAGCAAGATGGGTAAAACATAAAATACTTAACTATGGTCTCAAATGATAAAGGTACTTTAACCTGTAGTAGAATCTGCTTCAATATATGATCTGTAGAACACTTATAAAACTTTACATCAAACTATAATAATAGGCATGCCATCAGATTTGATCATCCAAAATGGCATGCAGCCATAGTAATTTGTAATCAACAGAATGAAATAAACCCCACGAGTCCAACTGCAATTCAGTGAAAGGTATGCAAACTGTCAATCTTAAGATAGAAGATTCTTAAGAATTATAAAAGAATGAAGAGTAACAAGAAACAACGGGACTAAAACTTCGTATCCCAAAATTACACATTACACAAATTCAGCAATCCAAATTCCAACCCACAAAAACACCCAAGAATCTCAATTTTCAGAGTTACCTCCACTATAATAAACTCCGTATCAAGCAATAACTGTTGCAGTCCCTGCGGAATAGACCTCGAAACCGGCTGAAATTGAAAATGCAAAACAGAATCATACATATATGCCGGAAACCCCAGAAATTGTAAAATGGCATATTAACTTTGACATACATCAACATTTAAACAAAATAAGTATCATTCTTAAAATAAATGCAAGCTACGATACATAAGATGCTTGGCTGAAAGAATTTAAAAAAAAAAGCAAAAACGATCTTAAAATGCGAAGTGAATACCTTGAGAAACCATCAATCCAATCCACAACCCTGCCCTCGATTCAATTTGGATTTTGGAGGCTGTGACGATGACATATTTGGAGAACATTACATATTCTTCCAATTTACAGAAACTCAATTCTGAAAATAGGAATGGGAAATACTTAAATTGAAAAGAAAATCTAGTCCTGTGTAACACTCACTTTGGGTGTGATAGAATATATGTGAGAGAAAGACACCTGGAAATGAGGTAAAGTCAAATAGAATCCCTAAATCGAATTTAGCAAAGTCAATTTCCGACGACGAACAGAACAACGTACATGAGCAGTACTGGCGCAGCAGCGGCAGCGTGCGACGGGAGGCAGGAGAAAGTGCGGCGCAGCTGTGGTGATCGGTGTTCAATCAGATGTTGTCTCTTCGCCTGGACGATGGATCTGGTTTTCTGGCGAAGAAGGCGTAGGGATTGGGGAGTAGGCCAGACGGCGGACAGAAAACAGCGGACAACCGTCGGCGGGCGGGAGTGAGAGGAGCAACCAATGGAGGAGATGGTGGAGAACGAAGAGCCAGGGGCAGGGTATTCGAAAGTTAGGGCACCAGTCGATAGGAGGGCTGAGACTGAAATGGTGAAGGGGAACGCGGTGGGGGTGGCGATTGGGGAGTTTCTGCTGAGATTCCGGTGACCGGTGGTGAATATGTCGGTCAGTTTTGTCACCGGTGAAGAAGGAGAAAGGATGAGAGAATGGTGTAGTTGATATATAGGAACGAGGGAATACAAAATTGATTTTTTATAACGATCTCGTTAACGGTTTAACAAACCGTTATTTTAAATTATCTCATACATAACGTACTTTGTAACGGTTCACTAATACCGTTACATATATTAATATAGATAACACTAAAACATAACGTACGAGAAGATACCGTTACATAGAATATAGATAACACCACATTTGTAACGGATATATGTAGTTCCGTTATCTTTAAAAATAGTGCGCACATACATAACGCATTTTTGAAAACTCCGTTATAAATGCTGTGTTATGTATGTGCATTTTTCTAGTAGTGATTGTCTCACACACATCCAAGAACGCACTAAGGTGAGCATTTGCATCTTCATTAGGCCCTCCTCCGAACGGATCGGCTTGCACCATATGAATTAGACCGGACTTAAGCTCAAAGTCATTTGCATTACATCGAGCTCCCCACCCACCATCTTGGAATTGATTGACTCGAGGTTGAAACATATGGTTCAATGGTGGTGGAGGTGCACGATTTGCCACTCTAGCTTGTTCCTCCATTTGGCGTTGCATCTCTTGGATTTACCTTTCCAAATTAGCAATGGGATTTGGAGCTTCATTCGCCATCCTTTATCTTCTTCTTTCTCTCGTTGCTCTTTTATGTGTTCTCTCAAGTTCCAAGTCCAAGGGCTCCGGTTGTATTCCCTTGGACCTCGTGTTCATGCACTACCTAAAAAGAGATTGTAGAAATTAGAACCTTGCAACTATGATGAAATAAAAGAAAAATTAAGACATAAAGCAATAATGCTTGAACTACTAACTAGGCATCAAGATCATTAACATTGTACAATCTATATAGTCCCCGGCAACGGCGTCAAAAAGTTGATCACTATTTTACTTAGCAATATAACCGCAACTAAAACAGTGCAATTGTAGCAATATAGCAAGTCGAGTATCGTATCCACGGAGACTATAAGCCGATAACACAATAGAAATGAAATTTAGAAACCATGTTAATATTCAAGCTTTCGGGGGTCATGATTTGGGATTTTGATGGACTTAATTGAAAATGAATGATTAAAGACGAGAAAAACACACAAGTAAATTTGAGGAAAATATCAAAGGGAAAAGGATCGATCCTGGGGAAATGCTTTGACTCAATTACAATGATGAATTTTATCTATCAATCTAATTAACCAATTTTAATCCAACTCAAGGGGAACAATCACTCAAATAATCACAAACTCTCTCTCGACAAGCTTGTAAAAGTTGATTGATACAACGACCCTCTCCGCTAGGACTCGAGACGTGAATATCAACTCCCAAACGCACATAAAGATTAATGGTTCCTATGCATGTATTTATCACCGCTAGGTCTCAAAATCCATACATATTGCAAGTTCTTGAGATCCATGTTCATAAAAACCTATTAGGAATTTCTACAAACACTTGGTGTGCAAAAATAGTGGCCAATAATTCAAGCACAAATAAAAGCACCAAGAACCCAAACAAGAATTGAAAGGCAAAATAGAATTAATAGAATAAAACCACCATCATAAATGAGTCATACAAATCCCTAGAATCAACTAAAAGATCTAGCCACACATAGCAAAAGAACTAGCACAAAACTAAGAGAAAAACATATTAAATGTCATTAATAATAAAACCCGTAGGAATTAACGATCAATTGTCTTGAATTTCTTGCATCTCCAAGCTTGAATCTAAATTCCTCCAAAATCAAACCCTAGTCCCTAGTCTAAAATTAAAGAAAAGATGGAATTCTAGATAATAGAAAATTTGCAAGTATAAAAAGTTGGGCAATTATGTAATTTTGGGGTAAAGACGGCTCCGAGGCGCGAGCAAAAGCATATATGCCCGGGCGCACAAATGAGGTCGAGAAAAAATGAGCAACTTCCGGAACAAGATGTGCGGTCATCATTGCAATATATGCGGGCATAAAAACATGCGGTCGTTCATGTAGAAGATGTGCGGGCACACATTTGGACGCATAAACAGGGCCGCACTCTTCAACCATTGCTTGTTCTTGCTCGTCCTTTGCGCGCCTAATCGAGCCAATTGTGCGGCCGCACAACAAGGCGCACGTCCCAAACTTCTTTTTTCAGGAACTTCAACCCTCGATCAATCATTCCTTCAATTCTCAGCGTATTTTCCTATGAAAATAATAAAAACGACATTTACAATAAAGCACATTTACAAACATGATTTTGCATTACAAATCAACATAAATAACACTCTAAAATAGTGTAAAAACCATGTTTGTCACACCACAATGCATTTTGAGATGCAACACTATGTGTAATGAGATGCATCACCATGTATACTGAGATGCATCACAATGTGTAGATGCAACACACTGTGCAATGAGATGCACCACAACATGAAATGAAATGCACCACACAGTGTATTGAGAGGCACCACACTTTATTAAAAAAATGAAAAAAAAAATCGAAATAAAATTTCTGAAACTAAAAAAAAAAGTCAACGGGTTGACCTGGATCCGTCCTGTTCAGATCTGGCCATCCATGTATTGTGGATGAAAGGTTGGGATTTATTCCTATTTCTTACTTTAAGGGGCTTTTCACTAGAACCACTCCATATATATATATATATATATATATATATATATATATATATATAGGAGATGACATATTAAAATGCATCTTAACTTAAGAAATAAGAATAGATCTCCATCATAGATCTACAAGGGATGTAGGGTCAGATCTGAAACTGGGATGGATCCAGGTCAGACCCGGGTCAACGGGTCGGACCGGTCAACCCGTTGACTTTTCAATTTTTTTTAATTTTCGATTATTTTTAAGGTTAGATGATATGCATCATCACGTGTAGTGAGATGCACCACACTGTGTAATGAGATGTATCACTAATTGTATTGAGATGCACCATTTTTTATTTTTTCACTATTTTTTTATAGTGACACCATGCATTTTATGATGCACCACATAGTATATAAGATGCATCACCATGTATAATGAGATTTATAACCATGTATAATGAGACGCACCACATAGTGTATGAGATAAACCTCCATGTATTATGAGATACACCATTTTTTGATTTTTTTTTAATATTCTTTTTCACTATTTTTTTAGATGCACCACCATGCATTTAAGATGTATTACATAGTGTATGAGATGCATCACTATGTATAATGAGATGTACCACCATGTATAATGAGACAAACCACATAGTGTATGAGATAAACCTCCATATATTATGAGATGCACCACAATGCATTTTGAGATGCACTACCATGTATAATGAAATGTAGAGTTGTCAACTGGGCTGGGCTGACCCGGCCCAGCCCAGGCCCGAGGAAGCCCATCACTAGCTAGGCCCGGCACAACCCAGGCCCTTCGATGAATCAGGCCGGGCCTGGGCTGAGTTTTTGAAAAATATCTGGGCCCGGCACGGCCCAAGCCCACATACAAACTGGGTCGGGCCTGGGCTTGGACCTACAATAAAAAAAAGGTTAATTTTAAATGTAGCCCCTAAATCTCTCACTATAGCCCCTAATTAAAAATAGGGTAAATTGCCTCTAAATTTCCAAACTTTTGCCATCTTCTCGTTTTGCAATCCAGCAAAAAAATCTGCGTCACAATATCTCAACTTTTAATTGTATCTAATTTTGCAACTCGAGTCGATTTTCCCCCAAATGTATGATGACATGGCAGCCTGAAAATCCTATGTGGCAATTTCGGCCGGCCAACAAAACGACGTCGTTCCACGTTACATGAAACGACGTCGTTTTGGAGTTACATATAATTAAAAAAAATTATCTCTTCTCTCTGTAATCTCTCTCACAACAACCCCCACCACCGCCGTCCAACGTCTACCACCACTATGTGCAACACTAACCACCACCACCACCACCACTCCACACCACCACTACCACCGCCACGCACAGACACACACACACACACAAAATTCCAAATGAACATCATAAATTCATAACAATCGTAAAAATTCATAACACAAATCTTCTAAAATTCAACAAAAATTTTGACATACAATGTAAGTAAATCAGATCTGAATCCGCTTTAACAAGCGCAAGGATTATCAACGTGCATCGGATCTTCATCGCCGCTGCGAAAGAGCAGGTAGCTGGTAGAGGGCCCACCTGCGGCCGCCCAACTTCGAGAAGAGCTGTAGGATCTCGGCGGCGGGCGGACGATGAACCGATTTGCTCCGTAGAGAGCAAGTTACCTTCTGGTTGATGGGTTCGACAGGTTCCTCCGCCATATGAGAGAGAGAGAGAGACGATGGCGCCTCCGCCATGGGACTGGCCAACCCCGAAATCCACCCCCTTTCCAGAACTGGCCCGACGAAGAAGACGACTCCGGCTTCCTATCGATTCTCAACCCTTTCCAGACCTAGGCTGTCATTTCTGCAAATTTGGACCGCCGTTAAATTTGGAATTGGGAATGGCGTTAGTGGTGTATGAGATTGGCGGCGGCGGTGGTGTAGGAGATTGGTGGCGGTGGAAAGAGATGGAGATGTTGGAGGAATTACAAACGTAGATGGATACAGAAAGATAGAGAGGGAGAGAGGGAAGAGAAAGCGATGGAAATTTTCGAGAAGATGATGAGGCTGCGACGGCGGAGGGGGTGGACGGTAAATCTTTTGCTGGGGTGGAGAAATAGAAGAGAGGGAGGAGCCGATGAGAGAGAAAGACAAGAGAAAGGGATGATGTGGAATTTTTTTTTATTTCTTTCTTTTTTTATAATTTACATGTCATCAAAACGACATAGTTTAATGCCACTTTAGTTATTAAATTGCCACATACGCAAATTCTCAAATCAGATTTCGCCGGAAAACGATGTGAGTTGCAAAATCAGACATAATTAAGAGTTGAGATATTCTGACGCAGATTTTTTTGCTGGAGTGCAAAATCAGAATATAGTAAAAGTTGGGAAATTTACAGGCAATTTACCCTTAAAAATAATAATATAAATATTATTAATTTTACTATTATATCCTTGTAGCCTCCAAATCCCATCTTATTGCAGAGCCACCGCCAACCCTCATAGAACTGACCCATCGTTGCAGGCGGATAGTTCTAAAAAAGTACTCCGTCGTTCGACCACCATAAGTGGGTGAATCTGTTAAAGGGGATCTTTATCTTCATGAAATATTTGATTTTTTTCTGTTTCAATGTCGAATTGCAAATGTTGATTTTTGATTAAATTTTTGGTTAGCACTGCGACCGGAGATGGTAGCGACATTGTGAGAAAATAATAGGAGGGGGTTGCACGTTAATTTGATACGGTTGTGGAAGAAGGTGGATTAAGGGACTATAAGAGTATAATAGTACATTTAATAATATTTTTATTATTATATTTTATTATGGGCTATAGTGAGAGGTTTGGGGGCTATGTTTAAAATTACCCTTAAAAAAAATAACCTACCTTTCATATATAAAAATGTGTTCATCTTCAGCGCCACTTCTTCTATTTCTCTCGCTTCTTTTATTTCTTCATTCTACTTCTTTTTCATTTTACATTTTAGTTTCAATCTCAATCAAATAATGGAGAAAAAAAAATGCTAATTTAGGGAAAGTGCTATATTCATCGCCATCAATCGTCTCAGATTCTCAACGCCGCTTCCACTCCAGTCCCTATCATCTCTTCCGCTTCCGTCGGAGACGTTGCGCTGCTGCTGCCACCACTCTAGGGTTTTATAGCATCAACATTAAAACTCTATTCTCCTTTCTTTCTTCTTTTTTGTAATTTGCTCACTAATCTGTGAATTCTACAAAATATTCAATATTTTTTTGTTGTTAAGTTATCATTTTTTTTAATCGTAAGGTGATATTGTTGGATCTTTGTAGAATTTATGATGATTTTAGTTTTGGCATTTGGATTTAGGATGTTGGAAATGTAGCTGTAATCTGCCTCGCTAATGAAATCTAATTATTTTGATTAATTTTGTATATTTTTCTTGGATACAATATATAATGTAATATATTATAATTTGAGAGGAAATAGAAAATAGCCTTAGAAGTTAGTGAAAAATAAATTATGTCAACCAACTTAATTTCAATAAATTATGGCAATATTTTCAATTTTCGGACCCTTTTACCCTTACTAAGGAGTGGAAATTAATTAATACTCTCTTTGACCAAAAAATTTACCATTTCCCATTTTTTCAAAAATCAGAAATGCTCTCTCTTCTCTCTCTCGCTGGCAATTTCTCCCGATCTCCAGATCTACGCCGCCGCGCCGCCCTACTCTGCCTTGCCGTTCCATCCACCACGCCGGCTATCGCGTAGCCCCATCCTCGGTGATTTTTCATTCGTCCATGCCGAAATACCAGTCGCAAGCTTCTTGTCGGCATTCATGGCAGTTCGTGCACTAGATCTACAAAAATTCAACTAATTTCTCCCTATTTCTTACGATTCAAATTGATTTTTGGTGATTTGGGATTTTTCTAAATCTTTGGTGTATTTTTCTGAATTTTTGTTGCTCTAGGGTTTTTTTTTATTATTTGTTTTGTCAATTTATGAGTATTTCATATTGTTTTTGGTGATTTTTGATGATTTTGGTATATTTGGGTTGATTTCTAGGTGATTTGGATGCACTGTGTTGATTTCTTGTTCGTGTGTTGATTTAGGAGGTTGTTGTTTGCTATCAAAATTCGATGGTACGAAATGGGTGTATTCGTACCAGTAGTAACTCGTACCAGTAGTTCGCTGCCCATTATTGACTTATTGGAATGATTATAGTTTATTCGTACCGGCGTATTCATGTAGATTTGGACAAAATTAGGGTTTTTTTTTGTATTTTGAATTAAATTAAGGTTTAGTACAATTTGTTTGTGAGATTTAGTTGATTTCGTACCATCGTAACTTTCGTGCTCGATTAAGGTGTATTTTCATGGATGATTTTTGGTATTTTGGTTATGTTTTGGTAGATCCGGATATTTTAGTTATATTTGATTGTTGAATCTTGGTACGATTTGATGTAAACAAAGAATCGTATTGGCGTACCATGTGGGTGCGATGCACTGTATTGAAATGTTGGTATGAATATGGTATATTTATACTGGCGTACCATGTATACACGGGGCGCAAACATAGTACGTCGTTACGAAAATGGTGAGTTCGTACTAGCGTACCATGCGGGCGCATTGCGTTTATCTGGTACTCTTGTACGAATATGGAGAGTTCATACCAATCGTACCGGATTACGAATAATTTATATTAGTACCATGTTCTAACTGTTTTTCTCTTTTTTATAAGGTACAATGGATATCATAGGTGATATCCTCAAGATTTTGGGTGAATTCGATCATAATGTCCTATAACAACTCAAGAACTATAAATACTTAAAAATTAATTCAAAGTAAATGGTTCACAAATAAATCAAGTAAATAGGCTCAAAACATTAGTGTTGGGAAAATTATAAGGTTTCGATTTGATACCAAAACCCAACTGATTCTCCAACCGAATAGATGATAGCGCCAACCTAAATAGTGTTTTCCAGCTCGCCTGTTTGAGCCTTAGATATTCTAAGTTTACAGGTTAAGGAAGCGGAAGACAGCAGACGACCCAGCTGTGTCTACAGCAGGAGTCAGCTAGCGGAAGACGGACGTCGGCCCAGGTTGTGTTCACGGCTGAGTCGGCTAGCAAAAGACGACGAGCGTCAACCTTCAGGCCGAGTGATCCCGTGAGACTGTCAAGAAGGAGTCGGCGAGTTCAAAACACGGTAGTCCAGTTCCATGCAGGAACAAAGGAACTATCTGCGAAGACTCCACGTCGAGACGATCCGGCTACGAATTCAAAAGCCGAGCCTCAAAGGCGAAGATCCGGGAATCGGAGAAGTCAACCTACCTCGACCAATGAGGGGCGCGGATCAGCATCCTAGACTTCAGAACCTAGGATGTGACTTAAATGAAGACAGGTGCAGATACGCCCAACGGCAGATCTTGTATTTAAGAAGAGTAGGTAAGATTCAAACGGCTCCTCCAACGGCTAGTCTTGAATCTCTACCTATATAAACCCGTCTTCAACCTCAGGATCAGATACGAAAAACCCTCTACAAGCTTTCACTTTCTGAATTCCTTATTCTTTCAAAAGCTCCCAAGCAGTTCTTCATAGATCAAAGAACACTTTATCTTAAAGTGTTTCTAGTTAAGAAACTGCATAGTTTTTCGTCTGTTCCCTAGGCCAAACTCATTGTATATCTAAAGCCTAGATTTCGAACGAGTTCATCTCTCTCTGAAGTTCTTAATTGTAAGAACTCGTTCACAGTTGGAACCCCATACCCAAACCCAAACCCAGAAAGGTTAGGTAAAGGTACGCTTGCTCGAAGCGCGTAATTCGAGTGGATAGGTTCTTCAGTACCCGCATGCGAAGGTGTATAGGCTTGACGGTGCCCGCAATGGCCCATTGGAACACAGCTCGGGTTAGTTGTGAAGTTGCTTGGTACTTGGAAACCAAGTGGTAGTGGATTACCAGTAAACCTGGTCGTGGACGTAGGAGGTGTTACTCCGAACCACGTAAAAACTCGCGTGTTTCTATCTCTCTCTCTTTACGTTTGCTTTATATTCAGCTGTGTACTAACGCCTTCATATCATTGCATACTTGCTCAAAAGCGCACACACGTGATCTCCAAAGGCAATTTGTGTCTCTCGAAAAGTTGCATAACGACTAAGGCCGAAAACTATAAGTTAATATTTTCAAAGGCGAGTTTTTCTAAATGCTTGAGCTAAAGTTTTCAAACCACCACTTTCCGCAGCGCCGGTGAGTTGTTTACCCGGTGACCTCCCAGTGGATCAATAAGCGAGCTCTCACTCAACTCCGTTTTAACTTGACAAAAGTTTAGAAAAATCTACTTGGTGTATTCACCCCATACACCAAGTACCCGGCTCGGGGACCATCAATTGGTATCGAGAAGCGGTGGTTCAAAAGACCACCGTTTACGTATCAAGAGATCTCTCTTGACACTGCGTCGGTGGTCAAGCTGAACAGATCCGTTTTTCGAAAAACTCACTCTAGTGCATTACGTACATCTGCGCATCATGGATTCCTATCTTAACGGAACCTTCCCAACTTCTCGATTGATGATTATGCAATACGGAAATTCAGATTGAAAAGCTTCTGTGTGCGCATCACGATATGATGTGGGACGTCATTTGAGACGGACCCATCCTCATTTATAAACACGGAAATGAACTTGTACTGCTCAAGAAGGACAACCAGAATGCGGCCAACTCTCGAAGCCAAAGAAGGAATATTCTTCCGAAGAGCGAAAGCAAAGTGCAGACGGCTTCGCAGGAACACCATCTCTTCAACGATCTCAAACGCCTACACGAGCAAAATCATCAATTGCGAGACGACCAAAGAGATGTAGGAAACACTCGCCAAGCTATGTGAAGGATCGAGAAGAGATCAAAGAAAACAAATTCACAATAGCGTGCCAAAAATTTGACAACTTCAAGCGGCTAGCCAACGAGTCCATCGAAGCGATGGAGCTAAGGTTCTCAAACATAGTCATTGAGATAGAGACAATCGAAGCCCGGGAAGTATACCCGGCGGGAAAGAATCTAAAGGTTCTTTCAGCTCTTTCAGTGAATGGAACACTTACAAGGTAGTTCACCAAAGTCGAAGTGACTTGGGTGATCTATCTACGAGAAGATTGTTCTCCTCACCGAAAGCCAACGAGTACAACTTGAAGATCACTCAAGAAGAATCTTGACGAACGGAGCATGACGGAGAACTCACTGACTCCAAAGAAATAGCTTTCGAGCCAACTACGAAAAGTCACTCATGCCAAGACAGTAGTCCTCCAAGATGAAGAAGGACAAAAAGGATATGAGCAAAGAGGAAGCTTCGAAGAAATTGCCATGATGGTGAAAAGTTATAACGGACTCGGACACCCGGGGGCAAATACGAAGTTCTTCGGGAATTACGAGAGATAAGTACGCGAGCACTGATGAGAAGTCGAGTGACAAACGAAGCGAAGAAGGTTGCTTGGCGAGGAACCGAGGACACTACCGACAAGATTGTCAAAGTTGTCCAAGAAAGATAAAGACCAATTAAAGGCTAAGGCGGCTGACCGCGAGAGCTTATATTGGCGATGAAGAATCGGAGTGCAATAAAATGGATGATATGCCATTTTCGGACTCGGAGGAAGAAGCCACGATGACGATCATGAACCTGATTGGGATACTTGCTTCATGGGACAAACGGACGGCATCGATGAAGATGAGGTAACATCTCGAACTCTAAATCTATCTAACACCTCACCATCACACGAACACTCTACACGGGACTCGAGAATGCGGAGTACAGATTGGAGTTTGATAGAGAAAGTAATGAACGATTCCAAGGAGCTTCAAGAGAGATCCTTGCGTCATTATGTGTGAGAATGCCGTGAAGATGGGCGGAAAAGACAAAAGTATCGGACACTGATACAGCTCGGCTCCCGAGCGAGAGTCGTTTCACTAAAAGACGGACTAGTGAAACAAGATCCCGGTGATGAAGAAAGTCAACAGCGAAAAGACACGGCTGATAGAAGATGTGGAAAAGGGTCGCGTAGAATGCGAAAGGAAGTCCCAGTGAGATCATTGAGCGAAGAGCAGAAGAGGTACTATCTAAGAAGATAGTAGCTCTCATCAAAGCCACGTCAACAATGGACGAGATCATTAGTGCTCGGCGTCCGGCGGCACTAAGAGCGGGAAGGGGATACAACGAATCAAAAGATGCTTCAAACATTGCCTCACAAGTGGAACAAAGGTCATGTTTGTACGAGCAAATGAACGCTTCAACCTTAGCGGCTCGGCATCAGCAATCGAGGACACGACGGGCGTCGGGAAGAACGGCTATGAAAAATTCTCAAGCTCAGTTGAGGACACGGCGGACGTCAAGCCGAACGGCGTGAAACGATCTCAAACTCCGTCGAGAACACGACGGACAACAAGAAGGTCGAGGTTGTGCGGCAACCTCAAGCTCGGCTCGGACGACAACGTGCTCGGCCTCGACAAAGACCACAATTTGGATTTTACGAATGCCATCCTGACACCGGCACGTTGATCGATATCAACCAAGATATCGAAGATACCCGGTGGATACCACTCATTCGAGTATCGAATTTGGATAATCATTTCCGGCAACGACGCATCGAGACGAGCGGAGACAAAGGAACGTCTCGAGTGAGGCACGCGGTGGAAATCAAACAAGATACGAACAACAAAACAAGAAGACACGAAGATCAAGACCCCGCAAGCAACAAAAGAAGAACACAATGAATGTGTATATCGACTCGGTTGGAAGAATTATCGGATCTAATGACCCAATTCGAGTCATCAAGCGGAATCTGGGTCGTCGAAGGATCTATGTCTAACCCACAAGGACCCAATTAAAGTACCTGAATTTTAATTTTTTGTTTAGGTTGCAAGGAATCGACGCATCTGCGAGAGTCGATGAGAACGCTTTGGTACTTGGACGAGTGGATGTTCCAAGCATATGACGCACCTAAAGCATCTACTCCGGGAGTATATTGAGCGCGAGTCCACAAGTAACATTTGGTGACAACTCCAAAGGCACTAACCAAAGGTTATGGTACATTTAAAACTAGAAATGTTATAATCCCAAATGTTTCTTATGTACAAGGATTGCAACATAACTTGCTTTCCATTAGCCAATTCTGCGACAACGGTTTTTGTTAAGTTTGATGCACGGGGATGCACGGTGAAGCACGGGGAAACCAAGCGAGATACTCCTAAGAGGGAAAAGAGAAGGAAATATGTACTTCGGCGGCAGAACGGCGGCCCTCCGGAGACTTGTCTTGTATCAAACAGCAGCAATGAAGTCAGCTGGCTGTGGCACAGACGGTTGAATCATCTCAACTTCAAGAAAATCAACAAGGCGGCTAGGAACCAGCTCGCTAATGGAATTCCAGATCAAGTATATGACAAAAGTCATATGTGCAGCGTATACCAACAAGGAAAACAAACAAGAATTTCATTCTCACTCAAGCCGGCTCGATCGGCGATCGAGTTCTTCAACTTCTTCACATGGATCTTTTTGGTCCAGTTACTCCGGCAAGCTTCAATGGCGGAAAATATACTCGGTCGTTGTGGATGATTTCTCAAGATTCACTTGGGTATCTTTCTTGTACGAAGAGCGAAACGAGAACTAAAATTTTGCCTATCTGTGGAAAGATTATCAACACGAAGGAGTGCAAGATAATGGCAATAAGATCGGATCGTGGAACGGAGTTTCTAAATGAAACTATTTATGACTTTTGCGAGAAGAACGGAGTTCAACACCAAACATCTGCGGCTCGCACACCTCGGCGGAATGGTGTAGCGAGAACGAAGAAACGAGAACTATCAAGGAAGCGGCTACCTCGATGTTAGCTAGCTCTTGCATTCGAAGAAGTTAAGGTGAAGCGATCAACACGGCTTGCTTCACTCGAGAATCGCTCCCCTACTCACATCAAGACAAGGAAAGACACCGTATGAGCTATGGAACAACGAGAATACCATACATTGGATATTTCAAGGTATTCGGATCCAAATGTCACATTCTCAATAATGGGGAAGACACGGCTCGAGACGTTCGACGAAAAGACGGACCGAGGAGTATTCCTTGGTTACTCCGCCAAGTAAAGCATACGAGTCTTCAACGGAAGAACTCAAACGGTCGAAGTAACTCCACATGTTACCTTTGACGAATCCTCCTTCGAATATAGAGATTCTATCAAACGAAGAAGCGAAAGGAGAATCTTCAAGATTGATTCAAACAAGGGCTCGAAGAATAGAATCGGGAATGCGGCCGAACCATTAATGCAGGACAATGAGCCGGAAGGGAGGAAAGTCAAATCAACCAAGAAGCTCCACCAGCTGGAAATCAAGAAGAAGCTTCAACGCCAAATCAGAGGGGGAACATCATCGAGTGGAAATCCAAACACGGTGATCCCAACTCCATCTCCGGTGAGCCTCTACAGACGTCTCAAAATCCAAATCAAAGAGAGCCAAACTCTCAAGATTTAACTCCAGAACAACTCCAAGACAGACGAAATTTAGCCACTTCAAGCATCAATCAACTGGAAGAAGAAATTCGTAAGAGGAGAAGATGGATTGAAGATCATCCATCATCGGCAATCATTGGAGAACCTTCTGACCAAGTCAAAACCAGAAGCTCAGTTGCTCAAACTTCATCGGATCATCAAGAGGCGGGCGGCACGGCTCAGCTCTCGGTAGAGCTCTAGAGGCCGACGGTCTATAATGAAGACACAGCTCTAATGGCGTGTTACGTAGCTCAAGTGCCAGAGCCTCAATCAATTCTCGAAGCTTTGAAAAGTGTGCCTTGGACAAATGCCATGCAAGAAGAGCTGAACGAATTCCTCAGAAATTGTGTCTGGGAATTAGTCGACGGAACCTCGAAGTCAAAGTCATAGGACTCAAATGGATATTCAAGAACAAGTTGGATACCCTGGGAGTCGTCATCAGAAACAAAGCTCGACTCGTTGCCAAGGGCTACACTCAGCAGGAAGGAATTGACTTCGAAGAATCTTTTGCTCCAGTAGCACGATTGGAAGCAATCAGACTATTTCTCGCCTTTGCAGCACATCACAAATTCAAAGTCTATCAAATGGATGTGAAGTGTGCATTCCTAAATGGAGAAATCAAAGAAGATGTCTACGTTGAACAACCTCCAGGATTCGAAGCAGAAGGAAATAAAGTCTACAAACTAAAGAAGGCTCTTTATGGATTAAAGCAAGCACCTCGAGCTTGGTATGACACTCTGTCAAATTTTCTAATATCCAAAGGTTTCAAAAAGGGCTCGATGAACGAGAACTCTCTTCACCATCAAGTGGAGAAGATATCACAGTTGTTCAAATCTACGTAGACGACATCATCTTTGGATCAAGATCAAGCTTCTTATGCCAAAGATTTGGAGAGATGATGTCAGAAAAGTTCCAAATGTCCATGATGGGAGAAATGAGTTTCTTCCTAGGACTTCAAGTCAAGCAATCTTCAGAAGGGATCTTTATAAATCAATCCAAATACGTGAAAGATTTGATCGCCAAGTATGGAGTTCAATCAAGCAAAACTGTAAAGATTCCAATGAACACCAAGCTGGAAGATTAGAACACAGAACTGAAGGAAGTCGATTGATTCCGGCAAATACGGAGGATAATAGGATCCTGCTGTATCTAACAACCAGTCGTCCGGACATCTCTTTCGCGATCCGGTGTGTGTGCCGGATTTCAAGTTGATCCAAAGGAAGCGACATGCAAGCAGCCAAGAACATTCTCAAATACCTCAAAGGAACTCGAATGTTGGGCTGTAGTACCCCAGAAGACAATCTACGAATTTGGTAGTTACTCGGTCGAACTTATTTGGAGATCGATTGGACGGAAAATCAACCGAGAACTTGTCAGTTCTTAGGAAGTAAGTTGATCTCATGGTTTTCAAAGAAACAAACGTGCGTCGCCTTCACCACAAAGCGGGAATTTATAGCAAAGGCTGCTTGCACAATTCTCTGTTGAAACATCGAATTTGGATGACTATGAAGTAAAAACTGGACAGGTTCCAATTTTCTGTGATAGCTCAAGTGCGATTGCCATATCAGAGAATCCAGTACTTCACACAAGATGCAAGCATGTAGACGTACGACATCATTTCATCAGAGATCACGTAGAAAAGAAGGATGTGATTGTTGAGAAAATTCACACAGACATACAGCGGGCTGATATTCTCACAAACCACTGATAGAAGCAAGATTCAAAATGCTGTGCGGATTACTTGGACTTCTCAACCCGAACGATGCTTCACTGCAGTAGCCCAGAACGAACCAATTGGCCAGAAGCAGAACCAATGTAGAAACAGACCAATTGGCCAGAACGAACCAGTAATAGAACAGTCTGAACCAGTAGATAAACGAACCAATGGCTGAAGCAGACCAATTGAGTAGCCAAGCAGAACCAATGAATGGAGACCAGCCTGAACGAACAGACCAGTGAATCTAAACCGGAATCTTGAAAGGAAAAGATTATTCGGTGAGGACCAGTGGAACCACGATGACCAACCACTCAGACTCGAGGTATCAGTCGACTACAATGATCCGTTGAGAGGTTTGAAATAACGTTAATTACAACTACTCAATGCATTTTACATCAATTCACATCTTGTCATTTCTAATCAATATTAATTAAAAGTCTGCAAAGAATTAAATAATGGGAGTTTCGAGGTAAAAGTCAAAGCGCCTCAACCGTTCTCTCTCGCTCATTAAATTGACATGACGCGAGAATCACTCCCTGTCGTAGATCTTCTTATCCACAGACAAATCTTGATCGTCCATTCTTTCAAGAAATCTCTTTAAATATGCTAGAAGATATACGCATCAAACGTAGAATGTTTTGTTTTGCATTCTTTCTTATTTCCATCAATTTCCATCAATTGGTATCAATTGGTATTACTTGTTTCTACTAACAAAAGATGCAGAAAAAGAACATGGAATCCAGAAAGATGTCTCCCAAAGCCAATCAAACCTGAAGAATCTGTCAAAGCTTCAAGATAAGAGTTGCTTAACTCTCAGAAACCTCAAAGAAGACGGAAGTCCGGAGAAGAAGGTGAAGCCCGTCGATGAGAACCGAGGCCCGCAGGTAGGAAGCGCAAAGCTCAAGAACGTCATCCACCGGGAAGGTGCGAGAAAACTTTCAGGAATGACAAAGGAAAAGACCTCATCAACCCCACTTGTTTCTCTCGACGCATGGAAAGAGAGAACGGGACACATGACTCACGGGATGCAAAAATCAACGTCAACAGACCCGGACCAGATGTTGATGAAACCGGAGTTTTAAGGAGCAGTCTTGTCAAAGCTCTTGCTCCGCCACAGGAGACACAGAAAAAGATGCAGGAATCAAAGCAGCATGCATCTAACTCCGTCCCAGTTGGGAATCGGAAACTACTTGAGGAGACAAAATACCTTTGAGCACTTTGTCTTCAAACCGAAGGACTCGAGTCAAAGGTGCTCGGTCGATCAGCGATGAAGCCGAGTGACATTATGAGAGAATTCGTAATCACTCTCCGAGGAGCAGAAGGTCCACAAGCGGTCGTTTCTTTCGGTGGAAGAGAAGTTCATGCCCCTGCTTGAACATAATCATCCCCAACACCGCAACGGAGTATTCCAGCTGATCAACCAAGCTTAAACCACATGACAGATGGGATACTTCAACCGCCTTCTCCTCGAGTTTCGCTTCGGCTCACGGGGACACCGGCTTCAAGATCTTCCGATGAAAGATGCTCAAGTCCTGCACCAAGCTCAAATGAGAATCTTCGCCGGCCAACTATCACTGTTGGATGATGATGATGATGAGCTGAAGACAACTCCCTCAAGTGCTGTATCAGACTTTCTCATTCAATCTAAGAAGTCTGAAGAAGCAAAAGTTGCAAGGAATGAAGATTGTGCCCGACTCAGAAGATGATATCTCCCGTGCCAACTCATCCCTCCAAGCACTCAGTGGATTGCCCAGTGAATCGGGCCAAAGGTATTTGTGTCTCAATCACAGCTGAGGCTAATGCAACTGAAGAAGAGCCGAGCTAATACAACGGTGAGCCACTAAGACTCTAAACCTGCGCTCGGAAGCTGAAAACCACGATTCGTGCCAAACTAAAACATCGCAACGGCCGATGGTGGATATCTCCCACCTGTTTTGATCATGCCAAAAAGGGGAAGAAAGGAAGAAGACAAATCAATAGAGGCAAGCTGATGAGCTAGAAGGAACCGAGTGGATCGAATCAGTGAAGAAACGAGTCAAAAGAAAGAAAGCAACGGATGCGAGAAGAGAGAACCCCGCCAGAAAATGAAGGCGAAGATTTTTCCTTCTTTCTTTCTCCTGTGTTATAATGTATTTTCTTACATTAATAAAACACAAGTTTCTTTGCATCACAAGTTGTCTCAGTTAGGTTTTGGCATCATCAAAAGGAAATTGTTGGGAAAATTATAAAGGTTTCGATTTGATACCAAAACCCAACTGATTCTCCAGCCGAATAGATGATAGCGCCAACCTAAATAGTGTTTTCAGCTCGCACATTTGAGCCTTAGATATTCTAAGTTTACGGGTTAAGGAAGCGGAAGACAGCGGACCAGGTTGTGTCTACGGCAGAGTCGGCTAGCGGAAGACGACGATCGACACGTTCACATTTAGGTCGGCCTAGCAAAAGGACGGCCGGGCGTCAACCTTCGGTGAGTGATCCAGCGAGCTGATCAAGGCGAAGAGAATTCGGCGAGTTCAAAACACGGCTAGTCCGGCTACATAGAACAAAGGAACTATCTCTGAAGACTCGCGTCGAGACGGTCCGGCTCACGAATTCAAGCCGGCTCAAGGCGAGAAGATCCGGAATCGGGAGGAAGTCAACCTACCTCGACCAATGAGAGGCTGCGGATCGGCATCCTAGACTTCGGAGCCTAGGATGTGACTTAAATGAAGACGAGTGCGAGATACGCCCAACGGCGAGATCTTGTATTTAAGAAGAGTAGGTAAGATTCAAACGGCTCTCAGCGGCCTAGTCTTGAATCTCTGCCTATATAAACTCCCGTCTTCAACCTCGGGATCGATACGAAAAACCCTCTACAAGCTTTCACTTTGAATTCCTTATTCTTTCAAAAGCTCCCAAGCGATTCTTCATAGATCAAAGAACACTTTATCTTAAAGTGTTTCTAGTTAAGCTTGCATAGTTTTTCGTACGTTCCTAGGCCAAACTCATTGTATATCTAAAGCACTAGATTTCGAACGAGTTCATCTCTCTCTCGAAGTTCTTAATTGTAAGAACTCGTTCACGATTGGAACCCCATACCCAAACCCAAACCCCGAGAAAGGTTAGGTAAAGGTACGCTTGCTCGAAGCGCGTAATTCGAGTGGATAGGTTCTTCGATGCCCGCAAGGCGAAGGTGTATAGGCTTGACGGTGCCGCATGGCTTGTTGGAACACGGCTCGGGTTAGAGTTGTGAAGTTGCTTGGTACTTGGAAACCAAGTGGTAGTGGATTACCCGGTAAACCTGGTCGTGGACGTAGGAGGTGTTACTCGAACCACGTAAAAACTCGCGTGTTTTTCTCTCTCTCTCTCTTTACGTTTGCTTTATATTCAGCTGAGTACTAACGCCTTCATATCATTGCATACTTGCTCAAGCGCACACACGGTGATCTCCAAAGGCAAACCATGTCTCTCGAAAAGTTGCATAACGACTAAGTGAAAACTATAGTTAATATTTTCAAGCGAGTTTTCTAAATGGCGAGAGCTAAAGTTTTCAAACCACCACTTTCCGCACCGCCAGCTGAGTTGTTTACCCAGCTGACCCTCCCCAGCTGGATCAATAACTGAGCTCTCACTCAACTCCGTTTTAACTTGACAAAAGTTTAGAAAAATCTACTTGGTGTATTCACCCCCTCTACACCAAGTACCCGGACTCGGGGACCATCAATTAGTTCCACGAGTTCATTTCCAAAAATAAAATAAAATAATAATAAATGTATTATACAGTTTAAAATAGTTATCAAACCAATCCTCGTGTTGTTATTCTATACTCCTCAATACAACAATTAAAGAAGATGACCTCATCCGCATGACTTAAATACGAGACAATCAGTTTGGAATTTATACAAGATAATCAGACCAGGTACGCAAAGTATGAAAGACACGATATAACATAATTCGTACCTAAACATGGTAAGAATTTATGAATTCGTATCATCATACATAGACATGTAACACGGTATGTTGGTATGAATTTACTACAACTTTTTATTTGAAAATAATTTGTTACAATATTGGTATTATTAGTACGTATGCTCTAATTTATCAATTTTTCCGAATTGTCTATATTTTAAAACTTGTCTAATTTTTATTCTTATTATTTAACTGACACTACCAATAGTTTGTATAATTGGTAAAAATGATCAATATTAATTTCATATTCGTTTCAAGTTCGACTGCAAATATTCAAAATCAATTCAAAGTAAATATATAGTCCGCGTAATTTAAGTAAATAGGCCAACAAAATTAATTTCACTGGTACATTTTCAAAATAAAAATTACAAATGATTTATACAGTTCAAAATAGTTATCAAACTAATCTTCGTATATGTTGTTATTCTATACTTCTCCTTAGGCAACAATTAAAGAAGATGGCCTCGTCTGTATGAAATAAATACAAGACAATCAGATTTGGAATTAATGGTACGATAGGTACGAAAAACATCATTCGTACCTAAATGTGGTACGAACGGATTAATTCGTCCGTTCATACAGTGACATGTTGCACTCATACATTGATACGCTGGTACGAAAATACAATATTCGTACCATCATACCAATACAGCACGTTGCGCCTGCATGATATGTCGGTACGATTAAACCGTATTCGTTTCAACAAGCCAATATTAGACTGCGTGCTACTGGTACGAATACACTCATTTCATGCCAATGAATTTTGACAGCGAGCAACAAACTCCTGAATCAACAGATGCGAACCAAAAATCAATACAAATACACCCAAATCACTCAGAAATGAACACAAATACACTCAAATCACCAAAAATAATATGAAATACATAAATCACCAAAACAAATACCGAAAAAACCATAAATCAACAAAAAATCATAAACGGATAGGTTGTTCGGAGAAGAAGATGTATTCATATGAGAGATTGGATCTGAATCTAGATTCAAATGAATTCTTCATCCCTAGATTATAAACACATGAAATCAAAAGAAGAATAAAGTAAAATAAAAATGTATTACATCCATCTACGTCAATAAGCGGAGAACAATTGCCGAAGAAAATAGCCGGAGTCATCATGCAGAAGTCTTCACCGGAGAAGAAAGTTAGAGAATATAACAAAAAAGACGCCGATGATCGAAGAGTGGCTAAGAGATTTTCGCCGGTGTGGGAGAAAGAGAGAGAGAGAGAGACGAATGCAGTTGAGAGATGAGAGGAGAGAGAAAGATGAGAGGGAAAAGAGAGAGAGAGAGAGAGAAGCAACTGAAAGTTTAGAGAAAGAAAATAGATCGTGAAATAAAGGAATGGAGAAGAGATAGAGTGTACTTTTTTATGGGTTTGGTGAAAAGTAAAGGTAAATTAGGTAGTTTGCACCAAAGTTTGACATAATTTATTGAAATTAAGTTCCTTGACATAATTTATTTTTAACTAATTTGTTTGACCATTTCTTATAATTTATACTTATAATTAACTGAACGGGCCTGAGGTGGGCTTGGAGCGGTCCCGGGCCGATCCTGGGTTGGGCCTTTGGCAGTCCTGGGCCTGGTCCGGGCTTGGGTTTCAAACTAGGTCTAGATAGAGCCCGTTTGTATGTGCTGGCCCGGCCCATAAAACCCATCTATTCAAATGAGCTGGTCCTGGGCCGGCCCACATCGGGCTTGGGCCGTGCTGGGCTGGGTCGGTCCGGCCCAGTTGACTACTCTAATGAGATGCATCACAATGTGTAGATACACCACACTGTGTAGTGAGATGCACCACAAATGAAATGAGATGCACCACACAGTGTATTGAGATGCACCATACTTTATTAAAAAAACGAAAGAAATCGAAAATATAAAAAAAAATTGAAAATCAACTGGTTGACCCTCCCTCCCTTGTGGATTAAAAGTTGAGATTTATTCATATTTCTTACTTTAAGGGGTCTTTTCATTAGAACTACTTCATATATATATATATATATATATATATATATATATATATATATATATATGGATGGGTTACTATAAAAATTATTCCTCCCGTGAGAACATGCTTAAATTTATATATATTCATGCTTAAATCAATATATAGTCATGTTTAATGAAATTCATACTTTTTTGTGTAAACAATTGTGCTTATATAAAATCATGCTTAAACCTTTATATATTCATGCTTCGAATAATAACAATCATAGATCATACAAAGATCAACGGTTCAGATTGGTTCCTAGTTTCCACACTAGGAATAGTTTCTATATGAACCAATCCATATATATATATATATATATATATATATATATATATACATATATATATATATATAGTAGTTTATTGAAGGCCTAAGTGATTATGAATATTATTATTATTGTGAATTTTTTTTTTTTTATGAAATATATACATTCTTGGAGAGAAGCTAACGCTGGCAAAAATTGTTACTGACAAGTAGAGGTGAACAAAAATAACCGAAAACCGAAAACTAAACCAAACCAAACCGAAAATAGAATTTGGTTTGGTTTGTTCGGTTTGTTTGGTTTTATTTTTTTTAAATTTAATTTGTTTGGTTTGGTTTGGTTTGATGCTTTGGAAACCAAACCAAACCGAAAACCGAATTTTTATATTTATATATATATATATATATTAATTTTTTATATAGTATATATAGATTAATTATATTTATATATAACTTTTCTCAATAATGAAAAATAATTTGAAAGAATTTAGCGCAAGAGCTTGTCGGACCCAATAGAACTTGAAATAAAGCATAGATATCAACATCATGAAACAAGGCAATAGACCGATCTTTTTGTTGCTTGTTTAACATATTTGGCTTTTCCTATAATATGTGTGTGTATATATATATTATGTTAATTTTTAAAATTAAAATACTATTATTGTCTTATTGTATTAAGTATATTTTTGTTGATTTTGGATGAAATATTTAGAACAACATGACCGTTCGGTTTGGTTTGGTTTTAACTTTTAAAAATTTGGTTTATTCGGTTCAGTTATTCGGTTAGTTCGGTTTGGTTTGGTTTTGATTTTTAAAAATTTAATTTATTCGATTTGATTTGGTTTAGACCAAAACCAAACCGAATGTTCACCCCTACTGACAAGTGTTCAAGTTGAACTTATAGAATCTGTGATGCGAGCAAATAGAAAGAGGTTAGTACTATTTTATTTTATTTTATTTTATTTATTTATTTATTTTAATGAAAAACGCTCAACCATTCAAATAAAATATGACTGAGTGTTTGTAATACTCCATTCGTCCGCGAAAAATGTAGCACTTTCCATTATTTTATACCTCACAACAATTAGGAAATGTGTTACACTTTTCGCGGACGAAGGGAGTAACAAATAACTAGTTTATTTACAATGATTTGTGTTTGGTAAGCTTAGGTTTGAATATTAGAGTTTCAAGACTGCTCTCTCTCACGCCAACTTGATAAAGATCTTGTAGTCAACATATAGGTTGGATGATCTTCCTCTCTTAAAAAGATCTTTTAAGGAAGTGGAGGTGATGACTTAATTTTAATATGGTACCAGAGTAAATTTAAATATGCATTGTTATATACATAAATAAGTAGTATTATAAAATAAATATAATTGTATATATAAATAAACAATAATTTTTTACGAGAACGATTCCCTATAAAACCTTCTCTTTTGCAATCTCTTTCTATTTAATTTTATTGATTGATTTGAATGTGGAAAAAAAAACCTTAAAAGACTTAAGAATTTAAACAATTTGAATACAATACTTACCATTCAAGCCATCCAAGCGGTGCGAATTCAGTCTGTAAGCATAAGATTTAGGGTTCAACTCCATCGCTCCCCCTCCTCATGTCAAAAAAATGTTGAAGAGGCAAAAAATCTTGAAAATTGTCTCTTCAACATTTGTTTTGGAGCTCATATCTTTCTACTTTGTAGCTAACTAATCCTTTTAATTCTAAATTAATAGGTATATAAGTATATTCTTATCGAATATCCCTACCAGGTGGCCAAAAAAATCGAAACCGGCGGTTCCGAAACAGGAACCGAACCGCCGGTTCCGGTTCGGAACCGAGAACCGCATCGACGGCGGTTCGGTTCCGGTTCCAAAATTACGGAACCGAGAACCTCCGGTTTCGGTTCCTTCTTTTTTTTTTTACGTTTTTATCTATATTTATGTTACAATTCATATTTATTTCACCTAAATGTTATGTTAGAATGCCCAAAATTATAATTAAACAAGAAAAAGTAGCAAAAAAATGAAAAAAAAATGAAAAAAATTTAAACCTCAAAATATGCGGTTCCGATTTGGAACCGCCGGAACCGCGGAACCGAACCGAACGTTGCGGTTCCGGTTCCCTTAGGGGTGGAACCGAGAACCGCCGGTTCGGTTCCGGTTCCGGTTCCGGTCCGAACCGCGTCCACCTCATGGAGTAAAAAATCATAGTAATGAAATTAAACGTTGATACGAAACTTGATCCAGTATATAGTCACATGTTATTTCTTTTTTTTAGAATATTCACTACCAGCTCCATTTCTTATTTGTACAATTCTATCACATTAAACATAATGACAATATAGAAATAAAACGTCATAGAAAAAATTGAAGTAGAATGAAAAGAAAAAAGTAGATATATATTCTTAACAAAAAAAAAAGGTAAAAAGAAAGGAGGGAGGGGGGGAGCTAACTAGTTACAAAGCTCTATCGTCATCATCAATCATCAACCCGACAAACTCCTATTCGGACTCTTCCACCTCAACAAGTTCCGGGTACACCGACCCGTCTTGATCCGGGTCTGGACACGCTCAAACTCCGAGATCCGACACGGTATGGTTAACCCGCCCGGATAATTGAACCCGAACTCGTTTTCGGACTCTTTCAACAAATCCCCAAACAACGGGTGGTTAAAATACACCACCGGCACAAAAATCCTCTCAAAGTCGCCGTCTTTCTGACCCACGTACACCGCCATATGCCCTTTCGGAACGGGTACGGGCTTCTCCAGAATCGGATCCCGCCCGACCCGGCTGTATCTTCCGCCCGCATTCGCTAGTGTTGCCTTTGCTTTGGACCCGAGCTTGTGTGCCCACCCGATCAACCCGGACAAGGGTTTTACCCGGTCGTCGTGCGCCCGACAAAATTTCCGCCGGAAAAGTGCAGAGACGCGGTGTTTTAGCGAGAAACCTCGTGATCTGGCCATTTGTTCTGTTGTTGTTTAGGAAGATCAAGAGGATTGATGAACCTCACAGAAGTGAAATTGTGTAATGGGAAGTAGACATGATGATTTGAGAGAGAGAGTGGTGATGAGGTAGAGAAGGTGAGGAAAGAGATATAGTTTGTTGGGAAATGTTAATGGAAGAGAGAAAATCCGTACAAGGCTGATGAAGATTTGAGCAGCAATGGCAATATATATAGAAGCCGTGTGAAAATGGAAAGGGAGGAGGAGTAACGGAAGTTTCCCCCACGCATATTTGGTGCTTACCTTTCAACTTTTCCTTTTTTTTTTTGGTAATAATATATAGAAAACACCAATTGATTTTATTACTCCCTTTTTTCCATTGAAAACGTCTCATAATTTTTGGCACAATTGTTAAGAAGAAGGATAAAAAGATTGAAAAATAGTAGGTCTTATTATTCTTAAAGAGATAATTATTTCTTTATTTAAAAATGAAACATTATCAATAATACATAGTACAAAAAAGGAAAATGTTATATTATCAATGAAATAGAGTTAATATAATATTATATAATGTGGAAATATATATTTATTTGTTGGTCGTGAGTGTGTTTCAGTTTCAATGCCACGCCGCTTCACTACTTTATAGGGCTAAATATAGTACTATATTAATTTGTTATTTTAGGTGCTCAAAAATTCATGTAATTGTGTAAATATAACTTTTTTTATTGCTGTAGACACTTGACATACATTATACAATCTCCAATCACAACATATATATTATTGTGTAGTAGTATCATTCATCAGTGTAAATTTGTATAATTTTAACAATACATATTTTTGTTGAAAAACTCAGTTTGATATAGACTTATAGTATATAGAATATTCCAATGAAAAGTTTACAATGAGACTATTCAAACTAATTTAGCTATAATAGTTTGAATTAGAAGAGGTTAAGTATGAAATAGAAATTGCAATGTGGCTCGGTTCAAATAGCAAAGCCGATGCACTACACAACTCTCCTTAGCGAGAAATCTTGGGTTCAATCTCACATGCATGTATTGTAGTGTTTCCACCTTGTTTGGTGATGTAGTGGTCTCACTTTTATGTGTGTAGAGGTCTCACTTCAATTTCTCATTCAATGGTATCTTAATAATATTAATAGGAATAAATGAAAAAAAAACTTCGACATGTCTCGAAAGTTTTGTCCACTTTGATTTAGTTAAGCAATTGCATTATTCAACTTCACTTCTCACGTTGCCCATATTTAATCAAACTTAAGGCTACACAATAGCTCAATGTAATATTTCTTTTGGCGTGATCAAAGATTTGAAATTTAATTATCACCTCATAGGTCGAGTTGATGGCACTAAATTTAATTAATAAGATTTATCTTTTATGTATGATTTACATACTTTTACACATGAATTAAATATTCCCAATAGGCCAATAACTCAATCTAATAGTGGTATAACATGGAAAACATCATATATATAATAATGAAAATATATAATTGAATATATTTGTTGGGAAAATTAATAGAGTTTTGATTGGATACCAAAACCCAGCTGACCCCAACCGAGTAGATGATCGCACAAGCCTAAACGTTTTCCAGCTCACCTGTTTGAGCTTATAGAGTTTCTTAGTTTACAGGTAGATTCGCTGAAGACAGCAGAAGACACAGCTAAGCAGACAGCTCAAGATCTCAGCAGAGCAGACTCAGCAGAACAAGACCAAGCAGAGTCAAAGATCCTGCAGTATCAAGACCCAGCTCAGTGACGGAAGCCCAGCTCAGTGTCAAAGACCCAGCTCAGTATAAAAGACCCAGCTTAGTGTCGATGACACAGCTCAGGTCTAAACAGCTCAGGTCAGTGACACAGCTCAGGTTGAAGACACGGCTCAGGTTGATGATACAGCACAAGTCTAAGATACAGCTCAGAGTCGAGACGCAGCAGAGTCCAAGACGCTGAAGACACAGCAGAGACGCTTAACAGCTCGAAGACGAAGACCTTCTCCAAGACAAGATCCCAATGTCAGAAGATCTTGTCTGACGCAGTCAAATCAGAGAAGGAATAGCCTCTGCAGATGCAGACCTACTTCGTAGGTAAAGGCCAGAAGTCAACAAGAGTAGGTAAGATTCAAACGGCTCTCTTCCAACGGCTAGTTTGAATCTCCACCTATATATATACTTCCTCACCATTGAAGAAAAGAAGCTGACGGGTGAGGCTGGCAAGACGACTGAAGAAATAGAAGAAAACAGAAAAATGAACAACGATCTACAAAGCCAAATCTTTCTAGAACACCCAGCCAGTCAGCTGTGTTCTTAGTTGTTCACAGATTCAGTCATAGGCAGAATAGATCAGAATAAATATATTAAGCCTAGTCTGAACGAGTTCATCATACTCCTTGTTCTTCATTGTAAGAACTCGTTCATAGTTGGAACCCCATACCCAAACCCAAACCCAGAAAGGTTAGGTAAAGGTACGCTTGCTCGAAGCGCGTAATTCGAGTGGATAGGTTCTTCAGTACCCGGAAACTGAAGGTGTAGGCTTGACAGTGCCCGCAAACTGTTGGAACACAGCTCGGGTTAGAGTTGTAAAGTTGCTTGGTACTTGGAAACCAAGTGGTAGTGAATTACCAGTGAATCTGGTTGTGGACGTAGGAGGGGTTACTCTGAACCACGTTAAAAATGCTCTTGTTATTTATCGCTTTGTTTTATGCATGTTACTAACTCTCATAAGCATACATTTCAATCTGTTTAAACTGACTAACTGAAAAGTGAAACAGAGCTTTGCAATATATTTGAAGCAACAGACGGACTTTCTAAATCCACCACATTCCGCACACAACCAGCTGTGTCGATCAAGCTGCCATCCAGCTGGATCGAACACAGCCAGCTCACTCAAAAGAGTTTTAACTGGGAAAAGTTTTTAAACCTTGGTGTATTCACCCCCCTCCCTCTACACCAAGGTATCCGTCTTGGGACCAACAATTGGTATCAGAGCAGTGGTTCAAAAGATCACTGTATCTGACAAGTCAGCATTTCTTTGCTGATAGTGGTCACCTGAACAGATCCTTATTTTTTTTTAAATCTTTTTAAAATCATTATATTGCATACTGTCATGGAATCTTCTCTGTGCAGGAATCTTCCAACATTCTCAGTCGATGATTATCAGATATGGAAGTTCCGACTCAAAAGCTTTCTGTGCGCGCAAAACGACATGATGTGGGATGTTATCACAGATGGACCCATCATCATCATGAAGTCAGAAAGAAAAGCAGAAACCACACTGAGCCGAACCGATCTCCGGCAAGTTGTGAAGCCAAGGAATGAGTACTCTCCAGAAGAAAGAAGACAAGCTGGATTAGATAGCTACGCTCGCAACGTCATCTCCTCAACGGTGACGGACGCTTATCTCAGCAAGATCATCAACTGCGAGACAGCTAAGGGGATGTGGGACACTCTAGCCAAGCTGTGTGAAGGCTCAGAGGAAATTCAAGAGAACAAATTCTCAGTTGCATGCCAGAAGTTCGACAACTTCAAGCAACTCCCCTACGAGTCCATTGATCAAATGGAGCTCAGATTCTCCAACCTCGTCATCGAGATCGAGACGATCCGAACTGGGAAATACACAGTTCGAGATAAGAACTTGAAAGTTCTTGCAGCTCTCTCCTCAGAATGGTGTACACACAAGGTGGTTCACCAAAGCAGAACTGATCTTGGCAGTATGGAGACGGAAAAATTGTTCTCCATCTTGAAAGCCAACGAATTTGATCTGAGGATCACAAGCGGAGAATCATCCAGCCGGATGAATGAAACGGAGCTAATTCCAAAGGAAAAAGAGACAGCTCTCAGTGCAGAGTCAAGAAGATCAGCTCAATCAGCTCAGACTGAAAAAGTCAGAAAGGAGTTCAAAAATATGAGCAAAGAAGAATTGCACGAAGAAGTTGCCATACTTGTACGGAGCATCAATAGGCTGGATCACAGCAAGGAAAGATGAGGATGATTGCTCTGATTAAGATGTCTAAAACATCTTATTGATTCAACCAACGAAGAAAATGAAGAAACCCAAAATTGATCAGGACCAATCAGAAATAAAGACAAATGGATACAAAACCGAAAATTCAATGATCATTCATTCGAGTACATTGGTCTCAAGAGAAAAGTAGAGAAGCAGTACTTGAACCAGCTGGATTAGGGACAGCTGTCTACTTGCTATACAAACTGAGACTTCATCAAAGAAATGAGCTGATGATGAGAAAATCCGCTCAAACGAAGTAGGATCCAGCTGAAGAAAATGCCACCTACTATCATTTCAAGATTATCCATTGTTGGGAAAATTCACATCGAAGCACAATCTGCTGAAATCCAAGTCAAGTTGATGTGTGTGAATTATTTGAACTGCTCAAACCGAATAAAGAAAAGCTCATCCAGCTGATGGGAAACAAACTCAGCTGGATCCCAAAACTCAGAAGGATTTCCGAGCCAAAAAGGGAATCAAGCTCCGCTGGACATCAGTCGAAGAGCTAAAGGGAACTCAGCTGACTAAAATTCAAGCAAAATCTACAAATACTCAGCTAAGAAGAACTGTCAATCAAGCAAAGGAGAAGACCGCTGTAATATCAGATGGATACTATGTCCAAGCTGACCGTTCAGGAAGGGAAACCAGCTGAGGGGGAATCAAGCTCAGCTGGATAGTTAAACTGAAGGAGTAACTCAACCTTAAGAAACACAGCCGAGGTATCAGCTGACTAAAAAGTTCAGCTGACAGGTTTGCAGTCTTTCATTTACTTCCCTGAGGAATATGCTATTTAAGGATAAAATTTATTTGAATTTAAATTCAAAATTCACAATCATTCCTTAGAAGGATTCGTCAATAAGCCATCCAGCAAATCGAATCCCATCGCATTTAATGAAAAGCATGCAGGGTACTGTAGCTCGGGAAAGTCGAGGGAGAAGTCAGAACGTTTTGACTACCTCACGCGCGCGTGACCTACAATCTACATACGCACGTCACTTAACGTGTTGCGCAAATCTCTCCCAGCCGCAGATCTTGAATTCAAACCTAAAGATCTCAATCGTTCATCAAGATAGACGGTTGATATATATATATCAAAGATATGCAAATCGTCACCACATTTACTTATTATCTCTGAAATTTTTCTGCAAATCAAGTTCTTGTTTATCTCTCTGCAAAACTCTTTTCTCTTGTACTTTTCTAACTCCTCAATACAGATAAATTCAATGGCACCAAAGAAGATAACCCCAGGAGCGAACCAATCAGAGAACCTCATGTCAAAACTGCACTTTGAGAGTTGCTTAACTCTCAAGAACTACAAGAACTAAGGCAGGCCTACTTCAATGGGCGACGGCGCGTCCGAAGAACATCTTTCGCCGGGAAGTAGCAGAGTTCTTCATAGAGATGACGAACAGAGAAGAACGTCTCCACTCCAACATCACCCTCCAACTCAAAGAAAAGACAGGGCACACAACTCCCTGGGACGTCGACATCAACATCAACATCAACCGGATATTGAACAAGCTATTCGGATTGAAAACTCTTGGGGACCGCTCCCCAGACAACTACACCAGAGAAGAGATCCAGGCCGAATTGGATCAAATGCTGTTCAAGCCGGAACCCTACAGGGCAAGTATGTCCAAGCTACTGCTGAAGCCCAAATTCAGACTGCTTCTGGATATCACCCAGAAGTGTATTCTAGGTATCGCTGGATCTCAAGGAGAAATCAGCATACCCAAGCTGAAGCCCATGATAGCCATCCTCAGGAATGATCCTATGGATTGGTTCTCCTACTTTATGGGAAAGTTGGAGAAGGAGTCGAAAAAAATTCACTTCGAAGATGACAGCTTCACAAAATTCAGCTGTAGGGAGACCATCTATTTATGCACCAAGGCGGCGTGCATAATAGAACACTACACCACTGGACAGCAAATCAAGTGGAAAGACACAGAAGAGTTCCCTGTGTCCAAAGTTCTGTTTGAAAAACAAAGTCAGCTCTCTGACTTGATGAAGAAACGACCACGAAGGGAAGAAGAAGATGCAGGAGGCAAAACAGCAGACTGCCTCTCCCTCTCAAACTGGGAAAAGAAAACAGTCGGAGGAAACTCAGCCAGCTGGATCTCCACCTGCCAAAAAGAAGCTCAAATTTAAGGCAGCCAGCAAGCCAGTTGAGGATACAGCCGAGAAGCCAGCTGACAAGCCAGCTGGAACTGAATGGAGATCAGTCGCTGAGGAGACAGCACAGGATTCCTCCTCCAGCACAGATCAAGGAATGGAGTTTGTGATTGCTTCACGTGAAGCTGAGGAACCACAGATAGTGGTCCCCCACCCTGACCCGGAGGATGCTATTCCACTTTGCCAAATCCTTCAAGCATCCTCACAACCCGCTCCAATTGATCTCACATCATCTGGATCTCCTCCTCAACAACACTCTCTTCTCCTTCCTCCTCATCCTCAGGTACTTCTCAAAGAATCCTCCCCTACTTCTTCAGTACCTGAAACCACCCATCTTTCAGCACCCAGCTCACCTAAAGAGCCCCATCCAGCTGACGCTCCTTTGCAGCTGGATGATAAATACCAAGCTGAACCATCAAGCCCTACTTCTTCTTCTGAGAAAATCGAAATCCTCAGTCCCAGAGCCGTTGCACGTGCTGCCACAGTCATGAAGGTCGAGGACCTCAGACTCCAAGGAATAAAGAGCGCACTGCAACATTATCCCTCTCTTGCCTCGCTCCCTGCTGCTTTAGTCGCTGTAAGCGACTTCAAATTTTATTTGGCTACCAAGATGGCCACTTGGTACGCAAATGAGGAAATGGTGGAGTTTTTCACCTTCGATAAGCTTAAAGCCGAAGAAGCAGCTCTGCAGGAGATATTTGGTTTTGGAAGTCTTCAGGATGCTTTTGAGCATCAAGACGAGCTGATCCAGATCTTCATTCAGAAGGTTGAACAGGATGAAGTACCACCTTCTGAGGAAGTCATTTCTCGTGCCAACTCCTACCTACACAATCTCAGCTGGATCGTTCCAGTTGAAACTGCCAATGAAGCTGTCCCTGCCGACACAGCTGAGGCAATGATGATTGAAGAAGAGCCAACTGATGCAACAGTTGAGCCAACTGAAGCTGCCCCACAGAGTCCAATTACCGATGACACTCGCTCACTGGTCGAGATCGAGGCAGTAAAACCCAGCCAAGCCGAATCCAGGACCCCGACGGATCCTACTGTGATTTCTGATGCAATGAAGGACGAGATCGCCAAACAAGTCGAGGAAATCCTTTTTCAGGATAGACTCAAATCAAATGTTGATACCCTTCTGCGCATCACAGCTATAGAGTCGCAAGTCCAGAGCAATGGACAGTCCATTGACGACATTCACAGATTGCTCTGGATCTGCAGGAAAGCACCAGCAGAGATCTCAAACAGTCTCTCGTGTCTCAACGTATTGATAATTCAAATCATCTGGAGAAGAGAGTCCCTGAGGTCATCTCAAACCTCCAAGCTCCGCTGGAAAGCCGCGTCATCAATTTATCCAGCCAGCTGGACGCTCTCCAACAGCAGACTCTCTCCCACAGAACTGACATCCACCAGCTGTTCAATCTTTACAAGGAGCTGGACAATCAGTTCAAAGCTGGAAGCAGCAGCACAACACAGCTCAATCTAGTCACAGCAGACAACTCAGCAAAGATTGCGGACATTGACAAAGCCTTGGCCCAGCTGAATGAGACAGTAGTCAACCTCTCCTCCACTCTTTTTGATAATGCCAAAAAGGGGGAAGGTAATGACAAGAGAAAAACTTCAACTTCAAAGACGGGCAAAGGAAAAGCTGTAGCTGAAGTCCAAGTGATGCAGTCAGAGATTGACGAAGTTGTTGCTGAGCTGGATGCAGATGAACCAGCTGGACGGAAAGGGAAATGGAGCAGAATGATCATCCCTCTTGCCAAAGCTAGTGGAGCCACGCTGCAACGGCTCAATGATATTCATTTGCTCTACAACTTTGTAACTCGGCAAAGCAAGAGATGAAAAGCCTCCAAGAACAATGAGAAGAAGAAAGAAAGTCTGCTAAATGCCGAAGAGAAGAAGCAGCAGAGGAAAAGAGCAAGCATAAGAGCTGCAAAGAAAAAGTCTCAGATGCCGATGAACTGGAGAAGAGTTGATGAATGGATCCCAGAAGAGCTAAACGACGACTGGGAACATACAAAGTTTGAGTTCATCGAAGATTACTATTATCTGGGAGCTTACCCAAATACGCCCCCAGATGTTGCTTTTATGATGTATCTCAATGAGCTTTTTCATCAAGACAGGATGACGGCAAAAGCATTCTTCAACGCTGCAAACACCGCGAAGATCCAGCTCACTGCTCCCCAGCTGTATCATATCCAGCCTCCGTTGATACCTGGAACTCAACTTCCTGACAAATCAAAGATTATTGCTGAAGTAAACAGATGGGCGATCAGGAGGAAAATTTCCAAGGCAAACAACGAAGAAGAATACGGGAAATGGAAGCGGATGATATTTAACCGATACGGAGTTAAGAACGGATGGCATTTGGAAGAAGATAGAATGAAGAATCAGCAGAAGCAGCTGAGATGAAGACCCAGCTTACTGGGATTTAATTTTGTTTGTTTTCAGTTCGTTAATCCTGTATCACTTGTAATCATCTTTTATGGATTAATAAAACTGAAATACTTTTGCTCTCAAGCTCACCCTGATGACAATAACTCTTTGTCCAGGCACTGAACTCTGAATTTAATCTTCTGCTGAAATCTTTTAAACCCACTTTCTCATTTAGGGGGAAGCAGGTCGTTTTTCTCAGTTAGGTTTTGGTATCATCAAAAAGGGGGAAATTGTTGGGAAAATTAATAGAGTTTTGATTGGATACCAAAACCCAGCTGACCCCAACCGAGTAGATGATCGCACAAGCCTAAACGATTTTCAAATTTCACCTCGTTTGAGCTTATAGAGTTTCTTAGTTTACAGTAGATTCGGCGAAGACGGTGAAGAGAAGACACGGCTAAGCGAACGGCTCAAGATCTCGGCGAGCGGACTCGGCGAACAAGACCAAGCAGAGTCAAAGATCCTGCAGTATCAAGACCCAGCTCAGTGACGGAAGCCCAGCTCAGTGTCAAAGACCCAGCTCAGTATAAAAGACCCAGCTTAGTGTCGATGACACAGCTAAGGTCTAAACAGCTCAGGTCAGTGACACAGCTCAGGTTGAAGACACGGCTCAGGTTGATGATACAGCACAAGTCTAAGATACAAATTTCGAGTTGAGACGCGGCGAGTCCAAGACGCCGAAGACACGGCGAGACGCTTAATGCTCGAAGACGAAGACCTTCTCCAAGACAAGATCCCAATGTCAGAAGATCTTGTCTGACGCAGTCAAATCAGAGAAGGAATAGCCTCTGCAGATGCAGACCTACTTCGTAGGTAAAGGCCAGAAGTCAACAAGAGTAGGTAAGATTCAAACGGCTCTCTTCCAACGGCTAGTTTGAATCTCCACCTATATATATACTTCCTCACCATTGAAGAAAAGAAGCTGACGGGTGAGGCTGGCAAGACGACTGAAGAAATAGAAGAAAACAGAAAAATGAACAACGATCTACAAAGCCAAATCTTTCTAGAACACCCGGACCGATCGAGTATGTTCTTAGTTGTTCACAGATTCAGTCATAGGCAGAATAGATCAGAATAAATATATTAAGCCTAGTCTGAACGAGTTCATCATACTCCTTGTTCTTCATTGTAAGAACTCGTTCATAGTTGGAACCCCATACCCAAACCCAAACCCAAACCCAGAAAGGTTAGGTAAAGGTACGCTTGCTCGAAGCGCGTAATTCGAGTGGATAGGTTCTTCGCATGCCGGAAGCGAAGGTGTAGGCTTGACGGTGCCCGCAAGCGTTGGAACACAGCTCGGGTTAGAGTTGTGAAGTTGCTTGGTACTTGGAAACCAAGTGGTAGTGAATTACCAGTGAATCTGGTCGTGGACGTAGGAGGGGTTACTCCGAACCACGTTAAAAATGCTCTTGTTATTTATCGCTTTGTTTTATGCATGTTACTAACTCTCATAAGCATACATTTCAATCTGCTTAAACTGACTAACTGAAAAGTGAAACAGAGCTTTGCAATATATTTGAAGCAACAGACGGACTTTCCAAATCCACCACATTCCGCACACAACCAGCTGTGTCGATCAAGCTGTCATCCAGCTGGATCGAACACAGCCAGCTCACTCAAAAGAATTTTAACTAGGAAAAGTTTTTAAACCTTGGTGTATTCACCCCCCTCTACACCAAGGTATCAGTCTTGGGACCAACAATATTAACATAAAATGCTAGACTAAGTGGAGATAGTAGGAATTAAAAAAGTAACATGAAAAACTCTTGGAGGTTTCCAAAGTACAAGGGTACTTGAATAATCCGTACATGACTTGTACTCTTCTTGTGTTTTGATTTTTGAATTCGATTTTTGCAAAGGAATGTGGGCCCCAATGGCCGACTTGATAATGCTTCCACATATGAAATCCACATTATTCAAAACCTGTGGTCCGGACGGTTCGCTTAAATGGGCCCTACGGGCTCAGTTTCCCTTTAATATCTCTCGAATGTCAAAACAAAATTAAAAATAATCATTTTAATTACTACTATACTTTGGTATTATATTGAAATTTCAGACTAATTACTAGTCAATTATGGGGGTTGGAACGTGGACATTATAAAAATTTTAAGATTTGGGTGCCTCTATGTATAATAATTTATTAACTAATTTACTCCTTTTTTTCGATCGTTACACGAAATAACTCACATGAAAAAAAATAGTGATGGCGACTAAAATCAAATTGTTTTATTTTTATTTTTTATATCGGTGTTTTTTTTTATTTTTTATATCGGTGTTATTTTTTATGGATATTTCACTTTCAAAAGTCTTCTTAAAATTGTAAAAAAATCAATAACTTAATTTTGATTTTTAAGTTAAACCGAATTTTTGTCATGGGGTTCAACTATTATATAAGTATTGAATTTGTCTGGTTCTATATTTGGGTTTTCCGGACCATATATAGTGTAGTAAATTGACTTCTGCTATGGCTTTTAATGAATAGGGAGAGGTATTTCTTGTAACATTTGTTTATCAAATTATTTTGTTTGCCTATACGAGTCACCTTATAAGCTGTCGTGTTTCCTATGTATTTATCATTTTAATAACCAAATATTTGAAAGATTTTACTGGGGTTATAATAATAAAAAGAAATTCTAGACAACCAACTCTACATAATGGTCCTTTTGCTTGTATGGAATATTAATACATTTCTTTCTCAAAAAAAAGAAAAGAAGCTTACTTTCTTGAAATTTTATTAAATTTTAGACGAGATAGTTTTGCCCACTAAAAATGATACCTATAGTACTTTTTTAATTCTATATTATCTGAACATTTTATTATCTATTGAATTTTCGTTTTTGATCCTGCAAGGTGTGCATTGAAATTTCTACTCAAAAGTGTTTCACGTTAAATTACATAATTTATCAAAATTAGAAGTGCGACACTCCACTTTAGACACTCCCATTAGGCAAAATAAAATATAAAAGAATAATAGTAATCTAATCATGAAGTTCCAATATGAATGACATGCATTGCATATATGGTCCAGCTTCATCCAGATTTGCAAATGTAATAAAAAAAATAGTTTGCTTTCCTAAATTCATTATATTTAGTAAAAAGTAAAACAACGATTTGTCATTGATTTCATTTCATTTAAATAATATCATAGTATTTAATTTTATACCCGCCATTAAAAAATCAATTTTTAAAAAAGAACTCGATCATAATTAATATAAAATCATTAATGGTTGAATTTGGACCGTCAATACAATACATTTCATCTACATTAATTGGAACTTTCTGCAATCCATACATGATAGTATCACACAGTATTTTCTTTTCTTTTGTTCTTTTCATTTTCATTTTCTCTGTCTTCCGTACACTTATGTTATGTGTGCCTGTCTGCACGTGTGCATATCTCGTGTTAGGATAGACTAGAATCAACCATGACTTTAGCGGCAAATTAACGTTTATTTAGGCGAGCGTGTGCTTTGGGAAATGACTCAGAAATAAAGAATGGGATCATTTTTTCTTAAAAACGAAAATTGTCTCTTGTTGTCGTTGACCACCATCTCCGAGAGGAGACTTAGAGACACCAAGGTGTAATGCACAAGCTGCTTGAATGTGCGACACGTGTAAAGTGTTTTAATTTAATGTGTTTGATAGTACCGGCCTCATCCTGGGCCCGACCTAAGGCTATTTAGGCCTATATATTAAAACTCGGCCCACGGAGTTCGGCCCAAACAAAGTCAACATCTGCCTTGAAGACCAAGTAACAAAGCCCTACTTTGGGGGAAGATAGAATTCTACTACGAACGGGAATCGGATATGCATGTATCAAGCAACTAGATATGTATAAGGAGTCCGATCTCTAGAAGGATTAGGGCTTAACCCAAGGCTTATAAATAGATGCAAGATTAGAGGTGTAAATGACATTCAATACTCATTGTACTCTCAAGTATAATAAAAGCTCTCTATATTCTCTCCCGTGGACGTAGATCACATCGATCGAACCACGTAAATCCTTGTGTCATCGTGTTATAGTCTCTTTTAGCTACTTTCGGAAACCCTAGATCTATCATTGGCGCCGTCTGTGGGAAACTCATCAACGGTTCTTACGTAGCTGATTTATGATGGTAACGCGATCACAAAGCGTGCGGGAGGCCCAAAGCCAACGCGGGAATCCTAACGAAGCAGAAAGCTGCCCCATAAGCCAAGAGAATCCCCAGAAAGGCAGTTCGGTCCCAAAGGAGAGGCACGCCAGGGACCCAATAGAAGGAAATCCCTCCGAAGGGATGCCCGCGCTAGAGTACATCCCTCAGAGAAACCCGACGCAAAATCGGCATCGGAGGACACATAACGGACAGTCCTTCAGAACGGGTGATACTCCAGAAGGGTACATCGAAGAAATCAACGACGAGTCGGAGCCGAAGGGATCCGAGCTGAAGGAGGATGATCTCTCCAGAGACTTTGACCTTGCCACCACCTACGCCGCGGCCGAATTCGCTAAAGCAAATAAGGAGCGTTTCAAACGCTTTCTTGCGACGACCCGGATGTCTCCCATACCCGAGGCCAGGGAGAGTTCCACGCAAAAATCCCTACCTAAAGCTCCTCGCTACGCCGAGAGGCAGAAACCAGAGCTAAGGGAGAGACACGATCCCCGGCGGGGTTCAGTTCGACGCCAGAGTCCAAGCTCGCAGCAGACTCCCAGGCGACATCATACACAAAGGCGATCTCGGAGTCCCAGAAGGTGCCGAAGTCCGAGCTACAGCGAGAGTCGCAGTCCCCCGAGGAACCGACACCGACATGAAAAGGAACCAGCTCGGCTTGTCAGCCCGTTCACCGACGAGCTGCTTGACACCAAACTCCCCACGGTGTACAAATTGCCAAACATTCCGGCCTACAATGGGCTAGATGATCCCCTTAACTTCTTAACGCGTTTCCGTTACAGCATGCACAACCAGGGTCTCAGGGAGGAACACATGTGCAAGCTATTCCCTGAAATGCTGATCGATTATGCCCGAGCTTGGTTTGACAGCCTCCCAACTGGCAGCGTAGGGTCCTGGACCTATTTGGAAAAAATATTCAAGCAAAGATTCCATACAAAGGTTCAGGCTCGCCGAGACATAGCTTACCTCCTATCGGTGAAGCAGAAAGACAAAGAATCTATAAGGGAGTACGCTTCCAGATTCATGCAGAAAAGCTTAAAAGTCGATAAAATCGACGATGTCTTCCTCATCTCGGCCTTCCGAAATGGAGTTGCTCCCGGGTCCCTGAACCAAGAACTCGCTAAGCAGAAACCTGAGACAGCCCAGGAGATGTGAAAGATTGTATACCAGTTCGCCGATGGCCAGGATGCGGACCGATTGAAGCGGAAGGAGACCGAGAAGAGGAGAACTGAAGGGGATCGAGGACGGAGTGATCGTGATCGGAGAAGTGCCCATGAGTGCCTCCAAAGAGGACCTATCCAGTCCCGGCTCGGATCAGGACCAATTCAGTCCCGGCTTGGACCTCGGGTGGGACCAGAACTGTCCCAACGACCTCCTTTTATGAAAACGAATGCCGAGATCTTCGCACTCCACGAGGACTGGTTCGCTAAACCACGTCCCATGTCAAAGTCTAAACCTCGGGACAGAAACAAGCACTGCTCCTTCCATGATGACCATGGGCACCACACGGAGGATTGTCGCGACCTCGCGGAACAGATAGAGAGGTTAGCCCAAGAGGGAACCCTGAAGAGATACGAAGCCGGGGGGAAGAAAAACCGGAAAGGAAAACGGAAAGGAGGACAGGGTCGCTGTGCCCCAAACAGTAAGCGAGCTAAGGTCGATCAAGACAAGGATGATGACGACCCTCAGTACGAGGCACCACAGTACGACGGAGTGGTCTCCACCATCACCGGGCTACCCCCAGGCAAGACAAAAACTAAGTTGAAGGCAGAAGCTCGCAGACCACCAGTCCCATCGGGTGAGGAGCAAACGAAAAAGAGGTTCAAGAAGGGGGAAACCGTCACATTCTCTGAGGATGACCCTGTGCCTACAGCTACACTACACAATGACGCCCTGGTGATACAGGTCGGAGTGGCCAACAAGATGGTCCATCGCGTATTCATCGATGGTGGGGCCAGCGTGAGCATCATCTTTCAACACTGCTTGGATAGGATGGGCCTCGACCCAGCTCGGGTGAACTCCACACCCCTGCCTCTCAAGAGTTTTACGCAGCAAGAGACGCGACCTGAAGGGACCATTGCGCTCGATGTTGCCATTGGCAGCCCGCCGACCAGCATCAATAAACTGGTTCAGTTCTATGTGGTTAAAGCGAACTCCCCTTACAACATCATACTAGGTCGGGATTGGCTGAATGCAGTCAGGGCCATCATTTCGCCCTACCACCTGCTGTTGAAGATTCCGACCTCGGCTGGACCCTTACTGTCCGAGGTGACCAGATAAAGGCCAAGGAGTGCTTGCAGGTTGCTCTACGAGGTCAACCCCTGGCATAGCAATCAAAGTATCCCAAGGAGCCGGAAGAAATGACGTCGATCCCAGACACCTTGGCGGAACAGGTTTCCCTGTCTGAAGCAGATCCAGCAAAGGTCGTCAAGGTCGGCTTTGCCGGGGGACCTCAAACACGCATGCAAGTAATCCAGCTCCTAAGGGAATATCAAGACGTCTTCGCCTGGTCTCCAACGGACATGACGGGGGTGTCGTCGGAAATCATCACGCATAAGCTTAACATTAACCCGAACTCGACCCCGGTCAAGCAGAAGCGGCGATCATTTGCTGCCGAACGAAATCAAGTTATCTACAACGAGGTGCAGCAATGGTTGAAGGCAGGGCTTCTGTTTGAAGTCAAGTACCCGATCTGGCTATCTAATCCGGTAGTGGTAAAGAAAGAAGAAGGAGAGTGGAGGATGTGTGTAGATTACACCGACCTCAATAAAGCTTGCCCTAAGGACTGCTATCCTCTCCCCAACATCGACGAAAAGATTGAATCCTTAGTGGGACACGAAGTATTCTGCTTTCTCGATCTCTACAAAGGGTACTATCAGGTTCTAATGGATGAGGGAGATGCGATCATGACAGCTTTCGCAACAAGCTTCGGGGTCTTTGCATTCAAATATATACCCTTCGGGTTAAAGAATGCCGGAGCAACATACCAGCGAATGGTTGATTTCCTCTTCCGAGATCATATTGGCGAGATTGTCGAAGTATACGTGGACGACATTGTCGTCAAGAGTAAAGAAGAGGCTTCGGCGGTGAGCGACCTACGAATTACGCTCAACATACTAAGGCAGGCGAACCTCAAGCTGAACCCGAAGAAGTGCACTTTCAACGTGCGATCTGGAAAATTCTTGGGGTGCTGGATCTCGCCAGAAGGCCTCAAAGCCAACCCGCTGAAGATTAGAGCCGTACAGGAGATGAAGATACCCCGAACCATCCGCGACGTGCATAGGTTGACAGGATGTATAACCGCGCTAAGTCGTTTCCTCTCCAAGGCCGCCGAGAAACAGCTCCCCTTCTTCAAAATTCTCAAGAAGGCTCCGGAGTTTGGATGGGGACGAGAGCACGAGCTAGCCTTGGAGGAGCTCAAGCGCCACCTCGGGGACTTACCAACCCTGTCAGTCCCCCAAAAAGAAGAACCCCTCTCTCTGTACCTCGCGGCATCGAAGGAAGCAATAAGTGCAGTGTTGGTCCGAGACGAAGGAGATCGGCAGCTACCGGTGTACTTCGTCAGCCGAGTTCTCAAAGACCCAGAGACGAGGTATCAGCCTCTGGAGAAGGTCGCTCTAGCCCTGATAAACGCAGCTCGGCGCCTAAAACCCTACTTCCAAGCTCACCCGATACAGGTTTTGATTGATCTACCGCTTCGGCAAGTTCTTACTAAACCGGAAGCTTCAGGAAGAATCGCGAAATGGGCAATCGAGCTAGGAGAGCATTCCATATCGTTCGGTCCCCGTCGAGGTATAAAAGGGCAGGCCCTAGCAGACTTCCTTGTAAAAACTCACTATAAGGAAATCGAGGAACCAAAAGAGATCAAAGCCAAAACCGAGCTCCATGAAGTCCCAGAGAAGACACCCCCGGACTGCTGGGAGATGTACGTGGATGGAGCTTCAGGAAAGAAAGGAAGTGGAGCCGGCATACTCCTCATCAGCCCAGAGAAAAAGGAATTAACATATTCGCTGCGATTCGAGTTCTCCACTACGAATAACGAGGCGGAATATGAAGCTCTCATTGCCGAACTGCATCTCGCTCAAACCCTTCAGGTACGAGCTGTCCAAGCCCATTGTGATTCCCAAGTCGTGGTCAACCATGTGTTAGGGAAATACGAGGTGAAAAGTGAGAAGCTGAAGAAGTACCTAGAGAAGGTCAAGCTCCTTGAACAGTCTTTCCAGTTCTTCAAAATAGTTCGCATTCCCAGAAGCCAAAATACCCGAGCTGACGAGCTAAGCAAGCTGGCGAACTCTCCATCCAGCTCGACGCTAGTGGAGGAAGTCCGAAACAGGAGTATAGAAGAGGCAGAAGTCAATGCAATCATAGAGGACGACCCAAATTGGATGACCCCCCTAATCAGATATTTGAAGAACGGGGAAGTGCCCGAGGACAAGACGGAGGCTAGAAAAATTCTAGCTAGATCCACGCAGTATGCCCTCGAGGGAGGGGTCCTCTATCGAAAGTCATACTTACAGCCTCTCCTCAGAAGTGTTGGACCAAAGGAAGCAGACTACATATTAAATGAAGTGCACACAGGATCGTGCGGAAGCCACATTGGAGCTCGGGTGCTAGCTCAGAAAATCATGCGATGGGGGTACTATTGGCCAACAATGGCAAAAGATGCGGAAGAGTTCGTGAAGAAGTGCCTAAAATGCCAGTTGCATGCCAGAGTGACGAGACTACCCCAGACCGACCTCTCTACTATTCAAAGTCCGTGGCCAATTATGGAGTGGGGCATTGACATCGTAGGGCCTTTCTACCCGGCACCTAAGCAAAATCAATTTCTAATAGTCGCCGTCGACTACTTCACCAAGTGGGTAGAAGCTGAACCTTCCACAAAAGTCACAAGTGAGAAAGCCGTTGACTTCGTCTGGAAAAATATCGTATGCCGGTTCGGAGTACCAAGAGTCCTCATCTCGGATAATGGAACGCAATTTACGAGTAGAGAATTCCGAGAATTTTGTGAATGACTCAATATCCAGCAAAAGTTCACCTCGGTAAACCGACCTCAAACTAATGGCCAGACCGAAGTCACCAACAGGACAATAGTGAACGGACTCAAGGCCCGCCTAGAGAAGGAGAAAACGGAGTGGATCCACAACCTCCAAAACGTCATGTGGTCGTACCGGACTACACCCCGAACTCCAACGGGAGAGACCCCGTACCGTTTAGTATACGGGTCAGAAGCAGTCATACCCGTCGAGATCGGAGCACCCAGTCCCCGAACTATCAATTTCTCCGCCGAAGCTAACGAAGAGCAACGCCGAACCGACCTAGACTTATTGGAGGAAAAACGGGAAGAAGCCAGCATAAAAGAAGCTCGGTACAAACAGCAGATGGCTCGGTATTACAACCAAAGGGTTAAACCCCAACAGTTCCAGGTCGGTGATCTTGTGCTTCGAAACAATGAGATAAGCCTCTCAGAGAAGCTCGGCAAGCTCGAAGCTACGTGGGAAGGACCCTACAGAGTACATGAAGTCCTCGGCAAAGGAGCTTACAAAATCGCCTATCTTTCGGGCGAACTAATACCCAGAACGTGGCACATCGCCCATCTAAAGAGATTCTTCGTATAAGCAGCAAAATCTTGCATATAGAGTCTTAGGTTTTCCTTTTTGTCTTTTTTGTCTTTAATGTTTTGTTTTTAACGAGCTCGTCAAAACTCTTTTTACTTTGTTTTTTTGGTCCTTTTTAATAAAATTTCCTTTTTATCTTGCATCTTGAGTCTTTTGATTTGCTTATACGAAGTGTCCATAACATCAAAAATCCCCTCATAAGGTCGAACTACGGTTCCCTTGCGTGGTCAGTAATGACCCGACATGGGGTAATAATATCCTATAATGCGCAAAGGAAACCCTTTCCGAGGTCCGAGCTCATCTCCCTCCAAAAAGGAAGATCCCACGAGGTCCGAGTCAAACTCCCTCCTAAAGATAATTAGTTCTCAACTGGGGTCGGAACCAAGTTCCCCCGGGAGGATAAAATACGAGGTCCGAACCATGGTTCCCTCGCCGACACAAAGAAGCCCGAGTTAAACTCAAAAAGGGTGCAACGCGCAAATAAACCAAGGAAGCAATCTTCACGAAAAACAGGAAAGTTCAAAACCCAATATATACACTTTTATTTCTAACTCTTTGGAAAAGTTTGTGTGTACATAAATTACAGGCAGAATCGAGCTAATCTATGATGGAGGGTGTTTCTTGCTAAAGCTGAGCCAATCTTCCTCGAATGAGGAAGGCCCCAGGAGATCATCAATCGATATTCGACCTCGTCCCCGACCTCGACCTCTTCCAGCAGGAAAACTTCGACCTCGCGGGGTAGCCGAACCGCGACCAACAGTTCGCCTACCTTGGCTCGGACCGACCTGATATCCCCACGATGCCGTTTTCACCTCGCGAGCAGGCATTGTCCGAACAGAAGAAGAAAGGTCTGCACCCGCACCACATGCCAAAAGCGCCCGTAACTTAGGTCGGCGGTCCAAAATACACTTATACCTGCCCGCACTCTCCTTCAGCATCTCAAAAGCACCCTGAAGCCCAAAAGACTCGGACCCGAGTGCTTCCTTTAGCGCGATATATTGTTCCAAGTCCTCTTTTGCCTTTAATTCCGCCTCGGAGATGGTGATACCACCGCCGCGACGGATAATATCTTCATACTCGGCATGCTCCTCGACGATCTTCTCGTAATCTTTGGGAACGCGGCCAGCTCGACCTCGGGCAACTTCCAACTCCTCCTCAGCCTGAAGAAGCTTGGCCTGAAGCAAGTCGGTACTCTCTTGAAAAGCGAGCCGCTTGACTTCGACCTCCTCACAAAGTGCCTCGAACTTCATCTGCCATCCCGTCAGCTCAGCTTCTTGGGATTTCAGTAGAGTACACTTATGGCTGAAAAGCTCCTCAGCTCGGCGGCATTTCTCCCTCCATTGCTGAGCCATGGACCGTTGGTCAACCACATCTTGAGAAAGGAGAGCTATTTGTATGCGCAAAGTAGAAATACCGACAGAATCCAAGCTCTACACTCAAGAAGAAGAAAACAAATTCATTGATTCGAAGATGTTCAGTACAGATATACAATGAAAAAAAAAGAAAAAAAAAACTACACTAAAACATCGCCGACCTCCTTGTCCTGAGAAGGTGGCTGCTCGGGGAGAGAACCGTCCAAGTCCTTGTCAGCGGCCGGATCTTCACCAGCCCCAGCCTCCTGCTCCTCATCCACTTCCTCTTCCGGGCCCTCGCCTTCTTCTTCCTCGTCGCGAAGGGCATCGAAAGCAGAGTCCAGGTCGAGGTCCCGGTCTACCGAGCAGTCAGCAATCTGCTCGACAGATAGAAGCGTGGACGAGCCGGCAAGATTCTCCAGGAGGGGAAACTGGCCGAGGTGATCTCGGACCACCCTGGCATACCGAGAAGGTAGGGCTTCATCCCCTGGCCGCTCGAAGCCGTACTTGGATACGTCCAGGCCGGGGAAGTCCTTGGCAGCCTGCTCCAAAGCAGCCACGGCGAAGTTTCCGTTGATGAGCATGGCCAGGTCATTGGCAAGTTCGGAGAAACTCTACGACAACAGAAACCTCTTTGTGAAGGCCCGGAAGAGCAGTTAGAAACCTCTCCTCGACGTTGTTCTTCAGCCAACTGACGAACATATCAAGGCCCTGAAAGAAGGAATGCAGTTAGATACACAGGCAAGGTTTAAGGAAACTTATGTCATGAAATCACTAAGTCCTTACCTCGGGGAAAGGAAGGCCAGCCAGTTTGTTCGAAGGAGCTACGGGACTCGCATCACTTCCCGTAACATCAATGATGTCCACCTCGACTTGGTCCCCGACCCGCGCTCGTTTCAGAGGTGGTGTGGAGGAAGGACAGCGAACATCTGTCGCTCTAGGATCTCTCACCTCAGCTCGCTGAATTTGATCAGACGAGGAAGCAGATCGGCCAGACAACCTCGGCCTCTTACCCCCACGAGCTGCGGCTTTGCCATCAGCTCCCTTGATCTTCCCGAACTTCACTGCAAATACAAATCACGAAAAGAATTAGGACGATAAATAAACACAGCACAGCAATCCTAGTAGCACTAGCGGGGCCTCACCCGTCGCCGGGTCCACCATACTTTGAGGCTCATACGGGCTCAACCCCGCTTCAGCTAGGGAATCTTCATTATAGCTCGCCTCAAAAGGACCGTGATCCCTCATCGCTTTCACAGCGGACTCCAAATCCTTATCTACCTCTTCTATTACCCACTCGCAAGGCTTTTCTAGCCTCCAAATCAGGTCGATGAAACTATTGTGGAGGCAGAAGAAGAATTTCTGGTGCTACTTGTCCACCTTATTTTGAGTTCGCCCCTTGAACTCAGTCCGGGCTGCAGCGTAATACCAGCCCCCCGCCTTTTTGAAGATAAAGAGCTCGTGAATGAGCTCAGCGGATATTTGGTAACCCCTGTCTACCGCTGCCACACCCAAGTCGGTGAACTGTCTAAACGAGTTCGGCATTATCTGCCCTAACGCTAAGCCTAGCTTCTTCTGGAGCTCAGAATACGGCTCAGGGAGGGGTAATCGGAGTCCAGCGTGCAGACTGTCCTCATAAATAGTAACAAAACCCATTGGGGGAGAGCATGCCCTATCCTCGGGGCGAGGCTCTATTAATTCGGCGTCAACAGGAAAATTATACGTTTTGGCAAGCACTCTAATCCTAGTCTCATTTAAGGACGAAGGGTAATCAGCCACTTTTCCCTTCACATGCGGGGGTACTGTTAACGTTTCAACAGTAGGTACCAGGGATCCTAATAAAAAAAATGCTAAAAGCAACACTTCTACTCGAGCCGACTGACGGAGGCAATTCGATATCACTACTACTAGACTGAGAAGGGGAGGCCATACTTACTTGTTAAAAAGAAGGTAAATGCTCCGGCGGGTGATTTGAAACTGGGCGCAGAGGAACAACGGAGTGAACACCGGCGGTACAAGAACAGTAAATTGGGGGATTTTTGGGGAAGAAGAAACTTTTCTGCGCAGGAACTTTTTTCTCTTAACGACGGCGGATGTGAAATAATGTGATAGGGGAAGAAACGCTTCAACTTCTGTGAATATACCTTTGAATCCCGCCGTTGTATCTGACACACGTGTGAACGTGGGCCCGCCTTTCTCAGAATATGTACCGTCCCTCAACAAAATTCAAATAGCCCATTACTTTTCCCGCTTTCTGCATCGGGTCTGGGCCGTGTAAATTGCCCTACCGACCCAACTTAACATGGTCGCTGATACTCAGATCGCTCCTCCTGTTCCCCCATGCTACTTCAGCCCGACACGTAAGCTCGGTAATTCAGCTCGTACAGGTGATTTGCGCGATCAATCACCTCGAATAATTCGACCTCGTAGTCGGCGTCTACATGTCTTCTTTACTTTTTTGGAGGGGGATGTGATAGTACCGGCCTCATCCTGGGCCCGACCTAAGGCTATTTAGGCCTATATATTAAAACTCGGCCCACGGAGTTCGGCCCAAACAAAGTCAACATCTGCCTTGAAGACCAAGTAACAAAGCCCTACTTTGGGGGAAGATAGAATTCTACTACGAACGGGAATCGGATATGCATGTATCAAGCAACTAGATATGTATAAGGAGTCCGATCTCTAGAAGGATTAGGGCTTAACCCAAGGCTTATAAATAGATGCAAGATTAGAGGTGTAAAGGACATTCAATACTCATTGTACTCTCAAGTATAATAAAAGCTCTCTATATTCTCTCCCGTGGACGTAGATCACATCGATCGAACCACGTAAATCCTTGTGTCATCGTGTTATAGTCTCTTTTAGCTACTTTCGGAAACCCTAGATCTATCAGTGTTGTAATTTTAAACTTTAAATTAAAACACTTTACACGTGTTGCACATCTGATCTGTTTGTGCACTACACCTTGGTGCCTCTAAGTCTCTACTATCTCCGAGATACGATTTTCAAAATTTTGAAACTCTTTTTGAATTTAAGGAGAGAAAGAATGAAGTAACTTATAGTCGGGTGAAATGAAATGTAGAATGTGGAGAGTTTTTATAATTGTTAAAAAAAATCATGGTAATGAAAATTTAACTACATAATTCAACTTGAAGAATTGATTAAATAGGATGAGTAATTAACAACCACACCTCTTCACTAAACTAAACCAATTTTCCAACCGTACTTCCAACTAATAACACGAAAGAGGCCATCAAGGGTGAGGAAGATAGGGCATACCATATGCGTGCCATCACTATTTATTTCAACAATTCATAATGATGGAATTACTTCAATTTTCTATAATAAATGTTAAATGTGATTAATTATATCATAATAATAGTAATTTGTCTTCGAGAAGTTTAAATTTTCCTTGAGTGCACTTATATTTGGTATCAATTTAGATATTGAATATTTATATCAAAATTAGTTGGCATATTTTTTAATGATGAGAGCGCACACTAGTTAAGTACTGCTCATTGCAATAATTTGCAAATCATACATAATCGGTAAATTACACTAAAAATAATTTCAATAATCACATTAACACAATTGTTTAAAATTCAATTTGATACAAATATATAATTTAATTCATTTCAGTGTTCATTTTCGTGAGTTGGAAATGTGCATTAAGTTTTGGATCTTCGTGAGGGTAATTCGAATGTGCCTTTCTTACGAAAATTCTATTTGCAAAAAATGATAATATAAATGGTTAAAGAGTGTGGAGTGACGTATCAAATTGAAATTGAGTTGTTGGTTTCGCAATTCTATTCATGGTCCAACTCTCTTTTTTGTTTTTTCTCTATGATTTTTTTTTTTATGTTTAATTAATAAAATATAAGTAAGTATTATTCGAAATAGAACAAATAAAATAAAATATAGTCTCTGCATGACTGCATGTGGGGGCCCCAACCTTCTTCAATCAGAAGAAAGCAATGATAGATTTTCTTCAGCAGCTGTTGAATCTACTTGAATGAATTACGCGGTGGTTTGGTGTATGCATATACAGATGGAAAAATGGAAAACTATTCGGAAATATCTTTTTTTGTTTTACATTATCTATTATATTTTCATTATTATTTTTAGTTTTATCCTTTTGGAGGTTTTGATTTTTGAAGAAGCATAAGGCTATATGCTAGCTTTTGTAACAGGGTTTATTTGAAAAAAAGTAGAGGTCAATTAAAATGTGAAAAATAAAATAGACAAAAGAAAAAGATGCCATAAGGATTAAAAAAAATAGCATTCAAATTAAAATTTTATAATATATATATATATATATATATATATATATCGGCTACAGTGAGGCTTGGAAAATAGAGATTGGAAAAAAATCGAATCTAAAAAGCCTGTCCAAAATTTCTATTATATAATATACTCCCTCCGTTTATGAAATAAATTTCCATTGTGTGTTGGGTACGGAGAGTAAGAAAGCCGGTGAAGTTGTTATGAATGGAATAAAATTACAAATCGAAAGGTAGTGTTAATAACACTTTTTACTTTGCTAGGTGGGTTCATCATAGGTAAATATAGGAAAGTATGGAGGGTATCATTGTACATAAAGTAGAGTATAGTTTTTTTTTGTGGACAAATAAAAATGGATAAATATGGCTTTATATCGTTAACGAAAAAGTATATTTTATTACATAAATGATAAATGAATAACATGTTAGAATTTGTGGTGCAGCGGATGCACAACTTGCCTACCAACCTAAACAAATAGAGTGTTCAATATCTTTCAAGATCAAATGGGCCAAATAGGCTGGACAGGATTGGCCCAGCCCGTCTAGTGGCCCGTTAGCCAAAATTAAGGTTGGATTGGGTTGGATGGGCATTCAAATTAAAATTTTATTGTATATAAAATTATAAATATGTATATTAGCCACAGTGAGGTAGATAAAATTGGCCGGTCCTAGGTACCCAAAATTAAGGTTGGATTGGGATTGGAAAATAGAGATCTGAAAAAATCGGGTCAGAAATGCCCGCCCAAAATTTCTATTATATAATACTCCCTCCCTCCCGAGTGTCACAAGTTTTAAGAAATTGTGAGTGAAGAAAAGGATCCTACATTTTATGAGTAGAGAATGAGTTCAAAAAAGAAAAGACTTATTTTCAAGGGATAAGCCAAAAAAAAAAGAAATTTAGACATGTTTTGAAGGAACGAAAATAATATATATCTTAAGTCTTATATGAATAACGTTGTAGTGCACCAAGGTAGTAGTATACAATCACTTGCCTACCAACCTAAAGGTAGAGTGTTCAATACCCTTTAAGATCAAATGGGCCAAATGGGTTGGACGGGCTTGGCCCAGCCCGTCTAACAGCATTAGGGACTGATTTGGGCCTCAAATTTAAGCGGCCCTATACACTATTGGGCCGGTCCAGGTTAATATGAATTTAACTCAAGTCCGATCGGGCAGTTTTCCCAGGGGAAATTTTAAACATAATCCCCATTTTACTCCACATAGCTCTCCATAAAAAATAATAATGAAATTAATTATAAATACACTATTATGCCCTTATAGTCCCCAATTAAATTTTTAAATAAAATAAATCTTAAAACCCTTATAGCCCCCACTTAAAATTTAAATAACATAAATCTTAAAGATATATTATCGGTTTATAGCCCCTTAGCCATCAGACAGAAGAACTCGTACGAAGCCATGAAAGAATAAAAAAACTATCGGTATTTCAATTGTTACTTTCTTATTAATCTTTTTGTTCTTCTATAATTTGTTTAAGTTTGTCATGATATTAAAGAAAAATATTGAATTGCGTGAAAAAATAATTGTTCGTGTGTTTAGCTTTCTCATGCGCCGCCTACTTTGGAAGTTATCTCAAGCATTCATAATTTGATAAATCCCTTGTCTCCTATCTCAATTTCTGACATGATTAATAGTTATCATGTATTAGCAAAGACTTAATTGCAAACAAAAATAATGGATAATGTAAAAATATGGGAAGAATTATCGAGCTAGAGTTCCGAACTTTAGGTGCTTATAAATATTATGTATGTGTAGTGCAACTCGTACGGTAAAAATAGTTATTAATTAGGATCGAAGAACAACTGTGAAAACAACCATGTTTGTAATTAATTTCATTATTATTTTTTATAGGTGGCTATGTGGAGTAAAATGGGGGCTATGTAATTAAATTATTTAAAATTTAATTGGGGGCTATAAGGGCATAATGGTATATTTGTAATTAATTTCATTATTATTTTTTATAGGGAGTTATGTGAAGTAAAATGGGGGCTACGTAATTAAATTATTTAAAATTTAATTGGGAGCTATAAGGGCATAATAATATATTTATAATTAATTTCATTATTATTTTTTATAGGGGACTATGTAGAATAAAATGGGGACTATATTTAAAATTTCCCTTTTCCCAGCTCTGCTTATTGGTATCGGAGCAAATTAATTTTCGATTGCAAAACCATATTCTCTTTTGGGCTAAAGAATGGCCCACTTTTTATGGAACGGATTGCGTTCAAGTTCGGCAAACTTATCAAAATTTCTCAACATCAATCTTATCTATTACTAATACGAAAATAAAGTTGCCCTCTCCACGGTACTCCGTTCAGATTTTTCTTTATTTTGGTAATTTGTCTAATTTTAATTCATATATATTCTAATTTTTATTTTTAATTTTATTAATTAAAATTTTATTAATTTCATATTCTTGAAATATCACATGTTTATCTATTAATCACATCTCATATTTATCTTTCCCTCTATTTAATTAATTTCTTCTATTATTATGCATATTAAAATAATAATAATTTCGGAATGCATTCTTATAAACCCTTATTTTATACCACATTCTTAATTCATATATCATAATCTATAGAAAATTTGTAAATGAAAATCCCTATGAAGACTAAATAAATATATTTAATCAACATGTTTATATGGAATCCTTTTCATTTTTCATTCATGTTTTTCTAAAAACTTCGATTAGTGCTTTCTAGAAAATATATACATTGAATCAAATGTGGGATAGGTAACTAAAGAAAAGAACAAAAAAACTTGAAGATGTAAACATATTTTTTTTTCCGCATTTTGGCAAAGATTAGAAATATTGATTTAACATGAACTAACGAGACGGTTCAAATATACTTAAAAAGAAGGATTTTTACTAATTTTAATTAATATTAACTTTGTTTAGATTTTTATCGAGTAATTTAGCATAAACCAACGAGACGGTTCAAATAACATAAAAAGAATGATTTTTACTAATTTTAATTAATATTACTTTGAAGATGTAAATATTTTTTTCCCGCATTTTGACAAAGATTAGAGATATCGATTTTGCATGAACCAACGAGACGGATCAAATATACTTAAAAAGAAGAATTTTTTCAAATTTTAATTAATATTAACTTTGTTTAGATTTTTATCGAGTAATTTAGCATAAACCAACGAGACGGTTCAAATAACATAGAAAGAAGGATTTTTACTAATTTTAATTAATTTTACTTGGAGTGTTCATATTTTTATCGAGTATTACTAAACGAATTTGAGACGGGTATGTACAGTAAAGTCACTATTTTCACCGAGATTAGGATGAACATGTAGAAAAATTCTAAACAAATTTAGATTTAAAAAACATAATGAATGAGTATACTCGATTCAATATCATTCCTAATTATAAATTTAGGTACGTGAAAAAAAATTAATTTTCTAAGTTTGATTAATAATTAACACGAACAATATCACAACTTTTAAATAAGATATAAACTTATTTAAAATATATATATATATATATATATATAAATTAGAACATAAAAGTTATTTCCCGTCGAATTCCGATGGGCTACTTACTCCCCATCCACGGTGCTCCATTCCGATTTTCCTTTATTCTGGTAATTTGTCTAATTTCAATTCATATATATTCTAATTTTTATTTTTATTAATAAAAATTTTATTAATTTCGTATTCTTGAAATATCACATGTTTATCTATTAGTCACATCTCATATTTATCTTTCCCTCAATTTAATTAATTTCTTCTATTAATATGCATATTAAAATAATAATAATTTCGGAATGCATTCTTATAAATCCTTATTTTATACATTCTTAATTCATATATCATAATCTATAGAAAATTTGTAAATGAAAATCCCTATGAAGACTAAATAAATATATTTAATCAACATGTCTATATGGAATCCTTTTCAATATTTTTCATTCATGTTTTTCTAAAAACTTCGATTAGTACTTTCTAGAGAATATATATATTGAATCAAATGACGAGATGGTTCAAATAACATGGAAAGAATTATTTTTACTAATTTTAATTAATATTACTTTGAAGATGTAAACATATTTATTCCACATTTTGGCAAAGATTAGAGATATCGATTTAACATGAACCAACGAGATTGTTCAAATATACTTAAAAAGAAGGATTTTTACAAATTTTAATTAATATTAACTTTGTTTAGATTTTTATCGAGTAATTTAGTATAAACCAACGAGACGGTTCAAATAACATAGAAGAATGATTTTTTACTAATTTTAATTAATTTTACTTGGAGTGTTCATATTTTTATCGAGTATTAATCAACGGATTTGAGACGAGTATGTACAGTAAAATCACTATTTAACCGAGATCAGAACGAACATGTAGAAAAATTCTAAACAAATTTAGATTTAAAAAAAATACATAATGAATGAGTATACCCGATCCATTATCATTCCTAATTATAAATTTAGATACGTGAAATAATTAATTTTCTAAGTTTGATTAATAATTAACGCGAACAATATCACAACTTTTAAACAAGATATATTATTTTTAAAATATATACACGTAAATTAAAACATAAAGTTATTTTCCGTCGAATCTCGACGGGCTACTTACTAATTTATTAATAAACCAAATACAGAAAAGCTCGTGCTTTGATTATTTTATGGTATCTTAATATAACACACTAAATTTTAATATTCGTATATAAAATTCTGGCATGTTTTCTTTTATCTGATTAAATCTAAATATAAATGGAAATATGCCCATAGATATGTCCATAAAAAACGTAAAAGCATTATATACACATTGCATGTATGTATATTATTCGAATTAAATATAATAATGTTCATATTGGCTAGGTGTACAAATCAGAAAAAAAAAAAGTATCTATATTCGCATTCGAGTTTTGACATACGAATTCTAATGTCAAATAAAATAAAAAAACAATGTTGATAATTAATGACTTGGATTTAAGGCTGATGATAGGCGCCTACAACGCTAATAGATTAGAGCCCAACAAAATCTCATTAGTTAGTAGATAGAGCTTCTTTCTACTACTTCCAAGTCTTCAACTGATATGATTCTGGAATAAAATTTTAATTTTTTCTACCCGGCTTATACTGTTTCACACAAAAATAATTTTTTTTCTTCTTTTTCCTACCAATTTTCGTTTAATGATTTCCTTTAAATAGCTATCGCATTGCATTTACATTTTATAAAAACACATTTGCATTTGGAGGCCTAATTTATTTGTACAGAGATACTCTTGTCTTAACGATTAATATAAATTTATTTTGTTAGCGAAGAGCAATAAAGTTGTGTATGCTATTGCAACATCAATATATTTATACATGTTAATCCTATATGAGTGGATATTCACAATTCTATTTTTGTTTGGTCTTGGAAGAATGTACACTGTACTACTCTATAATGTTTGATTTTTTCTTCCCTTCCTTTTTATCTACTCCCTCCGTTCACGATAAGTGTGGTTCGGAGGGAGTGGCATGAGTTTTAAGAGTAAGAGAGTAGGTTAGATAAATGTATTGTGAGTGGAGAATGAGACCTATGTTTATTGTGAGTGAAGTCATCCATCTATATATTATTAAAACGAATGTTGATTCAAGCATTCCCCTTATTTTTAGGTCCTACGTGGCGGGTTCTCTATTCATTATTCTTATTTATCTTAAATTCATATTTTAAGTATTTTTATTTATATATTTATTATATTTAATGTAAAATTTTCTATCCCACATCGCTTTTTAATAAGACTATACTCTTTGAGAGCCTATATAAATACTCAAAATCCATATCTATTTTATCATCCCAAGATTATTTTGCATAATCAATTTTATTTGACCGATTAATTAGTTGACCAAATAAATAGTTTTGTTTTTATTAAAAAAAATAATTTTGAGCAATTATTAAGTTGCCCATAATAATTTGTTTAATTTGATAAATTATTAAGAAATATAATTAAGAAACCGATAAATAATAATGATGATATCTATATAATAAACATAATCTTCACGAAAATAAATTAATTAATATAGTAATATATACTCGTCCCTCCGTCCGCGAAAAGTGTAGCACTTTCCATTATTTTAAACCTCACAACAAATAGGAAATGTGTTACACTTTTCGCGGACGGAGGGAGTTTTACTTTGGTATCTCTATAAACTAATATGACAAAAGAATAATATTTATTAATCTGGATCTCTCTTATTTTGAACATTTTTTATTCATATATTTTATTATTATATTTAATATATTTAGTATTTTTCATATTTCCAAAAACAATGGATGGAAACCTATATAAATACTAAAATTCAATGTATATTTTCTCATTTTGTAATTATTTTGCACTAGCAATTTAATTTGAACAATCAATTAGTTGTCCAAATAAATAGTCTTATTTTTATTAAAACAATATAATTTGGCCAATTATGAAGTTGCAACTATATTATCTATATATTTATTAAGTATTATATATTTGAATTCTATTATTTGTTAATTTAATATTTAATATTCTTGAATTCCACATTAAATTTGTAGTGATCTTCACTTCTTGGAGAACATATATAAAAAGATTTCATTTTCCAATCAAAATAGATTCTTATTTAATTTGACCAAATAAAAATTAATTTTGAACAAATAAATAATTTTTTCATAAGTATTACAATAATTAATGTGGGACGAGATGATAAAAGCTACACATGATCAATAATACATTGCAATCTCATGAGTACACTAGCGAAAGAGATCTCAAAATTTTAATTTATGACGAGATGATCAGACGTACAAAATAATTAAAATCATATACTAATACAATGAGGTATATAAAATGGAATAAAATTCTTTTTTAAGGAGGTAAATAGAATAAATTCTTATCTAGGAAATTATTAAACAAATCTTCAATAGTTCCTTCGGCAAATTGGGTTGGTCAAATAAATAGTTTTTTATTGAAAAATTTAATTTGGTTACATAATCAATTTGGCCAATTATTAAGTTTGTCAAAGTGAAAGAGAGAGAAATAAATAACAAAAGAAACTAAAAATTTTCTAAATAAAATATTTTCAAAATGTGGTATGTTAATATAAAACTATTTTAATATAATCTTTTTTTTTCAATAAGAGATAGAAAATTATAATTTTGAGACAAAAAATAAAACATAAAATTAGGACAAATGAAGTACACAAAAAATGTGTTGAAATTTATAATTGAATAAAAAAGAATTTCACATCAATTTTTTTAGTAAAGTGAATGACGCTAACCTCACTATTTCAATTATATAACAAAAGAAACTAACAATTTTCTTGAGTTATATTGGAAATTAAAGATTTTCACCTCTAAAAAAATTTCGAACTACCAAACATATTTGCGTCTAATAATTTTATTTATTTTATTAAATAATAAACTCCCGTCAATTTTCGACGGGTTACATGCTAGTTTACATTTAAATGTCTCATAACAGTATAAAATAAAAATGTCTCATAACAGTATCTATAGTATTATTGGTAACATTAATTTTTATTTGGATATATGCTAATTTTATTAGAAAGTAGGTACTGATCAATTACTGATCAAATAAACAAGATAAACATACAAACACGTCCAATTATCTCATAAATATAGTAACAACAATATATATCAAGATTCAGCAAAAGAAAATGACACTCCCTCTGTTTACAAAAAGTGTGGTCAGATTTCTGTTTTGGTCCGTCCACGAAGAGTGTGGCTTTTCTATTTAAGAAAATGACACTACATACTCTTTTATATTTTAAACCTCCCACAAATTCAAAATAGTGGGCCCCTTTCTCCACTCAAATAACATCTTACCTTACATTTCTTAAAGCTCGTGCCACCCACCAAAAATCACACTTTTAATGGACGGAGTTAATTTCTAATCCCTATACATATATACTCCTTCCGTCCCGTTATTCTTGTCTTGTATTCCTTTTTGGGTTGTCCCGTTATTCTTGTCCTGTTTCCATATAAGGAAATATGTTTATCTCACAAAAAGTTGTGGGCTCTACCACTTTCTATCTTTTTACCCTTTAAACATCATTCTGCTTAATACACGTGCCCAAAAGAAATTAGACAAAAATAACGGGAAGTAATTTTTTTTAAGGACAAATGTATAATTATTTTTAATAAAATAATACGACGATATTGGGACACAAACGCAACATATATTTGTTGGACCAGCCAGTAGAAAAATAAGGACATTATCTATGAATGAATTGTGTTTTAAGGACATTTATTTTTTCGGGCTGGCAATAGAAGGACAATAAGTCCTGAGAATTGAAAAATAGGACAAAAAAGGAAAAAAGATGACAAAATTAAAGCCCATACTCATTTGTTTGGTTTAACATGTTATATACATCCTTGATATAATAGATTAAAAATACTCAAAGTTATTATTTTGATTAGCATATTATTTTATAATATGCTTAAAGATCCACGCTTTCAAAATGGTATCAGAGCCCTAGGTTTATTAAGGAATTATATATTATTTATTGCTTTAAGTTTTATCCTAACGGAGGAGAGACATCAAAGAAAATATGAATCCGGACGATTGTCCGAGATGCGAGTGTTACAGGAATTATCTCCAAGATCTGGAGATAAAAAGAGAAAGAAACCAGAGGTTATGGACACTTTGGAGAGAATTGTTCGACTCCCGAGTCGTACGAGAAAGAAGGCTTGAATACATTAAGCCTTTCGTCCAAGAAATTGAGGAACATAGGAGATGTGATGCAAATCTAAGCACTCTCCAGTTCGAGGTGATAAACACCATGAGAAGAAACCATTAGAACAATCATATCTGATGGATCTAGAAGGATGTCCAACGTGTGGACATTTTCAGGAACGTCTCTAAATCTTGGAGAAAAGAAGGATAAGATACCAGAGTGTTCTGACACACTGGAGGAATATGTTGAATCTCTTGATTCAACATAACCAAGAGAAAGAATTAATTGATTCATGCCTCCAAGGAATCAAAAGAAAGGAAGATCTTCTACATAATTGTATCTGCCTTGAATGGGAGATAGAACATGCCATGAGAAGAGATCATTGGATTCATCTGGGAGTAAATTGGAATCAGCTCTATGCTACATCGCCCAGATGGAACCAAAGAAAGATATATGAGTATCATCTACTATTTTATATCAAGAGATTACTCCAGATTCATCCAAGATATCGAAAGATCTGAGAGAAATACAGAAAACAGTACAACATTATGGTGATAGCCTGTATGGTGTACCACGCGATCTTTACAAGATTGCTATGAAACAGGATGAAATTTATAATATCCTGAAGGAGATCCAATCACGGATCGAAAAAATGGAGCAACAACCTCGTTCCAGTCAAAGGAGGAATCCATTTGGTAATGAACCCACTTATCCATTTCCAGTGGGAGAAACCAAAAAGGATCCAAACATGGAGGCCTTGATAAGAATGATTCGAGAAAAGAAGAAATGAACAATCTCGAAAGAATCAAACTTGACGACCTCCAGGAGTTAGCAGAATCTTTTGCTAATATGACGATGGTGGATTTAAATATGAACCAGAATGTGGTCCAAAACCCACAGCCGGTGAATCAACTTCCACAAGGAACTATCATTGGAAATCAACAAGATTTTCAAAATGCACCCGGAGCCATTAATGTTGTCCAAGATTTTCAGACTGGAGCAAGGTATGATCAACATACCCCAAATGATGCATACATGGTGGCAAGAAGGACTAGGGCAAGGAGGCCACAACCAAAGGTGCAGGACCCTGGATCCAATCCATCCCTACGGAGTGATTGATGGTCCCTGAGCTGGGTATTTGGTGTAGAGGGGGGGTGAATACACCAAATAGATTTTTCGAAACTTTTTCAAGTTAAATCACAAAGTTGGTGAGCTCAGTTATCGATCCAGCTGGGGAGGGTCAGCTGGGTAAATAACTCAGCTGACGGTGCGGAAAATGGTCGTTTGAAAACTTAGCTCGGTTACTTAGAAAAACTCAGTTTGAAAATATTAACTTAACGTTTTCAACTTAGTCAGGTTGTGCAACTTTTTGAGAGACACAGTTGTCTTTGGAGAGCAGCTGTGTGTGCAGTTTTGAACAAATATGCAATGATATGAAGGAGTTAGTACACAGCTGAATATAAAGCGAAAGTAAAGAGAGAGAGTAAGAAACACGCGAGTTTTTACGTGGTTCGAAGTAACACCACCTACGTCCACGACCAGGTTCACTGGTAATTCACTACCACTTGGTTTCCAAGTACCAAGCAACTTCACAACTCTAACCCGAGCTGTGTTCCAACAGTTTGCGGGCACTGAAAAACCTATCCACTCGAATTACGCGCTTCGAGCAAGCGTACCTTTACCTAACCTTTCTGGGTTTGGGTTTGGGTATGGGGTTCCAACTGTGAACGAGTTCTTACAATTAAGAACTTTAGAGTATGATGAACTCGTTCGAAATCTAGGCTTAAGATATACAAGGAGTTTGGCCTAGGGAACAGACGAAAAACTAAGCAGTTTCTTAACTAGAAATACTTTAAGATAAAGTGTTCTCTGATCTATCTAGAACTGCTTGAGAGCTTTGGAAAGAATGAAGATTTCAGATAATGAAAGCTTGTAGAGAGTTTTTCGTATCTGATCCTGAGGTTGAAGACGGGTTTATATAGGTAGAGATTCAAGACTAGCCGTTGGAGGAGCCGTTTGAATCTTACCTACTCTTCTTAAATGCAAGATCTGCCGTTGAGCGTATCTGCATCTGTCTTCATTTGTGTCACATCCTAGGTTCTGAAGTCTAGGATGCTGATTTGGCAATCCCTCATTGGTCGAGGTAGGTTGACTTCCTATGATTCCGGGATCTTTTGCCTTTAGAGCTGGCTTTTGAATTCAGAGCTGGACTGTCCTGAAGTGAAGTCTTCAGAGATAGTTCCCTTTGTTCTGTACAGCTGGACCAGCTGTGTTTTGAACTCAGCTCGAATTCTCTTCAGCTTGATCGGGCTCTACTGGATCGCTTAGCTGAAGGTTGATGCCTGCTGTCTTTTGCTAGCTGACTCCAGCTGTAAACATTCCGGGTCGATCGTCTTCGCTAGCCGACTCCAAGTAAACACATTGGGTCGATCGTCGTCTTCAGCTTCCTTAACCTGTAAGCCTAGAAAATCTAAAGCTCAAACAGGCGAGCTGGAAAACACTATTTAGGTTGATGCGATCATCTATTCAGTTAGAGAATCAGTTGGGTTTTGGTATCAAATCGAAACCTTATAATTTTCCCTACAATTTCCCCCTTTTTGATGATGCCAAAACCTAACTGAGACAACTTATGACGCAGAAAAACTTGTGTTTTATTAATGTAAGAATATACATTATAACACAGGAAAAAGAAAGAAGAGAAAAAAAAAATCTTCAAATCTTCAGTCTTCAATCCTTCAGTCTTCAATCCCAGTTGGCTGGGTCTTCTCTTCTGCATCCGTTGCTTCTTTCTTTTGACTCGTCTCTTCTTCAGCTGGTTCCTCTAGCTCAACAGTTTGCCTCTTCATTGACTTGTCTCTCTTCTCCCTTACTTCCCCCTTTTTGGCATGATCAAAACAGGGTGGGAGAGATACACAATCGGCTGTTGCGATGTTTTAGTTTGGCGAAACTGTAGTTTTCAGCTCTGAGCAGCGAGGTTTGGAGTCTAACTGGCTCAGCTGTTGTATTAGCTGGCTCTTCTTCAGTTGCATTGGCCTCAGCTGTGATTGTAGACACAGCGTCCTTGGCCTGATTCAGCTGGGGCAGTCCAGCTGAGTGCTTGGAGGGATGAGTTGGCACTGGAGATAGCATCTTCTGAGTCGGGCACAACTTCATTCCTTGCAACTTTTGCTTCTTCAGACTTCTTAGATTGAATGAGAAAGTCTGATTCAGCACTTGAGGAACTTGTGTTCAGCTCATATCATCATCATCCAGCTGCAGGTGATCATTGGCTGGGTGATGTTTCTCATTTAAGCTTGGTGCAGGGACTTGAGCATCTTTCATCGGAAGATCTCGAAGCTGGTGTCCCTGTGGAGCTGAAGGAAACTGAGGAGAAGGCGGCTGAAGTATCCCATCTGTCTTGGGGTTTAAGCTTGGTTGATCAGCTGGAATACTCCGTTGCGGTGTTGGTGATGATTATGTTCACGCAGGGATGTGAACTTCTCTTCCACCGTAAGAAGCGACCACTTGTGGGCCTTCTGCTCCTCGGAGAGTGATTACGAATTCTCTCATAATGTCAGCTGGCTTCTCTGCTGACTGACTGAGCACCTTTGACTTGAGTCTTCGGTTTGAAGATAGTGCTTCAGTAAATTTTGTCTCCTCAAGTTGTCTCCGATTCCCAGCTGGGATGGAGTTAGATGCATGCTGCTTTGTCTCCTGCATCTTTTTCTGTGCCTCCTGTGGTGGAGCAAGAGCTTTGTCATGACTGCTCTTGAATACTCCGGCTTTATCAACATCTGGTCCAGGTCTGTTGACGTTGATTTTTGCATCCCAGGGAGTTGTATGTCCCGTTCTCTCTTTTATGTTGAGAGAAACAGTGGGGTTGAGGAGGTCTTTTTCCTTTGACATTCCCAGAAAGTTTTCTGCACCTTCCTGGTGAATGACGTTCTTGAGCTTTGCAGTCTACTGCGCTGGCCTGGTTCTGTCGATGGGCTTCACCTTCTTCTGGACTTCCGTCTTCTTTGAGAGTTAAGCAACTCTTATCTTGAAGCTTTGACAGATTCTTCAAGTTTGATCGGCTTCGGGAGATATCTTTCTGGATTCCATGTTCTTCTTCTGCATCTTTTGTTAGTAGAAACGAATAATACCAATTGATGGAAATAAGAAAGAATGCCGAAAAACTTTCTAGGGTAGATGCGTATGTCTTCTAGCATATTTAAAGAGTTTTCTTGATGAATGGACGATCAAGATTTGTCTATTGATAAGAAGATCTACGGCTGGGAGTGATTCTCTCTACATATTAATTTCTTGATTAGAATATGTGAGTTAATGCGCGAGAGAGAACGGTTGAGGCATTTTGACTTTTGCCTCGAAACTCTCATTATTCAATTCTTTGCAGACTTTTAATTAAGATTGATTAGAAATGACAAGATGTGAGTTGACAGGAAACAGATTGAGTAGGTGTAATAAATGTTGTTGCAAACCTCTCAGCTGATCATTGTAGTCAGCTGATACCTCGGTTGAGTGGGTGTGCTGGGTCATCGTGGTTCCAGCTGGTTCCCCCTCAGCTGAATAATCCTTTCCTTTCAGCATCTGGTTTAGCTGAATTCTTTCTTAGCTGATATCAGTGACGTTGATTCTGAATTTCAGTTATCTGCTTGCATTCGAGTTCATTCGCTTCGGTAGGTCTGCTTCCAATCAGCTGGGTGAAGCATCGTCTGGGTTGAGAAGTCCAAGTAATCCGCACAGCATTTTAAACCTTGCTTCTATCAGCGGTTTTGTGAGAATATCAGCCCGCTGTATGTCTATGTGAATTTTCTCAACAATCACATCCTTCTTTTCTACATGATCTCTGATGAAATGATGTCGTACGTCTACATGCTTGCATCTTGTGTAAAGTACTGGATTCTCTGAAATGGCAATCGCACTTGAGCTATCACAGAAAATTGGAACCTGTCCAGTTTTTACTTCATAGTCATCCAGCTGATGTTTCAGCCAGAGAATTTGCGAGCAGCAGCTTCCAGCGGCCATATATTCTGCTTCTGTTGTGGAAGTTGCGACGCACGTTTGTTTCTTTGAAAACCACGAAATCAACTTACTTCCTAAGAACTGACAAGTTCCTGAAGTTGATTTTCTGTCCAACCGATCTCCAGCGAAGTCTGAGTCTGAGTATCCAGTCAGCTGTAGATTGTCTTCAGCTGGGTACCACTCAACATTCGAGTTCCTTTGAGATATTTGAGAATGTTCTTGGCTGCTTGCATGTGTGCTTCCTTTGGATCAACTTGAAATCTGGCACACACTCCGACTGCGAAAGAGATGTCTGGACGACTTGCTGTTAGATACAGCAGGGATCCTATTATCCCTCTGTATTTGCTGGAATCAACTGATTTCCCTTCAGTTCCTGGTTCAATCATCCAGTTGGTGTTCATTGGAATTTTTACAGTTCTGCTGGATTGAACTCCATACTTGGCGATAAAGTCTTTCACGTATTTGGATTGATTTATGAAAATCCCTTCTGATGATTGCTTGACTTGAAGTCCTAGGAAGAAACTCATTTCTCCCATCATGGACATTTGGAACTTCTCTGACATCATCTCTCCAAATCTTTGACATAAGAAGCTTGATCTTGATCCAAAGATGATGTCGTCTACGTAGATTTGAACAACCAGGATGACTTCTCCTGACTTGATGGTAAAGAGAGTTCTGTCTACTGAGCCCTTCTTGAATCCTTTGGATACGAGAAAACTTGACAGAGTGTCATACCAAGCTCGAGGTGCTTGCTTCAATCCATAAAGCGCCTTCTTTAGCTTGTAGACTTTATTTCCTTCTACTTCAAATCCTGGAGGTTGTTCAACGTAGACATCTTCTTTGATTTCTCCATTTAAGAATGCACTCTTCACATCCATTTGATAGACCTTGAATTTGTGATGTGCTGCATAGGCGAGAAATAGTCTGATTGCTTCCAATCTTGCTACTGGAGCAAATGATTCTTCGAAGTCAATTCCTTCCTGCTGAGTGTAGCCCTTGGCAACCAGTCGAGCTTTGTTTCTGATGACGACTCCCAGGGTATCCGTTTTGTTCTTGAATATCCATTTGAGTCCTATGACTTTGACTTCTTGAGGTCTGTTGACTAATTCCCAGACACAATTTCTGAGGAATTCGTTCAGCTCTTCTTGCATGGCGTTGGTCCAAGGCACGCTCTTCAAAGCTTCGAGAATTGATTGAGGCTCTGGCACTTGAGCTACGTAACACGCCATTAGAGCTGTGTCTTCATCATAAACCGTCAGTTCTAGCTCTACTGAGAGTTGAGTTGTGTCAGCTGCTTCTTGATGATCCGATGAAGCTTGAGCAGCTGAGCTTCTGGTTTTGACTTGGTCAGATGGTTCTCCGATAATAGCTGATGATGGATGATCTTCAATCCATCTTCTCCTCTTGCGAATTTCTTCTTCCAATTGATTGATACTTGACGTGGCTAAATTTCGTCTGACTTGGAGTTGCTCAGGAGTTAAATCTTGAGAGTTTGGCTCTATTTGATTTATATTTTGAGGAGACTTCTGTAGAGGCTCAGCTGGAGATGGAGCTGGGGACTCAGCTGTGTTTGGATTCCCAGCTGATGATGTTCCCCCTTGATTTGGCGTTGAAGCTTCTTCTCGATTTCCAGCTGGTGGAGCTTCTTGATTGATTTGAATTTCCTCCTCTGGCTCATTGTCCCAAATTAATGGTTCGGCCAGATTCCTGATTCTATTCTCTTGAGCCCTTGTCTGAATCAATCTTGAAGATTCTCATTCGCTTCTTCGTTTGATAGAATCTCTATATTCGAAGGAAGATTCGTCAAAGGTAACATGTGGAGTTACTTCGACTATTTGAGTTCTTCTGTTGAAGACTCTGTATGCTTTACTCACAGTGGAGTAACCAATGAATATTCCTCGGTCTATCTTTTCGTCGAACGTCTTGAGCTGTGTCTTCCCATTGTTGAGGATGTGACATTTGGATCCGAATACCTTGAAATATCCAATGTATGGTATTCTGTTGTTCCATAGCTCATACGGTGTCTTGCCTTGCCTTGATGTGAGTAGGGAGCGATTTTGAGTGAAGCAAGCTGTGTTGATTGCTTCAGCCCAGAACTTCTTTGGAATAGCAGAGCTGGCTAGCATTGAGGTAGCTGCTTCCTTGAGAGTTCTGTTTCTTCTTTCTGCTACACCATTCTGCTGAGGTGTGCGAGCTGCAGATGTTTGGTGTTGAACTCCGTTCTTCTCGCAAAAATCATAAATAGTTTCATTTAGAAACTCCGTTCCACGATCTGATCTTATTGCCATTATCTTGCACTCCTTCTGTGTTGATAATCTTTCCAGCAGGATAGGCAGCTTAGTTCTGGTTTCGCTCTTCTGATATAAGAATGATACCCATGTAAATCTTGAGAAATCATCCACAACGACCAGAGTAAATTTTCTGCCATTGAAGCTTGCTGGAGTAACTGGACCAAAAAGATCCATGTGAAGAAGTTGAAGAACTCGATCAGTTGACTGAGCTGGCTTGAGAGAGAATGAAATTCTTGTCTGCTTTCCTTGTTGACATGCGCTGCACATATGACTTTTGTCATATACTTGATCTGGAATTCCATTAGCGAGCTGGTTCCTAGCCAGTTTGTTGATTGTCTTGAAGTTGAGATGATTCAGCCGTCTGTGCCATAGCCAGCTGACTTCATTGCTGCTTTTCGATACAAGACAAGTTTCAGGAGGGCTGCTGTTCCAGTCAGCAAAGTACATATTTCCTTCTCTTTTCCATCTTAGGAGTATCTGCTTGGTTTCCCTGTGCTTCACTGTGCATCAAACTTGACAGAAAAACCATTGTCGCAGAATTGGCTAATGGAGAGCAAGTTATGTTGCAATCCTTGTACATAAGAAACATTTGGGATTATAACATTTCTAGTTTTAAATGTACCATAACCTTTGGTTAGGCCTTTGGAGTTGTCACCAAATGTTACTTGTGGACCTGTACGCTCAATATACTCCTGGAGTAGATGCTTTAGGTGCATCATGTGCTTGGAACATCCACTGTCCAAGTACCATAGCGTTCTCATCGACTCCTCAGAGATGCGTCGATTCCTTGCAACCTAAACAAAAAATTAAAATTCAGGTACCCAGTTTTAATTGGGTCCTTGTGGGTTAGACAGAGATCCTTTGACGACCCAGATCTGCTTGATGACTCGAATTGGGTCATTTGATCTGATAATTCTCCCAGCTGAGTCGATATACACATTCTTTGTGTTCTTTTGTTGTTGCTGGCGGGGTCTTGATCTCCGTGTCTTCTTGTTTTGTTGTCTGGATTTCTTTTGGTTTTCAGCTGTGTGCCTAGCTGAGACGTTCCTTTATCTCTGCTGTCTCATGTGATGCTGTGGCTGGAAATGATTATCCAGCTGATACTCGTTTGAGTGGTATCCAGCTGGGTATCTCTGATATCTTGGTTGATATCGATCAACGTCTTTGGTCTTTGTGGCTGGTATCTGTAAAATCCAGCCTGTGGTCTTCGTTGAGGTTGAGCACGTTGCTGTCTGAGTTGGGCTTGAGGTTGCCGCACAGCTGACCTTCTTGATGTCTGCTGTGTTCTCGACGGAGTTTGAGACTGTTTCACAGCTGTTCTTCTTGACATCTGCTGTGTTCTCAACTGAGCTTGAGAATGTTTCACAGCTGGTCTTCCCGACGCCTGCTGTGTCCTCAACTGTTGATGCTGAGCTGCTGGGATTGGAGGTTCGTTTGCACGTACAAACATTACTTTTGTTCCACTTGTGGAGGCAATGTTTGAGGCATCATTTGATTCGTTGTATCCCAGTCCCGCTTTGAGTGCTGCTGGACGCTGAGCACTAATGATCTCGTCCATTGTTGACGTGGCTTTGATGAGAGCTACTATCTTCTTAGATAGTACTTCTTCGGTGCTTTTCAGCTCAATGATCTCAGCTGACTTCCTTTCCGATTCAGCTGTGACCTTTTCCACATCTTCTATCAGCTGTTTCTTCTCATTGCTGAATTCCTTCATCAGCTGATCTTGTTTCACTATTTTGTCTTTTAGTGAAACGACTTCCTGTTGGAGCTGAGTTGTATCAGCTGCGTCTGATACTTTTGTCTTTTCCAGTTCCGCCTTCAGCTCGGCATTCTCACACATAATGACGTCAAGGATCTCTTGAAGCTCCTTGGAATCGTTCATTACTTTCTCTACTAGACTCCAATCAGGTAGACCAGATTCTGAGTCCTGTGTAGAGTGTTCGTGTGATGGTGAGATGTTAGAAAGATTTAGAGTTCGACACGTTACCTCATCTTCATCGATGCCGTCTGTTTGTCCCATGAAGCATGTATCCCAATCAGGTTCATCATGGGCCATCAGGGCTTCTTCTTCCGAGTCTGAAAATGGCATGTCATCCATTTTATTGCACTCTGATTCTTCATCAGTGATATAAGCTCTCCTTCTGTCAGCTGCCTTAGCTTTTAATTGGTCTTTGTCTTTCTTGGACAGCTTTGGACAATCTTGTCGGTAGTGTCCTGGTTCCTTGCAGTTGAAGCAACCTTCTTCTGTTCGTTTGTCAGCTGATTTCTCATCAGCTGCTGCATACTTATCTCTGTAAGTCCTTGCGAACTTCTTGTATTTGCCCTTGTTGGTGCTAAGTCTGTTATAATTTTTCACAATCATGGCAATTTCTTCGAGTAGCTCCTCTTTGCTCATTTCCTTTTTGTCCTTCTTCATCTTGGAGGACTCAGCTGACTTGACATGAGCTGACTTTTCAGAGTTGGCTCTGAAAGCAATTTCTTTTGGAGCTGGGGTGAGTTCTCCGTCATTCTGTCTGCTTGAAGATTCTTCTTGAGTGATCTTCAAGTTGTATTCGTTGGCTTTTAAGAGTGAGAACAACCTTTCTGTAGATAGATCACCCAAGTCACTTCTACTTTGATGAACTACCTTGTAAGTGTTCCATTCGGTGAAAATTTGAAAGAACCTTTAGATTCTTTTCCCGCTGGGTATACTTCCCAGTTCTGATTGTCTCTATCTCGATGACTATGTTTGAGAACCTTAGCTCCATCGCTTCGATGGACTCGTTGGCTAGCTGCTTGAAGTTGTTGAATTTTTGGCAAGCTATTGTGAATTTGTTTTCTTTGATTTCTTCAGATCCTTCACATAGCTTGGCAAGTATTTCCCACATCTCTTTGGCTGTCTCGTACTTGATTATCTTACTCAGGTAGGCGTTTGAGACTGTTGATGAGAAGGTGTTTCTTGCGAAGCTGTCCAGTCCAGCTTGCTTTCGTTCTTCTGACGAGTAATCCTTCTTTGGCTTGAGAATTGGCCGGTATTCTGGTTGTCCTCCATCATGGGCAGGTACGAGTTCATTTCCTTGTTTATAAATAAGGATGGGTCCGTCTGTGATGACGTCCCACATCATGTCGGATGTGCACAAAGGAAGCTTTTCAATCTGAATTTCTAGATTGCATAGTCGTCTACCGAGAAGGTGGGGAGATTCCTGTTAAGATAAGAATCCATAGACATGTGCAGTATGTAATAATATGAGTTTTTCTGAAAAACGGATCTGTTCAGTTGACCACTGACACAGAGTGTCAAGAGAGATCTCTTGATATAGAAATGGTGGTCTTTTGAACCACTGCTCTGATACCAATTGATGGTCCCTGAGCTGGGTATTTGGTGTAGAGGGGGGGGTGAATACACCAAATAGATTTTTCGAAACTTTTTCAAGTTAAATCACAAAGTTGGTGAGCTCAGTTATCGATCCAGCTGGGGAGGGTCAGCTGGGTAAATAACTCAGCTGGCGGTGCGGAAAGTGGTGGTTTGAAAACTTAGCTCGGTTACTTAGAAAAACTCAGTTTGATAATATTAACTTAACGTTTTCAACTTAGTCAGGTTGTGTAACTTTTTGAGAGACACAGCTGTCTTTGGAGAGCAGCTGTGTGTGCAGTTTTGAACAAATATGCAATGATATGAAGGAGTTAGTACACAGCTGAATATAAAGCGAAAGTAAAGAGAGAGAGTAAGAAACACGCGAGTTTTTACGTGGTTCGGAGTAACACCTTCTACGTCCACGACCAGGTTCACTGGTAATTCACTACCACTTGGTTTCCAAGTACCAAGCAACTTCACAACTCTAACCCGAGCTGTGTTCCAACAGTTTGCGGGCACTGTCAAGCCTACACCTTCAGTTTCCGGGTACTGAAGAACCTATCCACTCGAATTACGCGCTTCGAGCAAGTGTACCTTTACCTAACCTTTCTGGGTTTGGGTTTGGGTATGGGGTTCAAACTGTGAACGAGTTCTTACAAAATTAAAGCCCATACTCATTTATTTGGTTTAACATGTTATATACATCCCTGATATAATAGATTAAAAATACTCAAAGTTATTATTTTGATTAGCATATTATTTTATAATATGATTAAAGATCCACGCTTTCAAAATGGTATCAGAGCCCTAGGTTTATTAAGGAATTATATATTATTTATTGCTTTAAGTTTTATCCTAACGGAGGAGAGACATCAAAGAAAATATGAATCCGGACGATTGTCCGAGATGCGAGTGTTACAGGAATTATCTCCAAGATCTGGAGATAAAAAGAGAAAGAAACCAGAGGTTATGGACACTCTGGAGAGAATTGTTCGACTCCCGAGTCGTACGAGAAAGAAGGCTTGAATACATTAAGCCTTTCGTCCAAGAAATTGAGGAACATAGGAGATGTGATGCAAATCTAAGCACTCTCCAGTTCGAGGTGATAAACACCATGAGAAGAAACCATTAGAACAATCATATCTGATGGATCTAGAAGGATGTCCAAGGTGTGGACATTTCCAGGAACGTCTCCAAATCTTGGAGAAAATAAGGATAAGATACCAGAGTGTTCTGACACACTGGAGGAATATGTTGAATCTCTTGATTCAACATAACCAAGAGAAAGAATTAATTGATTCATGCCTCCAAGGAATCAAAAGAAAGGAAGATCTTCTCCATAATTGTATCTGCCTTGAATGGGAGATAGAACATGCCATGAGAAGAGATCATTGGATTCATTTGGGAGTAAATTGGAATCAGCTCTATGCTACATCGCCCGGATGGAACCAAACAAAGATATATGAGTATCATCTACTATTTTATATCAAGAGATTACTCCAGATTCATCCAAGATATCGAAAGATCTGAGAGAAATACAGAAAACAGTACAACATTATGGTGATAGCCTGTATGGTGTACCACGCGATCTTTACAAGATTGCTATGAAACAGGATGAAATTTATAATATCCTGAAGGAGATCCAATCACGGATCGAAAAAATGGAGCAACAACCTCGTTCTAGTCAAAGGAGGAATCCATTTGGTAATGAACCCGCTTATCCATTTCTAGTGGGAGAAACCAAGAAGGATCCAAACATGGAGGCCTTGATAAGAATGATTCGAGAAAAGAAGAAATGAACAATCTCGAAAGAATCAAACTTGACGACCTCCAGGAGTTAGCAGAATCTTTTGCTAATATGACGATGGTGGATTTAAATATGAACCAGAATGTGGTCCAAAACCCACAGCCGGTGAATCAACTTCCACAAGGAACTATCATTGGAAATCAACAAGATTTTCAAAATGCACCCGGAGCCATTAATGTTGTCCAAGATTTTCAGACTGGAGCAAGGTATGATCAACATACCCCAAATGATGCATACATGGTGGCAAGAAGGACTAGGGCAAGGAGGCCACAACCAAAGGTGCAGGATACACCTTATGGGAAGGTGACCCTGGATCCAATCCATCCCTACGGAGTGATTGATGGTCCCTGAGCTGGGTATTTGGTGTAGAGGGGGGGGTGAATACACCAAATAGATTTTTCGAAACTTTTTCAAGTTAAATCACAAAGTTGGCGAGCTCAGTTATCGATCCAGCTGGGGAGGGTCAGCTGGGTAAATAACTCAGCTGGCGGTGCGGAAAGTGGTGGTTTGAAAACTTAGCTCGGTTACTTAGAAAAACTCAGTTTGAAAATATTAACTTAACGTTTTCAACTTAGTCAGGTTGTGCAACTTTTTGAGAGACACAGCTGTCTTTGGAGAGCAGCTGTGTGTGCAGTTTTGAACAAATATGCAATGATATGAAGGAGTTAGTACACAGCTGAATATAAAGCGAAAGTAAAGAGAGAGAGTAAGAAACACGCGAGTTTTTATGTGGTTCGGAGTAACACCTCCTACGTCCACGACCAGGTTCACTGGTAATTCACTACCACTTGGTTTCCAAGTACCAAGCAACTTCACAACTCTAACCCGAGCTGTGTTCCAATAGTTTGCGGGCACTGTCAAGCCTACACCTTCAGTTTCCGGGTACTGAAGAACCTATCCACTCGAATTACGCGCTTCGAGCAAGCGTACCTTTACCTAACCTTTCTGGGTTTGGGTTTGGGTTTGGGTATGGGGTTCCAACTGTGAACAAGTTCTTACAATTAAGAACTTTAGAGTATGATGAACTCGTTCGAAATCTAGGCTTAAAATATACAAGGAGTTTGGCCTAGGGAACAGACGAAAAACTAAGCAGTTTCTTAACTAGAAACACTTTAAGATAAAGTGTTCTTTGATCTATCTAGAACTGCTTGAGAGCTTTGGAAAGAATGAAGATTTCAGATAATGAAAGCTTGTAGAGAGTTTTTCGTATCTGATCCTGAGGTTGAAGACGGGTTTATATAGGTAGAGATTCAAGACTAGCCGTTAGAGGAGCCGTTTGAATCTTACCTACTCTTCTTAAATGCAAGATCTGCCGTTAAGCGTATCTGCACCTGTCTTCATTTGTGTCACATCCTAGGTTCTGAAGTCTAGGATGCTGATTTGGCAATCCCTCATTGGTCGAGGTAGGTTGACTTCCACTGATTCCGGGATCTTCTGCCTTTAGAGCTGGCTTTTGAATTCAGAGCTGGACTGTCCTGAAGTGAAGTCTTCAGAGATAGTTCCATTTGTTCTGTACAGCTGGACCAGCTGTGTTTTGAACTCAGCTCGAATTCTCTTCAGCTTGATCGGGCTCTGCTGGATCGCTCAGCTGAAGGTTGATGCCTGCTGTCTTTTGCTAGCTGACTCTACGTAAACACGGTAGGTCGACTCTTGTCTTCTGTTAGTGACTCATTGTAAACACTGGTCGATCGGCTTCTTCTTCGCTAGCGACTCAGTAAACACGGTAGGTCGGCTTGTCTTCCGTTTCCTTAACCTGTAAGCCTAGAAAATCTAAAGCTCAAACAGGCGAGCTAGAAAACACTATTTAGGTTGACGCGATCATCTATTCAGTTGGAGAATCAGTTGGGTTTTGGTATCAAATCGAAACCTTATAATTTTCCCAACAGTGATGCTCGATCTCGATGAAGTAAACTTCAAAGATCAAGAAGCTGTAATTGAGGAGTGGACGTCAACTTTGAGAATTGCGGCAGCTACTCTTGATTTAAACAAAGAATGATTCTTGAGAATCCTCGAAATGAGCCTTGCAGGAATTGCCAAGATAGCGTTGGAATTCTTTCCTTTGGATATCAAGAATGCATGTTTTGAAAGTGAAAACTTCACTGAACATGTTCAGAATATGGCAACAATATTTAAAAGCTATTTTCTGGGAGAAGGATACTTCGAAGGGTTTGATCAAGAGAATAGAAAGAAATACTTGATGGCATTGTATAATTTAAGACTTGCAGTCTTGGATCAACAATCGCTTAACAAGTTTTTACAACTCTTTACTCTTTATCAACATCAATCTAAAGTTGATGATAGAGTTGCACTGGAAATTTTCTTTCTAAAATTTCCAAGCCCATGGAAGGAGATGCTGATTCGGGATTACGAACCAGGAGATCCTGAAAATGTCGCAAGAAGGATGTCTTATGTACATCAAAAGCTCTCAGAGTGGTGTCAACAAGCAACAACTTTGAGGAACATGAAGAAACTGAGGAGGATTAACAAATATGCTTCTCTAAACTGTGATGATAATGATCTGCCAACGATCATTGGAGGAGAACCACCAAGGCTGAAAAGAAGCAAGAAAAATAGGTTTCAGTCCTATCATAAAGTGGAGATCCAAAAAGAAATTCTTGGAAACCAAGAACCAGACGGTCAAGACAGAAGGCCAGATCTTACAAATCAGGCCAAAGAAGTGGACCATCAAGGAATAGGTATCCATTCCAAGGAGGTAATAAATCCCAAGGAAGGACACCTGCCAAGAAAACTTTCAGGAGAACTCATACTAGAGTTAATGAAAGTTTCAAGGGTTGCAACTGCTGGACGTGCGGTGCGAAGGGGTATATTTCCACAAATTGCCCTGACAACGAGAGAAGAGGTATCAATAAATTCGAATCCACTCCGGATATCGAAGATACCATCTACTACCAAGAATTGATACAAGTATATCAGTTCGAAGATATACCCTCAGATGAGAGTATATATGAACAAGAAGAAGTCTTCAGCGAAGAAGATTTAGAATAGTCTGATGGAACTAGATCGGAGTCAGACTGATCCAGAGATTGTTCATCAGGAGAAAGAGGACAGGACGGGATTCTCCAGTCACACAACTCTCTCTCAAAATCTAATTGCCAAGATTATGAAGAAAAGTCTGAATATACAAAAGTATCAAGGCTTTTCAGCAAATAACATAGATCAAGTTCTGAGGAACTTTAATCTACAGAGCAGGAAACAACAAATTGTCTATGGAATTACTAGACGAGAAATGTCGCTTCCTATAGAGCTTACGGGAAATCAAGTGGAGATGCAGTTGATTCCAGCAAGTGACATCAGGGAAGATGTATCAAAGATTAAGCCTGAGGTCGCTGAAAAGATGAACTGGATCCATATTGGAGCAATCCAGTTGATGTTAAAATCGGCTCTCTTCACCGGAGTTCACACGCCGATCGATATCGCTATATGCAATAAAAGAGTGAGAAATCTGAAAAATTCCGTATTGGGAACAATTGCGGGAGATCTTTGTGCAGGACAAGTAATGGGAATAATCTATCCAAAGATTGCCTACAATCTTAATGATACCCATTTCAGCAAAGCTCTGACGCTTTATCAGGACTTTAAGCGCAAGGATTTACTGGAGGAAGGAAATAGGCCTTACTCCATTACTTATCAGGTATCATATGCTCTTTCCAACTCACATCACACTGAGTTATTTCTGGGAAAGAAGTTCATTGAGATACCAGATATCTTCAACAAGGTGACAACAGCTGTTTGTCCCGATAGAGTGAAAATTGCTCGGTTAAGAAACGTTGATATTCAAATCCGAGATAGAGAAGTCATGAGACACGACCAAATTCTCAGGATAACTTCAGGGAGATTATCCTTCCAATGAGACAGAATCATGTCTTTACCAAATGGGAGGAGTCGGAGTCTCATCCGAGAAGCTCAACCTCAAACATCTCAGAGTAACAAGGTTCCAGTGAATCTGAAATGTCCTGAGGGGTGGAGAGAAGTGATAGTAAAATTCGACACTACAAGGTGGGAAACCAACTTCCCTTGTAATGTACTTTACTATCTACAGCAGCCGGAGATCAATCATTACAAAGGTACCCTGTAAATTGGGGGACAAGTGATGGAGATCAAAGGCAGAGCCGGAAGAGAAGCAATTTTGCTATTAGGTTTGGATTTTCTTGAGGATCACAAACCTTGGGCGAATAAAGAAGATGGAATGGAAATCACGATTAATGGGAGAAAGCTATTGATCGAATGACAAGTCCATTCTCTATATACATCTCTATAGGGATGTTATATGAAAAATATAAGGCAGAATATTTTGCTGCTTATATTGATTCATGATGGTCCCTAGCTAGGTATTTGGTGTAGAGGGGGGGTGAATACACCAAATAGATTTCTGAAAACTTTTTCTAGTTTAAATAACAGAGTTGGTGAACTCAGTTATTAATCCAGATGAGGAGGGTTAGCTGGACAAATAACTCAGCTGGCGGTGCGGAATGTGGTGGTTTGAAAACTTAGCTCGGTTGATTAGAAAAACTCAGCTTGAAAAGAATAACTTTATGTTTTCAGTTTAGTCAAGTTGTGCAACTTTCAGAAAGACACAACTGTCTTTGGAGAGCAGCTGTGTAGGCAGTTTTAGATCAAATATGCAATGAGATGATAAACTTAGTACTAAACCTGAATTTAAAGAGAAAGAAAAGAGCACGAGATTTTTACGTGGTTTGGAGTAATACCTCCTACGTCTACGACCAGGTTCACTGGTAATTCACTACCAATTGGTTTCCAAGTACCAAGCAACTTCACAACTCTAACCTGAGCTGTGTTTCAACAGTTTGCGGGCACTGTCAAGCCTAACCTTTCAGTTTACGGGTACTGAAAAAACCTTACAATCACTTGAATTTCCCGCTTCAAGCAAGCGTTACCTTGACCTAACCTTTCTGGGTAAAGAGGGGTTTGGTTTGGGGTTCCAACTGTGAACGAATTCTTACAAGTAAGAACTTTTAGAGTATGATGAACTCGTTCGAAATCTAGGCTTAAGATATACAAAGATTTTGGCCTAGGGATCAGACGAAAAACTAAGCAGTTTCTGAACTAGAAACACTTTAAGATAAAGTGTTCTTTGAACTATGTAGAACTGCTAGAGAGCTTTTTAACGATTGAGAATTTCAGAGAATAAAAACTTGTAGAGAGTTTTTTGTATTTGATCCTGAGGTTGAAGACGGGTTTATATAGGTAGAGATTTAAGACTAGCCGTTGGAGGAGCCGTTTGAATCTTACCTACTCTTCTTAAATTCGATATCTGCCACTGGGCGAATCTGCACATGTCTTCATTTGTGTCACATCCTAGGTCCTGAAGTCTAGGATGCTGATTCGGCAATCCCTCATTGGTCGAGGCATGTTGAGTTCCTCTGACGCCGGGATCTTCTGCCTTTGGAGCTGGCTTCTGGATTCAGAGCTGGATTGGGCAAACTGACTTGAAGTGATGTCTTCAGAGTTAGTTCCTTTTGTTCTGTACAGCTGGACCAGCTGTGTTTTGAACTCAGCTCGAATTCTCTTCAGCTTGATCAAGCTCTGCTGAAAGACTCAGCTGAAGATTGACTCCTGCTGTAGACACAGCTGGATCGTCTGCTGTCTTCTGCTTCCTGCTGTAGGCACAGCTGGATCGTCTGCTGTCTTCTGCTTCCTGCTGTAGGCACAGCTGGATCGTCTGCTGTCTTCTGCTTCCTGAACCTGTAAACCTAGAAAATCTAGAGCTCAAACAGGTGAGCTGGACAACACTACTTAGGATGAAGCGATCATCTATTCGGTTGGAGAATCAGTTGGGTTTTGGTAATAAATCAAAACTTTATAATTTTCCCAACAATTTCCCCTTTTTTGATGATGCCAAAACCTAACTGAGACAACTTATGTCGCAGAAAAACTTGTGTTTTATTAATGTAAGAAAATACATCATAAAACAGGAAAAAGAAAGAAAGAAATTTTTTTTTTCAATTCTTCAGTCTTCAATCCCAGTTGGCTGGGTCTTCTCTTCTGCATCCAGTCTTCTTTCTTTTGACTTGTTTCTTCTCCAGCTGGTTCCTCTAGCTTAGCAGTTTGCCTCTTCTTTGTCTCATTCTCTTCCCCCTTACTTCCCCCTTTTTGGCATGATCAATCAGGGTGGGAGAGATACAACATCAGCTGTTGCGATGTTTTAGTTTGGCGAAACTGTGGTTGTCAGCTCTAAGCAGCGAGGTCTGGAGTCTCGGTGGCTCAGCTGTTGCATTAGCTGGCTCTTCTTCAATAGCATAAGCCGCTGAGTGCTTGGAGGTATGAGTTGGCACTAGAGATGACATCTTCTGAGTAGGGCACAACTTCATTCCCTTCAATTTTTGCTTCTTCAGACTTCATTAGTTTGAATGAGAAAGTCTGATTCAGCACTTGAGGGACTTGAGTATTCTCCTTCCACTTCGAAGTGGTGGGTATTGGGTTTAGCTCATATCATCATCCAACTGCAAGTGATCATCGGTTGGATGATGTTTTCCATTTGAGCATGGTGCAAGGGCTTGAGCTCCAACTTTCATCTGAAGATCTCAAAGCTGGTGTCCCTGTTGAGCTGAAGGAAATTGAGGAGAAGGCGGTTGAAGTATTCCATCTGTCTTGGGGTTTAAGCTTAGTTGACCAGCTGGAATACGTCGTTGCGGCGTTGATGATGACGATGTTCACGCAGACGCATGAACTTCTTCTCTACCATAAGAAACCACCGCTTGTGGGCCTTTTGCTCCTCGGAGAGTAATTATGAACTCTCTCTTAATGTCATCTGGCTTCCCGACTGACTGACTGAGCACCTTTGACTTGAGTCTTCTGTTTGAAGACGGTGCTTCAGCTTGTTTTGTCTTCTCAAGTTGTTTCCGATTCCCAGCTGGGAATGAAATAGATGCATGCTGCTTTGTCTCCTGCATATTTTTCTGTGCCTCCTGTGGCGGAGCAAGAGCTTTGACACTACTGCTCTTGAAGACTCCGGCTTTATCAACATCTGGACCAGTTCTGTTGACGTTGATTTTTGCATCCCAGGGAGTTGTATGTCCCGTTCTCTCTTTTATTTTGAGAGAAACAGTGAGGCGGAGGAGGTCTTTTTCCTTTGACATTCCCAGGAAGATATCTGCACCTTCATGGTGAATGACGTTCTTGAGCATTGCAGTCTCCCACTGCGTTGGACCGGATCTGTCGATGGGCTTCATCTTCTCCTGGAACTCCGTCTTGTTGAGGTTCCTGAGAGTTAAGCAACTCTTATCTTGAAGCTTTGACGGATTCTTCAAGTTTGATCGGCTTCGGGAGATATCTTTCTAGATTCCATGTTCTTCTTCTGCAACTTTTGTTAGTAGAAACAAATAATACCAATTGATGGAAATAAGAAAGAATGCCGAAAAACTTTTTAGGGTTGAAGCAATGTTTTATGTATCTCTTCTATCATATTTATATATCTTTCTTGATGAATGGACGATCAAGATTTATCGATTGATAAGAAGATCTACGACTGGGAGAGATTCTCGCGTCATGTCAATTTCTTGTTCAGAAATTGCGAGTTAATGCGTGAGAGAGGACGGTTGGGGCACTTTGACTTTTGCCTTGAAACTCTCATGATTCAATTCTTTGCAGACTTTTACTTAAATTTGATTAGATATGACAAGATATGATTTGACTGATAACAGATTGAATAGGTGTAGTTAATGTTGTTGCAAACCTCTCAGCTGATCATTGTAGTCAGCTGATACCTCGGTTGAGTGATTGTGCTGAGTGAACTTTGTTCCGGTAGATTCCTCAGCTGAATAATCCTTCAACTTTGGCGTCTGGTTGAGCTTGATTCTTTTTCAGTTGATACCAGTGATGTCGGTTTTGAATTCCAGCTGTTTACTTCCATTCAGTTGGGTCTGCTTCCATTCAGCTGGGTCTGCTTTCATTCAGCTGGGTGAAGCATCATCCGGTTGAGTAATCCAAATAATCCGCACAGCATTTTGAATCTTGCTTCTATCAGCGGCTTTGTGAGTATATCAGCCCGCTGTATGTCTGTGTGAATTTTCTCAACAATCACATCCTTCTTTTCTACTTGATCTCTGATGAAGTGATGGCGTACGTCCACATGCTTGCATCTTGTGTGATGTACTGGATTCTCTGATATAGCAATCGCACTTGAGCTATCACAGAAAATCGGAATTTGTCCAGTTTTCACTTCATAGTCATCCAGCTGATATTTCAGCCAGAGAATTTGTGAGCAGCAGCTTCCAGCGGCCATATATTCTGCTTCAGTTGTGGAAGTTGTGACGCACGTTTGCTTCTTTGAAAACCATGAAATCAACTTACTTCCTAAGAACTGACAAGTTCCTGAAGTTGATTTTCTGTCCAACCGATCTCCAGCGAGGTCTGAGTCTGAATATCCTGTCAGCTGTAGATTGTCTTCAGCTGGGTACCACAGCCTAACATTCTGAGTTCCTTTGAGATATTTGAGAATGTTCTTGGCTGCTTGCATGTGTGCTTCCTTCGGATCAACTTGAAATCTGGCACACACTCCGACTGCGAAAGAGATGCCTGGACGACTTGCGATTAGATACATCAGGGAACCTATTTTCCCTTTGTATTTGCTGGAATCAACTGTCTTCCCTTCAGTTTCTGGTTCAATCTTCCAGTTGGTGTTCATCCGAATCTTTACAGTTCTGCTGGATTGAACTCCATACTTGGCGATCAAGTCTTTCACGTACTTGGATTGATTTATAAAAATCCCTTCTTTTGATTGCTTGACTTGAAGTCCTAGGAAGAAGCTCATTTCTCCCATCATGGACATTTGGAACTGTTCTAACATCATCTCTCCAAATCTTTGGCATAAGAATGTTGATCTTGATCCGAAGATGATGTCATCTACATAAAATTGAACAACCAGGATGTCTTCTCCTGACTTGATGTCTTGGTCTTCTTTGGTATCCAGCTGAGTACTCAGTCAAGACGATCTTTTGTCTCTGCTGTCTCTTGTGATACTTCAGCTGGAAATGGTTCTCCAGCTGGTAATCATATGAGTGATATCCAGCTGGGCATCTCTGATATCTCGGTTGATATCTTTCAACGTGCTGTTGCTGGTATATGTGATGTCCAGCTTGTTGTCTTTGTTGAGGTTGAGCACATTGCTGTCTGATTTGAGCTTGAGGTTGTCTCACAGCTGGCCTTTTTGATGCCTGTTGTGTCCTTGACGGAGCTTGAGGATATCTCACAGCTGGTCTTCTTGACGCATGCTGTGTCCTCAACTGTTGATGCTGAGTTGCTGGGATTGGATGTTCATTTGCTCGTACAAACATTACATTTGTTCCACTCGTGGAGGCAATGTTTGAGGTGTCATTTGATTCATGGTATCCCAGTCCCGCTTTGAGTGCTGCTGGACGTTGTGCACCTATGATCTCGTCCATTGTTGATGTGGCTTTGATGAGAGCTACTATCTTCTTAGATAGTACTTCTTCGGTGTTTTTCAGCTCAAGGATCTCAGCTGACTTCTTTTCTGATTCAGCTGTGACCTTTTCCAAATCTTCCATCACCTGTTTCTTCTCATAGTAGAAGTCCTTCATCAGCTGATCTTGTTTCACTATTTTGTCTTTTAGTGAAATAACTTCCTCGTGAAGCTGTGTTGTATCAGCTTCTTCTGATACCATTTTCTTTTCCAGTTCCACTTTCAGCTCGGCATTCTCACACATTATGACGTCAAGGATCTCTTAAAGCTTCTTGGAGTCGTTCATTACTTTCTCTACTAGACTCCAGTCAAGTAGCCTTGATTCTGAAACCTGTGCAGAGTGTTCGTGTGATGGTGAGAGGTTAGATAGATTTTGGGTTCGAGACATTACCTCGTCTTCATCAATGCCGTCTGTTTGTCCCATGAAGCACGTATCCCAATCAGGTTCATCGTGGGCCGTCAGTGCTTCTTCTTCCAAGTCTGAAAATGGCATGTTGTCATCCATTTTGTTGCACTCTGATTCCTCATTGGCGATGTAAGCTCTCCTTCTGTCAGCTGCCTTAGCTTTCAGTTGGTCTTTATCTTTCTTCGACAGCTTTGGACAATCTAGCCGGTAGTGTCCTGGTTCTTTGCAGTTGAAGCAACCTTCTTCTGTTCTTTTGTCAGCTGACTTCTCATCAGCTGCTGCGTACTTGTCTCTGTAAGTTCTTGCGAACTTCTTGTATTTGCCCTTGCTGGTGTTGAGTCTGTTGTAATTTTTGACCAGCATGGCTATTTCTTCAAGTAGCTCTTCCTTGCTCATGTCCTTCTTGTCCTTCTCCAATGACTCAGCTGACTGCTTGTATGCGGATTTTTTAGAGTTGGCTCTGAACGCAATCTCCTTTGGCGCAGGTGTCATCTCTCCATCATTTTGATTGCTTGAAGATTCTTTCATGGTAATCTTCAAGTTATATTCGTTGGCTTTGAGCAGGGAGAATAATCTTTCAGTTGAAAAATCACCTAAGTCACTTCGACTTTGGTGTACCACCTTATATGTGTTCCATTCAGCTGTGAGCGCTGAAAGAACTTTTAGATTTTTTTCTCGCTGGGTGTATTTTCCAATTCGGATGGTTTCTATTTCCACCACTATAATGGAGAATCTGAGTTCCATCCCTTCGATGGACTCGTTGACCAGCTGCTTGAAGTTATCAAACTTCTGGCATGCAATAGTGAATTTATTTTCCTTTATCTCCTCCGACCCTTCACATAGCTTTGCTAGGGTTTTCCACATCTCCTTTGCAGTTTCGCAGTTTATGATTTTGCTGAGGTAGGCGTTGGAGACCGTTGAAGATATGGTGTTCCTCGCGAAGCTGTCTAGTCCATCATGTTTCCTTTCTTCTGAGGTATGCTCACTCTTGGGCTTGGGAATGAGCTGATATGTTGGTTGACCACCATCTTGAGTTGGAACAAGCTTGTTCCCTTGTTTGAATATTATGATGGGTCCATCTGTGATGACGTCCCACATCATATCATGATGTGCACAGAGAAAGCTCTTCAGTCTGAACTTCTATATTGCATAATCGTCGACCGAGAAGGTGAGAAGATTCCTGTTAAGATAAGAATGCATGGAGATATGCACAGTATGTAATATTATGAGTTTTTCACAAAGAAGATCTGTTCAGATGACCACTGACAGATTGTTTAGAGAGATCTCTTGATACAGAAACAGCGGTCTGTTGAACCACTGCTCTGATACCAATTGATGGTCCCTGAGCTAGGTATTTGGTGTAGAGGGGGGGTGAATACACCAAATAGATTTCTGAAAACTTTTTCTAGTTTAAATAACAGAGTTGGTGAGCTCAATTATTAATCCAGCTGAGGATGGTTAGCTGGACAAAAAACTCAGCTGGCGGTGCGGAATGTGGTGGTTTGAAAACTTAGCTTGGTTGGTTAGAAAAACTCAGCTTGAAAAGATTAACTTTATGTTTTCAGTTTAGTCAAGTTGTGCAACTTTCAGAAAGACACAGCTGTCTTTGGAGAGCAGCTGTGTATGCAGTTTTAGATCAAATATGCAATGAGATGATAAAGTTAGTACTAAAACTGAATTTAAAGAGAAAGAAAAGAGCACGAGATTTTTACGTGGTTCGGAGTAACACCTCCTACATCCACGACCAGGTTCACTGGTAATTCACTACCAATTGGTTTCCAAGTACCAAGCAACTTCACAACTCTAACCTGAGCTGTGTTTCAACAGTTTGCGGGCACTGTCAAGCCTAACCTTTCAGTTTACGGGTACTGAAAAAACCTTACAATCACTTGAATTTCCCGCTTCAAGCAAGCGTTACCTTGACCTAACCTTTCTGGGTAAAGAGGGGTTTGGTTTAGGGTTCCAACTGTGAACGAGTTCTTACAAGTAAGAACTTTTAGAGTATGATGAACTCGTTCGAAATCTAGGCTTAAGATATACAAAGATTTTGGCCTAGGGATAAGACGAAAAACTGATGTGTGTGTATTTTGGTTGTTCAGAAGTTAAGTTTTCTATGATTTAATATGGATATAATGCACGTTTAGGTGTGGTTTTTATGCAGGAAATGCAGAGTTCGTTTGTTCAAAGATGTGGATAAGAGAAATGAAGAAATAGTGATATTTTGTGTAATTTAGAAGAAGTTGAAGATACGAGGAGAAGAGATGGGCCGCAGTATTTTTTCTTTTGGATATTGGTTATTTTGGATGTAATTTTGGTAATTAATTAGAATTTTTAATAGTAATTAGAATAGGAGTCTAAGTCCATATTAAGTGGGTTTGACGGCTGATTTAGGAAAAGGATTTGTTTTCTTATGTTTTGGTAATTTTTGGGATTTAGCCGCCACATATATAGTATAGGTTTAGGAGATTAGTTTAAGACCTTACCTTTATTTTTACTTATGAGCCGCCATTAGCATAGACGGAAGGAGCAGAAGACTTGGAGGATTTATTCTTATTTTTATTTTGATATCTTAGTTCTAGAGTTCGACTTGCATCGTATTGGAGATTCAATTTCTGGTGACTGTTCTTATTTTCTTTAATTCAATCGATTAGTTTTATGCTTCCTTTTAATTATTTGATCATGTTTAGTTTTAATATCATGAGTAGCTAATTCTTTAATTTGGCGAGAATATTGAAGCACTAGTTTAATAATTCTGTGAGATCTAATTGTTCGTATAATTAATTTCCTAGGGTTTCGATTTGTTCCTTGAGTTTAAAGTTAATTCTAATTTTATTTAAGCCTGATCAACTTAGATTTAATTGGATTACAATCAATTAGTTCCCCCAATCCGTAATTGTTGGAATAGGGCTAATTAGTGATAAAGCTACCATGTTCGTAGTAGGAATAAATTGGTAGACGGGTTATTACTTGCGTTCTTGGGTAATTCGTTTAAATTGGGTTCCTTCAGATCTAAAAGCTATTAGAGCATTAAATCTAGGTCTGGCGTCTCCAGCTAGGTTGTGTTTTAATAAGAGAAATAGTTAGGTCTGGCGTCTACAGCTAACTATCGATAAAGCACGTAGGAATTGGGGTATGTCCGCTGCATTCACGGTACCCTATAACTGGTTGGTTCTTGGGAGTTAATTAATCCTTGCATCGATGATCAGAGCCCTAGACTAGTGTGGATTTATTCGAAGCCGAATACTTTTCTTCTGATTAATATTTGTTTTTGCTATTTAGGTAATTTATTATTTCCTTAGTTTAATTAATTTCTCTCAATTTAAGGCGTGATGGCTACACCAAAATTTGATTTATAGGAAAAATAGGTGAATTCCCGTTCTCTGTGGTTCGACCCTACTTATTGTTATACTAATTTAATTCTGAGCGAATTGCAGGAATTATTTGGTGGTAAACGACGTCCACCAAAAACTAAGCAGTTTCTGAACTAGAAACACTTTAAGATAAAGTGTTCTTTGAACTATGTAGAACTGCTAGAGAGCTTTTGAACGATTGAGAATTTCAGAGAATGAAAGCTTGTAGAGAGTTTTTCGTATTTGATCCTGAGGTTGAAGACGGGTTTATATAGGTAGAGATTCAAGACTAGCCGTTGGAGGAGCCGTTTGAATCTTACCTACTCTCCTTAAATTCGATATCTACCGTTGGGCGAATCTGCACCTGTCTTCATTTGTGTCACATCCTAGGTCCTGAAGTCTAGGATGCTGATTCGGCAATCCCTCATTGGTCGAGGCATGTTGACTTCCTCTGACGCCGGGATCTTCTGCCTTTGGAGCTGGCTTTTGGATTCAGAGCTGGATTGGGCAAACTGACTTGAAGTGATGTCTTCAGAGTTAGTTCCTTTTGTTCTGTACAGCTGGACCAACTGTGTTTTGAACTCAGCTCAAATTCTCTTCAGCTTGATCAAGCTCTGCTGAAAGACTCAGCTGAAGATTAACTCCTGCTGTAGACACAGCTGGATCGTCTGTTGTCTTCTGCTTCCTGCTGTAGGCACAGCTGGATCGTTTGCTGTGTTCCGCTTCCTGCTGTAGGCACAGCTGGATCGTCTGCTGTCTTCTGCTTCCTGAACCTGTAAACCTAGAAAATCTAGAGCTCAAATAGGTGAGCTGGACAACACTACTTAGGATGAAGCGATCATCTATTCGGTTGGAGAATCAGTTGGGTTTTGGTAATAAATCAAAACTTTATAATTTCCCAACAATTCAGGTGCAGGAATTTGTACTGCAAAAATAGGAGTCTTCCCAGCAGAGGTAGAAGATGATCTACCCCGAATTGCAGGAAGAGATTTTTTAAAAAAAAATTTGCTCTTGGCTAAAGGAGTAAAATAGACGGAAATTCTAATTGGCGGAGCCAGAGGAACACCTTGGTATAAGGTTAAAACTCCACCAATTTATTTCTGTTGGGAAAATTATAAGGTTTCGATTTGATACCAAAACCCAACTGATTCTCCAACCGAATAGATGATCGCGTCAACCTAAATAGTGTTTTCCAGCTCGCCTGTTTGAGCCTTAGATGTTCTAGGTTTACAGGTTAAGGAAGCGGAAGACGACGGTCGACCCGAGTTTGTGTTCACAATGAGTCGATAGCAAAAGACGAGGCGTCAACCTTCGAGTGAGTGATCCGGCGAGCTCGATCAAGCTGAAGAGAATTCGAGCTGAGTTCAAAACACAGCTGGTCCAGCTGTACAGAACAAAGAAACTATCTCTGAAGACTCCACTTCAAGACAGTCCAGCTCTGAATTCAAACGCCAGCTCTAAAGGCAGAAGATCCCGGAATCAGAGGAAGTCAACCTACCTCGACCAATGAGGGATTGCCAGATCAGCATCCTAGACTTCAGAACCTAGGATGTGACACAAATGAAGACAGGTGCAGATACGCCCAACGGCAGATCTTGTATTTAAGAAGAGTAGGTAAGATTCAAACGGCTCCTCCAACGGCTAGTCTTGAATCTCTACCTATATAAACCCGTCTTCAACCTCAGGATCAAAAACGAAAAACTCTCTACAAGCTTTCATTATCTGAAATCTTCATTCTTTCAGAAGCTCTCAAGCAGTTCTACATAGATCAAAGAACACTTTATCTTAAAGTGTTTCTAGTTAAGAAACTGCTTAGTTTTTCGTCTGTTCCCTAGGCCAAACTCATTGTATATCTTAAGCCTAGATTTCGAACGAGTTCATCATACTCTGAAGTTCTTAATTGTAAGAACTCGTTTATAGTTGGAACCCCATACCCAAACCCAAACCCAGAAAGGTTAGGTAAAGGTACGCTTGCTCGAAGCGCGTAATTCGAGTGGTTAGGTTCTTCAGTACCCGGAAACTGAAGGTGTATAGGCTTGACAGTGCCCGCAAACTGTTGGAACACAGCTCGGATTAGAGTTGTGAAGTTGCTTGGTACTTAGAAACCAAGTGGTAGTGGATTACCAGTGAACCTGGTCGTGGACGTAGGAGGTGTTACTCCGAACCACGTAAAAACTCGCGTGCTTCTTACTCTCTCTCTTTACTTTTGCTTTATATTCAGCTGTGTACTAACTCCTTCATATCATTGCATATTTGTTCAAAACTGCACAACACAGCTGCTCTCCAAAGACAGCTGTGTCTCTCTAAAAGTTGCACAACCTAACTAAGTTGAAAACGTTAAGTTAATCTTTTCAAACTGAGTTTTTCTAAGTAACCGAGCTAAGTTTTCAAACCACCACTTTCCGCACCGCCAGCTGAGTTATTTACCCAGCTGACCCTCCCCAGCTGGATCAATAACTGAGCTCACCAAGTCTGTGTTTTTAACTTGAAAAAGTTTCGAAAAATCTACTTGGTGTATTCACCCCCCCTCTACACCAAGTACCCAGCTCAGGGACCATCAATTGGTATCAGAGCAGTGGTTCAAAAGACCGCCGTTTCTGTATCAAGAGATCACTTTTGACACTTTGTGTCAGTGGTCAACTGAACAGATCCATTTTTCAGAAAAACTCATCTTATTACATACTGCACATGTCTATGGATTCTTATCTTAACAGGAATCTCCCCACCTTCTCGGTAGACGACTATGCAATCTGGAAATTCAGATTGAAAAGCTTCCTTTGTGCACATCACGACATGATGTGGGACGTCATCACAGACGGACCCATCCTTATTTATAAACAAGGAAATGAACTCGTACCTGCTCATGATGGAGGACAACCAGAATACCGGCCAATTCTCACGCCAAAGAAGGATTACTCGTCAGAAGAACGAAAGCAAGCTGGTCTGGACAGCTTCGCAAGAAACACCATGTTATCAACAGTCTCAAACGCCTACCTGAGTAAGATCATCAAGTGCGAGACAGCCAAAGAGATGTGGGAAATACTTGCCAAGCTATGTGAAGGATCTGAAGAAATCAAAGAAAACAAATTCACAATAGCTTGCCAAAAATTCGACAACTTCAAGCAGCTAGCCAACGAGTCCATCGAAGCGATGGAGCTAAGGTTCTCAAACATAGTCATCGAGATAGAGACAATCAGAACTGGGAAGTATACCCAGCGGGAAAAGAATCTAAAGGTTCTTTCAGCTGAATGGAACACTTACAAGGTAGTTCACCAAAGTCGAAGTGACTTGGGTGATCTATCTACAGAAAGGTTGTTCTCACTCTTAAAAGCCAACAAATACAACTTGAAGATCACTCAAGAAGAATCTTGAAGCAGACAGAATGACGGAGAACTCACCCCAGCTCCAAAAGAAATAGTTTTCAGAGCCAACTCTGAAAAGTCAGCTCATGTCAAGTCAGCTGAGTCCTCCAAGATGAAGAAGGACAAAAAGGATATGAGCAAAGAGGAGCTACTCGAAGAAATTGCCATGATGGTGAAAAATTATAACAGACTCAACACCAGCAAGGGCAAATACAAGAAGTTCTTTAGGACTTACAGAGATAAGTACGCAGCAGCTGATGAGAAGTCAGCTGACCAACGAACAGGTGAAGGTTGCTTCAACTGCAAGGAACCAGGACACTACCGACAAGATTGTCCAAAGCTGTCCAAGAAAGACAGAGACCAATTAAAAGCTAAGGCAGCTGACAGAAGGAGAGCTTATATCGCTGATGAAGAATCAGAGTGCAAGAAAATGGATGACATGCCATTTTTAGACTCGGAAGAAGAAGCCCTGATGGCCCATGATGAACCTGATTGGGATACATGCTTCATGGGACAAACAGACGGCATCGATGAAGATGAGGTAACGTCTCGAACTCTAAATCTATCTAACATCTCACCATCACACGCACACTCTACACAGGACTCAGAATCTGGACTACCTGATTGGAGTCTAGTAGAGAAAGTAATGAACGATTCCAAGGAGCTTCAAGAGATCCTTGACGTCATTATGTGTGAGAATGCCGAGCTGAAGGCGGAACTGGAAAAGACAAAAATATCAGACACAGCTGATACAACTCAGCTCCAACAGGAAGTCGTTTCACTAAAAGACAAAATAGTGAAACAAGATCAGCTGATGAAGGAATTCAGCAATCATTGGAGAACCATCTGACCAAGTCAAAACCAGAAGCTCAGCTGCTCAAGCTTCATCGAATCATCAAGAAGCAGCTGACACAGCTCAACTCTCAGTAGAGCTAGAACTGACGGTCTATGATGAAGACACAGCTCTAATGACGTGTTACGCAGCTCAAGTGCCAGAGCCTCAATCAATTCTCGAAGCTTTGAAGAGCGTGCCTTGGACAAATGCCATGCAAGAAGAGCTGAACGAATTCCTCAGAAATTGTGTCTGGGAATTAGTCGACAGACCTCAAGAAGTCAAAGTCATAGGACTCAAATGGATATTCAAGAACAAGATGGATACCCTGGGAGTCGTCATCAGAAACAAAGCTCGACTCGTTGCCAAGGGCTACACTCAGCAGGAATGAATTGACTTCGAAGAATCTTTTGCTCCAGTAGCACGATTGGAAGCAATCAGACTATTTCTCGCCTTTGCAGCACATCACAAATTCAAGGTCTATCAAATGGATGTGAAGTGTGCATTCTTAAATGGAGAAATCAAAGAAGATGTCTACGTTGAACAACCTCCAGGATTCGAAGTAGAAGGAAATAAAGTCTACAAGCTAAAGAAGGCTCTTTATGGATTGAAGCAAGCACCTCGAGCTTGGTATGACACTCTGTCAAATTTTCTCATATCCAAAGGATTCAAGAAGGGCTCAGTAGACAGAACTCTCTTCACCATCAAGTCAGGAGAAGATATCCTGGTTGTTCAAATCTACGTAGACGACATCATCTTTGGATCAAGATCAAGCTTCTTATGCCAAAGATTTGGAGAGATAATGTCAGAAAAGTTCCAAATGTCCATGATGGGAGAAATGAGTTTCTTCCTAGGACTTCAAGTCAAGCAATCTTCAGAAGGGATCTTCATAAATCAATCCAAATACGTGAAAGATTTGATCGCCAAGTATGGAGTTCAATCCGGCGAAGCGTAAAGATTCCAATGAACACCAACTGGAAGATTGAACCGAGGCGAAGGGAAGTCAGTTGATTCCAGCAAATACAGAGGGATAATAGGATCCCTGCTGTATCTAACAGTAAGTCGTCCAGACATCTCTTTCGCAGTCGGAGTGTGTGCCAGATTTCAAGTTGATCCAAAGGAAGCACACATGCAAGCAGCCAAGAACATTCTCAAATATCTCAAAGGAACTCAGAATGTTGGGCTGTGGTACCCAGCTGAAGACAATCTACGGTATTGGATACTCGGATTCGAACTTCGGCGGAGATCGATTGGACGAAAAATCAACTTCGGAACTTGTCGAGTTCTTAGGAAATAAGTTGATTTCATGGTTTTCAAAGAAACAAACGTGCGTCGCAACTTCCACGACAGAAGCAGAATATATGGCCGCTGGAAGCTGCTGCTCGCAAATTCTCTGGCTGAAACATCAGCTGGATGACTATGAAGTAAAAACTGGAAAGGTTCCAATTTTCTGTGATAGCTCAAGTGCAATTGCCATTTCAGAGAATCCAGTACTTCACACAAGATGCAAGCATTTAGACGTACGACATCATTTCATCAGAGATCACGTAGAAAAGAAGGATGTGATTGTTGAGAAAATTCACACAGACATACAGCGGGCTGATATTCTCACAAAACTACTGATAGAAGCAAGATTCAAAATGCTGTGCGGATTACTTGGACTTCTCAACCCAGACGATGCTTCACCCAGCTGAATGGAAGCAGACCCAGCTGAACGGAAGAACGAGACCAAATTGAATGGAACGAACCCAGTGAATGCAACGATCAATGAAATTCAGAATCAATGTCAACGATATCGAGTGAGAAAGAATTCGACTAAACCAGAATCTTGAAAGGAAAGGATTATTTAGCTGAGGGGGAACCAGCTGGAACCACGATGACCCAGCACACCCACTCAACCGAGGTATCAGCTGACTACAATGATGAGCTGAGAGGTTTGCAACAACATTAATTACTCCTACTCAATCGGTGTCAACTCACATCTTGTCATTTCTAATCAATCTTAATTAAAAGTCTGCAAAGAATTGAATAATGGGAGTTTCGAGGCAAAAGTCAAAACGCCTCAACCGTTCTCTCTCGCGCATTAACTCACATCTTCTAATCAAGAAATTGACATGACGCGAGAATCACTCCCAATCGTAGATCTTCCTATCAATAGACAAATCTTGATCGTCCATTCATCAAGAAAACTCTTTAAATATGCTAGAAGATATACGCATCAACCCTAGAAAGTTTTTCAGCATTCTTTCTTATTTCCATCAATTGGTATTGTTTGTTTCTACTAACAAAAGATGCAGAAGAAGAACATGGAATCCAGAAAGATATCTCCCGAAGCCGATCAAACTTGAAGAATCTGTCAAAGCTTCAAGATAAAAGTTGCCTAACTCTCAAGAACCTCAAAGAAGACGGAAGTCCAGAAGAAGGTGAAGCCCATCGACAGAACTAGGCCAGCGCAGTAGGAGACTGCAAAGCTCAAGAACGTCATCCACCAGGAAGGTGCAGAAAACTTTCTGGGAATGACAAAGGAAAAAGACCTCCTCAGCCCCACTGTTTCTCTCAACATAAAAAAAAAAGAGAACGGGACACACAACTCCCTGGGATGCAAAAATCAACGTCAACAGACCTGGACCAGATGTTGATAAAACCGGAATATTCAAGAGCAGTCATGTCAAAGCTCTTGCTCCGCCACAGGAGGCACAGAAAAAGATTCAGGAGACAAAGCAGCATGCATCTAACTCCGTCCCAGCTGGGAATCGGAGACAACTTGAGGAGACAAAATATACTGAAGCACTGTCTTCAAACCGAAGACTCAAGTCAAAGGTGCTCAGTCAGTCAGCAGAGAAGCCAGCTGATATTATGAGAGAATTCGTAATCACTCTCCGAGGAGCAGAAGGCCCACAAGCGGTCGTTTCTTTCGGTAGAAGAAAAGTTCACATCCCTGCGTGAACATAATCATCACCAACACCGCAATGGAGTATTCCAGCTGAACAACCAAGCTTAAACCCCAAGACAGATGGGATACTTCAACCGCCTTCTCCTCAGTTTCCTTCAGCTCCACAGGGACACCATCTTCGAGATCTTTCAATAAAAGATGCTCAAGTCCCTGCACCAAGCTCAAATGAGAAACATCACCCAGCCAGCGATCACTGCGGTGGATGATGATGATATGAGCTGAATACAAGTCCCTCGAAGTGCTGAATCGGACTTTCTCATTCAATCTAAGAAGTACGAAGAAGCAAAATTGCAAGGAATGAAGTTATGCCCGACTCGAAGATGCTATCTCCCGTGCTAACTCATCCCTCCAAGCACTCACTGAGCCCCTGAATCGAGCCAAGGACGCCGTATGTCCGCAATCACAAAGAGGCTAATGCAACTGAAGAAGAGCCAGCTAATACAACAGCTGAGCCACTTAGACTCTAAACCTCGCTGCTCAGAGCTGAAAACCACAATTTCGCCAAACTAAAACATCGCAACAGCCGATGGTGTATATCTCCCACCCTGTTTTGATCATGCCAAAAAGGGGAAGTAAGGGAGAAGAGAGACAAGTCAATGAAGAGGCAAACTGTTGAGCTAGAGGAACCAGCTGAATCAGAATCAGCTGAAGAAGAGACGAGTCAAAAGAAAGAAGCAACGGATGCAGAAGAGAAGACCCAGCCAACTGGGACTGAAGACTGAAGGATTGAAGACTGAAGATTTGAAGATTTTTTTTCATTCTTTCTTTTTCCTGTGATATAATGTATTTTCTTACATTAATAAAACACAAGTTTTTCTGCGTCATAAGTTGTCTCAGTTAGGTTTTGGCATCATCAAAAAGGGGGAAATTGTTGGGAAAATTATAAGGTTTCGATTTGATACCAAAACCCAACTGATTCTCCAACCGAATAGATGATCGCGTCAACCTAAATAGTGTTTTCCAGCTCGCCTGTTTGAGCCTTAGATGTTCTAGGTTTACAGGTTAAGGAAGCGGAAGACAGCAGTCGACCCAGCTGTGTTCACAGCTGGAGTCAGCTAGCAAAAGACAGCAGACGTCAACCTTCAGCTGAGTGATCCAGCAGAGCCTGATCAAGCTGAAGAGAATTCGAGCTGAGTTCAAAACACAGCTGGTCCAGCTGTACAGAACAAAGGAACTATCTCTGAAGACTCCACTTCAAGACAGTCCAGCTCTGAATTCAAAAGCCAGCTCTAAAGGCAGAAGATCCCGGAATCAGAGGAAGTCAACCTACCTCGACCAATGAGGGATTGCCAGATCAGCATCCTAGACTTCAGAACCTAGGATGTGACACAAATGAAGACAGGTGCAGATACGCCCAACGGCAGATCTTGTATTTAAGAAGAGTAGGTAAGATTCAAACGGCTCCTCCAACGGCTAGTCTTGAATCTCTACCTATATAAACCCGTCTTCAACCTCAGGATCAAAAACGAAAAACTCTCTACAAGCTTTCATTATCTGAAATCTTCATTCTTTCAGAAGCTCTCAAGCAGTTCTACATAGATCAAAGAACACTTTATCTTAAAGTGTTTCTAGTTAAGCCGCTTAGTTTTTCGTCTGTTCCCTAGGCCAAACTCATTGTATATCTTAAGCCTAGATTTCGAACGAGTTCATCATACTCTGAAGTTCTTAATTGTAAGAACTCGTTCATAGTTGGAACCCCATACCCAAACCCAAACCCAGAAAGGTTAGGTAAAGGTGCGCTTGCTCGAAGTGCGTAATTCGAGTGGTTAGGTTCTTCAGTACCCGGAAACTGAAGGTGTATAGGCTTGACAGTGCCTGCAAACTGTTGGAACACAGCTGAGATTAGAGTTGTGAAGTTGCTTGGTACTTAGAAACCAAGTGGTAGTGGATTACCAGTGAACCTGGTCGTGGACGTAGGAGGTGTTACTCCGAACCACGTAAAAACTCGCGTGCTTCTTACTCTCTCTCTTTACTTTTGCTTTATATTCAGCTGTGTACTAACTCCTTCATATCATTGCATATTTGTTCAAAACTGCACAACACAGCTGCTCTCCAAAGACAGCTGTGTCTCTCTAAAAAGTTGCACAACCTAACTAAGTTGAAAACGTTAAGTTAATCTTTTCAAACTGAGTTTTTCTAAGTAACCGAGCTAAGTTTTCAAACCACCACTTTCCGCACCGCCAGCTGAGTTATTTACCCAGCTTGGATCAATAACTGAGCTCACCAACTCTGTGTTTTTAACTTGAAAAAGTTTCGAAAAATCTACTTGGTGTATTCACCCCCCCCCTCTACACCAAGTACCCAGCTCAGGGACCATCAATTTCCATGATACAGGTGCAGATATTCTGTTAGGAAACAATTTCCTACAGATGTTCAAAAAATACATGCAGGATAATGAAAGAAGGCAATTAGTGTTTACAACCATTTGCGATCACAAAATCATTGTCCAGAGGCTCAAGGGGGCTTTTAATCGCCAGATACCATTGAGTTTTCGCAGCAAGCGTGGTGATGAAAGAAAACTTCGACACCCAAAAATGAAGGATCAAAGAAGATTCAGCGAAGCAGTACTAAGTTGTATCAGGGATGAGGATCTCGAAGATGAAGAGATCCAGATCCTCAAAGCATATTTAATATCTCATCAAGATATTAAGGAAGAAATGCAGGTGTCCCTAGAAGATGTCAAAAGAAAGATTAAAAGGAATTACAATGAGAATCCTTTGGCATGGTGGGACAAAAACAAGCTCAAAGCTACCTTGAAAGTGAAGCCAGGAAAGGAGTATGAGTTTGTTAGATATAGACCAATCCTGATGAACCTCAAAGATCAACAGGATATGAAGGAGATAATCAAGGAACACCTTGATTTAAAGTTGATCGAACCAGGGAACTCGCCTTACAGCAGTCCCGGATTTCTGGTAAGAAATCATGGTGAGATCAAATGAGGTAAACCCAGATTAGTTATTAATTACAAAGGAATTAATGATATTTTGGAGTTTGATGGATTTTTCATCCCTAGTAGGGAACACCTTATTAACTGCATTAGAAATGCTAAGGTATTCTCTAAGTTTGATTGCAAGTCAGGTTTCTACCAGATTCGCATGGAGAAAGGAAGTAAGAAGTTTACAGCCTTCTCTACTCTACAAGGGCATTATGTTTGGAAAGTAATGCCAATGGGGTTAGCTAATGCGCCCCAAATATTTCAGAGAAAGATGGATAATCTGTTTAAAGATTTTTTTTCTTTTATGTTCGTCTATATTGATGATATTTTAATTGCATCAAAAAATATGGAAGAACATATAAAACATCTTGAGATCTTTGCAGAGGTTTGTTATAAAGAAGGTTTAGTACTGTCTGAAAAGAAGGCAGTCGTTGCAACTCGGAAAATGGAATTTCTGGGTATCGAGATTGATGAAGCAGGAATTATTCTGCATGACCATATTGTTCAGAAGGTCCAGAATTTTCCTGAAGATCTGAAGGAAAAGAAACAACTTCAGAGTTTCTTGGGAGTTGTTAATTTCGCGGGACCATTCATCAAAGATCTCGCAAAACATAGAAAAGTTTTCAGTACATTATTGAAAAAGAATGTTCCATTTATCTGGACAGAAGAACATCGATAGGGTATGAAAGAGTTAAAAGAGGTTTGCAGAAATCTCCCAAAACTCTCGATACCACAGGACGAAGACGACTTGGTCCTGTACACAGATGCAAGTGATTATTGGTGGGCAGCAGTCTTAACCAAGATCACTCCTAATGGAGAAGAACCCTGCAGATACTGTAGTGGTTTATTCTCAGAAGATGAGGCCGTGCGATGGCACATTAACGAAAAAGAATTCTTTGCAGTCCGAAAGGCGTTTAAAATATGGCCTTTATTTTTATTAGCAAAGAAATTTACTTTGAAAGTCGATAACACCCAGGTTAAGGCTTTCTTAAGAAACAAGATGGAATCTAAGCCTGAAAAGGCTAGATTAATTAGATGGCAAGCTGAATGCCAATATTATATTTTTGATATTGTCGTTGTGAAATCTCACGAAAATGTTCTTGCAGATTTCCTAACAAGAGATGGAGCAAACTGATGTGAACTCCATTCTACTGGCCCATAGACATCTCAGAGAAAATCTGGAGATGTTAACGGGAGAGTGGGACGAGTGCGTTCTGAATGCTGAACAAGCAGGAAGATTGCAGACTCTCGATAAGATGAAAGTCACCGAGAGAATACGAGCATGCATAAGGTCTCAGGGGCAACTCTGGGCTGCATGCCAAACACCAATCCTTCGGGTGGCCAAAGATCCTTTGGTAAAAGAAGAGTTTCGAGTACAGGGCTCTAAACCTGTAGCAGAGGATTCAAATACCTCTTGCCCAAATTCTAAGGTGGTGGTATCTTCGGAACCATTACCCCAACAAAAAGATGATATTCAGGGGTCGCACTCTGAACCATCATGTCAACCCAGCACCTTGGGGGAAAATGAGGGAGAGATTAATCTTAGGCCAATGACTGGCATTTCTAAGATTAATACTGATAAGATTGAAGTTTCTTCTTCGTGGCAGGTTTACCAACACTACAAGAAATTGAACTTTTAGCCACACATACAATTGTGGTTAATTGTTAGATTATGTGTAGGTATATAGTTTCGCCCACACATAATACAAATGTCGACATGTGTCGCTATAATTTTGCAGCAAAAGGTTTTTACCCACACATATATATATGTGTGGACAAATCATCAAGTATTACCTACACATATATATGTCATTGAAAGTATCTCTTATGTGTAGATAAATATATTTTTGCCGTAATTTAATGATGACGTGGAAATTACGTGGATATTGACTTGGCGTTCGTTATTGACGCGTGGCAACTTTTATGTGTAGGTAAATGTTATAACTTATGTGTGGGTAATAATTTTTCAAAAAAATGTGGAAATTACGTGGAAGATGACATGGCATTTGATATTCAAACATGACACTTTGTAAGTGTAGCTAAATGTTATAAGTTATGTGTGGGTAATAATTTTTTCAATAAAAAATTGTATTATAATATTAGGAAAATTATTATTATTTTTTATTTGAATATTAGAGAAAATATTATTATTTGTGGATGTAAATACATTTAATTGAGGGTAAAATATTTATTATCAAAGTATTTTTCTATTTTTTGCATTTTTATTTCACAATCTGGTATGTAATATCAAAAATTAAATATAAATACGAACAACATATGAAAATGTAACAGGAATATAGCATAGAATTTTTACTAAATAATATTCCATAAAATCAAAGTACATATCTATATGTCAACTACAAACACTTCTACACATTTAAATAATTAAGGTGGAAAAATCTTCTATATGTCTTGTAGATACCAAAGACTTCAATTCATACAATTCATAATTGTACGTGACTAATATTTTTATTAATTTGCCTAACACAACAAAATCTATAAGAAATATGACTAAATAAAATAATTAAGGCATGAAAATAAATGTTGTTAAATATTGTTCACACTTATTAGATTTCAACAAGTAGTAAGTATAAGAGGTTGTTAGCCACACATAGATAATTGGTAATTATGTGTGGCTACTACATTTTATTAATTCGCCATGTAGGCATAAAAAAGTTAAAGAGAAATATGATTAAATTGGAAAAGATTAAATAAATTGAGATCAAAATATAAGTGTGGTTAAATACGTTTCCTCACATTTATTTAATGTAAATAATTTGATTAAAAAAATATCATTAACCACACATAAATAATTGTTAATCATGTGTGGCTAATACTTTTTCCAAATCGCCACGTAGACGCACTAAATTTAAAAAGAAAATATGTTAAATAGAAAATAAATTAAAACTTTAAGATCAAATATATAAATGTGACTAAAATGTTATTGCTACACATGTTATATGTCACTAACTAATTAAAACAGCCCAAATTATTTGCCCACACATTTTTTAATTATGTGTGGCTGAATTACCACACATTATTATGTGTGGCTAAGTATGTGTGGCTAAAAGTTCAATTTCTTGTAGTGCAAGCTAACTGGGAGAAGCTCAATACAAGAACGGGAATCAACCCAGAAAAAATAAGGGTTGATGTTTCAGGGAAATATCCTCGGGTGTGGATGATGCCAAATTCGGATCTACACGAAGTCAAAAGATGGTATGAATTTGGAGCACTTGCTTCGGTTTATACCACATCTCTATCATTCGCCGAAATCAAGAATCTACCTAAATGGATTCAAGAAGTGGTGTATGATATCTGGGCTAACAATCCACAACTTTGCCGAGGTGACATTTTGGAGCTGTATTTTATTAGTGCAGCCCCAGAACCAGCAGGGAAAGGAAACCATGAAGTCTTCCACTATATTAGGCTTCGAAGACCAGATGCACGCGCCCTCGAGAAGATCAAGTCGCTTACAGAGAAAGAGACTACTCTAGTCTCTACATTACCAGAAGATCTCATCTCTACCAGAAGAGCATAGGGATTATGGGTCTGTCTCACTGAGATGGACAAAGTCAAGTTCCCGTTCAAATTCTTTCAGAATTCAGGAAACGGATCATTCCTGTTAAACACTATGACAGGAAAATCGACAAGATTCGCAGAGGAAGCTTTCGAAAGAAAGAGGACCTTGCTCTGGGAAAATAAAATTGCGACGAGCAAAGAAACTCATCGTAAATACTGCAACATGGCTCATTTTGGAAACTGGTCTGAGCGCGTTTGCTCAGATTGTCAGAACCAGAAAGAACCAGAGTTCGGGAAGGGGTTCTTGCCCAGAAGGGGAAAAGAGAAGGCTCGGTCCAGCGAGCATCTTGAGCACAAGGCGCTACCAAAAGCAAAGACGCCCAGGCCCCGGGAAAAGAGTAGATTCCCGACACAGGTTGGTGGAGTCATGTGACTCTGAGTTGGAGCACCCACTAAAAAGAAAATGACAGTAGTGGGTGGAGGAAAAGTAATTACCCACTAAATAACAGATGGGTAAAGCAACAGGAGAACCACTATCAATAGAAAAGTGGTCCATTAGTCACAAGAAAGGGACCTCACACCGAAAGTTGGTTGTCTTCATTCAATAATGGAAGACAATGGAGGACCCCATTCACGTGGAAGCAAGCTGGCCAAGGATAAGAGCATCCGAGGCAATAATGCAGGGGGAGGCCTTTCACAAAGACCTCTATATAAACAAGGATTGAAGAGAGCATTGATCATCGAAAAATCCACACTTCATCTTCTTTGCTCTCTCAAAATAAAATTTGTTATAGTTCCTATTCTAGTATAGTTTAGTTTATGTATTTCAATTCTGCTACCATAGGTAGCTAAACAAGTCTGTCTCCTCCCGAAAGGAGATATACTTATGTTGTAATAAATATTATATAATTCCTAAATAAAGTTTGGGCTTTTGTTCATCCCTTCCAGTGTCTGATTATTCTCTAAATACCGACTAAATATCATACGCCCCGAGTAGGAAACGAACGAGGGAAATTTATCTTGAGAAGTGTTCTTTGAAGAGTTCAAGGCTGGAAACCATCGGTTGCGATTGTGTGGTTGGACGAGGTTCCTAAGACTTCCGGTGGAAATACCCGGCAACATTACGGTCAAAAAGGTATGAAGTTGGTATGCTTAGAATTTTTATTCGGAAGTGTGATGGGCCTGATAAATATTGCATGAAAAAAAAATGATAAATTTGGTTATTTTATATAGATTTTATCTTGGATATATATGGATTAAAGTAAAATGGATGAGTTTGGGCTTTAAAATAGGCTGCAAAGCAATCTCAAGGCTTTTTGGCTTACTTCTTCCGGCCCGCAAACTTTTTGGCCTTATTTTTAAATGAGTCAAAGATAGTGTTCTAAAATGACTAGCTCTTTGTTGGACCCATAAAGAAAAGAAAAGGTCCAAGGGGGGGCAATAAGGTAATTTACGTTTCCGCGAAATGGAAAAAAGAATGAGAAAATAAACGCTAAAACCCAACGCCCCTCTCCCATTTCTGAATCAACTGCTGCTGCAGTCGTAGACACTGAACTGTCGTTACACTCGGATCCGATAACCCGTTTACAGACCGAAATATTTACCCGATTCGGATAATTGACCCGTACACTAGGGGTAGTGACCGAGCGCTCTCTGCAAACTGGTCGGATCCATTTAGATCCGAATATGGACGCGTTGCAGGAATCGGGTTGGGAGGAGCTCCGGAAAGAAGCTCGGAAGATCGAAGGTGATATCGATGTCAAGCTGTCCTCTTATGCTAAGCTCGGCGCTCGCTTCACCCAAGGAGGTACAGTTTCTCTTCATCCACCGTTGATATGCTGCTGCGATTTGATTTTTTTACAAAATAGTTTTAAGATGTGGTCTTCGCGATTGCTGATAGGAATGTGAGGATACGGTTGTATTTTCTATTTGCATTTGGGAAATTGTGTATATGAATGAATGAATTTTACAACTTTACCTAAGTTATAGTGGAAGAAAAATGAGAAAAATGAAGAAGAAAATCTGTGATCTGTGTTCTAGATTACCGTTGTTTTGAATTGTTCGTAATAATGATAGTTCGTTTCCACAGCCACTGCATGTGATAATTGGTGGACTTTCGGATGCTCATTGATAGTGGATCTGTTCCTTAACATTTTTAGATGAATTTATCTGAAGTTTCATTCTTCTTTTGGTGTGATTTGGGATTTTGACTGCTTGAAGAGTGTTGCTTGAAAGTTTGAATAATCTATTGAGTTTTAACTAATTTATTGACAGAGAAATTAAGTAATGTAACCATGATAATGTAGGATGAAAGAATAATAAGAGCTTATTCTCTTTGGCTAAATGAGAGATTTTAAAAGTTCCACTTAACAAGAAATGATTCTAGTGTGAGAAGCAATACCCGTGCAATGTTTGCATGTGAGGTTAATGGTTCATATAATAGCATATAGTTGTAGATGCATATTGGTTTCTGGTGTGTTACTATATGTTTTCTAGGCAGTTCATTTATTTTTCTTTCCAGTACCTGGAGCTTAGGAAAATCTTCTCCTTGTGAAATCTATTCTCTTAGGCCGTCAGCTTTTAAGATATGTTGAAAACCATTTTTAAGTCCCCACTATTTCCTTATCTCGTTCAATGAAGGTGAAACCAGGTGAACTATCATAATATTCATGGGCACCCTCTGGGCCTGCAATGTAGTTTTATTGTCCATGTTAGATTGTGCATTTGTGGCTGTATTTGGGCAGCTCCTTCTGATAGAAAGCTACGGCTTGCTTGAGCCTGCTCAAAACAGAGCTATGCTAAATAAAACCTAAATTCCCAAAGAACATCTCGACATTAATAGTTCTTGTTGTTGAAGGTATACTGTATCCAGTCACTTAGCTTGTCCAAACTATCAGCCACATTTGCCTGTTTCATGCATATCTGACAGATGCATGGATTTCTATGGTAATATATTGAGTAAATTTTTTAGCACAAATGTCTGTTTCGATATGGTTGGATATGGTTAGGGAAAGTGGTGTAGCCATGTTTGGTTTTAAAGATCTTTTCCCTTTAATATACTTCAAAAAATTGGTAATATAGTTTTCTTTTCCTATAGAGAGTACTAATTGGCTGAAAAGCTTGTGTGGTTCTTATGGTTTTATGGATTTCCAGGTAATTTGGATGCCGGATCACCAACTCTTGGATCCAGCAGGTCATGGAAGTCTATGGAAATGGAGATTCAGTCATTGCTAGAGAAGCTACTTGATATAAATGATTCAATGAGTAGATGTGCTGCATCTTCCGCACCTACTACTTCAGTTACTCAAAAGCTTGCTAGACACAGAGACATACTGCACGAATTTACGCAGGTATTTACTGTGTATGATCTTTTCATTTTTCATTACTCTATGATACTTCTGAGATAACATATTCATCCAGTAACTAGAAAAATATTAAAAATTGACATGGTTTTTTTTCACTCAGAATACTTTGTTGATATTGCTCATTCACTTGAGCTTTATTTAAGTCTTGTGAATTAGGTACTTCAGTCATTCTCTGCAGCATTGAAATCAATTTTTAAATAATAATAATAATAATTTACATCAATAAACTTTATCATGTACAGCTACTATTGGCAGGCATGTAATTATTATGTAAATGGGTCTAAAATATCAGCTAAGCTGCCAGTTATGTTGCTTCATTTCTTACTGCAAAATATATTCCCGTTTTGATTTGTTCTTTACACAGTTTCATCAAATTCAGCTCTGTATTCTCACACATGCAATAAACTTCTTGGTTCCTACTTATATTTCTGTACTTCCATTGTTTATTGACTTGGGACGTGACATGTTAGAATCTATTGCATTGTGGTATATATTTGTAGAACAAAGCCTTATAACAATTTTGCTGTTTATGCATCATAACAAGGCTTTGTTTGAACTGAGGGGCTCTGCTTCTATTAATATTTGGGCTAATACATCTATCCACCTATGCATTAAGATGTACTTGGAATTTACCAAATAACTTTTTCTTTGATTGTAGATTGCATCCTACCATTTATGTGAATTGTAGTTGCTCGCAGTAGGGATCCCAAATGGCGGAATATTTTCGAGATGCTATCAAATGTGATGATTTTACCCTTCAATGACACACTGAAGTGGCAAAAATGCCCTTGAAAGGCATGGCTGCATCACATGTGATAACATCTTGGCAGGATATTTTTGCTGCCAGGGAGCCCTAGGTGCTAAAATGCAACTCATGCCATGGTTAGGATGCAATCTGGAAAAAAATTAAAAAAAAAAAAAGTTTCCATAGTAGTTCAGGTGGACAATTGTAATGACTCCTTATATAATAGTACTATATTTTTTATAGTTGCAATGTTAATCCAGTATACTGACTCCAGTGACTTGGGATATTTCTGTAGGAATTTAGGCGAATCAAGGGAAATATTAACTCAATGAAGGAACATGCCGAACTTCTTAGTTCTGTGCGGGATGATATCAGTGAATATAAGGTTGAGAGCATCTAATTGTGAATATTAACAAACTTGTTGGTACCTCTTTGAACTAAATTTGAATTTATATATGCAGGCCTCTGGGAGCGTGTCTCCAAGAATGCAATTACTAAGGGAGAGAGCTGCTATACATGGAAGCATATCTCATGTAAGATTTATAGGCTGCTGACTACTGTATTTTGCTCAGTAAATATTGCAGAGCAACGTTTCTTTGTGAACATATCATAGACCATTCTACTCATCATGATTGTTTTAATTTCTTGTTGATTTTGCCGATGTTTTTCTTGTTGTATTTTGGCCATGATTTGATCAATCTCCTGCAGATTGACGATGTTATCAGTCAAGCTCAATCGACTAGAGCGGTCTTGGGCTCACAAAGGGCCGTGTTTGGAGATGTTCAAGGAAAGGTTAAGCAACTAGGAGACAAATTTCCAGTCATACGTGGTCTAATAGGTAATTTTCTTGATAGATATAAGTTTGTATATCTCTTGTGATGAAAAGCCATTCTTGATTGTTTTGTTACCTGATCCTCGCAGGTTCAATCAGAAAAAAACGATCACGTGACACTCTTATCCTATCTGCTGTCATTGCTGCTTGTACGCTTTTTCTTATCATCTATTGGCTCTCAAAGTGAAAAATTCTTAATATGTCAAAATTAATTGAGAGAAGAGGACTTCCACTCGAATTTTCGTCTCATGTACATTCAGTATAAAAATTCATGGTTTCTTATCCATGGTTCAAATGCTTACGTTAATGGAGGAAATGCATTTCGATTACTTACATTGCAGATGATTTAGGACATATTTCCTTGACATATATGAAGGTCCTCATTTAATGAACTCCTAGATTATGAACTTCTAGCTATAATGACTGCAAGAACATGTATCCTCTAATTGAGTACTAATGAAGGATTCAAAATCGATAACAACTCACAAATTACCAAAATACTATGGGATTTGAAATTTCTTCTAGTGGGTGTGCTAAAATTGTGATCTGGTGTTTAATCCATAATGATGTTTGACTAGTTCTACTCTCTCTCTCTCTCTCTCTCTCTCTCACACACACATTCGGATTCTCTATTACATACAGTATTACTTTTCGTATGAGCATTGCACGTTTTGTTTGCACACGTGCGCTCTTACATGTGCGGATGAGATGAAAGTTGAAGCAAAACAATATATCTCAATGAATAAATCTAGGTGGTCATAATATGGCCAGCCATAATACCCTTAAATTTTTAAAAAATCGATCGGTTTAATTTGAACCGGTTAGGAGAATTTTTTTGTATTAATATGTCCATGTATTATTTTTAGCATAGATTCTCCTACTTAAATTTGAAAATATTTTCTTTTATATATTTGGTAACAAGATAATCCTACTTAAATTTTAAAATATTTTCTTTTATATATTTGGTAACAAGATAATCCTACTTAAATTTGAAAATATTTTCTTTAATATATTTGGTAACAAGATTATTAAATTGATATGAAAAATATTATTAAAATAAAATCCAAAAAAATGAAGGTGGAACATCTGCAGCGCTCCAAGTCTTAAAAAAATTGAAACCAGGTTCTCAAAAAAAAAAGGTGGAACATCCGCAACGCTCCAAGTCTTAAATTTTTCATATATATATATATCTATATATATATATATATATATATATATAATCACAATAATCACCATCACACGATTAGATATATAAAAGTTATAATTTGTAAAGCAATTTTTTATTTTTTTTAGGGAAATTTGTAAAGCAAAATTCAATTGGAAAAAAAGAGAGATCCGGACTCTATTTTGATTTTTTCTTAGATAATGATAATTTATTTAATTAATGGGAGGAAACGTATTTTATTTAAGTTATAAATTTAACAACTTTACTTTTCAATTCCTAAACATGTTTTAGTTGATTGAAATTATTTATGATCCTAAACGTGTTCTAATATTTTTTAAGTTTTCAAAATTAAAGTTAATTGATCTGAACGTGAATAAAATTAAAATTAAATATGGATCGGATCTAATTGATCTAAACGAGTTTTAGGATGAATTTCGAACTTTCATATACTTTTTGAACAAAAATAAACAGAAATATATTGTGTTAATATAAGAATTCATATTGTATATGACATGCATGTACAAATTCAAATATTTTAAATAGAAAACAAAATTTCGTTAATTAAAATGAAAAATGAATATAATTTGGAAAGATAATTATTGAAAAAAAAATCGAAAGTGTAATTTAAATTTAGCCAGCTTGATTTTTTATATTAATTAATGAAAAATATAATCTCTAATTGATGTAATTAATGATTTGATTTTGAATGTAATTTTAGAAATGATATTGCATTGATTTTTTCCATAAATAATATCAAGGGTACACATGTAAATTAATAATTCAAATAAAATTTATTAATTATAATTATTATGCAATTACTTATGTAGTCCTATATGGCCAGCCATAATATGACCATTTAGCAAAGCTCTATTTCAATAGGGGATACCGACTATTATGGTATGTGTTGGAAATTGTACAAGTTGGGGAAGATCTTTAGATGATGAGAGTCTTTTATGAATGGTTTTATACATGGTAAAATAGGTTAAAGATTTGGATCAAAACTCATAATTAATGATATGTTTATAGTTATGAATAACAAATATGTATTCTATTGAATATGAGTTTGGATTGAGATTTTTGACTAGACCCACTCATTTTTTATTTTTATTTTTTTGTGATAATGACTCGTAACTAATAGTTACTGTTTCTGAGGAAGTACACGACAAGGCAAATGGCTGCTAGGGTTTTTAATGCATGTGGGCCGGAGAGCTTAATCAATTTCATATTGAACACTACACACTTTTTTTTTGAGAAGGAACACTTCACTCTCTTTAATACCCGATCTCCAACAAATATACATGATAACTACATAGGCTGTATACTAAAATGTGAACATATATTATAACTTACTAACTTATATAATTAATACATCAAAACCATAAAGATCTTAAAAATGAATTGTATATTGTTTAATTTATTTCCTCAAGAAACTTGCAATATCCTAAACATTATTTGAAAGCTTGCAAGTTGTAGGATTTTATAGATCGAACACTATACAATCTGATAAGTTACTAAACATACTCAATTTTTAACTTTTTTTTTTCCTTTCAAAAAGCAAATATCATTAAGTAATCAATCATGTGGAAGACAAGTTTAAAACTGTTGTATGTCTGTCTTGATTTACTTGATAACAAGTTCAAACGTAACTAGCAAGAGGTGGTAAAAATAAGATAAGATGTTGAACAAAAACATGTTGGAAATTGACTCTCTTACTTTATGCCCATAACTCTCACGTGCCCAATGTATCAATAAATTCTTTTTTTCTTGGCATTTGGTAAGAGGAAGGGGGGATGGCTCATGGGAGTCGAAAATGTGCACTTACATTTAAATGAGGCTTTTTAAAAGTGTATTGAGCTAGCTGACACTTCAATCAATTAATATCATGTCCTTCGGCCCAAACTTTTTGCTACATTTTAAAAATATTGACTTCCAACCCCCCCCCCCCCCCCCCCCCCCCCCCAAGAATATATCTATCAAAGTGTGGGATTGAATTGCATGTACAGTGCCTAGATTCAATGTATTTGCCGAAATAGTGAAATCTTTACGTACGCTTGTTTATTTGAGGGCATGCATATTGCATATTTAGTCTGATGGAAAACAACAGATAAATTGGAGTTCACTGTTGCGGTGGATAGAGTCGAAATGATGTCACCAAAATAATTATGTTAATTAATTAATGTAAACACCGTAATTGATATCCACACAAGATATATATGTGCATGAAAAAACATGAAAAAATGTTGTGCCGACTGCTTTGCGGATCCCCATATAATAGAGGATCCGGATCCCAACACACTCACTCTCTCTCTCTCTCATACACATACACGATCATAGATGTATAGATATGGAATCTATATGTACAAATTTTAAAGTGAAAGGTACTTGTCGAGCTAAATATGTATGCAGGAACTAGCTTCTAGATCTCTCTCTCTCTCTCTCTCTCTGCTGAATTATGTGTAGTACTCGCGCGGTACGCCTATATGGGAGATGCATGCGATGCATGTATATGTACGCAGAAAAGATAAGCCTACTGATGAGGTTGAGATGCTAAAAACATGCTTCACTGCCCGTCGCTCATTAACTGCTCGCTTCCATCTTTATCGATGCATGTTTGCAGTTGCAGAAATAGATAAATAATAATGAAATTAAATTCATACTCTGCTGTGTGTATCTGAGCAAGTATGACTTGTAGTAATTCCTGGTAATTCAATTCGTGTCTGCGTGGTGGTGATGTGAGTGAGAGGCTCATACGTCTTATAATATTCTACATGTTTTGTTTAATTTGCAAGACTGCGTAATATGATGCATTACCATACAAGGTGGAAAAATATTACATTATACATAGATGAGATTCGAATTTAAGACCTATAAAAAGACTTGCAATGCCTCAACTTTAACATTTGAGCTACGCCTCGTTGACTAGAATAACATATTTATTTCAAGAATTATGATGCCTATATAAATATTGTCACTAAATTAGTGAATTAATTGCTAAAGCTTTCCAATAAAGTATCTCTAGTACTTTTGTCTCTTTTTACATTTTTTTATTGAGATGAGTCTCTTTCTATATTTAGTTAACATTAAAAATCGTTATATATAAGTGTGCGTGTGTTTGCTTAGCGGTAGAGTGATTAATGCCTGAGATGAAAGGTCTCGAGTTCGAGTCCACTATGACACGATCTTTAAATTTCATTGCTAATTAATAAAAAAAATGACTTATAAAATCTTTACTTTAATTATATCAATATAAAAAGCTTAACCTAATTACATTAATTATTATATTTCCTACTAAGTAGTACTCCCTCCTATTCAAAATATAAGTCTTTTTAGAGTTGTGCACACAAATTAAGGAAATTTATTTTTATCAAATTTAACCTTGATAAATTATGAATTGAAATTAGTGAATAGTGAAAATGTGAGTTTGGAGGTGAGTTAATTAGGATAATTGTGGATTTTGAAGGTGAAAAAAATGCTAGAATGACATATATTTTGCAAAAGTTATAAAAGCCTAAAAAGTACATTTTGAATAGGAGAGAGTAATATATATAACATAAATTATATTATCTTGAAACTCTTTTTCATTAAAAGCATTCCTAGATTAAAGAAAAACTCTTTTCTGACACCTTCATGCAAGTGTAATTAATTCTTATGACTTACATATATATACTTTTCAGAAGAGTTAATCATGTTGACTAGTCAATATAGATAGTGGAAACTAATAGTTGGCCACCAACTTTATTTATAGAAATTCTGGCCAACTTTGAGGATTCTGGACAAAATTACCCTTAATAATCTTGACAAATATGCTACAGACGGACACCACCATTTTCAGAATTCATTTTTCAGATTAAAAAATTCTCTCTTTCATCTCCATCCTTCTTCTCCATTCCGTCGAGCCGTCTACAACTTCTGGCGCCATCTGCATCTTCTGTCGTCGTCTTTCTTACAAAGTCACGATGTCTATAACTTTCGGATCTGCTTCGTCTCACCCATTCAGATCTACAGCTTCTGTCATTTCATCCAACCATCGCGCCATCTCACCCTTTCAGATCTGCCACCATCTATCATGAAAATTTGTAGATCTCCATCTGAAAATTTATTCTTTGATGGTGTATTGTAGGTTGTTGGTTTTATGGTTGTAATGTAGCTTTGATTGTAATAATGTATCTTGTATTTTGGAAATTTGCTTGTTTGATAGTTGTATTGTAGGTTGATGGTTTTTAATCTAAGATATCAGCTTTGAATTTAGTGTATTAATTTTAATTGAGTTTTCTAGATCTAGTCTGTCATGTTCTTGTCGTATTTTCCAAATCTTGATGTCATCTTCTTGCATATGTGTTGTCACTGCGCATCGCGTCTTGGCACACCTTGTACGAATGCAACATATTCGTACCAGGTGTGCCAAGGCATACCGCGCCTAGACTTGGAACACCTGGTACGAATACACACCATTCGTACTAGGTGTGCCAAGTCTAGGCGCGGTATGCCTTGGCACACTTGGTACGAATAAGTACGAATGCAACATATTCGTAACAGGTGTGCCAAGGCATACCGCGCCTAGACTTGGCACACCTGGTACGGATACAGACCATTCATACTAGGTGTGCCAAGTCTAAGCGCGGTATGCCTTGGCATACCTGGTACGAATACGTTGCATTAGTACCAGGTGTGCCAAGGCATACCGGAATGCGGTTGACCAAAGACGAATACCATCCAGGACATTAGATCTGGAATGTGACGCCATGAATTCCGGAGAGAAAGTTATGAAATAAGGTAACGGGATCTGGAAGAATCTGGTGCGGCGGCAGATCTAGAAGAATCTGGTGCGACGGCAGATCTGGAATATGGCCGGCAGAATGTGAAAGTTCAAGGCGGCGCGGCGGACTGGACTGGAAGTACGAAGGCGGTGCGGCGGAAGGGAATGGAAGTACGACGACGCGGCGGCGACGGCAAAATGAAAGTACGACTGCGACAACGGAAGAAATGGAGAAAAATAGAATTTCTAGAGAGAGAATATTTTGCAGAAACAGAGAATCTGAAATTTGAAAAATGAAAAATGAAATTGGTAGATGGATGTTTAATAGTGGTTCCAAAGGCAAATTGGTCTAAATTTTCAAAAATTTGCCAAAATTTCTACAAATAAAGTTGGTGGTCAACTATTAATTTCCACTATCTATATTGATTATCCCAAATTTTGTTTCTTTTCAGAAAGTGAAGTTAAATTCCAATTATTTTCTATTAAAATAATTTTTCATTATATTTTTATTACTTTTATTATTTTTTTGGTTGTGTCGTTTGGAATATATAAAGAACATGTGTCAGTCAGTAAACGTCAAGTCTAACTTTGCACAATCAATTACACTCACTATATGATTGAGACGAATTCCACAAATACAAATACTATCAAATCAGGTCCAATCGAGTGAAATGAATTTAATTTGATTGATATGATGTTGATATTTTCTAATATTCTCGAATCAATCAAACATAACCGATCATAAATTTCCAAATGAATGGACTGTGTTGTGTGCAACATCGAAATTCACATATATATAGTTAGTGTATTTTAAATAAATTAATTAACCTAAATATTTAGTTTTTGTTTCATGTTATCTTGGTAGTACTTTTAACTTGACATAGATCAATAGCACTTAATAACGGAGGATTCTGAATCTTCATCACGACGTTGCCTACGTAAATGCGCCAATATATTCATTGTATATATATTCCTATTTCTTTATTATAATTCGGTATTTTAAATTCTATTGTTTTCGTAAGTGTATGCGTTAATATTGTATTTGTATAAAAGATTCTAAGATGGAATTAGAGTTTGTTTTCTTTTGCTAAAACCGTTTATTGGTGGGGCCTTCTTGATTCAAAAATATTGTTGTTTTTTTTATTCTATTTAATTAAAGATTTTCTGTATTTCAAAAAAGTTTGGGATTGCAAATCCTTTTATGTTTTGGATTGTATCGGCTGATTTATGAACTTTACTGTACTTCTGGGTGAATTTAAAATTTAATTTCACTTTCTTCAAAAAATTTTAACTTGGGAAAAGAAAACGGTGGAATTTGAACCATAAACCTAACTGCTTACATATTAAAGCCTGCACAGCATGTAATTGGGACTCAACTTCTTCAATTCAAAATCCTCAATCATGAATACACATGAAGGTATCTAAGTCTAAAATCAATGATTAATTATTGAATTCTAGTAGGTGATTTGATTTATATATGATCTATGAAATGTCAAATCCATCAAGACAGACAGGACATGTTGATGACCTTTAATAAATTTTCGAATATATCAAATTTATTTGAGAAAAACAATTTATATATCATGTCGGCTCCATGTATTACTACAACAATATGTTCAAATAATAGCATTTATAAGTCTCACAATTCTTTTAAAAATTATGACACTAATATAAAATTTCGATATTTTGTGATGAGTAACTATTATATATGTACATATATTGCAAAAATAATAAATTTGGTGCAATTTCTACGTACCTTTCTACATTAAATCACTCAAGCGATGCACTAACTTTATTGTGGATGAGTCCAATATCAAATTAGGTATTCAATGGTTGAGATAAGGGATCGGAATATCCAATATATTATGCTCCGCCATTGAGTATATATTTCCATCTCATGAAAATAATCATCCTTTCATTTTTATACAAATTTTAAAATTATATTCCTTCCGTCCACAAATGTATAGCATTAAGGCCATTTTCGTCCGTCTACTAAATATATAGCACATTCATTTTTGGACATAAGTCTACCTACTTTCTTATATTTTATATATCTCACAATAATTCAAAAGTGATGGATTCCTTCCTTTCTCCATTCAACAAACAATCTACCAAATATTTCTTAATATGTGCAACTAAAGTTATGCTATATATTAATTTCGTGGATGAATGGAGTATTTAATTTTCTTGAAATATATATTTTTATTCAATTGTTTAATTTTGCCTCTATTTATTACTTCATACATCATTTTTTACTAATAATATTGAATAAAGTTATATTAGTAAAATAATATTATGATTTAATTCTAATTAATAAAATGAACTATATTTTTGGAACATTATAAAAAAAAAGATTAGCTTTGTGGGACGGAGGAGTATATTATTATGCTTAAAGTTACGGTACCCTTTCTTTCAGCCAATTCTAGGTCTTTTTATCTCTGACTTATAATTGCGGATTATCGATCCAATTATTTCAATTTTTTTTTTTCTTCCTCTTCTTTAAAGTAAACCTTCCTCAGAACTAAAAACAATTTCACAGATAAATGAATTAAAGCAAAGGGAGTTTCAGAAATAATGTAAGGACAAAAGGCTGTACATAAATGAAAAGATATCTGTCTTCAGCTTTCACTGACAATTACGTATCTGTGCGTGTCTGATCGATCAGTCAAATCACAAGAAAAAAAATGAAATATTTAACACCCATTTTAATTGCAGTATTTTTGTTATTTACTGTTGCTTTCCTATAAGAGCATGTACAATGGGATCCCACCCTTTATTATTAATATTTTGTGCACTTTAAGTGGAATCTTAATAATTGAGAGATCGAGCTCAAAATTATCTACAATGACATCGGTCTCTCATTCCGGTCTCCCACCCCGATCTCTCATTATTTAATTGTATTTTATTTTTATTATGTTTTATATTTATTTGAATAATAAGAATAATTATAATTAAAATATCATATTATATTGAAACATTGGAAAATTACAATACAATAAATAAAAATACAGTAATATTAAAATTTAGCTAGAGCTAGTTGAGTGGACCGAAACGTATCCAAATTTCCTCAATTAAATCGTTTTCAAGACGTTCGTAGGCTCTCGCATCGTGAAGGCGCTCTTGTCTCTCAGTATATGTTCTAAACGCGTATGAACAGATTCTGCTCATGCGAAACCGGCGGCGAAATACATTTTCGCCCCACGTCGGATTTTTAACAAAATAATCGCCCATATGGCGTTCGCCGGCCCCTCACGATCTCGGTGCACATACACCCTTACTAGAATTGAACTCCGTTGAGTTTCGCTCTCCTCAAAACTTTTTTGTACTATTTCAACGGCTTGCTGCGCCAGCTCTATTGCCCTATCAACGCGCTTCTGCTCTTCATCGAGATTGAAAAAACTTCCGGACCAAGACATTTTATTGCTAATTGAAAATATGTTGAGGATATTGAGATAGAATAAGTATTTAAGATGAGTGAATAGAGTAGAAGATGAGTGAAATGGATTGAAATGAGATGCAGTATTTATAGAAGGAAAAATGAGAGTAGTCGTTGGTTGCATTCTAGCCGTTGCTTTCATTTTTTTCTTTTCTGTTTTGTTTTTGTTTTTTAAATCTGTAGACAAATAAAGTGGGATGGAAGATTACTACAAAATATGTAATATATAAGTTAAGTAGAAATAGATTTTGTATAGTATGCAGTACATTAACTTACAATTTAGATTACAAATATTGATAATTAGTAATAACATATAGCTAAATTAAACTAAATAAAATAAAATAAAATCATATATTCCATCCGTCCATTAAGAGTGTAGTAATAATTTAATTTTGGTACGTCCATAAAGAGTGTACAATTTCTATTTTAGTACATGATCTTACACTCCCTTATATTTTAAACCTCATACAAATTCAAAATGATGAATATATTTCTCTACTCAAATACTTCATCCATCGCTGAAAATTGTGATCTTATTAATATATTCGTCTGTCCCTAAAAAATGTGGTCTTTCCTTTTTATACATAACCCACATAATTCCTTATATTTTAAACCTCACAACAAATTAAAGAGGTGAGCCCCTTTTTTCACTCAACAAATATTTACCAAACATTTTTTAAAACTCGTATAACATAAATTACACCATAATTTTAAGGGACGAAATGAATAACATTTACATCATTTTTGTTAAAACCCGTGCCACCAAAAATGTGCCACACTCTTAGTGAACGAAGGTAGTACTATTTTTTCATACATAGAAATTAATAGTAACCATCACTTTCTAAGCAATATATTGTCGAAGGCTTCATAACTTCCAACTAGCTATGGTAATTGGACCAATTTTTCATAAATAACTTAAGTCGATTATATTTATGATTTTAGTAATTAAAAATTGTGCTATGAACAGGATCAGCTATAACCATATTGTAAGAGTTTTTATATAGTAATATCTTGCTATACTTTTCTTTTCTTTTTTTATCTTCATTTATATATATACACTCGAATAATCGAATTAGCCTTTTTTTCTCGATTGTCTTCAAAAAGAAGATTCTTACATAATTAATAATACATTCATTTAATTAATCGAATACGTACTAATGTATAGGAAATCCACTAGACATGCATGATCATTAGATCAAGATCCTTGACAAAAATGGAATGTCATATTCTCCAATATAGAAATTTGAAGGTCCTAAATTTATATGGTAAGGCGACATTTAATAATTTTAAATTTGTGTGAAACGATCTAACGGAGATATGAATCAAAGATTCAAATCTAAACTCATAATATATTAAATGACATATTTATAATTCTTATATAAATAATATGTGTGCGCGCTTGATTGTGAGTTGGTGCATTTTTCTTCGTTTCCAAGGAATTTTTGCTCGTTTCAAATGCATGGTTATATGCAATATGTTCTAGTGTGTGTGGGGGTGGGTCGCTAGCGTCAAGGAGGTTGTTTGCTACGCGTTTTTATTATTATTATTATTATTACTATTATTATGAGGATGAATTTGTAGTGCTGCTGTAATTTTCAGAAGTTGATGGGTGGACTTTTGAGAATTAGATAGAGTCCAAATACCTTTCTGCATTTTTAAAAATTTGGGAAATCTTGTCATAATTCAACTTGGCCTTATTGACGAGAGTACAAAGTTTTTTTAGGCCAGTAAGTATAGGCGTTTTGCGAATTTAGGACAATCTTTTGCGGGCTTGCAATTTTAGGACAAAGTTTCCAAAATTAAGCATCTGCAGGCCAAAAAAAGCCCGATCGGACTAAATCGCACGTGTTTTGCACATGATCGTACTTTTCTCGGCCCGGTGCTGATTTGGCTTCCAACCAAATGCCACATCATGTGCCATCTCATTTTTCTCCAAAAAAATAATAATAATAAAATTAAAACGAAAACAGCTCACGCAATTAACCCCCAAATCGCCGCCACCTCCGACAACCACCACCACCACACAGCCAACCACCACCATCGCTGCCACCTCCGACAACCACCTCTGCCTCTGGATGACTCTTCTAATCCTCCTCATCGCCGCCGTCGCAGGCGGTGTATTTTACGTTATCTACCGCCCGCACCGGCCATCGTTCTCCGTCACCTCGCTCCAGCTCTCCAGATTTAAGCTCACCGACACCGCCGTCACCTCCACCTTCAACGTCACGCTCAACGCGCGAAACCGCAACAGCGAAACCACGTTATTCTACGATCAAACTTCTGTCAGAATTCTCTCCGGCGGCATCGACATCGGCGACGGATCGTTCCCAGCGTTCACGCACGCCAAGAGAAACGTGACAACGCTTAAATCCACACTATCTCGAGCTCGAGCTCGAACGCTCCGACACGACGGCGCCGAAATCTAGTGTGAAGAGCAGGAATCTGCCTCTTGAGATACAGCTGGATACGAAGGTGAAGGTCAAAATTGGGAAAATCGAAACGAAGAAGCTGGAAATTAGGGCTACGTGCAAGGGAATTAAAATCGCAATCCCGACGGGCAAAACGGTAGGTGGGGAGTTGGTGATGGTGAGGAAGATAGCGTAGAGAGAGGGAAAATGAGGGGTAGGAGGTGGTCGCCGGCAGAGGTGGGGAGGCGGTGGTGGTGGTTGGCGTTGGGTGAGAGAGGGGGAGACGTAGGTGGGGAGAGAGAAAGAGAGGAGAGAGGAAAGCTTTTTCAATTTTTTTTTTCATTTTCTTTATTTTTTATTCATTTTTGTTTGACTCATTAGCTTAGGTGGAAGCCAACTCATCAACGGGCCGAAAAAAGTACCGTCACGTGCAAAACACGTGCGATTTAGCCCGATCGGGCTTTTTTTGGCCTGTGAATGCTTAATTTTTAAAACTTTGTCCTAAAATTGCAAGCCGCAAAAGATTGTCCTATTTTCGCAAACCGCCTATAGTTAGTGGCCTAAAAAAACTCTGTACTCTTATCGACGAGCTATATCAGTCTTCTGATATTTTTGATAAAATATCGATAGTGGAGGATTTTAAAGGACGTTGTTGATAGTTCAAGATTTTTATTATAAAGTGATAATAGTCTTAGAATAAGATGGGTATTTAATTATCCATAAATTCATAATAATATCGACGATAGAATTATGTTGACCCTGCGAACTTGCATCAATAACTCGTCAGTACATACCAATTCATAGGTCAATTTAATCGATTTAATTCAAGGTATAGTAGGGCGCTCAAATTATGCGATGTGATTGAGGACAATATATAATATACTGATGACAGATATATATAGTACTAGGAAAACAATATCTAACTATATACTCCATCATTCTTTCTAAACCATTATATAGTCTATCATGCATTAATTTTTCGAGAATATTCTATCATTATATATATATATATATATATATATATATATATATATATTAGTTAATTTAAAATATAACTGATGATTCTAAATATAATGATGATGTATTAAGTTGTTTAATTTAATTAGTTAGGGTCAAATTAAACTGCACCCCTCTCCCCATTCCAAAGAAGGGGGAAAAAAACCGCAAAAATGACTTTTAATTAACAAATGGAGCACTTAAAATTTTGAGGTCGACTTTTGCCAGAGTAATTAGTCAACATATCTTATATTATATATATTATATATATATATAGGGAGATGATCATATAGGAACTCATCTTTATATGAGTCCGTATGAACTATGCATTTTTATCACACAAGTTAATGCACAAATTGCATTATTTTAATGCATAAACATATGTTTTGATTTAAGAATCGAGCGAGGGAGCCGAAGGCCTCAGAGCGAGCTAAAGGACATTAATGTTGCCACAATTATTATTTATAAATTAAAATCGGAGACGAAGGCGGAGACGAAAAAAAAGTTGTTTTGCTATATTTGTGCATTGAAGTACTACATTTTGTGCATTTCCGAAGTCATAAAAATGCATGGTTCCTACGGACTCATATAAGATTGAGTTCCTACCAGATCCACACCTTATATATATATATAGGGAAGAGATCATATGTAAAAGTTTTTTCCCGTTAAAAATAAGAAGCGATCTAGACCATTGATATTTGTAGATCTACGGTTGTCATTGACCGTTGCATTATAATTGAATATGGAATGTATTATTGTAACAGTGCACTGTAGTAAATCAAAAATGCATTATTATGCCAGTTCATTGTAATAATACATAAAATACATTATTCTAATACATAAAATGCATTATTAATATTATTATTTACGAGAAAAGTATTTTGTATGTGAACCAACCCCTATATATATATATATATATATAGGAGATGGATCATATAAGGATGCATCTTAACCTAAGAAATAGGAATAGATCTCCACCATAGATCTGACCCGGATCAACAGGTCAGATGCACCACACTATGTAATGAGATGCACCACTAAGTGTATTGGGATGCACCATTTTTTAATTTTTTTAATATTCTTTTTCACTATTTTTATTTTTTTAAAGTTTTTTATTTTTCTTTTATTTTTTTCAAGAGTCAGGCGAGGAGAGCCGAAGGCCTCGGAGCGAGCTAAAAAATATTAATGTTGCCACAATCATTATCTAAAAATTAAAATCGGAGCCGAAGGCAGAGACAAAAAAAAAGAAAAAAGAAATTCGTAAAAGTCAATGAGATGCACCACATAGTGTATGAGATAAACCTCCATGTATTATGAGATGCACCACTGCTGTAAACGAGCCGAGTCGAGCCGAGTATTGGTCTGCTCAAACTCGACTCGATTAAATATTCGCTTGCTCGAGCTCGAGTTGAGTTTCTACCATCGTGATCGAGCTCGACTCGATCCAAAATTAGCAAGCTCGAGTTCGACTCGTCAAATACTCGATAACGTGGTATTCGAGCTCGAGCTCGAGCTAGACTCGTCAAGAACTCGATTATATTTAAATTCAGCTCGATACATTTTAATCGAGCTCGAGCTCGCTTAAAGCTAATTTTTTTATTTTATGTACAAAACTTGATTATTAGACTCGCGAACAAGCTCGACTAAAACTCGATTTGTAGACTCGCAAACATACTCGATTGTAGGCTCGCGAACATGCTCGATTAAATATGAGCCGAGCATGTTCGCGAGCCTATCGAGTCGAGCAATACGATGCTCGAACTCGACTCGATAAACTTATCGAGCTCGATTTCATGCTCGAACTCGACTCGATTAGTTATCGAGTCGAGTGCCGAACGAGCTTTTTTTTAGTCGATCACCGAGTAGCTCACGAACGGCTTGACTCATTTACAGCCCTATGCACCACAATGCATTTTGAGATGCAGCGTATGTGTAATGAGATGCACCGCCATGTATAATGAGATGCATCACAATGTATAGATGCACCACACTGTGTAATGAGATGCAACACAATATGAAATGAGATGCACCACATAATGTATTGAGATGCACCACACTTTATTAAAAAAAACGAAAAAAAAATTGAAAATAAAAAAAATTGAAAAGTCAACAAGTTGATCTGGGTCCGACCCGGTTCAGATCTGGTCATCCATCTATTGTTGATGAAGGGTTGGGATTTATTCCTATATCTTACTTTAAGAGGCCTTCTCATACCAAAGTCTAAGACTTCTACCATCCAACCAACACTCTTAGTTATTCTTTATCTAACTTTATTTATTATTATAGTAACATTTAATCTATAATAGTATGCTCAAATTCTAAAAGTTTTGCATATTTTATTGAGAATATATACATATACTATATTTGTTATATATTATATTATTATTTTTATTTATTTATTTGTGAAATGGTTCGACCATGGTTGAACCAATTGAACCATAACCCGAAGGCCTCGCCGGTTCGGCCTCCGGTTCGGTTTTAAAAACATTGCCTAAGATGGATCATATAAGAATGCATGTTAACCTAGGGCTCCTTTGGTACAAAATATGGGATAAGACCTGATATGTTTGACTGAGATATCTTATAAATATAAAGAATTAATATTCCGTTTGGTATGATGTATTAAATTCTCTGCAACACATAGTAATTATTGTAATTTATTGCTATAATTAGTTGCAGTATTATTTATACCACCTCATAGGTAGTATACATAACAACAAAAATAAGTATTATTCATACGGGCCCGAATTTTATAAAGGGCCGTATACTTCATACCAAACAAGATATTAGGGTGTCATAGACATATTATACACCCTAATCACCCCTACCAAACGAGCCCCTAAGAAATAAGAATAAATCTTCATCATATATCTAGGTCAACGGATCAGACCCGGTCAACCTGTTGACTTTTCAATTTTTTTTTATTTTCAATTTTTTTTTTCTAATTTTTTTTAAGGGTCAGATGATATGCACCATCATGTGTAATGAGATGCACCACACTGTATAATGAGATGCACCACTAAGTATATTGGGATGCACCATTTTTTAATTTTTTAATATTCTTTTTCACTATTTTTAATTTTTATTTTTTTAAAAGTTTTTTTTGATTTTTTTGATTTTTTTTCAAGAGTCGAGCGAGGGGAGCCGAAGGCCTCGGAGCGAGCTAAAAAATATTAATATTGCCACAATTATTATCTATAAATTAAAATCGGAGCCGAAGGCGGAGACAAAAAAAATTAAAATTCGTAAAAGTCAATCAGACGCACCACATAGTGTATGAGATAAACCTCCATGAATTATGAGATGCACCACAATGCATTTTGAGATGCAGCCTATATGTAATGAGATGCACCACCATATATAATGAGATGCATCACAATGTGTAGATGCACCACACTGTGTAATGAGATGCACCACAACATGAAATGAGATGTAAGACACAGTGTATTGAGATGCACCACACTTTATAATTTTTTTTTTGAAAAGTCAACGGGTTGACCCGGTTTGACATGGGTCAGATCTGACTCTCCATCCCTTGTGGATCAAGGGTTGAGATTTATTCCTATTTATTACTTTAAAGGGTTTTTTCACTAGAACCACTATATATATATATATATATCGACAAATACAACTGTACAAAATGTACATATTTTATTTTTTTTTAAATAATAGACGTAGTTATATATGTATATACGAATAGTAAATTGGGAAGCGAGAAAAGAGGGGTGCTGCATGTACAAGGCCATGCTCTTAACTGCGAAAACAACAGGTGAATGAGAGAAAGCTAGTGAGCCCATGCACACGTCCTTTTCTCACTCCCCCCCCCCCCCCCACTTCTGCGGCATCTCTCTCTCTCTCTCATCCATTGGGAATGCCGACCATATTTACATCCATATGTATGGATACAATAATACAATCCACGAATCGTGCTTAAAATTCGGATATATATGTTGGAATTGGATCAAATAAAATTAAGTTCGAGCGTGTTAATTATGAATCAAATTGAATAATTTATTATAGATTAATATCGAACATAATTAAATTTTTAAATAATAGTAATGCGTGACACTATAATGATACTATATTAAAATAAATGAAGTATATTAAATAATATCCAGAAATATATACGTATGCCATGTATTATTATATATAAATAATATTCACTTTATATATACTACAAATGATCTACACATTAAACTATGTTTCAACTAGACTTAAATATGTCCTTCCACAAATATTATAATGTATAATAGTAATAATATTCACATACATTTTTTCTAAGACACTCGATCAAAAATATGGATAATATGGGCAATGACCACACAGCTTCATATTTTTTCTAAGGCTATACTCAACGGCGATCACCACATTGTGATCGCGGCTTCAGCTATAGCGGAGGAGAGAGGAACAGCCCCGCTGCCGATCGATCGCGGCGATCGCATTTGTGATCGCAGTGCGGGGCTGAGGCGGAGGGAGAGGGGGGAGGACAGGGGCAACGTGGCAGCGGTTAATTGGGGGAATGAATCCTTCTATATATATATATATATTAAAATCAATCCTTTAATATTTATTTGTTTGAGTTTATGGATATGCAGAGGGATGAGGAAGAAGAAGGTGCAGGCTTTTTTTTGTGTGTTGCAGACGCGAGAGGGAAGAGAAAGTCGACTTATTTTTTTTAGTAACTAGTACTACACCCGTGCGATGCACGGAGTAAGTTGAATTTTGAATTTTTTTTTGTTAAACAATATAAATATAAGTAAGGAATATATATATATATATATATATATATATAAAGAAAAGTATCAAACAATATAAATTAAAATTTCGTTCAAAATTCATATATGTATAAAATTTGAAAATTTTCCTTGTAAACAATGTTCGTTGTACATGCACTGCTCTTATTCTCTTTATCGCATATCAGTATCTTCAAACCATTTCGACTCCGTACCCTCGATACAGAGACGTATAGTTGACCATATAAAAATAATACTTGGACTTTGTAAACGATTCCGCTGTATGTATAGAATATCATCTAAAAGATTCTTCCAACACTTTTCCCAAACAATCTCCGATATGTTCATTGAATTAGCAAATAGTAGATTTGCAAACATATGTCTCAAAGAATGTGTCCTCCAATGACTTGCCTTTATAATGTCGTCGATGTATTCTCTATCATCGTCTAACAAACCCTCTTACTGTTTGCCAAATTTTTGTATAATGGTTTCATCCCATTACTGTTTTACATTTTGTTGGACCATAACTTCAATTTGTATATTCTGATTTAAAAATACTGAATACACAATAATCCCGATGTAAAATCAATACAAACCAATGAAACAGCTACTATAGAGTGTGAATCTAAACTTTCTTAAATGTTCCATTTCCAAGTTTTCCTATTTCCGATAATGGAGTTCCTTCTTGGCTGCAGAGAACTCCAGTTCTAATTGCTGAAAGTATTTTCATAATATTAATTAAAAATATGATTTATCATCTAGATATTTTTTAGAACGTTACTCATGAATCATGATAACTTTAATTTTTAGTATTATTGCGAATGCGTTAGTTAGTAACACTGCATATTTGTATTGTAATTATAGTTATTGTATTATAATTCATTCTCTATGTGTCTATTTTCAATAGACATATATATTTTAAATCTATATGTATTTATATATACACATAAATCAATCGATATATATTGTTTTCTTTTTTGAGATAGTCGTACTGGATATAAAGACATGTTTTTAATCAGTAGGAAAATTGTGAATAGTTAGTTGGTTCCAATTTTTTTTAATAGATCAGCAAATTAAAATTTGCAAAAAAATTAGAGTTAGCATCTAACAATATTATATAATACTTGTACATGTATACAACTCAAACCTTAAAATTCATATTATGTATATCAAATCCCCATTATGAACGTGTGAAGTAAGAATAATTTCACCCATTATGGTTCATTATCATTGATTAATTTTCCATCCGTTGGACGGCACGGCAATCAAATGTTTATTAATGCAAATATCACACACAATTAAATGTAAATATTAGAAACATACTTTAATATAAATTTATTTAGCTCTCGAACATGTATATATAAAATGTAATTATATGTTTTTATAAAGTTGCTAATTAATAACACAAAACATGTTGAATTTTATATTTTACACACGAAAATGAAAATTTATTACCCTCATTTGTGTGTATGACAATACAGAAATTGTCATTTGGAATAAAAGAACATCATTTTGTGTTAAAAGTGTTATATATTGATACATTTAAATAGATAGCTATCAAAAGGAAAATAGTCAATTTTTACACGAACAATATAACAAACACTTTAACCAATAACCTTAAATATAAGAAAATGAAACCTATTATAAAATTAAAAAAATAAACAGCCACATATTCCCACAGACATAAAAAAATTATATTTTAATATATATATATATATATATATACATTACAAATAAAAAGTAAAAAATAAAAAATACAAGTAGTGCAACTCAGTGAAAGAAATGGTTGACAATCTAATAAGACTTAAATATATATATTTAGAGCGATTACATGATTACTTTTGTAAATAGAAAATTATGAAACAACATTCAATAAATTTCAATATTGTATAACAAATTTATGATTTTAATAAATTTAGAATCATACAAACACTAAAGTGTGAGTTGATCTAATTACATTGGTAGTAACATCGATCATATTATTCTCTAAAGAGACAAATACATGCTTATATATAATAGGGATAGATTTCTATGGATGTTACTGTAATCCTTAACAAAAAATTTGATGAAGTTGTCGCTTCCAAATCTGATCATTGATGCTTAGGAGATATGATCTTTCTCCAAGATGGCGTTTCTGCAAAGAGTTGATGTGCGCGTTGTTTATTTAAAAACTTTACATCAAATGCTCTTTGTGCGGTAATCTCTTTCTTATCAATCATGCTTCCTCTAATCGGAAAAGTCGGAATGAAATAGTACAAAGAATATGAATTGTGAATGAAATCGTTTGCAAAATTCTAGAATTTATAGGTAAAAAATAGTATAAAAATGGAAAATTTATTATTATAATTAAATTTTTTCCCACAAATTATGCCTTTGTAACTTCCAAATATTAATTAGTTGATTGGTAAATATTAATAAACAATTAAGATAATAACAATTAAATAAATTATTTTCAAAAACGGAATAATTGTAATTGAAAATGAAAGTTACTATAAACGGCAAGCCGGACTTGCTTTTATATATTATAAGATTATTTAATCTATTATCTATAATGAACTAATTGAAAACGGATGATTTATATATATTATATAGATTATAGGAAGATTTGAGGCTTGAAATGAGCTTATTTTAATTTTTTTCGTACGAAATATATATACGTCTAAGTTGATAGACATATTTTGTATTAATCATCTGGAAATTGATAAAGTTTTTAGTTAATATAGAATGATTTAATTATTTTGATATTGCCAATTTTTCGGTTCAATCTGTGCAGTATTAATGCCAATATACTTGCCATTACATTTATGTGGAATGAAGTCATCAATGATTGATGCAGCACCTATCTTCAAAATTGAAATTAATTATTTAATCTTTTATGTATAATGAACTAATTGAAAACGGATGATTTATATAGATTATAGGAAGATTTGAGGCTTGAAATGAGCTTATTTTATTTTTTTTTCGTACGAAATATATATACGTCTGAGTTGATAGACATATTTTGTAATCCTCTGGAAATTGATAAAGTTTTTAGTTTATCTATAAAGATTTAAATATGATATTGCCAATTTAGGTGAGCGTAAATATATGTGAATCAGTAATTAATACCAATATTTAAAAAATATATATATATTTTAGAATAGTACAAAAACAACACATATATATGACGTATCTGTCATTATTCAGTAAAATACGTTTAATGTACTGTCAAAAACTTAAAATATATTAAAAGGAGATCTAATTATACACACTGTCATACAAATTATAATTACGTGTATAACCACAACTAATATTATGCAAAAAATTAATTAGATGATTGGAAATGTAAATGCACAATTATTATATAACATTTAATATATAATTTCTAGAAATGGAATATTGAAAACAAATTAAAAAAAACTGAAAAATGAACTTTCTAAAAATAGCACAAGCTTGCTATTATAGTTTATATAGATTGAGGCGCCTTTTTATTAATTAAGGATGGACTTCTAATTTATTAGATGGTGGGATAGTAATTATTTAATAAATTGGCCTTAGTTTTTGATATATATGTTTTATTTTTATGTTATTCAAATAATATTAATAAATTTTCATTTTAAAAAATAATTGTTATTGATATTTTGAAATAAAAAAAATGTAAAATGAAAAAGGAAAAGAAAAAGAAAAAGGGAGAGATCACCATGTTTGGTGATCTCCATTGTTTAAAAAATGAAGGGATCACCAATAGAGGTGGCCAAAAAAACCGGAACCGAACCGAAACCGGCGGTTCAGTAACCGGAACCGAACAGTCGGTTCCGGTTTGGAACCGAGAACCGCATCGACGGCAGTTCGGTTTAGGTTCCAAAGTTGCGGAACCGAAACCGCCGGTTCCTCATTTTTTTATGTTTTTATCTATATTTATGTTACAATTCATATTTATTTCACCTAAATGTTACGTTAGAATGCATAAAATTACAATTAAACAAGAAAAAGTAGCAAAAAATGAAAAAAAAAATACAAAAATTAAATACCAAAATATGCGGTTCCGATTTGGAACCGCCGGAACCGAACTGAATCATGCGGTTCCGGTTTGGAACCGAAACCGAAGTGGTCAACAGTTCTGTTCCAATTCCCTTGAAGTGGAACCGAGAACCGCCGGTTCGGTTTCAGTTCCGGAACCGAACCGAACCGCGGCCACCTTTAATCACCATGATCATACTTTTAATATAAAAAAATGAAGAGATCACCATGTTGGTGATCTCCATTGTGTAAGGCCCAAGACACTGGATCAAGATTAATATGGGCAATGACCACACAACTGCATATTGTTTTTTAGAATAAAGAATATTTAGAATAATATTTTTTTTTCTTTCTAATTTTAGACCTTCCTCATGATTTTTTTCCGCACCCTTGTATTTCTATATTTATTGTCATTCCTTTATTGGGATTTCTTATATGAGTACTCTTTTTGTCATGTGATATTTTTCCTTTTGGATTTTCGTGACATGGATTTTAACGAAGTTCGACCTATGAGGGATTGATCTGTGATCTTCCGGGTTTAGATTTTCTTCTCTTCTTTTATTTATAAAATCTTATTTAACTTTCCCTTAACACTATATATATTTTTTATTTTTGTTTTTTGCATACCGAATTATATATTTTACCACCTCGGGAAACAAGATGCTCTAGTATGTTGTTCTTATATTCCTTTGGGCCTTTGGCATTCCCATTTTATATTTTAACTACTATTTTAGTCATATTTCAGCTAGAAATTAGATCATGTTCCAAATACATTATTGGCCCTTCTTTCACACTTAAATTAATAACACTAGGTCTATTTAATTTTAAGAAATTATATCAATCATTCCAAGCTTTATCACCATGGAACTAGTGGTTCCCATAGTTATATCCCCTTTGATCACATTCGTATCACACTAATAAAATTAATAATTTAATAATACTTATTTATATATTTTAATTAACATTTATTACTAAAAAATGAAGCTTAAAAATTATACACCCTATTTATGAAATGATAAATTATTAACTAAACAACATGAAATTAAATACTTAAAAATAGTTATATTCCCTATTTGAGCACAATCAATCTTAATTAACAATTACATAATTAAACTAAGATACATTAAATTAAAATTGAAGAAAAATGGAAGAAAATTTAACAATATTAAAAGTAAGATGGAACACCAAAACATGAAATAGAGGATACCAAATGTCAAACCAACCTTGAAATTGTTGTCACATGTATTTAGAAAATACAAGAATTGCCTAAAATATATTAATATAATTAAAAAATATATTACATCGATGACAATGGATTAATATACATCCATTAATTAAGCATCTCCCAAACCCATTTATAATTTATTTATTCGTATTCATCTCACAACTGATGAAGGAGCAACTTTAATACTCGATCTAGTCTCAGATCCGTATAATAATACCCACTAATTATTTTAAATCCGTTTGAAATATATTTAATGCTATGATCAAATTTATCATAAGAGGGCGTATTTACTTTGGTTATAAATTTGTCATTGAAAATGAAGGATAAAAATAAATAGGAAAATATTATCATTTCCATCCTTTTTTATCAAATGTTTACTTAGGTGGAAAAGAAAATTATATCACATGCCCCCATCCCCTCCCCATTTTTATGCTATTTTTCTCATGGAAAAATATTATCACACTTATCCTCCATGTTAATATTTTTTACAATTGAAGTGAAAAGATAAGAAAAAGACTGTCCAAAAAAATTATCCATCATGCCCAAATAAAACTAATTAATAGAATTTGGTGTAGATATATCCGTATAAACTCAACCCATTATCATTTCTAATATAAATCTAATGGGTAATGCTATTCGGTCACACTGTGTCCAGCCACACAACGGTTTTCTGTATAAAATCAGACTGATATAATTAATAAGCGGTTCATTAAAAAGATTGAATAATATTGTGACTATAGGACCCAAATATTATTTTGGATCTAAAATTAAGGAGATTATCCGCCAGTAAGATGTCCCTCCTCATTTTCCCTACTCCTCTATATTTTATTCACAAAAATTTTAAGATTTAGATCAAAATACTCCAGAGCCATTAATAGTTTTTTGTTTTCTATAAAATTATTTGTTTCCTTTTCATCTCTACATCATTCAAAATCAAGCAAACATTTCTATTTTGAGAAAAATCTGACAATTAATATTTTAATTAATCTTGGTCTTCTTAAGAACAGATAATTATATTCATTTTAAAAAATCTTATATTTCTCATGAGATATATAACTTAAAGTGATATAAAATACTATATTTTTCCTTTTTCTTTCGTTATGATTAATCAACTTATAGTAGAATAATAAGAATAGTGAAATTTATATTAGCAAAATTCAGACTAAAAGTTAATTATAAAAATATTAGTGAATTTATAAATATGATTTATTGTTCAACACATAATTTTTGTTTTAAATATTTTTATTTGTCCATTTAAATCTTGGATGGTACTTTCACAATCAACTAAGGCAAAAGTAATAAAATTGCAACTTTCATACTACTATGAGTTTGCAACTCTGATTCGGCTAGGATTAATCCGTTTGTAGATGAAATAATGAATAAGTTTTTACTATTTTAATATTGTGTATAAGTTATTTGTTGGGAAAATTATAAAGTTTTGATTTAATACCAAAACCCAACTTATTCTCCAACCGAATAGATGATCGCTTCATCCTAAGTAGTGTTTTCCAGCTCACCTGTTTGAGCTCTAGATTTTCTAGGTTTACAGGTTCAGGAAGCAGAAGACAGCAGACGATCCAGTTGTGCATACAGCATGAAGCAGAAGACAGCAGACGATCCAAATGTCTACGGCAGAGTCAACCTTCACCGAGTCTTTCAACGAGCATGATCAAGCCGAAGAGAATTCGAGCCGAGTTCAAAACACGGTGTCCAAATATGCGAACAAAAGGAACTAACTCTGAAGACATCACTTCAAGTCAGTTTGCCCAATCCAGCTCAGAATTCAGAAGCCAACTCCAAAGGCAGAAGATCCCGACGTCAGAGGAAGTCAACATGCCTCGACCAATGAGGGATTGCCAAATCAGCATCCTAGACTTCAGGACCTAGGATGTGACACAAATGAAGACAGGTGCAGATTCGTCCAACGGCAGATATCGAATTTAAGGAGAATAGGTAAGATTCAAACGGCTCCTCCAACGGCTAGTCTTGAATCTCTACCGATATAAACCCGTCTTCAACCTCAGGATCAAATACGAAAAACTCTCTACAAGCTTTCATTCTCTGAAATCCTCAATCTTTCAAAAGCTCTCTAGCAGTTCTACATAGTTCAAAGAACACTTTATCTTAAAGTATTTCTAGTTCAGAAACTGCTTAGTTTTTCGTCTGATCCCTAGGCCAAAATCTTTGTATATCTTAAGCCTAGATTTCGAACGAGTTCATCATACTCTAAAATTCTTAATTGTAAGAACTCGTTCACAGTTGGAACCCCAAACCAAACTCCTCTTTACCTAGAAGGTTAGGTCAAGGTAACGCTTGCTTGAAGCGGGAAATTCAAGTGTTTGTAAGGTTTTTTCAATACCCGTAAACTGAAAGGTTAGGCTTGACAGTGCCCGCAAACTGTTGGAACACAGCTCGGGTTAGAGTTGTGAAGTTACTTGGTACTTGGAAACCAAGTGGTAGTGAATTACCAGTGAACCTAGTCGTGGACATAGGAGGTGTTACTCCGAACCACGTAAAAATCTCGTGCTCTTTTCTTTCTCTTTAAATTCAGTTTTAGTACTAACTTTATCATCTCATTGCATATTTGATCTAAAACTGCATACACAACTGCTCTCCAAAGACAGCTGTGTCTTTCTGAAAGTTGCACAACTTGACTAAACTGAAAACAAAAAATTAATCTTTTCAAGCTGAGTTTTTCTAATTAACCGAGCTAAGTTTTCAAACCACCACTTTCCGCACTACCAGCTGAGTTATTTGTCCAGCTAACCCTCCTCAGCTGGATTAATAACTGAGCTCACCAACTCTGTTATTTAAACTAGAAAAAGTTTTCAGAAATCTATTTGGTGTATTCACCCCCCCTCTACACCAAATACCTAGCTCAGAGACCAACATTAAAGGATTTGATAATCACTTTAGGAAAACAAATATGAAATTATTATGAAGAGAATATGTTCATGTTGGGAAAATTATAAGGTTTTGATTTGATACCAAAACCCAACTGATTCTCCAACCAAATAGATGATCGCGTCAACCTAAATAGTGTTTTCCAGCTCGCCTGTTTGAGCTTTAGATTTTCTAAGTTTACAGGTTAAGGAAGCGGAAGACAGCAGTCGACCCAGCTGTATCTACAGCAGGAGTCAGGAAGCGGAAGACAACAGTCGACCCAGCTGGGTCTACAGCAGGAGTCAGGAAGCGGAAGACAGCAGTCGACCCAGCTGTGTTTGCAGCAGGAGTCAGCTAGCGGAAGACAGCAGGAGTTAACCTTCAGCTGAGTCCTCTAGCAGAGCATGATCAAGTTGAAGAGAATTCGAGCTGAGTTCAAAACACAGCCGGTCCAGCTGTACAGATCAAAGGGAACTAACTCTGAAGACATCACTTCAAGTCAGTTTGCCAAATCCAGCTCTGAATTCAAAAGCCAGCTCCAAAGGCAGAAGATCCCGGCGTCAGAGGAAGTCAACATGCCTCGACCAATGAGGGATTGCTGAATCAGCATCCTAGACTTCAGGACCTAGGATGTGACACAAATGAAGACAGGTGCAGATTCGCCCAACGGCAGATCTCGAATTTAAGAAGAGTAGGTAAGATTAAACAGCTCCTCCAACGGCTAGTCTTGAATCTCAACCTATATAAACCCGTCTTCAACCTCAGGATCAAATACGAAAAACTCTCTACAAGCTTTCATTATCTGAAATCATCATTCTTTCAAAAGCTCTCAAGCAGTTCTACATAGATCAAAGAACACTTTATCTTAAAGTGTTTCTAGTTCAGAAACTGCTTAGTTTTTCGTCTGATCCCTAGGCCAAAATCTTTGTATATCTTAAAGCCTAGATTTCGAACGAGTTCATCATACTCTAAAGTTCTTAATTATAAGAACTCGTTCACAGTTGGAACCCCAAACCAAACCCCTCTTTACCCAGAAAGGTTAGGTCAAGGTAACGCTTGCTTGAAGTGGAAAATTCAAGTGTGTAAGGTTTTTTCAGTACCCGTAAACTGAAAGGTTAGGCTTGACAGTGCCCGCAAACTGTTGGAACACAACTCGGGTTAGAGTTGTGAAGTTGCTTGGTACTTGGAAACCAAGTGGTAGTGGATTACCAGTAAACCTGGTCGTGGACGTAGGAGGTGTTACTCCGAACCACGTAAAAATCGGGTGCTCTTTACTGTCTCTTTAAATTCAGTTTTGTACTAACTCTTTCATAACATTACATATTTGATCAAAACTGCATACGCAGCTGCTCTCCAAAGACAGCTGTGTCTTTCTGAAAGTTGCACAACTTGACTAAGCTGAAAACATAAAGTTAATCTTTTCAAGCTGAGTTTTTCTAAGTAACCGAGCTAAGTTTTCAAACCACCACATTCCGCACCGCCAGCTGAGTTATTTACCCAGCTGACCCTACTCAGCTGGATCAATAACTGAGCTCACCAACTCTGTTATTTAACTTGAAAAAGTTTTCAGAAATCTATTTGGTGTATTCACCCCCCCCTCTATACCAAATACCTAGCTCAGGGACCATCAGTTCAAATTAATCAAATTTGAAAATAGCAAAGATATTCTCTCTCTTGAAAAAGAGGGAAAATGATAATTATGTAAAAACGTTCCATCATTAATTTAGAATTATTAATTAATTATATTTAATTGTTCGTATTTATCAGAATGCCACCATGTGGCTGACCACAATGTGACCGACCACAATGTGACCGAATAACTTTATTGAAAGAGTTAATTGTGTGGAATAGCTGATATAGATAGTAAAAAAAAAATTTTGTTCACCAACTTTATTTTTATAAAAGTTGGCCAACTTTGAGGTAAACGGACTAAATTACCCTTTCAATAAAAAAAATAAATCCTTTCAAATCTAATAGCAACCTCCATCACATCAATTTCTCTCTCTTTTATCCTTCCGCATACTCTCTCTCCCTCACTTATGTTCTTCTTCTTCCTTTGATTCTCTTCTGCCGCCACCGTCGTCGCCGCCACCACATCTTCTTCTCCAGTCGTCTTTCCGATTTGATTTATTCATACGCCTGCTTCTTTGGACAATTTATCGTTTCTCTTATCGTCTTTTCTGGTCGTCTTCTTCGGCGTAGTCTTCATCTCTGCCGTGAGTGACGTTCGTCCCCGCCGTGGATAAGGTATGCCTTCGGTGAATCGTCATCCTCTTCCACGGTTGACATCTCTAGACTTACAGATATGTTTTCTGGTTAATTTTTACAAATTTCATAAAATCAGGGTTTGTTTATAGCAATTGTGATACGAAACGGATCTCATTCGTTCCAAGTGTACCACGATGCACGCAATAGCATGGTACGACTGGTACGAACGGATCTCATTCGTTCCAAGTGTACCACGTCGCAACGCCATAACATGGTACGACTGGTATGAACAGATCTTATTCGTTCTAAGTGTATCACGTCGCAACGCCATAACTTGGTACGACTGGTATGAACAGATCTTATTCGTTCTAAGTGTACCACGTCGCAACGCCATAACTTGGTACAACTGGTACGAACGGATCTCATTCGTTCCAAGTGTACCACGGCATGGCGCATCACCAACTGGCACTATTGGAATAAATATTGCCCATTCGTACCAGTTGTACCATGTCACAATGTGACTTCATCAATCATCCAATTTCATTCCAGATTTATATTCAATTTAAATTACAATTTAAATTACAATTTTAACCAAATATCATCAATCAATACAAATATCACCAAATATCTAAAAAAAAATCATCAAATATAATGATATAATAGATTACAATGATGATACGAACAAGACGAACTAGATCTACTCGTCACTCAAATAAAAATCAAGCTAATCAACTTAAAAAAGTGTGGGCTTCAAGCTTTGAATATTTTCTTCATCGCTGAAATATGATTCATGGGATCGTTGGTTTGATGCCATGAACGGCGCTGCCGTGCACAGACCTCCATCCACAGTCGCCACAAACGACGCTGCCGTGACAGTTCTGCGCTGCTTAAATCACCAAAATTTTGTCGTCTTTAAGATCCGTTGTTGTATGGCTTGTCACCGTGTTCTGCACACCACCGACGCCGCCATGTCTGAGGAGCGCACCACCACCATAAATCCCATGATTTCGGACATTGAGAAGTCGGATTCCGGCGCTGCACCAATTCTCTACGGCACGCTAGAAAGCGACGCGATGGTTGTGGTTGTGGCGGCGACAAGATCTGGTGGAAGGTGGTCGGATATGGTGGACGGTGTTAGATCGAGAGATCCAATGCAGATCTAGAAGTTCTGAGGCGTGGCTCATGAGAAACTAGTCGGAGAATGAGAGCCAAAAGTAACCGGAAAAGGTGATTGTCTGGTATGGCGTGACGGATGAGGAAGTGACCGGAGAAGGAGAGCTGGAAGTAGCCGGAGAAGATGATTGGTGCAGTGAAGAGATTTGAGTTTCTAGAGAGAGAGAGAATATTTCTGATTTTGCAAAACTGAAAAATGAGATGCTAAAAGTAATCAAAGTCAGTAGTAATTGGGTAAAATTGACCACTCACTAAGAGTAAATTGGTCTAAATTTCTAAAAGTTAGCCAGAATTTCTACAAATAAAGTTGATAAACAACATTTAATTTTCAATATCTATATTACCTATCTCAAATTTTGTCTAATTGAAATATATATAGAATATTATTTGGAACAAAAGATGTGGTTTGCCCGCCCACCCCCACATCTCTCTCTCTCTCACACACACAGAGACACACAGTGACTGTTGGAAATGTGAAATTATAAAAATTATAAGAATTGGAAAATTCTTATCGAAATTACTCTTAGAAATTCTTATTGTCAGTATATACTAGATTTACCCGCGCGCGTTGCGCTGCGCTATGTGATAATTAATGTTTTAATTAATAGTATAAAAAATTAATACATATTTCAATATGTATTTATATTCTAAATGATTCTCCAAAATTATATAATTACGTTCATTAGTATTATCAATACAATTATTTTTTACTTGATTATTAATGCAATTATATATATATATAATACTTATGTTGAACATTCAGATTTAAGATTTCAAGTTAAGAAACTCATCCATAAAAATTTAAAAAATAAAGTATCACCAAATAATATATTTTACCAAAAAAATTGTAATATAGTAGTAATAAACAACTTTTTTTGAGAGAATTACAAAGATATATATATATATATATATATATATATAATATGTCAAAATAATAAGCCACTTTACTGCAAAATGTTGTTATTTAAATCACAAAATTAATTTTTGGGCGACATCAATGAATGATCATTTTTTTTGAGCTAATGAATGATTATTTTGAGTGGGTAGACATTGAGATTATTGGGTTAGGAGGGAAGTGTGCATGGGGCAAGCAGAATGGGAGGGAAAAGTACATGAATGGGCGGGAAAAGACATTGCAATTATTCTGCTTTAATATAGTAATAGATATTTTTTTCCTTTTTGGTTCATTATGAAAATAAAGAAAAAAAATCACAGATCTCAGTAGTAATTATAACTTGGAATCGTGAAAAAAAAAAATGGATCAGAAAATTTTAACGGAAAACTTCGAATTAGCAACTCAAAATTTTGAATAAATTGATCCGATTAACCAAAATTTTTCTGGTTATTTGGTTGTAGAACCTCGCTACTTTACTTCTGATGTTGATGATGAGGTCTTGTTTAAGATTCTTGTGGAATGCATTTTGATATTCTATCCAGAATGTGTAGTACTGATTAAGTAATATAAAACTTATTGACGTGAAAATTTAAAAACAAAACAATTCATTTCATAAAAAAAAAAACAATTATTTAGGGAAATTGTGCGTCCATACCCTCGTTTGCTACGAAGTATGGGAGAAGGCCTGATATGATTAGCTGGGATATCTTAATACGTATAAAGAATTATTATTGTGTTTGGTATGATATATTAAATTCTCTACAAAACATATTAATTATGGTAAGATGATGAAATTATAGTAATTTATTCTTATATTTAGTTGCAGTATTATTTATACCACCTCATAGATGGTATTAGATAATAACAACAATAGGTATAATTCATACGGGCCCGAATTTTATAAAGGGCCTCATACTTTATACCCTAAAACAAGATATTAGGGTGTATAATATATATTATACACCCTAATCACCCCAAGTAAACAGGCTTACAAAATTTCTTATACTAGTTCAGGTTGGGATGTCATCATTTTTGCATCTACTAGGACTATGAGACCAAATGTCTTAATTAGATGAAAAAACACAATATATTTACTTTGTTACAATAATATGATTATCAAGGAATTTATGCATGTTAAATTTTTTCCTTCAACTTTCTGACTTTACGGACTAGCCTGAAAACCAAAAATTGTTTAACCATAAAACTATTCAACGTGTATGGCCCGAGTAGAATAGCTCAACAACTCGATTGAACTGGCTCAAAATCGAGTGTGTTACTGCTATCATTAATATCATTAATCTATCACGATTGATATCATTAATCTTAGTTACTGCTATTTATCTATTCAAGTGTTAGATGGATAGTGGGACCTCAAGATAGGATTAAGAAAAGCACATACATGATATTCTCTCTCTCTCTCTCTATAGATCGATCTCTCTCCACACAAACATACACAGTAGGATGTGTTATTGATAAGTCATCAGCCCCAAAAAAGAAAGCATTTCAGAAGATCAGATCCAAGTTGGTTAATCTGCGAAAAAACCCAAACACCCACCCCGCTAGCTCTATACACATATATATACATACCTCGACAAGTCAATCTATCAATCAATCTCACGGAATTTCATCCATCGCACAGAAACAAAAGAAAAAGAAATAAAAAAAAAAAGAAGAGAGAGAGAGAGAAAATGTCATCTTCATCTGCTTTTGTTCCGGACCACCATCACCTCCTCTCTCCTCCTCCTCCTCCTCCTTCCGAGCAGCTCTGTTACGTCCATTGCAAATTTTGTGACACTGTCCTTGCGGTAATATGTTTCTCACTCATCACTTTCAATTTCTTCTTTTATATTACTTTCTAAATTTCTTCTTCACTTATTAATTAATAATTGGTTGAGACATATTAATTAATGAATTTGAGCTTTTATATATATGTTTGTTGTTTGATTTAGGTGAGTGTTCCTTGCTCTAGCTTGTTCAAGACTGTTACTGTGCGATGCGGCCATTGCACCAACCTTCTCTCTGTCAACATGCGTGGATCCCTCCTCCCTTCTCCCAATCAGCTTCATCTTGGCCATTCCCTTTTCTCTCCACACAATCTTCTGGTATATATATATATATATATATATATATATATATACCTTCTCTCTCTCTCTCTCTCCCCCTCCATATAGTATATTATATTGATTAGGGTTTCTGAATGTGGAAAATGGCTTCTTTAATTTGTTTAAGCATAAACAAAATAGGTTTTCATCTCTGGTTCAGGTTGTCATATAGTATATCTTACGAAATTAGGGTTCTGAGTTTTCTGAAATTAAATACTTATTAATTTTGACGTTTTTATTGTTTGTGCTGACAACATTGACGGGAGTAGATACTATTGTCTACTTAATTAATTTCCTAAAGATCATTTCTTATCTTCGTGTGTGTGTGTGTGTGTGTTATGAAGAAGATAAAAATTTGTGGTTAATTTAATTAGAGACACGTACACAGGAGGAGATTCGCAACTCGCCGTCGAATTTGCTGATGAATCCAAACGAATCTTCGATGGATGAGCTTCCTAAGCCTCCCGCACCTAAAAGACGTGAGATTAATTATGCATTTTCAGTCTATAATTTCCCTCTATCCTTAATTAATTCTTATTCTTTGAGAGAGAGAGAGAGAGAGAGAGAGAGATCCAAGAAAATGTGCTTGATCCACTGTGTAATTTTAATTTGGAGAAGATGGAACTCTTTCTGAAACCAACAGAAGCTATTTAACTAAGCTTATATAATTGGAACTTGGAACTGCTCTCTTTTTCGAGTTCAATTAATTTCATGTCTTAATTTTAATTTCTTGTGCAGATATTTATTTCTACCTTACTTAGGCCCTTCTAATTTCTTCAAGCTTTCAAAATTTGCCTCACATATTCAGAAACTCACACTAACATATATCTTTCATAACCACTTCTTCCAAAAAGATCTGTGTCCATTTTCTAGTCGATCCCTTCCTAATTATAAGATTCTGAAATTAAACCCTAAATTTTCTTTCACTGTCTTCTTAATTAGGTTTAATTTAATTAACTAATGCAGTATCAAAAGTATAATTAAGAGGTCTTTTTTTCCTCATGCATCTTTTTTAGTTGTTGCATGCCCCTTGAAAAGTAAATTTAATTTCTCCCTCGGGATTCAGAATGGCTTGGAAACCGTGAAGGCCCAAGAAATATTAGATGAAAATCATTAGATAATGATGAAGTAGTGATGAGAGAAAAGGAAAGTGTGACAGAGAGATATTGAATGCAGAAAATTTAAAGTAAAGTGATCAGCTGCTAGCACAGTGATACTTATATTTTAATGTCTGCTGTCTTGTTTTATTGTTTGTTTTTATTTCTTTTAATTTCCCATTTTTTTACAGCACCGGAGAAAAGACAGAGAGTCCCCTCTGCTTACAATCGCTTCATCAAGTAAGTAAATCGTATATTAATTTATTTAATTTTACTTTTTATAAGTTCAAGCGAAGCAATTACACAACAATTCTATGTTCGATTAAATTTTTATGTTATGTATAATAAATAACTAGTCCTTCTACGTGCACATTATTAAAATGGAGTATGAGATTTAATTAACTAGTTACACATCTGTGTTAGATCTCATATTTTATTTTCATTGTTGTAACTTAGATTAATGAAATGAGATACCGGATATGATGTAGCATGAAAATGTAAAATAGAAATGAGATTTAAATAAATAATTATATAAATATGTGACTTACCTAATTAATTCCCTCCATCCCCTAGCTAGCCTATGATATGTGTGTTCGTACGTAGTTTGTGATGCAGCTTTTTGCGGCTCATTTAACAAGGAATCTGGGCCTCGAGATTATTCTGTAATCTATCAGAAATACTTATGAAAATTAATTGTAATTCAATATTCACATTACTTTGTCATTATTATTTGCAGGGATGAAATCCAACGTATCAAAGCTGGAAACCCTGATATAAGTCACAGGGAGGCCTTCAGCGCAGCTGCAAAAAATGTAAGATAATATTCTCTCTCTAAATCTATTTTTTTTACAAATTTTAACTAGGGTTTTTCTTTAAAAAAAAAAAAGAACAAATATTCGAAAGTTGATAACATTTTTGTTGTGGGGTATTTTGTTCTATTTTGTTTTCTTGCAAGTAGTGGGCCCACTTTCCACACATCCACTTTGGGCTCATGCCTGATCAACCCGTGAAGAAAGCAAATGTGTGCCAACAGGTAAACCTATCATAAAAAAACCCTAGATTCCACACATTGTTTTCACACACTAGGACGGAAACCCTTATATTAATTTTAATTTATTGGATTTTTCTGCAATTTTATTTATTTTTTTTTATTGGTAGGAAGGAGATGATGTTCTGCTCATGAAAGATGGGTTTCTTGCTTCTGCCAACATCGGCGTATCTCCCTACTAACTTTCAACGTTAATCTCTGTTTGCCTTTGCCTTTATTAAGCTTTTATGATTAGGGTTTTTAATTATATGTTATTATGCTGTCTTAAGTTGTTGAACATTTTCGGATTGGTTTATGAGCTTCGAAATGGTTGTGTATGGTGGGAGAGGATTTTGATGCGGTGGTGCTTGTAGTTCTAACTATAAAATCTCTTAAACCCATCTGAAAATGAAGCTTGCTTTAATTTAATTTTTCTAATTTATTAATTTATGTTGTCCATGTATTATGCTATTAGACCTTCTTCCCACGAGATTCTCTATAAAACCTTCTTTATATAATAGGAGAAGACCTATTATTGACACCCAATTTCGGTGTCGAAGATGGAGAATCTGATGTCCAAACTAAAATGTACGAACACGGCTTAGCAAAATTAGCTAAAGAATGAGCTAGTCGATTGGCGTATATAAAGCTTCAAATTTGGTGACCGTGCTCAATACTAGCTAGGAATCACACTATATATATAGGAACTCTCGATGTGCACAAGTATTACAAAATTAGCCAAGTGTAGTAACCCGGATCACATAAGCAGAAGTATCCACCCGAGAATGAACATAACAAGTAATTATCATAAAAGAAGCGTTCAACAACTTTCAATAAACACTACCAGGCCAAATATATATGACTAACCTTCGTGCAAAAGAAATTAAACACAAAGAAAATCCATTAATTAATCTAGCTAAAGGAAAACCCTAAATTTGGGAGGAACATGATGTTTCCAAACTTATTTTATTCTACACATTATCACAACCAGGCTACAGAGTGGGATTAGGGTCATAGTTTATATCTAGTATCCATAATGTTAATTACTTCCGTTCCAGCAGTTTTGTTCAATAATAAGGGATATATTTTTTGTTTTCTAGGGATGTGACCAAAATTATTATAATGAACATTTTGTATAGTACGAAAGAAAGTATAGTACAAATAAGATTCTCCTATAGGTACTCGCTCATATTTAATTTACTTTTTATTTCCATATATTTTTTTGTTATTTTTGAAAGAAAAAAAAAACTTACACATAAGCGCCTGACGAGCCATGTCATTTTTTGTCGTCGAAAATTAGCTTCAACAATAAATTTGAAAAAAAAAAAATCTATTGGGTACTCTATTGCTTTTCCTTGAACAATAAAAGGTCGGTTGGGATATAACAAATTTTTAATCGTTAACTTTTCGTGTAAGAATAAATTTGATGATGGGGTGTAAAAAATTGCAGGTAAGCTGAAAAGAAGGAGCGGAAAGAGAAGGAAAGAGAATACTGACTTAAGATGATGACCTTTTTTTGAACATCGTTTCAATTTGTCAAATTGACTAAATTTGTCATTCCACGCCATAAACAAAAGCTAGGGAATATGTTCTTTTAATAATGTGAAATAAAATAATTAACTAATTATTATTTAAATAAAATTTAGGATTAACTAATAATTAATTAAATTTAGAGTATTATTACTTCTTAAAAGTCCATAAAACACTAACCATTCGAACAAATAAAAGAAAATAAAAATATATATAACAACAAAATTAATTAGCTAGATTGACCAGCCCCAAAGAAAATTTGACTTTTGTAGCCTGTAAATACCACCTGATTGTTGGTTCTCAAACGATCGTTTGAACCACCCCCATCAATTTCTATAATTAGAAATATCGTAACTATAATAATGATGTATATTCCGTTTTGAATTTTAATTTATTAATGTATTCATTCGTGTAGTTGTTAATAACTATTTTATACTTCACTAGAGTTTCGCCCATTTTTTCCTAGCTTATAAAATAATTTTTATTTATTTGCATGTTTGTTTATTTATAGCAATTGTGAGATTATGTTATTGAAATACTATCATGTTATTGTTTATGGTATAAAACAGCTTTTGTAGATAAAGCAATATCAGTATAAGAATACATCATACCAAAATAAAAAGAAAAAAAAATGAAAAACTCATACAATTTTCGTGGGCTGATATTCTTGTGACCAAAGATTTAAAGTTTGAATTTCACCATAATTATAGGTTGAGCATGTCGTACCAAATTTTATTAATTTGTTTACCTCTAATTTGTGGTTTACATGTTGAGGTTTACCTAATCCGCACTACAAATAGCAAATTCGAGTTGCTCTCGTCATCATAAATAGAAAAAGATATAAAGTTGATGATAGCAAATTTCGGTTATACTTCATTAATTATTCCCCATGCATGTCCCAATAGCAAGGTCTTTCTTTCATTTTCTGTCTGTCCCAGTAGCAAGATCCTCGTCCAAAAATGGAAACAATTAACTTTTCAAAAGGTTTGGAACATACCACTTTTTATCTTGTTACTTTTATTTTTTAATAATCGCGCCCAAAACAAGGAAGGCCTTGCTATTGGGATGGAAGGAGTACAACATTTGTCGTTCAGTTGACTAATGATCAGTCATCACCCTCTATTAACAAATTATTCAATAGACTTGGAATTGTATTTTCAGCAGAGTCTTAATATTAATAGAAAGAAAATAAAATAGTACATAAAGGGAAAAAAAAGAAAAAAGAAAAGAAAAAGAAAAGGAAAGGAAATTATTTTGGAGGTAACAGACAACCCGCACACAAATTTAGCTCTTCAAACATCTGGAAACGTTTTAACTTGAATTGTATTTTAGATGATCTAATTTTTTAAACCTTAAAGCAATTTTTCAGATTTGTGAGCAACATTGACAAAAAAGGAAATTGGATCAAAATTAAAATAAACATCGATCTTGAGTTTTGTTAATGTTGAACAATGGGCTCAGAGTTAATATACTGCTGCAATTTTTCCAATATTTAGATTATTGTAACTTAATAGTATAAGACAGATGATCAACTTACTATATTTGGAGGACAAACTTTGTCAGAAAAATATAAATTAGAGACAAGTTAAAATAACCATTTCAATAAAATAAAAATAAAAACTAATTATATATCTTTAAAAGATAAAAATTAATCAAAAACAGTAAAATAATTCTCATACTCTTATTTTATCCTTCTTCTCTCACCATCATACATGACATAATCAACTCCGGCGGTGGTGGTCAACTTCGGCGAGACTTTTCCGGTGACTTTTTTCCGACGATCGACTTTTCCGGCAAGAATTTTCAAACATACAAGAGTAGCATACATGACATACATGACATATTGTCATGTATGCTAGTTCATGTATACCGTCAGAAAATTTATCGAGAAAGTAACCGGAAAATATCGCCGAAAAATTCTCACTAGAGTTGACCATCGGTGTTGACTGTTGACCGCCGGTGCCGAAAAATATTCATGTATGATAGTCATGTATGAGGTGAAATATTGAAAAGATAAAGTAAGAGGATGGGGAGTACTTTGGTAAGAATTGATTAGTTTTTATCTTTTAAAAATTTATAATTAGATTTTATATTTTTCTTTTAAAAATGATTATTTTTCTCAATTTTCTTTATAAATTATAAAACAATCAGAGGATTGTGATTTCAGATCTGAAAAATACAAGAGAAAATAGAAATATAGAAACTCCTATTTCTATGAGATGAACTAACAACAACAATAATAATAAAATAATAATACATTAGTAACATTATTAAATTCATTTAGTCAATATGTAATTGAACGAATACTTCTTCCGTCACACTGAACATGTCTTGTTATGCGGCACAGATATTAAGAAGAAGGGTAAAAAGTTAGAAAATGGATGAGTTCCACTACTTTTAAAGAGTTAATTGTTTCCTTATATGAAAACAAGACAAGTTCAGTGGGGCAACCCAAAAAAAAAAATGGAGGACGAGTTGAGTGGGACGGAGGGAGTACAATATTTTAGGACTGCAAATGGTCAAAAAGATAGGTTTATTCGGTCAACGAAACAGGTTTCATGATTACCAACTTATTAAACTGGCCCATTTACAGATTATATGGGCCTACTGCCGGGAAAAATTAGATGGGCCTTTCAGAAATCATTTTTCTCATTTGAAATTTGGATGGACATCTCTTTTTTTACAAAAAGAATTTGTGAGTGGGAGCTTATACATGGGAGTTCAATTTTTTACTTTAAATATAACTAGCCTAGATCAAAATCGTCCCAAATAAAGATTGGCTCAAATATGACCAATCTGCGAAGATTACACAGAATACTAAATTTAATGTAAATATGCTCTTATTCAATTTTCTCAAAATCACATTTCTAAAATTCACATTCTCTTATAATTTTTCGTTCGCGCAAACCAAACGAGCCCTGTTTGTATTTGAATTTTGTACGAATGTGTGTGTGCAAAAGTGGTGAGGACTTTAGTTGGAGAGGTAGTTAGTATGAGGGATGAGCCATTTTGTAAAACTTGTGTGTGTGTGTTTTGTCTGGATTCGAGATAGTCCAAAACCATGCTATCTCAAAAGCATTGCATAATTAATTCTACACAGACAGATTTGCATACTTCCTTTTTGGAGTTAAATCCTATTCTCCTTTGATTTGGTTTTCTTGCATTCTCGTGAAACAACTCAGATTTCATCTCTTCCCCTAAAACTACAAAGATAAATTGCCATTCATGGGATATGGTCAACCTTTTCCGGAAATGGACTATAATTAATTGAAAACTTTTATTTTTAATCTTCAAAGATATATAGATTATGAAAAGAATAAATTTGGAGTAATAGACATATAATTTAGATAATTATTTTTTGAAAAGGAATGAGGTCACATATTAATTGAAATAGTACTGCATTTGTTGAAGAATGACTATATTTTCCATAAAATAAAATGTTATAACCGGACATGAACAAATTATTATAAATAGAGAGAGGTGATGTAGCACATCACCTCTCTATAAATAGATATCGTTATATGGTGCTCTAAGTTAACTTTAAAAAAGTGACTCAAAATCCCATTTTCCAATCAGAGTATAGCTAATTTATCTAGAAGCAGACAAGTAATAACGTTGGACTGAATTTCTCCCAAAAAATAAAATAAATAAATAACGTAAACTTCAAACATCGCTACACACAACAATATGAACTACGAATTAATTTGTAACCACAGAAAGAAATATATTAAAAAGTCAGGTGAGGACAAGGGAAAGGAAGGAATTAAGGAAGAAGAGAACTAGAAATTAAGATAGAAGAAGTGTGTGCGAAATACTAAAGCCATAACTTGAACATTTTTGCCCAAAAGTAATTTAAAAAATCTTATTTTAAGTTTGTGGCTGATTTTTCTTTTCACTTCTGAAAAAGGGTCAAATCCTCCATTTGTCTTTATACATTAGTCTTGTTATTAATTAGTTCACAAGTACATTTAATTTGTTATAAAAACATATGAGGCACATATTAAATTTAAGAAAATTCAATAGATTGGTAAATAGATTTTAAATATATGAATCTTGTTACTTAATTCACGACTACACTGATGATAACAAATTTAAAGAGATTGCACACGAGGGTTTCGATAATATTCTTAAAAGAGTAAATCTATGCAACCACATTTTGGTTAGCCATAATTTGATTCAATAACAAAAAAAATAGTTTATTTAATTTTTTTGGTTTTAAATGACTTCTATTATTTAAAATATTTAATTTATACAAATTTACCTTGATATATTTGGATTTGGACATAACATAAATCTCAATTGATATAATAAAGGTAATACAAAGATTTTATGAAAAAAATAAGAAAGAAATATATTTACACTAATCATGATAGAATTTAAATTAAAAATATAAACACTAACATAAAATATATAATCATATATTTTATATGAATCAAATATCTAACAAAATTGGTCTATTTTCATTTAATCGACCAAATTACGGTTAGCTATATTATGGCTAAATAGCATCACTCTTCTTAAAATGCGGTGTACATATGTATATGTCACAAATACTTTTTACTAAGAGACACTACAATAATAGCAACAATCTTATATTGAAAGTTGAAAAAGTTAACAATCAATATAGAGAGAAACAAAGAATCAGACTAAACCTGGCCTTTTAGTGTGTTGTATTCTATCAATAAAAATCGGACTTCAAAATATTTACACTAATCCCTCAATATAGCAATCATTAAAATAGAATTAATTGAAATAGAAAGAAACAAAAAAACAACGTTGGACGGAAGCAAAAATATGTGCAGGTTATGTCCTGTCTGTAGTAGTAGTACCACACAACAAAATTAGGAGGAAAAAAAAAAGGCAGCCTTTAAAACTTTAAATGAAGCCATTCCCCTCCAATCATCTTGCTTCATTGGTTGCAGCAACACCAGTATAGTATCAGAAGATTTGCAGGCTCCCTTCTCTTTTTCTTGCAACCCCAAACACACACCACACACACATCCATCAATGCATGAATATGTAAATTTCTCAGTGTCATACTTATCATTAGTGATACAACTACACATTTTCAAGCCAGCAAGGGGTTCAAGCTAGACATGGTGGGCTCTCTCTCTCTCTCTCTCTCTGTTGCAATAGTGTTTTGTTAATTTGAATGATGGAGTTTGTGTTTGCAGTCGGATAATTCAGAGGTCCCAAGGTGGCTGTCTGCACTTCTGACCGAGAAATTCTTCAGTGCCTGCATAATTCACGAGGATGAGAAGAAAAACGAAAAGAATGTTTTTTGCTTTGATTGCTGCGTCGGAATTTGCCCCTACTGCTTCGTTCATCACCGTTCTCACCGCCTCCTACAGGTCTCTCTCTCTCTCTCTCTGTTTTCATTTTTAACGTTATGATGGCTTTCAAAGAAATAGGCGGCGTCGTCTTTTGACTTATATATGTATACAATTTGAATGTTGAATTTCCGTAACATGATTCAAATTTTGGTTGATTTCGCAGATAAGAAGATATATGTATCACGATGTTGTAAAGATTAGAGAAGCGGAGAAATTAATGGATTGTGCTAAAGTCCAAGTATGCAGCTAAACTTGAAGCAAAATTAATTTACAAGTTTAAAATGAAAACAGTTTCAGTATCATGATTATTTGCCTCTTCCATAATTAATTCATGCATTTTTCCACATGTGTACCGTAATCGAACTCTTTTTTTCCAAATTAACTTTGATTTTTCTGCAGTATTATATAACTAACAGTGCAAAAGTAGTATTCTTGAATCGGAGGCCGCCAACAAGACCATGTAAATCTTGCAGCAGCTTTTGCGTCAACTGCGACAAAAGTTTGCAAGACTCCAATATCTTCTGCTGTCTCTATTGCAAGGTACGTACAGAGAGAGAGAGAGAGAGCTGTTGTTGAGTTATATAGTTTATAAATGAAGTTCTTGAGTTTTATAGTTCATGTATGAAGTTTTAAATTAAATTTTAATGGACTCTTTATCTCCTACCTTTTTCATGTTTGGTAAAACATTGTGAATATGCTCCTTTTTCGTATGATAATTTTGGTTTTCTATATGTTGATAAGACCGTCTTCATTTATTTAATATTTTAAATTAGGATTCGTTGCTGTTAATTCTCTGTTATTTCTTTTTTCTCTTCATTTTTCTGGAAATATAGATTGTGAAATGATGAAGTTCCTGTGGATTTTTAACACTCTTTTTTTATTTTAATTTAGAATTTTTATTTTAACTGTGTTTTGGTTATGTTATCAACAGCTTCAACATCTACTAAGTAACGGAAGCAAGCTTTCAAAGTTTCTTCGCAACTGCAATTTTCCTGCTCTTTCTGAACCGGGTTTGGACGATGGCCAATTGACACCTGATTCCGGTCCAGTGAGGGCGGAGTCCGGCTCGAGTGAATACCACGGGCTTTTCATTACTGATATTACGAGGAAGAAAAGGAGCAATCACCTGGCCGGGGCACGGTCCATGTTCAGACCGGTTTGCGCACCGGTTTCTGAACATTGTTACGCGGAGTCGGAGTCGGAGGCCGTTATGAACCGGAGGAAGGGTACGCCTCACCGATCTCCACTTTATTGAGCAAGGGGTGGTAAGTCGTAGATGGATTTTGAGGGCAGAATTGGTATTTAACATTTGTTTTTACCCCATTTTAGTATGAAAATCTGACCTTCCCATTTTTGTAGAGATTAATTTCCTTGGCCTACGGCTGATACAAAAACTGATGTTGGCAGGGGAGAATTTTAAATACCAATTGTCCCTTTTTAGGTTGGCAGGTAATTTAATTTTACCATCGGTAAGAATTCTGATTTAGTGCTGCTGCATGATGATCTGTTGGCTTGTTTTTGTATACTAAAATATGTATGTGGAATTATAATTGATAAACTTGTCGTTGAAAATTCATTGCGTAAGAAAGTAAAATTAAAAAAAAAAATCTGGTAAAATAAAGAATATTCTTAAATTCATTGAGCATAATGTGAACATAATTGAGTTTAAATATTAAAATATATGGTTCCTCATCATTAAATAGTATGTACATATTCCCTCAAAAAAATATATATGTACATATTCTTTTTTTTTTTGAAAAATATATGTACATATTCTTTATTATATGTATATATGTAAAGATTGTATGATCTATAGTCCAGATAATAGATGCATTAAAGCAATGTACTTTAATGCATCAATGGGTATGAAAATTAATTATGACCATCCGTTTAACCAAAATATATGGATAAGGATGGTTCCTATACAAGTAGAAACAAAATGTTAGGAGGTAAAAAGGTTTTTAAAGATCGAAGAGGCAAATAACACATGCATAATTTCAATTTATAAATGCAACACGACGTTTGTATATATGATATTGAAATTGCAAAGCTATCATTTATAAAACGATTATTTATAATTTTTTATCCGAACTTTCATCATTTTTATATTGTGGCTTGTATTTTAAGATATACTTTACAATTTTATCTAAATAAGGTCCACCTTTTTATATTTCGATGTTAGAATGATGAATTATTTGGCCAACTATCTAACGTGGATATTAAAATGTCAAATATACCGAAACGACGCCGTTTCAGTTTGGGCAAAATAAAAAAGTGATAAAGTCATACAACGTATAGCTTTTACGACTGAATCCTAAATATCTTTCTATTCTCTTTCTAAATTATAAGTTTACTTTTGGGAAGAAAAGAGTTTAGGGAAAGAATAAAAAGACATTTATGGTTCCGCCGTAAAAATTATAGATCGTATGACCTTGTCAAATTTTAATTATATACAAACTGAAACGACATTGTTCAGGGATTGAGCCCCAATCACATTGCGAAAAAATTTAAAGTCGCACCGTGAGCCTTTCGGGCTCGACCTAAAGATTTCATATCACTAATAGCAACAGATATGTTTCAGAATAAACATTTGCCTTTTGTTGTTAGATTGGGAGTGTGAGGGATGGGAGGGAACATACGGATAAAAGAGATGAAAGGGGGAGAAAAAGACGTTGTTTCGTGTTCGGCCGTCTGGAAAGTCCAACGTGGCATTTTCGGGTGTCACGTGAGATTTAATTTGGAGGAAGTCGGCGATTGGAACAAATTGCCAAAAAATCAAAGGTCATGTATTATAGTTCAGAAAAAAAAAATTGTGTGCAATTCCAGAAAATGGTCAAACGTACGTTGTGAATTTAAGAGCAATTTACCCTTTCATCTAATACCTTAGAAATTATTATTGAGATCATTAAATTTATAAATTATATAACAATGAAAGCTCAATTTAATCTATTTATTCATTATGCAACAAATATTTGAGCGATTCTTGAGAGATCTCGGTATAAATCTCAATTCCCATATTTTGGATCCTCTATTTTTTGTTTGTGTTTTATCCTCTATTTGCTCCGTTAGATTAATGATATGTGGCGTAAGTAGGGTTTATTCCATCCAGTTAGGATATATATTTATTTTCAAATCATCACATGTCATTATAATCCAAACAGAAGGAATAGAATATGAAACACAGCTAAAAAAATAGAGGATCCAAATTGCAATTCCCGCATCACCATAAGCAGGTAGCTAGTAGCTAGTAGCTAGGTTCTCAGTCTCTATGCCTCCATTTGCCCCCTTCAATGAAGAAATTCAAGTATGTATTCATTAATGATCGTGATATTTCATCGACTCCTCTTATTCCAACTTCATTAGCTAGCCAGTCCAAGTAATCCATCTATTCAGAAAATCCCATAGACATGATAGTGTTAGCTAGGAAGCTAATATATTGAGAAAATCCCATTTACTTTTCGGACTCGGCTGAGCTGGTAGAACTGCAGCCACGTCCGGTTTTACCTATTGTCCCGGTGTGCCTGGCCCGGTCCTTTTGACAGCTCTACTCTTATATATATATATATATAGAGGTTGGATCAAATAGAAACCAACCTCTATGTAGAAACTAGAAACCATATCTAAACCTTAGATTTAATGTAATTAATGGATGAGATTGATTTGAGTGATTTTGTTGAATTAGTTAGACGTGTAAATGGGGAGGGATTGTATGGTCTTTTGATTTTATTTTATAACCGCAAAATCCGAATTTATTGCTATAAATTATCACATGAGATTAGTTATTTATGGTGAGTTTACAAAAGAACACGGTTGTTGCAGTTTTAACAATTTTGGTGAATATTTTATCTTTTTTAGAAAAACTTTTCACATTCTTATTATTAGAAAAGATTCTCCAACATTATCTTCATCAGCTTCTACACTTTATTTATTTTTTTATCATTTACTAACGTAATTTTATCACACACATTATGTTTATTGTTCATATTTATTAATTATTATGTGAGATTTCACTGTAGTTTTAACAATGACTTTTGTGTGTTACGTCATTTTGATTTTTTTGTTAACTTTTAATTTGTTTAAGCAAAATTTTGTTTTAGCAAAAGTTAATGTTTCTAACAATATAATGTTTATGTATCATCAATATAATGCTTCTTTACAATCAATACAATGTTTTGGAAACCACATATGTCAAATAATGGGAACCTTCAAAATATTGAATATCTTTTGCAAATTTCGTCTTCATTACAATCACGCCAAACAAAATAATCAAACTACATTACATTATATTTTAGAATTGTATGATTTTATATTCAAAGAGTGATAATTTTTCTTTGCTTTTTACCTTTATTTTTGTAGACATTTAATATGAGTTTTCGCACTTGCTATCATGTTGTTGGTTTCATTTGTCACTGAATATTTTTAAATATGTTGTTGCTAATTTTTCTTTACTTTGTAGTACAATATGTAAGTGGATTAAAAAAATACTTATAAAGTCTACGTGCCAACAATTATCACTGTAAAGCATACATAATATAATGTTCTCGCTTCGTGCATATTATGCTTCTTAACCACCAATAAAATGTTTTCAGAACCTTTTACATAAAATACGGGAAATACATACATTCAATATTATGTTTCGGATTCATTCATATAATGTTTCTTCTCTACAAATATAATGTTTTCAGAACCACATACACCAAATCTGGGAACCTACAAAATATTGGATAACTTGTACAACTTTCGTGTTCATTGTAATTGCCCCAACCAAAATATTCCAACATTATTATATTATCAGACCCACATGTAAGGAAAAGAGAAAACATTATTTTGTTTAGGAAAAAAAAAACTACATATCTGATCCTCAGCGGCATCGCTTCTCACCGGAATTTTGAGAACAACAATCGTTTTATTAATTCTTCTTCTTGCTAGGTGGCATGCCTTATAAATTCTTAATTAAATTAATGCTTTTGTTTATCGGAATCTCAGCTAGAGGTGAATGAGGGTTTACGGTTCTGTTTTTCCTTCTGACGAGAGGATGAAGAAGGTGTTTTACCATGTGGTAATAAAGAAAAATTATAATTAATTCAAAACCTCAACTATATTTAGCATGTAAGATTTGGAAGAGTAAATCACGGATATGGTATAAAAATAATTATTTTCAAAGTTCCAAAATACCCTTAATTGATTTATCGTCAATTATTTTAAAATACAAAGAAAAAGTCAACTATTAATATTGTCCATTGATAAAAATATAATCAAAGGCTTAGATGAGTTTTTAGTTTCTACATAAGGGCTGGTTGCTACCTAATCCTATCCCTATATATATATATATATATATATATATATTCTTAAATATGAATATGTTAAGTGAAAATTAATGTTGTGAAGTTGGGATGATAATTAACCTCGAAGTGGAGAGCATGAGTGCGGTTTTTGGATATCCCTTTCTCCTCCATCGATGGAAGGCGGGCCTTACCGGACAAAACTTGAGCCATCCACTTTGCTTGCAAGTCTATCATTGGAATCACAATATGCTGTGTTTTTCCAGAGAAAATGATTTCATTCGTCAAGAGAAAACTAATGAGATAACATCTATATATCGACCCAAATTAATTCATTTATCTAGAACCAGAGATTTAAAGTAATAGTGTGTGTGTGTGTGTGTGTAAGAGGGAAGGGAGAGACTAACCTCATATGGGATTCCAACAAAAGAAAGATAGGGGGCAAGCTTTGGAGGAAATATATGGTTGTAAAGGGGACCCACACGACGTTCTTCCACAGTTAGGATGCCCTCATCAATCTTCAAGAATGGGAAGTCATACATAAACCTATCATTTCATTATATTGTTTGTTGAAATTGTTGAAGCAGTTATAGAGAGAGAGAGTAGAAAGAGAAGAGAGAAGGAAACCATAGATGAGAGAAGATATTTTCTATTTTTCAAAAAGTGAGATCAACAGAGCATGTAACTATACATTTATACAAAGGAAACGAAACTAATCTAATCTAGAACTTTCCTACTGCTTAACAGAAAGCTGACTCAGCAACTAACTTGTAGCTATTTTAAATAATCAAATATGCTCCCAAAAAGATGTCGCTGTCTCTTCTGCAAAGAATTTAACCATGATCATGATCATGAAGAGATCGAAGTTGAAGCATATCTCGTAAAAGACAAAAACGAGCTTCAGCAAGCGGCTTCGTGAACTGGTGAGCAATTTGATCTGCAGCTGGTACATGACCCACTTCTACAAACTTATCTTGCACTTTCTCACGCACAAAATGGATGTCAACTTCTATGTGTTTCGTGCGAGCGTGAAACACAGGATTGGATGATAGAGCAACGGCGCCAGAGTTATCGCACCAAATCCCATGTGGGGTGGAGACCGAAAAACCGAGTTCATCACATAAAGCATGAGGCCAAACCACTTCAGTAGTCACATTAGCGAGAGAGCGATATTCAGACTCAGCACTACTGCGAGAGACAACGCTCTATTTCTTGGAACTCCAGATAATCAAATTATCACCATGATAAATGCAATGACCTCCTGTGGATCTCCGATCGTCTGGGCAACTGGCATAGTCAGCATCAGCGAAACCAACAAGTTGTTGTGAGGAAGAAGGAGTGAAATGTAAGGCCATAGAAGCAGTGCCTTTGAGATAGCGCAATAACCTTTTGCAGGCTGCCAGTGTTCCATTGTCGGATGATGTAGAAACTGACTAAGTTTGTTAACCACAAAGGCGATATCCGGTCGCGTGTGAGTAAGATACTGCAGCGCTCCAATGGTGCTACGATAAAGAGTAGGATCGGTGAAACGAGAGCCACCGTATTTAGTCAATTTTGTGGCAGGTGTCATTGGAGTGGCACATGGTTGACAATAACTCATCTTAGTTTTCTCCAGGCTCATTCAAGTACTTCGTTTGACACAAAGAGTAAGAGGAATCATACTTAGTCACTTCAATACCAAGGAAATAGTGCACTTCTCCAAGCGTAGTAAGGGCAAACTCCTTATGCAAAATAGCAATCAAGCTCATAACTTCTTCATGGCTGTCACCTGTAACTAAAATATCATCGACATAGATAAGCATGATGGTGAGAATGCCATTAATTTTCCTATGAAATAGAGAGAAATCAGAGCTTGACCGCTTAAAACCAAACTTGTAGAGACAGGAGCGCAGTTTATCATACCACGCCCTAGGGGCTTGTTTTAAACCACATAGAGACCTTTTCAATTTGCAGACATAATCCGGATGAACAGGGTCTTCAAAACCCTTTGGTTGAGATATGTAAATAGTGTCTTCAAGCTCACCATTAAGGAAGGCATTATTCACGTCGATTTACTGAATGTTCCAACCTCTAGGCACCTGAGGAGGAGCAGTTGCATCAGAAAGATAAGCTTGAGGAGTAGAAATTGTGATAGAATTTTCAGTGAAGTGGATGTCGAATCTTTTGAAACATTTGATAGCTACATGGCCAGATCGACCACATAGCTGACACACAATGCCTTTAGGTGATGAAGACATAGATCTATTGAAGCTGCCACGAGTGCCAGAACCAGATCCATTTCCAGAATTTAAGCCTCTACTGTGGCCTCTATACGCAACATTTGTTGTTGGATTGAGATCAAATAGAGAAGTGTGATGCTGCTGAAGACGCAGCTCATATGCTTGGAAGGCATATTGCACTTCTTGCAGATTTGGCGAGTCACTCCGGTGCATCATGAAGAGCCTCATATTCTGGACCAAAACCAGACAACAAGTAGTTTACAAGCTCATCATCAGATATCATTTGGCCTACAGCAGTGAGTTGATCGGCGTAGCCTCACATCTTAAGAAAGAACTCCTCAACTGACATTGATCCCTTTTTAGGTGACTAAAGAAGAAGACGAAGTTGCATTACCCTGGCCTTAGATTGTGACATGAATAATCTTTCCAAAACGGACCAGAAATCACACGAAGAAACACAACGAACGACGTGCCCAAGCATAGATTCAGTGACAGAAGATAACATCCAGCTAACAAGATATTGATCACGGCGCATCCATAAGCCATGCGCAGGATTAGGAGTGTGATCTGCGGCAGGAGGTGAAGGCAGAAACATCGGTGGTGCAGCGGCAGTAGGAGAGATGAAGTCGACAAATCCATGGGCGCGAATTGTGGAGATTGCTTGTGCTCGCCAAAATGAGTAGTTTGAGCGATCAAGTTTGATGATGGATGGAAAGTGAGGAAGATGAGTTGCAGTAGGAATGAGATCCATAATACTGGAAAAAAAAATTGAATATTACTGGAAGCGTGTGAAGATGAGAATAGAAACAGAGGAATATAGAATGAAGATTTGAAGAACACGATGAAGATTTGGAGATTAACGGCAGCGGAAGAGTAAGGATAAAAAAAAATATAAACTCCAATCTAGAATTGATCGGAAAAGATGAAGATCTGCAACTGAATTATGCAGATTTGGGCAATGGCTCGTGATACCATGTTGAAATTGTTGAAGCAGTTATAGAGAGAGAGAGTAGAAAGAGAAAAGAGAAGGAAACCATAGATGAGAGAAGATATTTTCTATTTCTCAAAAAGTGACATCAACAGAGCATATAACTATACATTTATACAAAGGAAACGAAACTAATCTAATCTAGAACTTTCCTACTGCTTAACAGAAAGCTGACTCAGCTACTGCTTAACAAAAAATTAATTATACCTAACTTAACTCGATCTCACTATCTAGCTCAAATAAACTGTGAACAATTTGTTTGACTTCAAACCACCAATACACATCAAGTATAAATCAATAATATCATTTTTATGTGTAGTGTGTTGGTAATATGAGTGAGGAAGGCATAAATCATTCAAAAAAAGAAGATGTATGTATGTAGAGACTGAAAATCGAAATTTAAAGCATGCATATATACCCTGTACGATGGAGGATGATATCTGCATGAACAATGGCACCATCTTCGAAAACAACTTCTCCATTTTCATTTGCATGGTCAATCTGCCATCATATCATATCGTTTTTCTGTAAGACCTGAGATTCATACTCTATTTTATTTTTTATTGCACAAACATAATTAATCTAGCGAAATTGATGAAAACTATAAGATTCCAGTACTGCAAGAGAACGTTCCATTTTATGCTAAAACTTATCAGTATTTATTACTCTAATGAATTACTCTGTTGTGTTGGAGAAGTAGTTATTGAAATGCCAAAATTCTAATAGGTATATAGTATATGTATATCCCAACCAATGTTTTTAAATTTTAACGGCCATAGAAATAGAATAGAGAGATAAATTAAGCAAAATAAGTATATAGTAGTAAATGAAGGAATATATTAGTATTTTATTTATTACCTTTGAGTGTTGCCACATATTATCCCGACAATCCAATTTTTTTTTTTTTAATATCATTACAAATATTAATACTCACACACCCCACCTAGGGTTTTTTTGTGGCCGAGAGTACTCGAACCTCTGACCTATTGGTCAACAGGCAACCACTCCACCACTAGGTCATCCCCACTGGAGCAACGACAATCCAATTTTAAGACTTGAACGGCGGCCTTTCTTGAAGAGAGATGAACTTGTTTGGCTACGTCACTGATTTCAACTGATATATCAGTTGCACTCGGTCCATTGTCAATCACGACCACTATCTAATAATTAATTAATTAATTACACTAATTTCATTTCTAACTAAAATTAAGCAAAATGCAATTAGAAAAATAAATAAAAGAATTTTGAATTCATCTCAAATTTCTAATTGGTTACCTGATCTTCAAATGGGTCGGGTACCCTATAATTATGACAATGAATCTGCTTCCCGGGCCACATCTCTCTGCCTAGAAAATATATATATTGAGGCAAATGAAGTTTATTTAATTTCTTTAGTTGCTAATTAATTTTTTTAAAGACTTACAAAAGACATATTATATTCATTTTTCCAAATAAAGATAATTATACTCCATATAATACGATATGCGTACTATTTAGATATTCAAGTCAATGATACAAGATTAATTGTTAATGAAATCTCATCCTCCTTTCGATGTTATTGTAAATTAGGCCAAACATTTTAAATATTTAAAACGTCCCAACCTTTCAATTTGTACTAAATTCAGGCTAGTTACGTACTAATTTTGGACGGCGTCGAAATTTGCAATATAAATGGACAGTTCAGACAATGAATTTCAAAAGTCATAATCAATTTTTAGTTGTCACGTCATATGAAAGTCTAAATTTTAATTCCAAAGTCGCACAAAACTTTGAAAGAGACGAATTTACTAAAACTAGATCTAATTCCACAAGGTTGAAATGCAGGGATAAAAATTAGCAACTAACTCAATAAAAATACAAATGCAAAAAAGCATAAGTGATAAATAATCTTGTTAATTTATTTTACCTGGAAAATCTGCCACATTTGGTGTAGTATAATGTCCGTTGCAAACCACAACCGCATTAAAAAGCTCGTTTAAACTTGACCCGTGATTTCTCGACTCAACAACCCACTCATCATTCCTCATATCATCGACACGCTCAACTCGGATGACCTCGGTCCTGAACCGTATCAACTCACCGAGTCCGAACTTGTCAGCGAACTCGTTCAAGAACTGGAGCACCTCTTGATGACCAGGAAAGGTTCTCGGATCTCCATTTTTCTCAGTGGAAAACGGATAGTCCGAAAACCCCAAGAGTTGCCTGGGGAGATTGGAGCGCAGCGAATGGTACAGGCTGCTATGCACAATCTTCCTATTCGGGTCAAGACTCAACGGGTCGGACTCAACTTTTGGATCGTAAGCCCAGGTGCCACCGAGTTTGTCCGATTTCTCATAAATCACAACACGGTGGCCTTCAATTTTTAGGGCCCGCGCCGCTGCCAGCCCCGCCGTGCCGGCGCCAATCACCGCCACATTGAGTGGTGGCGCGATGAGGTGGTCAACGGCAGTGAGGTAGATGGTGAGATCGGTAGAGGCCATTGAAGAATTTTTATCTGGTTAAAGATAATATAAGAAAATTTTAATTCTTGCACAATTAAAATTGTGCGATCTAGCCAATTCTTTTTAAAAATAATTGTCACAACAATTATTTTTAATCTATACCTATTATAAAAGAGCGGATTCTTACAAAATTGGCTTTACCTAATATATCCCTATTATATCTCTATTTTAAGGGCTATAGTGTAATTTAATTATTACTCATAAACCAAATAATTATTTTGTAAATTATAATTATTTTAAAATTTTGTTTCTCTATTAATAAAGGAGTCTTTTGAATCCTAGAGGCGTACATCCATATATATCCGAGATTTGATTTTTGGAGAAGAAGAAATAAAACGTTGACAATTTTTTCTATTGATTCATATTAATCATTATTATGTTGAGATTAAGATTTGATCATTACTCATTAGCTGATTTAGATATATATAAACCAAGTCCAAAGAATTATTGGAGTTTTAACTCATGTTAATTTGTTTCAGTACAAATCAAAATTACTAACTCAGTAACATCTATCTTCAATATCAAAGACTCATTTCTTAAGCCTAAAAGGATTTATTTGAATTATACTATCAATTTGGGGATAGTCTTAATATGTCTTGAAGTAGATGATATATTATTAACTTGTCTCTAATTAGACTAGCATTGGGAAAGGATTGAAATATAAAGTATGAAATATAATAATAAAGATGACATATTATAAATTATTAAAGATAATAATAATTAAATTGTTAACTTAATAAAAATTTAAACTTTTATCAAAACTAATTAATATATAAATACATTAATATCCTAATATATAAATTGTTTTGTTTTTCTTTCACTTTTGATACACTTCTCATGGACGAAAGAAATATAATTTATAAAATTATACATAAAATAGTGTATATATTTAAATTATAAATTGATTTGGTTCTTTTAAGGTCTACTACTTACACTTACTTACTAATAATTTGTTGAATTAAGCCGAGTACTATCAAGCTCAAATTTAACTCATTTATTAAAGGTAATTCAAGTTTAATTGCATAAAATAGCTTTCTAAGAAAAAAAATTAACAAATGAGAGAGGAGATGAGGGGAGGGGGCGGGGCTGATAGCTGCAACTGGTTATAATGTTGGAGTGGTGGTGGTGGTTGTGAGAGGGAGAGGGAGGAAGGGGCGGAGGGTGATAGTTCCAATTTTAAAAGTCATTTGTAGAATATAGATAAAAGTCACGTTATTTTTTTATAATTAAATCTATATTAAATGCATAATTATGCATAATAGAAAATTTTAGGCTTTTAATGGTATATCATCTATCACTATATATAGTAGCAACCAGTGCATTCTAATATACTCCCTCCGTCCACGAATAGTGCAACTATTAGATGATGGCACGATTTTTAATAAAAGTTTGGTCGATGTTAAGTGAGTGGAGAAAGGGGCTCACCTTTGTGAGTGAAAAAATAAATAAAAAGTAAGATAGTGGGTGGAGTCATGTCCTAAAATGAAATAGTTATACTTTTTGTGGACAGACCAAAACAAAAAATTATTTGCACTATTCATGAACCAAGGGAGTATTAATTAATGTATTAGTGGATATTAATTTAACTTAGAACTACTGGCATATATGTTATTCGTATTATTTAGAATCAATATGTTAGATCATTCAAAAGACAAATGTATCTCCTCTGATTTTATAATTGGTTTTGTTACAACACTAAGTTTGTCGTGTGTTAACTTAAGAAAAGGGCTGAAGGTCTTCAATTAACACGAGACGGTGTACATATAAGATAAACGCTATTTGTACGAAAGATAAAGTTAAATAATATAGCTTACAATAATAATATTAAAGACTGTTTCACAATACATCAAGAGAATATATTTAAAGACCTAAAAAATAAACTTTAATACGATAATGAAACAAAATTCTAATAAGAAACTAATAAATAAAAATTACTTATCTAAACTAGAATAAAGGATCAATCGTGCCACCTATCCTTGCTCGCCAAATAATTACTAGCAATTTATCCCACATCATATAGTTGAAACAAAAAGTATTTGGATGACAATCCACAAGAAAACTAAGAAGAGAATTCTAAAAAGGTTTTTCCTGATAACATTACTTCCATTCACTTTCGAAGTATGACTAACATATGGAGAATCCTCTCTTTTTATGATAATTGTAGTAATTGAAGTCATCATAGTAATTACCTTTAAGAGTTATAAGATGGTAGCAATTTAACCACATTGTAATAGAAAATATATAATATTTATATACTTTTATTTCTTCTAAGGTCACTTAATTAATTAGTGAATCCATAAAGGTTTTAATGATGTTTGGCTCTAAAGCATAAAGTTTGTTATACCCAGAGTTTTGGTTCTAAAACTCTCTGTTCTTTTATAATAGGCATAGATATGACCCTACGTTCGTAATTAAATTAAATTTATTATAGCAGACGATTATTATCAGTACCATACAATATTGATAATATACATAAAATATAGTATAAAAAATTTGGTTTCATTTTTTTTTACTCTTTACACATACTTGATAATATTTTGTTGAATATAATAATAAATAATTAATAATATTATAACTTTAAAAAATTATCATCAAATATATTTTATTTGTAATAAATCAATCATGTTAAATGAGAGTTTATACGTGCAACGCACGTAATCCCCTGCTAGTCTTTGAAATAAGCTTTGTTACAGGAGTATTAATCTTTTTTGGTGGTCCCCACAAGTATCACTAATCTATGAAGCTTTTGAGTTTTGACCTTGTACTCTTTCCTTGGCAAAGGATAATTCTTTGGGACTGACTTGTGAGGTACATTCTACTTTTTTAGATCGATATGGTTATACTATCTAATGATTCTTGAACACAAATTCATAATATTATAAATACTTTTATATACATTATAATGCTATTATAATACTAGCAATTTATTATAAATTAAACATAAATTAAACCATATAAAATAGGAAAATAATCCACACTTTAGTGAAATTTGAATTATAGAATTTTTGTTTAAGGATAGAGAGTTAATGATGCCTCAACTTGACTATTTAGGCTAGGCTCCATCAACGTATATATTTTATTATTATATTTCTCCCTCAAATTCAGATTTGGTTAAATGTTAGAACAAGTTATTGTTAGGACTAAGGAACATCTTTCAAAACTCAGAAGTATATATTTGATGTTTAACCACGTAATTAAATACTACATCCGTCCTACAAAATTCATTAATTTCATTCAATTTTCACACGGATTAAAAAAAATACATTCAATTTTTTTGAAAAATCATAATTTATATGCAATTGTTTTATATATTTTGTTCTTATTGACTACTCTGCACGTCATTTTCACTTTTCTTCGAATCAAGTTATTTTCGTTAAAGAATATTTTAATTTCGTGTTAATTAATCAATTGAACCACGATTTAAATTGGTGCTTGGTAGGTAATTTACAGAGAATTTGAGTATTCAGGTAAAACGTGAACAAAAACAAAAAATCGAAGGGTTTAAATTTCGTGGGGTAGAATTTAATACCCTAAACAGAAATTGCATGGAACATTTATGGATACAAATACTAATCTACGAATAAACATATGCAATTATTTGCTTAACAAATAAACCTCCAAAATTGAACTGATAACAATGGGATCAAAGCTAATTGCAGGATCCAGAAACACAATTAACAAAAAATGCTGATTGATTTCTTGAAAAGAATATTAGCATTCTCCAATATACAAAGAAAAGGAAAAAAAAAACAAAAAAGTAATTAATGAGCTAGTAATTGATGGATTAATTATGGGAGGGAGGATGAGTTTTGGGTGGCAAATAATCGAGGTTAAAACCTGCTTCTTCTTCTCCTCTTTTCTTGTGAGGAACCTTCCAACTCTTCTTAGAAACTGAAGAATCTCTTACAACAACATTCACACTTCTACTCTTTCCTCTTTCTGCATCTCCTACTGAATTTTCAACCAAAACGTGACGCCCGCCTCCGTTCAGCTTCTCATCATTTTCCTGCAACGCTAATCAGGATCAGTTTCAGTCATGAGAGAGAAAGAAATAGAGAATAAGAGAGCTAGAGAGAGAATGACCAGGTTGCTGATGGAGTGCTGAAACTCCTTAGCACGATCATTGTGAGCCACTTCCAAAACTCTAGCATTGCATGAATGCAGAGATAGAAATAGAACAAGTAGAGCGAGAATGATCGACATTTGAAGCAGTTAATACAAATCAGATAAAAAGAAGTAATTATGATTTAAGATCTCAAATATATATAAAAACAGCGGTTTCGATAAGATTAGTGCCCAAAAAATATGGGAGTGGAAGATTTGGTCTAAATCTGTTAGATCATGCAGAAAGAAAAATGTAAAGAAAAAAAGTTGGACCCAAAACTAATGGAGAAAGATCAGCAAAAACCACAACCTGGCCTTCTGCTTAATATATGATGGAGGAACTGAAAGAGTCCAAAATAGAGATTTTTCCCTTTTTATTTTTTTCTCTTGGAAAGTTCAAAAATTAATATTTTTTTAGTATAAGTGTAAAGCTAATAAAATCTATAAAATAAATAACAAAAATGTAAAAGAACAGGAGCAACAAGAAAATAAGAGCCTGTCGAATTTGTTAGCACCGAGGAGGAATTGCACCCTTATTTTGCTTGTCTTTGTGCATCAACTTTTGTGGCAAATTAAGTTGTGCTTCCTGATTTCTAGTTCTTGCTTTGCCCCCACCATGTTAGCATGTTGTAAATTCCACCATATGCTTAAATTAATATTATTTCAATATAAAAAGTGACAACCTCTTTGGGATTGTGAAACTCCGAGGTCATTTGACTCATTCTCAACCCTATGCTGCCTAGAAATTATTCCCAGTGTGGGAATTATGAACCAATCTGAACCTTTGATCTTTGTATGTTCTATGATTGTCATTATTCGAAGCATGAATATATATAGATTTAAGCATGATTTTATATAAGTACAATTGTTTATACCACTACAAAAATCTCGCAATTTACCGACGGAAACTTCCGTCGGTAAAGTCATTAAATTCCGTCGGTAAATCACTTACCGACGGAAATGCTCCCTCGTGATTTCATTCGTAGCTAAAGGATTTAACGACGGAAATCTTATCCGTCAGCAAATTACCGACGGATTGGTGACGGAATTTCCGTCGGCAAATTCTCGTTTGACGAACTTATTCCCAAACGGATTTCTGACGGATTGTTGACGGAAAATCCGTTGGTAAATACCAACGGAATCTGATCCGTCGGTAATTTTTGACGAATTGGGTTTCGTCAATTATTCGCTATTACCGACGGATTAATCCGTCGGTAATTACTGACGGTTTTTAAATCCGTTGGTAATTACTGAAGGATAAAAAATCCGTTGGTAAAGATTGACGTACTCAATTTCGTCAGGTTGGCAATATTGTGACGGCTTTGTGACGGAATTTCCGTCGGTATTTTAGCGACGGATTAAAATCCGTCGGTGATAATTTGTTTTTTTAATTTAATAATTATTTTGTTTTAATTTAATTTTCTGATATTTTTGGAATACTCATTAATTAATTAATATTTTAGACGTAATTTTGAACATAAACAAGCAATTTATAATATAAATCATAATATAAAAGTCGATAAGTAATATAATAATAAGAATCTGATAGTTTTGGTAACAAAGTATGTACAAATATGAAAGAAACATTAAAGTAAAAGAATGTTTGTTCTACAATAACTAAAAGTCACGGACTAGGAGGACAAGGAGGGCGGTTGCAACGAGCCATGAAGTCCTGCATCATCTTCTGTGTAGCCTTAAACTGGGCTTGCTGAGCCAGAAATTGTGCTTGAAGAAGCTCTCTGCCCTCTCTTTTCCGGCGCAGCTCCTCCTCAACCGCCAACCTCCTCTGGCGCCCCTCCTCCTCGTGTGCAGCCCTCTTCTGGCGCTCCTCCTCCAGCTGCTGCTCTAAAGACCCAATGCGTGTCTGAACAAACTCCTGTGTCAGGAGCTGGTGAGAACTACCCCCACTACCACTCGAGCCATCACTGAAAAGGCTCGATCCGTGTGTTCCAAAGGAGTACACCCTCTGCTTCTGAGCTAGTTCGTACTCCTGCACCACAGCCTTGTAGATCTCATTCAGATCTGCCCCATCTCCTTGTTCAGCAACAAGCTATTTAATCCGTGTCTGCAAGATACATTTTAAAAATTATAAGTATTATGAATATATAACTTAGTTAATAAGATGTAATAATTAGAAAATATTTTAGAATACTTACATCAATCTTTTCATCCTTTTTAGTCAATGGAGTTACATCAGCTTTCATGTGTTGATGTAGGAAAACGTCATGCAATAACTTGGTTGGTGGGACCCCTCGAGTCTGGGACTATTCAGGTAAGATAAACAAAATAGATGTTTAGTTAGCAAATATATATAAGTAATAAATTAACAATTAAATAATAATTTACTAACCATCTGGTCAAAAAGTCGACGAACGGGCCTGGAACCTCCCTTGTGTTTACCTACAACCGGTTTCTACTGGCTTTTTGACTCTTCTCAATTACCTCAGGACGATCCCAATACTCACACAAACCATCCCACATCTCTTCATTGATATATGTCGGCTTATCTGAGTGCTCTCCCTTCAAATAATTAATCCAGCCGTTGTATCTTTGACGTGCCTTAGACTCCCATCGCTTGTACACCTGAGTTTCTCACTCAGGTTTCCCACGAGTAATATTTCTGTTTAAAAGATTTACAAAATTCAATAGTTAGATAAAAAAAAGTTAATTAATCAATAAATATGAAATATTAATTGTTATTTACCTTAAATTCATTAAAGTACTTATCTTTCACTTCTTTTGGTGTCAACTTCCAATTGAAGCCTGTGGGATTCTCTACCCTCTTAAAAATTGCAGTGCACGTCTGGGCAATGTTGCCATCATCTAGTAATTCCCTGTGGAGAGAAGCAATTAATATTTAAGAAATTATAATAAATCAATAAATTAATTATAAATAATTAATACTAATCCATTAGGCCCAAGCCAAAAAACAGCCCTCGCTGGAACGCCTCGTGACAATGCACTAGACCCAGTCTTGCCCACTGGCGTCTCTGGTGTCTCAGGTACCGTCTATGAGGAGGACGAACTACGGCGGCAGCTCGAAGATATATCTGCATTATTAAGTAACATACAATACAAGAAATCAAACTTGAATTAATATATATATATATATATATATATATTAATAAGAAAATTAGTTAACAAATCAAATGTCTCAAAAAAATAAGTTAACAAATATTTCTACTCATCATCATCATCACTACTACTAAAAAAATGTCTCAAAAAATAAAAATTACAAATTAGTGTATGCTACTACTCATCATCATCATCACTGCTTTCATCATCAGACGAAAATATTTCTTCGTCATTAGATTCACCCTCGTTCTCATCGATTTCTACCATCCCACCTCTTGGATGATGAACTGTTGTAGTGCCATCATCCTCATTAGTAGTGTCACTACCCCTCTGTGTCAAAACCACGTCATCTTCTTGGAAAGATTCATCTAATGCTGAAGCTGATGTCGTGACTTGTTCAGGTAATTCTACATTAGATCTTGCTTTGATTTTACACACTTTCCACCAAGACTTCTTAGCTTGATTCATGCTAGGATAAGGACAATAGCATACCTGAGTGGCTTGGTGTGCTAGAACAAATGGATCGTACTTTTTGTATCTACGGGTGTGGTTAATTGAAACCAACTTGAATTCTGGATGCACTGAAGTCCCCAAAGGTGACATGTCAAACCATTCACATCTAAACAAACTAATTGTTTTCTTAGGATGACCAGGATACTCCAGCACACAGACCTCCAACAAGCGGCCATAATAGTCTTGCACATCACTACCATAAACTGAGCCTTTTATGCATACTCCACTGTTCATAGTCTTCTTATCTAAAGCATGATCTATCGTATGAAACCTATATCCATTAACATAATATCCAGAATATGTATCAACCCCTAATAATGGCCATTCTGCAAGATTCTTGATATTTCGGTTCACCGATGTAGAAGGACGTCTAACCTGTGATAGTTAGATGATTAGCATTGTTTAAATATATACAAGTTACGTACACTAAAATATATTTAAACTTACATATTCTTTGAACCAACTGGCGAACTCCTCATCAATCTTTTTATCTAAATCGGTTCCTGAGATTAAAGGCAGTTTTTCTCGCACTTCATCTTGAAACAATCTTCAAAAGTTACCCATTGGTTTTAGTTAATAATATGTAAGCAATTCATAATATTTATTGAACATGCATGTTCATACTCACTTCACATATGTGTCTGTAACCTCGATGCAATTGGATAGAATATACAGATGTGCTATATTGTTCTATTTACTATCCAAGTATCTTTTTGTCTTCGTTCCAAAAGGACGTCCTACACCTTTAAAAATGGACAGCAAATCAGGATCGTCATCAGCTCCTCCATCATCATTACGAGGCACGACCCTCAACTTTGTGGTCACATTATCCTCAAAATAATTAGAACCAAACGTTGATGCTTCTTCCATTATGTAAGCATTGCTGATGGAGCCTTCAACTCTTGCTTTATTTTTGACATTATTTTTCAATGTTCTCGAGTATCTTTCAAATGGATACATCCACCGATATTGAACCGGACCAGCAATGCAAGCTTCTTCAGCTAAATGGATTGGTAAGTGCTCCATTGAATCAAAGAAACTGGGCGGAAAGATACGCTCAAGCTTACACAAAATTTCAGGTATTTTTTTTGTGCAAAATTTGCATGTCCTCTTCTTTAATTGCTCAGGCTGTTAAGTCCTTGAAGAAGAGACATAGCTCTATGATCGACTTCCAAACAGGTTGAGGAAGAAATTCACAAAATGCAATAGGTAACAAGAGTTGCATGAACACGTGACAGTCATGACTTTTCATATTAGTCATCTTTAGCTGGAGCATATCTGGACATCTAGTAATATTAAATGCATATCCATCAGGAAATCTAAGATTTGTTACCCATTGCAGTAAGACCTTCTTCTCATTTTTATCAAGCATATAACAAGCTTTTGGATACATTCCAGTCGTCTCATTACGCATCAATTATGGTCTCGAGCAAATTGTGTTTAGTTCTTCTCGAGATTTTGTTGTATCCTTCGTTTTCCCTTGGATATTGAGAACAGTGTTGAACACGTTGTCAAACACATTTTTCTCAATGTGCATGACATCCAGATTATGTCGAATCAAAAGTTTTTCCAATAGGGGAGATCCCAAAATATGCTTTTCTTCTTCCACCCAACATTGGGATCCTTAGATATTTTCGTGTTTATATCATCATAGTCTTCTGTTACCTTGCGAAAACCCAATCCTTCTATTTCTTTCAATTGGGTTTTCCCTGATTTTGGTTCGGGTGGATAGGTCTTGCACAATTTATTCTTTGTGAATGCAGTTTTATTTTTGCGAAATGCATGATTAAGAGGTAAAAACTTCCGATGGTTGTCAAACCATGACTGTTTGCCACTCTTCTTTAGACTGAATGCTTCTGTATCTTCCATGCAATGTGGACAAGCCAATCGTCCAGTTGTGCTCCACCCAGAAAACATAGCGTATGCTGGAAAATCAGAAATTGTCCACATCAATATTGCTCGCATCTGGAAGTTCTGCTTTAGGAACACATCATACGTTTGTTCACCCACCTCCCACAAATTTTTCAACTCTTCTATGAGCGGTTGCAAAAACACATCCCATTTCATCTTGGGATTGCGTGGACCAGGCACTAGGAAGGTGAGGAACATAAATTGTGCCTTCATGCACAACCAATGAGGCAAGTTATAAGGTGTGACAATAACTGGCCAAGATGAATATTTCCGTCCTGCTTGGTCAAAGGGAGCAAATCCATCCGTTGAAAGACCCAATCTGACATTTCGAGTCTCTAATACAAAATCAGGATATTCACTGTTCACGTGCTTCCATGCAGGAGAGTCCGTAGGATAGCGCATAACCCCATTATTTGAAGAAGAAGTAGCATGCCAACGCATGTGTTCTGCTGTTGCTATAGATGCATAGAGCCTCTGAAGTCGAGGAGTTAGTGGAAAGTAGTGCATCTGCATGGCTGCTACACGTTTCTTCTTACGGCTTCCAGATGCCCGATGGCTCTCCTTATAGCGTGATGTACCACAAAACTTATAGTGTTCCAAGTCCTTATCATCTCTCCAATCAATCATACAGTTATTGGGACAAGCATCGATTTTTTCTACTGGCAGACCCATACCACGTAGCAATTTCTTCGTGCTGTAGAAGTTATCGGGAACCAAACTGTCATTAGGAAGAAGTTGTTTCATCAACTCTGTGATCTGGTTAAAGCATCTCTCCGAAATGTGGTTCTCCACCTTCATGCTCATAAGACGAACCACGAGGGACAACTGTGAATGCTCACAATCTCTACTGGAAGAAACCGGCCTATCTGCAGCCTTCAACATGTCATATATTTGTTGAGCTTTAACATTCGGCTGCTCTTCAGTACTCGGCGTCTCCCCAGTATTATAATTGGGACCAGCATGATCTATAACCATCTCATGGTACGTACTACTGTTGATACGATCCTTGTTGATCGTGATCTCGAACACGCAAGCGGAAGACTCGATCAATGGATACGAACGATGGAAGATCCCAAAACCTCTGAATCTAACCACGAAATGATCTAGGAGAACGGATCCCTAAACCCCAACGTGAAGTTGATGCAGCAACTCGGGGATGATGAATGACACACGAACGAGGGATGGTTGACTCGTTGATTCGTCGATAAATGAATTCGACCAATACGAATTCGAAACTCTCAAGAGAGAAGTGAATAACTCACGAAATTAATTATATCAAAGTCTGAATTTTCGTTCATAACATAACCCCTCATATATGTGGTGAAAACCTAATGCAACTAGGAAACTAAGTAAGGAAATTAACTCCTAATCTAATAAGGAAACAAATCCTTAGTCAAAACAAAAGAGAAAAGTCAAAATTGACTCAACTAAGGCCTAATTTCGGCCACCCTAAATAAACCCACGAAAATAATAAATAAAATATAAAAAATGACTAATTAACTAAACTGCAAGTCCTCAACCGATCCCACTTAGCACTTTCTTGAACTTCTTTGCTCGAGCTCGTGTGATCGGTGCAACAGGAACTTGATCGGACTACGGGCTGCATCATTTCCCTCCTCTTGAAGAGGATTTGTCCTCAAATTCAAGTCGTCGGTCCAAATACCGGGATCAAAAATCAAATCTCCTCTCCTTGGAAGAAATGATTGGCAAAGAATTCCCCCTTGTGCATCTTTTTCCTTCTTCGGCTCCGACTCATTGTAAAACTTGACTTGATCTTTATCCTCGGAAAGACATCATCAAATTCCCGCAAAACAAAATGAATAAGAGGTAGGGTAGAGGAGACGTATCAATAACTAAACTCTCCTCGTACAACAACACAATCATCGGCCTCTCCTCCTTCACGGCCTCGCTTTTAAATCACTAGCCTCTCGCAAGAAAGCGACTTCGAATCAATCCATTTTCCCTTTTATGGACAATCGCTCCTCAGCCGCTCCTTTTCGATGTTGTTAGTTAGCTCATACAAAGACTTCGTGTATCCATAGTAGTTGGATCACAAATCTCAAACACAGCTTCACATGATTCCTCCAAATTTTGTATCTTAGGATCAACATCCTCTTCAACCTCGCCTTCAACTTCAATCTCCATCTCCCTTGGAATTGAACATTCTTCATCTTTGGTATCAACCACGCCATCAACTTCAATCATCATCTCCCTTTGATTCGAACAATGGCTTGTTTGATTGGTATTGGAGATATCTTCTGATTTCCACTTTGACAAGGACTGATTCTCTTCACAAATCCAAGGATTCGACTTCCCTCCAATATACGACTTAGAATCGTTTTTCCTTTGGGTTGAGGGAATGCTCACTTTGATACTTCTCAAACTGTTATCCTCATGATCCCTTGCTCCACCTCTCCTTCTAGCACTGTAAAATTGTCGATAGGCATTCTCGTAGTTATCCATATAAGATTTCTCTTCGTTCATCAAACTCTTTCGAGGACACCTAATTGGATGAAGAAAATTCTGAGTTTGTCTCTTCCGAGATTGCTCTATTCGATTTAACCTCTCATGCACCACCTCCAATTTTGAGTCCAATTTTGAGTCAAGAATCTTTCCCAATTCGGACCTGAGTGCCTCTATCATGAACTTCGTCTCTGGATCAATGATAGGCTGATCCTCCGTATATGAAACCTGTTCAACTTCTCTTGACATATTGACACAGAAAACAAAACGGTTAGTAAAAACAAGACCTCACCACCTCACAAGTCTCGTGCATCACTCAAGATGTTCCACTCAACTCTCGTGTATCACACTCAGATATGGCTTTTTCAATCTCTCTAATAATCTCACACACTCTTGCCTTTTTCCACTCTGAATTCTCTCTCAAGGAATCAAACTCTCTCAATTTTTTTTATTCCGTGAACAGTACTTCACGGTGAACAGTACTCGCGGGTGGACACGACGAAACGAAATGGAAACGGAAGGAAAACAAAAAACACAAAGAGACGAAACCCTAACTGAACAGTAACGACACCGAAACAGATCTGGAATATATATGATCGAAGCAAAACACGACAAACAATATAAAAACTCAATTAAAACCTAAATCGACGCCTAGAATCCCCGAAGAAGACCCGACTGGAATCTATAGCACTTCAACTCCGATTGAGCTGAAATTTTAACACAAACTATAAATTGAAAACAGGAACAACATATCCGAAATTCAGCAAAAACGCACGAGTAAAACTCAAAAACTCAAAATTCACGAACTGGACGTGATCTGAAACTGGACCAAAACAATTCCGATTAAGCTGAAATTTTAACACAACCTAGATAATGATATAAGGAAGAACATATCCAAAATTCAGAAAATTCGCACGAGTATAACTCAAAAATACTCGGTGCTCAATTTCGGTCAGATTTCAGAAACAAGAACGAAACCCTAACTGGATCGAAACTGAAATAGAACAGATCGAATCTGGACAGAAACGAAACCTAAAACTCTACCCTTGACACGAAGAAAGAACACGAAACCTGGATACGAAACGCGGCTCTGATACCAAATGATACGATCCTTGTTGATCGTGATCTCGAACACGCAAGCGGAAGACTCGATCAATGGATACGAACGATGGAAGATCCCAAAACCTCTGAATCTAACCACGAAATGATCTAGGAGAACGGATCCCTAAACCCCAACGTGAAGTTGATGCAGCAACTCGGGGATGATGAATGACACACGAACGAGGGATGGTTGACTCGTTGATTCGTCGATAAATGAATTCGACCAATACGAATTCGAAACTCTCAAGAGAGAAGTGAATAACTCACGAAATTAATTATATCAAAGTCTGAATTTTCGTTCATAACATAACCCTCTATATATAGGGGTGAAAACCTAATGCAACTAGGAAACTAAGTAAGGAAATTAACTCCTAATCTAATAAGGAAACAAATCCTTAGTCAAAACAAAAGAGAAAAGTCAAAATTGACTCAACTAAGGCCTAATTTCGGCCACCCTAAATAAACCCACGAAAATAATAAATAAAATATAAAAAATGACTAATTAACTAAACTACAAGTCTTCAACCGATCCCACTTAGCACTTTCTGGAACTTCTTTGCTCGAGCTCGTGTGATCGGTGCAACAGGAACTTGGATCGGACTACGGGCTGCATCAACTGTACTGCTGCTGTTCAATGTCCATGTTCTCATTCGGTCTATCTATTACTCTCTCTCCGTGAAACCTCCAATTTTCATAGTGCCAGATGAACCCATTCTTCACAAGGTGAGACCTTACTTCATTTGTTTCTCTGTACCACAAATTCTTACATTTCCTACACGGATATCTAATCTTATCTCCATCCCTACACTCTGTCTGTGTAGTTGCTTTTTCAATGAAGATATCAAGTCCACTAAAAAAATTCGGATTAATAGCATAGCCATCAATCTTACGTCGATACATCCACTCACGATCATCATCCATTCTTATAAATTATAACAATAAAATGAAGTAAGGTGATGAAGACACGAATATTATAAAAATGCAGTAATTTTAAAATTCAAACAAAAATTGGGCAGCATAACTCCTCTATCTTAACTACCAAGTGCTCGACTCTACTAGCTATGTTAACCATAATAGTTCTAAACGTCTATATCTACCCCCAATGTGAATGTCTTTAATTTAGATGTAATTAATTTCTATCCCAAAGGGAGTAGATCCTTAAGAAATTAATTACATCTTTCACCAATAAAGTTCTAAGTTCATCCCAAACATATAATAATAAATAATTACATCAATATATTGAAATAAACTTTAACATCACATTGTTGGTTCTTAAGATATAATTAATTTCTATCCCAAATGGAGTAGATCCTTAAGAAACTAATTACATCTTTCCACAATAATATATATCCAAAGACATACAAAACTTCACAATAACTTATAAACTCATAAATTTCATGCTCTTATGCTTCAATCACAAAAATATAAAACATATAACCAACTCATTCATGTATTGAATGATATGCATACTACAAATTATAACATGGACAAAAAACATACTACAAATATATACATACTTCAACATGGACAAATATATATACATACTACAACATACAACATATAACATAGGCACTTAACAAAGCAAAAAAATACTCCCTCCGTCCCACCGAATATGACCTGTTTTTCATTTTGGGCCGTCCCACCGAATATGGCATGTTTCCTTTTTGGGAAATAATTAGAGCTTACTTTAAGCTAAAAAAATACTTTAGTAGTACATTGTTGACCAAAAAAATACTTTATTAACTAAAAAGTTACTTTATTAACACTTTATTACACTTAATTCTCTTTTTCTTAATCTCTGTGCCGAAAACAAATAGGCCATATTTGGTGGGACGGAGGGAGTATTTAATTTGTTCCAAATAAACTCATAATCCTAAATCCTAATTAATTTGCAGCACCTAATTCCCTAATTAAATTGAACACTTACTTTTTAGGTTAATTTCAAGATGTCATTTGAACAAACCACAAAAAAACCTAAGTAAATTGAGAAACTGACTTGGAAGAGGGGGAGGGCAGCAGTGGTGCGATGGCAGGGGAGGGGTCAGATTGGCCGGCGGTGGAATCTGGTGATAGCAATAGGGTCGGTGGCGGCAACTGAGGTGGTGGCGGAGGAGAAAATTGACCGGAAAACATAGAGTGAGTGAGAGAGAAACAAAAAGGGCAAGAGAGAATGAAAAGAGAGAGAGACTTACTGGCCGGCGGCGACGAGAAGAAGGAGCGACGGCGAAGGCGGCGGAGCAGTGGCGATGATGTTCAATAAGGAAACGGTCAGAGAGAGAGAGAGACAGAGACAGAGAGAGCGCGAGATGATTAACCCGAAGACGGTAACGGGACGGCGGAGCGGAGGCAAAACGGCGGCAGAACGGCAACGGCACTATGGATAGAGAAAACGAGAAAGAGTCAGAGAGAGAAAGAGTCATTTTTCACCAAAAATAAATTTGACACTCGGTCAGTATGCCCACACTGCACAGAACAGTGGCAAGCAAGATCGTCTCCAAAAGGATCGGCGAGAATTTCCCTAATTTTCAATCTGCAAATACTTAAACCAAACTACTAAGAACCTCGATAATTCAGAAACAGAAATTAAATAACAAGTATCCAAAAGTTTGATTTTAACAAATAATTAAAGGATCCGGTTTCCGATTAATTCCACCCTAGCTTGATTATTCCGTTCATCGATGCAAATATAACTTTAATTCATTCAAACAAACCGGTTATGACCACCGAAGACGCTTCCGACGCGATCTTATCTCTCCTTAGCTTCTCGGTAATCAGGAAGACGCTTCACCAATTACTTCTCTAATCGACTGACAACCCTAGAGACGCTCTATGGATTTAATGAGCCGACAACATTAACAACTAGAGAGACCCGATTCAAAATCAATAAACTCTGACGCAGGATTATTGAATTAAGACTGCTCTTCTCTTGATTCTGAAGAATCAATTTACCACAAATCAAATCTAAACCACAATTACGGATGGCCGATTTAATTGGCTACTAATTAATTTCGATCTACTAAATATTTGCAACTACCTAGCAGAATCGAAATAATTAACAACATTAAACACAGAGAATCACAGATGCTTGTATAAGAATTAAAGGAGAAAAACCAAATTAGATCTCACAGAATAAATCACGCTAGGGCTTCCTTAATCTTCACCGGAATAAAAGTGTTTAGCTTGAATTCATAGACAAATTAAAGCTAAAAGTCATGGAGAAAATAGAAAATATCGGTAGGAAGAAGAAGGAGAAGTAGAAAACGTAAAAACCTCCTTTTTGGTCTGCTCCCTAAGGGGTCTATTTAAATACCTAATAAGAATTATGTTAATAAGGAAATAAAATCTCTAATTCTAATCTAACTAGGAAAATAATAAAATAAAGATAAAATCCTACAATTAAGAGTCCATGGCCCAAAATTATGAAGTAATCTCGTGCACAGCCCATAATCACGTTCAAATCAGCTTCCTAAACTTTCCAAATGCTGACAGCTTTCAGCTCCAGTACGCAGCAGGCGGTATGCCCATACTGCCTGATTTCGGCACATTCCAGAACTTCCTCTAAAATCATGTTTATTCCTCCAAATTAATATCAAAACCTACAATAGACCAAGAAGCATGCAATTAATTCCATAAACGTGATTAAATAGACATTAAGACCAAAAATGACGCAAAATTACTCCAAAATATATGATCAAAACACGCCCAATCAAATTCCCCCACACTTAGACAATGCTCGCCCTCGAGCATAATTATTTGAAAATAAGAAAATAAATTGTCACTAAACAAGACTCAAAACAAAAATTGGCAACAATTCAATGGACAAAAATCTTAATCAAGATCAAGATACATCTTTCTCAATCCGCCACTATCCATTATCTTGTTTCAAAAATTGTGCAAACACTCTTCATTCAAGTCAAAATCATGCAAAAATCAATCCTGCCTCACCAAGTTTCACTCCAACTCTCTCAAAACAATATAAGGACAAAATTATTTCACACAAATCGCAACTTGACACTCTCAAGCATAGGTTTGCCCATATGTCACTATATCCACCACAAAATAAAACTCATGCATATATCAAAATGACTTTGATGGGTTGTAAAGGGGATATGGTGCATAGGTAGGATAAAAAGAATGGATAAAATAGGCTCAGAAGACCGAAAATATGCAAGTGATTCCATCCATCAACTATCCAATCTCGATTAAAGCCAATTCCAGTTTTTCCTACTCAATATTTTTTATAGAAATAGCACTCGATCAAATTTGAAGCCTTTCCTTACTGTTGATTCCGGGAACGAATACTGGTATTCATGTTTTGAGTCCATTCCTTGCATGGATTCCATTCCGGTATTTCCTCACAAACTATGCTCAACGTCCATCATACAGGGCAACACACAAATTCAAACAATTAACAACAGCCCTTTATTGCCTTTTTTTTCTTTTTTTTATTAAGCTTTTCTCTTCTTTTCTTTTTTCGCTTTTTTTTTCTTTTTTCGGCTCAAATTCTCAATAACAACCAGACCTTTCATTAATTTTTCTTTCTTTTCAGCACATATCACTCCCACAATACATCAAGCACTTATCACAATAAACTTTCAACATAACTTGCATATTTTCAGTGGGACAAAAGAAAACTAAAAAGGCTGAGGCTCAATTTTTAGCAGCTTATAATATCAAGAAAAATGGATTAAGGCACAAACGAGCTCACTAGGGGAAAATTAAGAGTATGGATAATGTATTCATGCCAAAACAAAGGTGAATCCTACATGCCTAAATCATCTCGATGCATGATTTTCATGAATACGGCTTCAACTATGGCAATCGGGCAAACCAGAAATCAAGTGATCAAATTCGATATAACACTCAACAAAGAAAAATATTGGAGCATTTTCAAATTATACTCATAAGGCTCAAATCTCACAATATCAGTATGTTTCAAAAAATTTGATCAATTTTGCACTTTTTCCTCAACCAAGAACACATACGAGCACATGCACAACTCAATCACAAGAGAAAACAACCATTCATACCAAGACAATATCTTAATCCTTACTATTCAAATTGTTCATCTTCAAGTTGCCAATGACTCAAAAAGACCAATCAAAATATTTTTTTTCACTTTTTTTTAAAACAAAACATATCGGAAAGAAAAAAGAAAATAAAATAAAATAATTATCAACGTCTTTCCCCTCCCCCACACTTAGACGACACAGTGTCCTCACTGCGTAAAGGAAAAGAAAGTAAACAGACACAAGACATAATAAAATGCATAAAAATTAAACTAAAAGAGGAAAAAAAAGTAAAATAAAAATAAAATACAAAGAAAACTAAAACTTCCCCGAAACTGCATCAAGTGTCTGGTGGCTTCAATTTCTGCTTTGGGAGTTTCACAATAGATGGTACAAACTGTTCAGGGTTGGTAGGTATGGGCATACTGCTCGACAGACGTTGATCAAGAACCTCATTGATGGAGTACAACTGCATGATAGATTCTCTGACTTCTTCATCCCGCTCAGCTGCTACATCTCGACCAATCAATTCGCTGAATACCACATGCTCAGGTTTATCTTCCCTATGATGATTCTCAACCTTCTTGAATATTTCTATGATTTTCTTTTCATCATCTTCTTTCTCGTTTTGAATCAACCTGGAAGGAAAAGATGGTGGAACTAGTAGGTTATAATTAGAAAAATTAGATTCAACACTTACCTTGGAAGAATGAAGCTTTTCATATTGTTGGGCCCCTTTGGCGACTTCATCTTTCTCAGCTCTTTCTTGCTCATCATTTTCCTTAGGATTGTGCTCAATCAACCCCTTCCTTCTCGTTAAAGTCACAGCATAGACATGCGCTATGGAATTTACTTCCGTTTGAGATTGAAGTTTTCCTTGATTGGCTTGCAACTTATTCATCTGAGTGGTCAATTGATTGATCTGTGTGCCCATACTACCCAAGGCAGCTTGTGTCTCTTGATGGAAAGCTTGCTGACTTTGCACCAGATTCATAACATTCTCGTTGCTCTGAGCTAGACTCTTCAGAATCTCGTTCATGCTTGGTTGTGCACTGTCGGTATGGGCATACTGTCCAACCTACGGCTGATTATGAACATACATTCCATGCCCATTCTGCTGACTCCAACTGAAATTTATGTTCGAGAATGGGTCATATCGCTTCTGCCTCTGCGCATCATATTGTGCATCATCTGAACCATAACATGCTTGTTCGGATTGTGAATACTTTTGGATTTGAGCTACAGCAAAGCCTCTAACCAGAGAAATTAGAGCTTCAATCTTGTCATTCACACTCGAACCATATGCTCCTTTCGCTCCTTTGACTGGCATGTATCTCTCATCGTCCTCGTCCTCATATTGTTGGCCATTAAAAACCATATCCATGATGAGCTGTCTTGCTTCATCCAATGTCTTGTTGGTCAAAGATCCTCCGCAAGCAGCATCGACAACTCTCCTATCAAAAGTAGACATAGCACGATAAAAAAAATTAGTGAGCAATTGAAATTCAAAAAATCCGTGGTCGGGATATTGACGACATAATTGTTGAAATCTCTCCCAATAATCTGATAAACTCTCTCTTTGCTTCTGCTTAATGCTACTAATTGTCATTCTTAGATTAGCAGCCTTCGATTCATGAAAGAATTTGTGCAAGAACTGCTCCTCTAAGTCGTTCCAAGTTCGAATAGAAGCGGAGGGAAGATCAAACAACCAATCTCTAGCTTTACCCTGCAATGTATGAGAAAAAGTCAATAATCTCAAATTATCATAAGAAAATCCTTGAGGGCGTAAAGTGGAGCAAACTAAATCAAATTCAGCGAGATGTTTATGTGCACTTTCTCCAGGCGAATCACTGAATTTGGGAAGAACTTGAATGAACTCAGGCTTGATTTCAGCATTTTGATCAATCGTGGGCAGCACGATGCAAAACGGACGATTGCTTCTATGACGACCCAACTCCCTTATCAAGGCCATGTCGACTTCAGCTGTGGGATCAATATAAAAAAAATAAATAAATAAATAAAAATATTGCAAATCGAAAAATAAGAAAATTACAGCTTAAAAACCGATCCCCGGCAACGGCGCCAAAATTTGGTGCGTCGTTTTTCACCAAAAATAAATCTGACACTCGGTCAGTATGCCCACACTGCACAGAACAGTGGCAAGCAAGATCGTCTCCCAAATGATCGGCGAGAATTTCCCTAATTTTCAATCTGCAAATACTTAAACCAAACTACTAAGAACCTCAATAATTCAGAAACAGAAATTAAATAACAAGTATCCAAAAGTTTGATTTTAACAAATAATTAAAGGATCCGGTTTCCGATTAATTCCACCCTAGCTTGATTATTCCGTTCATCGATGCAAATATAACTTTAATTCATTCAAACAAACCGGTTATGACCACCGAAGACGCTTCTGACGCGATCTTATCTCTCCTTAGCTTCTCGGTAATCAGGAAGACGCTTCACCAATTACTTCTCTAATCGACTGACAACCCTAGAGACGCTCTATGGATTTAATGAGCCGACAACATTAACAACTAGAGAGACCCGATTCAAAATCAATAAACTCTGACGCAGGATTATTGAATTAAGACTGCTCTTCTCTTGATTCTGAAGAATCAATTTACCACAAATCAAATCTAAACCACAATTACGGATGGCCGATTTAATTGGCTACTAATTAATTTCGATCTACTAAATATTTGCAACTACCTAGCAGAATCGAAATAATTAACAACATTAAACACAGAGAATCACAGATGCTTGTATAAGAATTAAAGGAGAAAAACCAAATTAGATCTCACAGAATAAATCACGCTAGGGCTTCCTTAATCTTCACCGGAATAAAAGTGTTTAGCTTGAATTCATAGACAAATTAAAGCTAAAAGTCATGGAGAAAATAGAAAATATCGGTAGGAAGAAGAAGGAGAAGTAGAAAACGTAAAAACCTCCTTTTTGGTCTGCTCCCTAAGGGGTCTATTTAAATACCTAATAAGAATTATGTTAATAAGGAAATAAAATCTCTAATTCTAATCTAACTAGGAAAATAATAAAATAAAGATAAAATCCTACAATTAAGAGTCCATGGCCCAAAATTATGAAGTAATCTCGTGCACAGCCCATAATCACGTTCAAATCAGCTTCCTAAACTTTCCAAACGCTGACAGCTTTCAGCTCCAGTACGCAGCAAGCGGTATGCCCATACTGCCTGATTTCGGCACATTCCAGAACTTTCTCTCAACCTCTTTTAGGCTTCAAATATCCTCTAAAATCATGTTTATTCCTCCAAATTAATATCAAAACCTACAATAGACCAAGAAGCATGCAATTAATTCCATAAACGTGATTAAATAGACATTAAGACCAAAAATGACGCCAAATTACTCCAAAATATATAATCAAAACACACCGAATCAAAAGCAGAAAAATTAAATCGAAAATATTTAAATGAATATTACCGACGGATTCAAAATCCGTTGGTAAAAGTAATTAATTTTTATTTTGAATTTTTTTTAACAAATTTACTGACGGAAATAAATTCGTCACTAAATTTCCGTCACTAATCCGTTAGTAAATCCGTCACTAAATCCATAAATAAAAAAAATTAAATCGGAAAAAAATTAAAACATTTAGTGACGGATAGAAATCCGTCGGTAAAGTTAATTTTTAAATTTTTTAAATAAATAATGAACTTTACCAACGGATATTTCTGTTGGTAAGTTTAACAAGGGAATATCCGTCGGTAAATCCGTCAATATTTACAGTGCGAATTACCCCGCCAAATGTCCGTCAGAAATCCGTCGGTAAATATTTTTTAGCCGACCCGTTTTTTTTCCGTCACTAATCCGTCGGTATTTACTGAGGGATTTTGAATCCGTCAGTAATTCCGTTGGTAAATCTTGGTTTTTTTGTAGTGTACAAAAAGCATGAATCTCATTAAACATGACAATATATAGATTTAAGCATGTTCTCACGTTCTCACGGGAAGAATAATTCCTATACTAACTCATCTATATATATATACACGCACATATCCATCATCAAATTGTTGCTTGTGAGATTCATGCTAATAAAATAAGTATATATTGTATTTTGTATATTACATCAATAGTGGGGAATACAGAAAATAATATTGGTGGGTTCCCCAAAATTTCTATTGATAGCTGATTTTATAGGAGGGATTTTTTTATTTTTTTTAAGTTGGTGGGGGTTGAAGCTCCCCTCTCCTTACTATGTCTGGCACCAGTATTAGATGTAGCATCTACGAAAGCCTTTTTGTATGCTTCGTACTCATGGTATGTTGCAAAATTAATTGAATTGATGTATGTGTATGTATATATGCATAGGCAGGACAAGTTAATTAAAGGAATATTGTACTTATATGTTGAATTAAATTAACAAGTCAAATGTATGTTTATGCTTTTGATGTACATCCTTTCAAGTGCTGGAAGGGTAGACTGATTTCAATGTATTTGATTTGAGGTGTTAATTAATTAATAAAGCCATACTAGCTAGGAAGCAAACACCCAAGTCTACATATTCTTAAAATTTCGCCTTAGCTACCCCTATTGTGATTGTGTGTGTGTTTAATCTTTAGTCTATGCAATTAGTTGTATCTCTCTGTAATAGTTAGGACTTGGGTCTTTAAAGGTTCCTTTTGTTTTGGCTACAAACTCTCCTAAATACAAATTGTTTTGACTGATAAGAAGTACAAAATGTTATCTTTCAATTTAAAAGAATAGGCATTTTATAGCAATTTCAGACTGTTTGTATGATATATCCAAAATGCATCGACTAGTGCATAGATAGATACTCATATGAGATGTAAAGTACAATTTAAAATTTAATATTGTACTCGGAAATAATTTATTTAAAATTCGCTATAGGACTAAATGAAACTCTTTGGGTTATCACACAAGGGCCTTGAGCAAATATGAATGTGGTTATTGTGAAAAATCAATTGCCGCATATAAGTTTATTGTCACAAACCACTTTCACTTTATTCCAACCAAACAATTTTTTCACATAATAACACAAATCGGATATAATAAGTTGTGATATACAAATTTATGTTACTTTTAATGTACTTGATCAAGTACAACGTAAATTACAATATACGTAATAAATCATAATATTATGGTATATTATGCACGCATAACGCATTGATAATAAAATATAAATTTGAAGATATATAGCCTTCGATGTGTGACCCAACAAAACATTGGTTTAGTTATTACTACCTCCGTCCCATTATACTTGTCTCATTTCTTTTGGGCACGGATATTAAGGAGAAGAGTGTTTAAAGGGTAAAAAGATAAAAAGTGGTGGAGCCCATAACTTTTTGTGAGAGAAACATATTTTCTTTTATGGAAACATGACAAGAATAACGGAACAGCCCAAAAAGAAATACAAGACAAGAATAATGGGACGGATGGAGTATTAACAAACAAAAGTTTGGAGTGGGAAAAACAAGAAGAGAGTCTAAAACCTTCTTTTAAGATCTTGAAAATGACACGTGGCTGAGACTTTTTCTATGTGGACTCGACACGTGGAGATAGCCCAGTTAGGCTGCCGAAAAACATGGTCCGACCTTTATAGTTGTTAAGGTGGTGGTCCACCAACATTTACCTGGTCCTTCACAACCTTTGCTTCTTTTTCACATATTTTTATACAATAATTTATTTACCTTTTTGAGTTGGAATTCTTTAAATCAATTATTATTTGTAGAAATTGCATATATTTTAATTAATGAATTTGCAATTTGAATTGTTGGATCATGTGACGAATGAAACAGTGCGAATTCAATTTTATGTATTGATATTTCATGAGACATAGTAATATTGTATTAAATCATTCGTTGTATATAATATATCGACATAATATTTTATTATATTAAAAATAAAATAAATTTTTAAAATCAATAAAATAGAGTGTAAGTGTGCTTTATATGACTTTTTTTATGTCATGGAAAATCGCAGCCGCTGCCTTCGATGCACACTAGGTAAATCATCGCTCGCTTGCAATAACTTGTAAAACACACAAAAAATGTAAATTACACTTGGAAAATAAGGTGTGGTAGTTTTGGTCTATGAATATGTTAGTCGGATTCAAACCCGAGACTTTTGGCCTCAGAAAAAAAAAATCCAATCCACCACTTGCCATTCCCAAGTACGTACTTTACATAACTCGTGTTAAGTCGTTAGGTGATAATTATAAAGTTAACTAGCCAACTAAATTAAACTAATACTAGAGCCGCAGTAAATAAGGGCAATTACATCCAAATAACCTAATATATATCGGTTTACATGAAAACAATCCAAAACTATCAATTTTTTATATTAATTTGACATCAATTAGTTTTTCACAAAAAAGAACCACGTCATTCATGTATTAATAATAAGATTAAATTAAAAGAAATGGTATGGTGTTATTAATTATACGTCGACGACGAGCTTGGTTATTTTGATGTAATTGCCCTTTAGTACAACTATATATATAGATATATGTATTGTATATATAGGTGAGGGCGAGACAAGAATGGGTTGCGAGGGTAGCTGTGGGATTTGCGACGATCTCTCTCTCTCTCCTTCGAAACTCGACTGTCGACATGTCTTATTAAAGTCGAGCATTCTTGATACCTGCATTCAGCCTTGTCTCAACGCCATTACCACATTTTCGGAGTGTTTTCCAAAATTCTGTTTTTATTCATAAAAGAAAGAGCAATTGAAGAAATTGTTAAAAACTATAAGTACTGGACGATGTCCGAAATTAATATAAAAGGTGAAAAAAAAATTAAAATAAAAGGTGAGAGTGTGTATTTGATGAAAAAGTAATTTTTAATAGACTTTTCAATCAAGATGATAGATATATCCTTAAGTAACGACTAAAACTCTCGTATGACCAAATTCTCAAATTGATTATAATTCATTTATTTGACTAATTTATAAAGTAAAAAATAAAAGTTGGACATATTGCAAGGAAGTTGCAAAGGAGTGATTTTCTGACTAGTTCCATCCTACTCGACTTGCAATGAAGCAACGGTCCAGATGTTCATATCCAGATTTCCATCCTACTCGACATGCATTGAAGCAACGGTCCAGATGTATCCAGATCGAAATGCAGTAAGTAACTGATCACATTTAATAAAAAGTTAAATAATGATTTGTTAATTATATTCCATTTAAATATTTTCAGTGTCCAATTTCCTTTCTTCCATTCAAAAAAAAATGGCCATGACAAAATTATTTGTATTATGGATACGTCTGGGTCGTTACTTCAATACGTGTTAAATCATACGCCCGCGGCTTTGGATCAATAGAGATACTAAATGAGAGAGAATGAAATCATTTAGGACATGATGGCCCATGTAGAATAAAAATTATAAATATTGAAATTTCTGAGGCCAAAGTAATCCTACTTAGTACCAATTACACGGACACGGAGGCAGTATCTATCATCAAATCAAATAAATATCAATCAATTAGTGAATTGGCAGTAAACACGAGTGATGGTATATTGCATACTTTTGTGTAGATTTAAGGTGAGTTTGAATAATATATGTTCAAATAAAAGGAATAATGAGGAAGGAGCAATCAAACTAAGAAACTTACCCGAGTATTCCTGAAACTTTAATTACCACAAGAACATCAACAACCCCGGCCCGCCTTGGCACGTTTATAAGTATCCCAAAAATCCTCCAAGTAGTTCTCCATATTGTCATGCATTCCCGGCCTTGTTTTGCTACAGACATTTTAGATTTTCCCCACTTTGACACAGTGGAACCCTAGAGGGTTGGTAGTTAGTTGTTACTAGAAAACTTTATCAAGTAAACTTCCCAAAGTGCTTTGTCATCAATCTCAGTTTGATGCCATGCAATAAGATCTTAATACGCAATCCACTTACATTTTCCCTTAAGCAACAGAATGATCTTGATAGAAATAACAACTAAAATGGTCAAATGAGCAATGATACAATATAACTGGTTGATCATTGATTCCAAGATCATTTGTTGCTAAATTTGTGGCAATAATCAAATTGAAGCTCAGCTAGTTCCTCCAACACTCCACTCAAGCCCAAAATCAAAATCATTCATATATATGAACTAAAAAACTAATGGAACGTCTTATGCACTACTAGAATTTCGCTCATACATAACGGGTATTCCCCGTTATGTATGAGCACAAAAGACCGACATATAAAGGTATGATATAAAAAGTGCGCTCATACATAACGGTGAATGACCGTTATCTATACCAATTATTCATAACGCTTATTAAGAATATATAACACTTTGGTAGCCGTTATCTTTGGATATTAAGCATAACGGTGTTCGACCGTTATGAAATGCACTCAAATGTATTATATTGTCTATATAGATAACACACTTCTTCATCTTACATAACGTTCACTGACCGTTATCTTTGGTTATTAAATATAACAATTTTTTAACCGTTAAGAATTATTATTGCATTTCTGCATTTATTTTATTATTTTTATTCCAATTTTCCTGTTTTAATTTTGAAAAAATAATAAATAAATTGAAAAAATGATGCATATATTACCATCCAAACAAAGTCTACATATATATTATATCATCCAAACATTCTACATAACATTATAGTCGAAATACCACTTGTTCCTATGTCTGAATAAAAGAGTAATTAAAATGTAAACATATTACAGCTGCATCAAGACTAGATCTTTTTTCACCTAATCACGAGCTAAGCCCCTTCCGCCACAATTCCCTTCAATGCAGTCGATGTAGACCGTCTACAAATAAAGCAATAACACAAATCACAATCTAACACGCAAATCAATTAACAATATATATTCATCAATTGGAGCACATTTCATCAGTCCATAACTACAACATCATGCATGATCGAGCACAAACATTCTTCCTTAAATGAAGTCTAAAGCAAAACTTAACAATACCAATGCTATAAGCATAGTTACCTTATATAATAGCCAATATGAAATAACAGTATAAATCAATGTGAACAGCACAAAAACCGGAGCAACCATCATGTGTAAGAACTAAACCAACTCCAACATATGAAAGAAGAAAACAAGGCCAAGAAGCATATACCTGAGAACATTCGGTTCCTTCATTTCCTGCATTGGGGCAGCAAGAGCAGCACAAACATTTCCAAGGATCACATTGATGAGCCCATATTTTGTGCTCATTTTGTGTCTTGTTTATAGGCTAGATAGAGTCTTTTTCGTATCTTTTTTGTCGTAGTCGTGTCTGGGAGGACACAATTTGCATTCAGGGTGTTCAGGGCAAAGCAGGTGGAACTTTGGGCAAAACAGGCTGCATTCCGCAAAAGAGGCATGAGTACAGATAAGAGGCAAACTGAGGCATACATTGAAGCTCTTGAGAGAAGGTATTGTAGCCCAACTTGGTACAGTGCGGAATCCAGACCTATGTGAAGTGCTATGGGCAGAACAAGGGCAGAGCAGTGCACGCTTTGGGCAAATGAAGATATGCTTTGGGCAGAGGACGGAGCGCGAGATTTATCCGGATTTGGAGATAAGGATACAACTGATCTCCTACCTTATCTAGAAGATATGTTCCAGATTTGTATCTTTGAAGATAAGGAAAGAGATCCCTAACAATTTCAAACTCTACTAGGAAGGTGGCTAACCCTAATTTCCATGGGCCGGACCGTCCACGAAGCCCGCAAAGCTCATCTATATTAGGAGGGGTGCACGAAATTATTAGCTTCATTATCACTGTCTTTATTTTGATTTTCGAGTGGTGTGAGGAAGAACAAGCCCTACGGGCAAACCCTTTTACTTTTCTGCGCATGTTTTGCTTGGCTGCTTTGGCCATTGCTTTCTGCTGAATACTTTAAGGATTTCATTTCAATTCCAAGTAATGTTTTCTTTTATCTCTTTTACTTTTATTGTTATTTCAATTATGTCTAGCTAAATCTTCAAGGCCTGGATAGGGTGAGATGATTTGAACATGAATTCTTAATTACTCGTGAGGTCTGTTCTGGGCATATCAATCTGCATGCATATGTTCCCGAAGCACTAGGTTTGATTCCAAAATGGTCTTGTCGAATTTGAGTAGTTAATCGGCCGTTAACAACTTGGATAAAATAAGATCTCTAGTAATTTCGGACTAAATGTTTAGATGTCCTCTTGCATCCAAAAGTATAACGAGTGTGGGTGAGTGGTCGTATGTCTTTGCGCATGCTTTTGGCCATATCGGGTCTGTCTAAATCAAAATGTTGTCTTGGCAAAGCTCCTGTCGAAATGCCATCGTGGGATAGTTGGTCAGATTAGATAATGGGTCAGAGGAATTTTTGAAAACTTTTATCAAGTTAAAACAGAGTTGAGTGAGAGCTCAGTTATGAGTTCAACTGACTTCTAAAGAAGATGGTCAGCTGGACTGATAACTTAGCTGGCTGTGCGGAAAGTGGTGGAAAGAAAAACTTAGCTCGTTCCCTTTACAAAAGCTCAGAAAAACTTAGTTTCAGTTTTCAGTTAATCAGGTTTGAAATCAATGCAGCTGGCTGGGTCACACAGCCAGAGAGTTTAAACTTTGAAAACTTGTGCTGTGCAAATGCGGTTAGTTCTTTAAATAAGTATAAAGCAAAGACTGAATGAAGCAATAAAGAACACAGAATTTTAACGTGGTTCGGAGAGAAAACTCCTACGTCCACGACCAGGTTTTAGCTGGTAAATCCACTAAAGATGACCACTTGGTTTACGAGTACCAAGCAACTTCGCAGCTCTTCCTCGAGCTGTGTTCTAACAGTTTACGGGCACTGTAGAAGCCTGCACCTTTTCAGTTTTCGGGTACTGAATAACCTTACACTCGAATTTCGCGCTTCGAGAGGGCGTAACCTTGACCTAACCTTTTCTGGGTAAAGGAGGGTTTGGGTTTCCAACTTTGAACGAGTTCTTACAATGAAGAACTTTGGAAGATGAACTCGTTCAGATCTAGGCTTTGGATTTACTATGATTACAGCCTATTGATCAGACGAAAAACTAAAGCAGTTTCTGAATGTGAACACTTAAGAAGTTAAGTGCTCTTTTAAAGAGATAGATAACTGCTGGAGAGCTTTTTGATACTTGAGAGATTTAGAGAAGTTGAAAGCTTGTGGGGAGTTTTTCGTGTGTGATTCTGAGGTTGAAGACTGGTATTTATAGGTAGAGATTCAAACTAGCCGTTGGAGGACCCGTTTGAATCTTACCTACTCTCTGATCTGTCGATCTGCCGTTGAGCGTATCTTCACCTGTCTTCATCACTGTGTCAGATCCTAGGTTCGCCTTTCTAGGATGTTGAGATGTCAATCCCTCATTGGTCGAGGTATATTGACTTCCTCTGAAATCGGGATTTCTGTCTTTTGAGCTTGACTTTGAATTTAGAGCTGGATGGGTAAACTGACTTGAAGTGACGTCTTCAGAGTTAGTTCCCTTTTTGGTCAGCTCAGCTGTCTTTCTTAGACTTTGATGCAGCTCAATTTATTCTGCTCCGTTGGATCTCCTTGGCTGGATCCATTCTTCTTTTCTTGAGTCGGCCCGACTCACCACTTCGGAGCTCGTTCAGCTAAGAGACCTTTCAGCTGACTTTGGGTCCAGCTGATTACTCAGCTGGGTCTTCTTCTGTCTTCAGCTTCCAAACCTGTGAACTTAGAAAATCTAAGGCTCAAACAAGTGAGCTGGAAAACTTAACTTAGGTTTGTACAATCATTTACTAGGTTGGGGAGCAGTTGGATTTTGGAATCAAATCAAAACTTTAGAATTTTCCCAACACACTGGTCAGAAGGAGGCTCTAGATCTCCTTGATATTGAGGAACACTAAGGAAAGAAAAATCACATCGTGCCGCGATGTTAACTAAGGCGCTGGCTAGGAGGCAACCTGGTATGTTATTTTCTTTTTATTTTAATAATTGCCTTTGGGCAAAGTTATTTCCCTTCTTAGTGTTAATTTTAGGCTAGATAGTTGTTTTTCCATGCATAGCTAGTTTTTGTTTTTGGTGTGTAGATGATCAGGGTAAATAAGGAGTCACAGTAGTCAAAGAGACTCCATCTCAGGGCAGAGAAGAAGCCAAGGCCGAAGTTTCTGAAGCTAAGGAACTGAGGAAGGAAGTGGCTCGTCTGACCAAAGAGATAACTGAAATTCACGCTGCACTCCTCGCTTACTTCGCCCATGTAGGATTCAGGTATCCGCCTGAATCATCCTCTTAAATTGTTTCCTCCATTCGTGTGTTTAGTGTAGGTTTATTTTATTTTTCATTTTGAGTTAGTAATTGTGTTAAGTGTTTCGTTTTATTGCTTTGAGTCTGTTGGTTTGGTTAGACCCGTTTACACAACCACTTTGCCTAAGGCAAAGTGTGTGTGGGGGGGTCATTAGTTTCTTGATGTTATTTTGTTTGTCCGTAACCCCTTTTCACACAACCACTTTGCGTAAAGAGAAATGTGTATGTGGGGAAGGGTTACTTGTTTGTAAATCTATTCGTTTGTTTCGAGTCGGTTGAGACCCTCTTTCTGACCCACTTTGCCCAAGGTAAAGTGTGTGAGTGGGGGACCTCCGCTTTTTTGTTTTGGTCAGAGCATGTTAGGTAGATGATCAAACGGAGCATGGTAATTTTTCTTGGTTTAATTTATGCAAATTGTTATAATGTGATGTCAAGCATGCCAGATGAGATTGAGTATGATGGAAAAGGGTTATGAGCATACCTAGTGAGGATTTGAGCTTAAATTGTTGTCATATGCCCGTACAGCTTTACTTTCTTGTGAGTGATTGACATTTTGGTTTGGTTTATACTAGAACTTGCTTGCACTCTTGATAAAACTCAATTGACTAGGTGAGGTTTTTAGGTGATTTGGGCAGATTTCTTTTCACGTAACTCCGATGACCTAAAAAGCCAACCCTACTATTTATCCCTTGTTTAGCCCCTTGAGCTTGATAAAATTCTTTCTAATCACTTAAAAGTTGCCATGGAATTCTGAACCTACCTGGTCTTGAGAACTCGTTAGGCAATCTAAGAAGAAAGAGAGAGATAGTAGTGGACTGATCTGGGCAGAGCATTGACCGAATGAGGGATGTAAAACATGCCCAAAATTAAAAAGAATGCTGTGAAGAAAAAGAACTTGGAAAAAAATAATGAAAAATATGAAAATGATAAGTTCAAAGGTTGGATAGGCTCAGGCCTGAGAGTAAGGCTAGGGAGAAAGATAAAGGAAGTATATCAGTATGCCCATATCTGAGTTCACAAGACCTTAGCCTCGTTCCCAAATACTTCCTACCCTATGCCTAAAGCCTATGTTACAACCAAATAAAAGACCCAATGATGAGTACCAAGAACTTAGTCTAATAGAGTGGAGACGTTAGAGGGCAAGCAAGCTTATGGAATAACCATTCCAAGTATGTCACGAGCGTAAACACTAAGCCTTAAAACACAAGAGTGAAGAGTGATGGTGAGGAAAAACCTTACTGCTCATGATTCGATCTTGACATTTTTGATGGCATTTGCTTGGTTTCTATTGTGTCTATTTGCTCGTATATTTGAAGACTGCTATGCCCTGTGTGATCATTTATCTAACCATGCTGCTTTTAAATTGAAGCTGTGAAAAGTTGTTTTTGTTTTGTCAAGTGTTGGTTTGTTTTGTCTTTGTTTTGTCTTTTGCTTTGTCTTGGTCCAGGGCAAATCGCAGGCACACGCTTGAGGACAAGCGTACTTAAAGTGTGTGCGTGTGATGAGCCCATATTTTGTGCTCATTTTGTGTCTTGTTTATAGGCTAGATAGAGTCTTTTTCGTATCTTTTTGGTCGTAGTCGTGTCTGGGAGGACACAATTTGCATTCAGGGTGTTCAGGTGGAACTTTGGGCAAACCAGACTGCATTCCGCAAAAGAGGCACGAGTACAGATAACTGAGGCATACATTCAAACTCTTGAGCGAAAGTGTTGTAGCCCAACTTGGTACAGTGCGGAATCCAGACTTATGTGGAGTGTTATGGGCAGAACAAGGGCAGAGCAGTGCACGCTTTGGGCAAATGAAGATATGCTTTGGGCAGAGGATGGAGCGCGAGATTTATCTGGATTTGGAGATAAGGATACAGCTGATCTCCTACCTTATCTAGAAAATATGTTCCAGATTTGTATCTTTGAAGATAAGGAAAGAGATCCCTAACAATTTCAAACTCTACAAGGAATGTGGCTAACCCTAATTTCCATGGGCCGGACCGTCCACGAAGCCCGCGAAGCTCATCTATATAAGAAGTAAGGGTGCACGAAATTATTAGCTTCATTATCTCTGTCTTTATTTTGATTTTCGAGTGGTGTGAGGAAGAACAAGCCCTACGGGATGTTTTGCTTGGCCGCTTTGGCCATAGCTTTCTGCTGGATACTTTAAGGATTTTATTTCAATTCCAGGTAATGTTTTCTTTTATCTCTTTTACTTTTATTGTTATTTCAATTATGTCTAGCTAAATCATCAAGGCCTGGATAGGGTGAGATGATTTGAACATGAATTCTTAATTACTCGTGAGGTCTGTTCTGGACATATCAATCTGCATGCATATGTTCCCGAAGCACTAGGTTTGATTCCAAAATGGTCTTGTCGAATTTGAGTAGTTAATAGGCCGTTAATAACTTGGATAAAATAAGATCTCTAGTAATTTCGGACTAAATGTTAGATGCCCTCTTGCATTCGAAAGTATAACAAGTGTGGACGAGTGGTCGTATGTCTTTGCGCATGCTTTTGGCCATATCGGGTCTGTCTAAATCGAAATGCTGTCTGGGCAAAGCTCCTGTCGAAACGCCATCGTAGGATAGTTGGTCAGATTAAATAATAGGTAATCGTCATAGACTTTACTTATGTTACACTGAAAGGATAGATTGGTTCTGGGCAGAGGAGCACGTGACACCGTGACAATGGGGGCGACTTTGCTCAGGGCTATAACCGATTGATGTGTGCATGTGGGGGAATCATTTAGACCTATGATCGATCTTATATTCATGTCTGATGATTCGAATCTTATCCGGGCTTTGCCCTTTTATTTGACCGTATCTACTTTTAGTTTTCAGTGTTCTTTTATTTAGCGCTTTGACCAGATTGAAGATTGTTCACACCAGACCCTTTTTAGCGACACCGGTGACGAAGAGAAGGTTACGATCAACTCCCTTGGGTTCAACCCTATACTTGTCGCTTGCTAAGCTTGTTGTGGGTATAGGAAATATAAATTCATTTTGCGTGGCTAAACGACGGTCGCGTCACACATTAACTCCAACAAGCTGTAAAATCGCTCTTCTCGCTACCTTATCTGCTACAAGGGATGGATATCCATTCTCCAAGTTCTTTGGCATAGAAACCTTGACTTCCTTAGTTTTCCTAATGCAGTATAGTTTTCAACATATCACCAATATATGGCATTTTATACTCAGCATATGAAATTTAGAAAAAAAAAATACATGTACTAAATTAAAATTACTTAAGTATTTGCAGTCAAATAGCATGAAATAGAATACAAAGGAGAGGGGTGAGAGAGAGAGAGAGAAGAGAGAGAAAATATATCTATTATTTTTAGGATGACCAGAGTATATGATAAGAGCTAAAAATTACCATAGTTTTATCAATTTTCCAATCACTATACCTGGCATAGTATTGAAGCTACATGTCTATAATGCCACTGGATATCATTCAAAAGCACACAAAAAATGTAGTTTTTGTGAGGTTGGATGATAGTCAAAATCCAATGTTCACTAAGGCAGAATATTATATTAGTATGCAGCAAAATAAGATAGAATTTATCAAATTTCAGATTTCAGATATTCTACCGACTTCGAGGTTATAAGGCAGAATATTCATAATATTCACTTACCCCAAATTGCAAGGCACGAGTACAAGTTGTTTTGCGGTTGCATCAAGTAATCTTTTTGATAATATGCGTGCCCTATCTCACGTGACAACCTTAGTGCATGCGATACACTAAATAGATTTACAAATAAAAACTTGTCATTCGTTTCATTTTCCTTCATCATTTTATACAGGTGCCTACAAATAAAGTTTAATATATATTAGCAAATAACACTAAATTTCATAAAAAACAATACTAACGGACATAACAATAGCCTTACCATATATAGACAGCGATGCAATTTCCTGTAATCGGTTTCAAGTTACAAAAAGGAATGACATCTTCCCGAAGAATCCAAATAGAAACATCAACCCCAAAGACATCAACATCAATTTCAATACCTAATCCTTTTCCATCATCAGACGACTTATTTATTACGTGTCCTTACGAAATTGATTTTTTTCTTGCTAGTGTTAGCACAGTTAGCACAAGGGCATAGCATCGAGTTAGCATCACTCTCATTTTGCAATGCAAAATTCAAGAATGACTCAACCCCTTCCTCATACTCTTTTGATAATCTATTAAGTGACATCCATAATTTGTCCATATTATGAATGAACTAATTAACCACAGGTGTGTACCTAAACCGTTAAGAGAAAATCAAATAATTTACAATTGATATTAGTATCCTGGAAGTATTTTATAAGAATAAAAACCAGCCTTGATAACCATATATAATGGGCTGCAACTGCCATATATACCTAATATCTTTTCCATAATTAAATGAATAAATAACATATTACCATATTATTAACTAATTTAGTTTGGTACAACCTAAAATCAATTTGAAAACATGCTACAATCTAGCATGTTAATGTCCACTAACAACATTGGGTAAGAAAACAAGAATTACACCCAGCAGAACACAAAAGCAGATGTAAATAATGCTAAGTTCAGCTCCAAAATAGAAATGTCCACAGGACAGTCACATTTAAATGTCGTAACAAATGCACTAACAATTCCAAAATTAAGCAAACTCAATCCCAAAAAGATTACAATTGAAGCAACTCCAAATACTCAATCCATAAATATGTTATCATCCTACAAATTATGACTAATATTTCATTAATTATTCAAGCAACAGATAATATATAGGATATTACATACAACCAATCAAAATTACATAATCAAAGAAATACTCAGCAGCTTCATTTTGATCATGCAAAAAAATAATAATCCCTATAAGAAAAGCTTACCTTTCAAAAATAAAATAGCAAAATCACACTATCCAAGGAGATGACCAGGATCGGCGGCTCTCCTATACACATTCAATTGACTTTTCACACTTCATATGCAGCAAATACCTCATATAGGCTGCAAATCAATGATAAAACAACATAATCTGGTAAATAGATGTTAAATACTCAACTCAAATTAACATACCTTCTAAACAGAATAAATTTATAAATCATATATATAAATATAAATATATATATATATATCCCTTAACCAGAATCATCACTCTTACGCATTTTAGAAGTAAATTAAAAGAATTTTGGATTAATGTTTTGAGTAGATGTCATGCCAATTTGCTGTACTACAACAATTCTGCCAATATAGAAAAGTCGACAATTAAATATAAAAAATCTCGACTCATGCTGAATTAAACAATTTACACTATTGCATTATATATACATATATATACCTATATATATTCCTTATAATTTTTTCCATCGTGTACATGCATTATTGCATACAGATTGAAGACAAATATATTCCTACAAAAAACAAAATAATAGCATTCAAAATAGTTTAATTTTTTTAAGACAGAGGTGAACCCACCCTTACATTTATGCACATGGATATAACTTTAAACCATAAAATATAATTCTCTTCAATTGTAGTTTGTAAGTGTTTTAGCAGAGAAGAGAAATTGCATGTAGTCTCCATCAAATTATGAGGTAAATACAAACCTGCGCAACTGTGCTTTCATGTAAGAACTTGAAGGCCATGATGGCAGGGGCTGGAACAGAAGAAGCAACAACAAGCTGATTTCGGAGCAAACAGATAGGAACTGTACAAATATAAATTGGAAAAATGGTATGAATTTCAGTATCGATATGCATCAAAACACAATTTGTAAGTAAAATCACAAACAAGCCGTTGGCCATACTGTCAGGCCAATTAGCTAAATGTACATTAGTACTCCATTGGTTCCAAAGGTTTTAAGATGAGATTCAATTACGAGATATCAAATTCCAGAAGAAAAAAAATTGGGAAAGAGAGAGAGAAACAACAAGGACAGAATGATGATTTAATATCCAATAAATAAGAGTTAAGTCTTCTCCTCGATTAGCCGGAGACAGCAGAGGAGTCGGTCACGGAAGCAGCAGGGAATCGACGACGGAGGAGCAGTGCCGATACGATGGCGACGGCAACGACGACGGCGGCATTCAGCTGCAAAGTGTGGAGAGGTTGCTCTCCGTCGTCGCCTGCATTTGTCTATTGTGTTCCAGCGAGACGTTGAAGCCCTCGGCCATCAGCTCATCATCGAAAGCTTGTGGAATTGCCGAAATTTGAGAGGAGAATTAGGAATTTAATTGGAAAAATAATTTAGGGATTTTTGGGGTTTTCGGTTCAGAGGAGAAGAAAGATGGGAAGATAAAATAGGACTACTGAAACACAAAAATAAAAGCAAATCATACCCAAATATAGCAAATTGAACATCACTTGCAACTTCAACTTACCATTCCTCACTGCTTCTTGCCGGAGTTTCAGGCACGATGCTGCTGTCAGACGGTGGTGAAATTCGTGGAGAAATTCGACGACCTTGGAAATATTACCGTTGATTTCTTGAATGAGAGAGATGTTCTTTACCAGATTGTCGTGAACTTTGGACTGGTGATTGTCGGCGTGAGAGAAATTGGTATGGCAACGTCACCGTCGGTTGAGAGCTTGCAAGGGATGAAGGCGATAGAAGTTTAGGGCTGAATTGGGGGAAAAATACTTTAGGCTGAATTGGAGGGGGGACTTAGCCGCCAAAAAGATGGAGAGGATGACAAAATATTTCAGTTAAATCGTGCTTTTGAAGGGAAGCTGAATCGTGTTTATTTTCTCAAATTATTTTGCACTTTATGAATTATAAAAAAATCAAAAATAAAATAATATTAGGCAATGTTAACGGTTACTTAAAAGCGTTATAAAGTCTGTTATAAAATGTACATCATACATGACGAAATGCAAATAACCGTTATATTTGTGTAGAGATACACTCACATATATAACGGGTTTCTTAAGAACCGTTATATTTATGAAAAATACGCACATATATAACGGTTTACAAAAATGACCGTTATCTATGCGGTGTTATATATGAATCCACGAATTTCTAGTAGTGATGATAAATTATTTATTGCACGACTCAACTTCAATATTGAGCTGCAACATTTTTAATTGTCAAGAAAGGAAATAACATTAACTGATAATTAAAGCCTCGTGCATATCTTCACGTCAATCTTGTTTGATCACACAAAGCAAAGCAAAGAAAAGAAAAGGTTCAACAACTAAATTAGTAATACAAAAACCAACAACGGATTCATCGATACTCATGATTTCTCAAACTACCACACAAATATGAATATCCCAGTCATTTCCTCCTACCCCAATGAATTGAGAGAGATGGACTGATCAAAAAACTGAAGGAATACATGCAGCAGCTGGAAACTCTACCATTTACCACCAAAAAGCAATAAATCACAAAATAAAAACTGAATTGGTCCGAAATAAAACCCCAAATCAGAAACTGAATTACAGATTGGCTTTGAAAAGAGATGAAAAGTAGTATTTCACCTTCAGCAGAGCTCCACAGAGTTTTACGGACGGGAAGCCTTGCCGCCGCCCGTGTAAAATCTCAGCCAATTCCGATGCCTCAACTGTTATTGAAGTGATTTTCGGTAGGGGTGGATGCTACGGTATACCGGAAATTTTGTGTTATACCATACCGTACCGAAAATTTCGGTATGACAAAATCCATACCGTTACCGTATCGTACCTTACGGTATACCGAAAATCGGTATACCAAAAAATCGGTATAGAATATTTTTCATACCGTTACCGTACCGGACTTTCGGTATACCGTACCCACCCCTAATTTTGGGCGACTATTCAATGTACCGGGTTGAGACCCGAGTTTAGATCGGGTCGGCCGATGAGCTTAGCTCAAATTTCTGAAATAATATCGGGCCCACTAATGTACTCGGTTTGGTCAGGATTGAGCCCAAAACACTCTCCATTTATATATAGGGGTTCACATAATATCTATCTCCTCGCTCCGGCTCAGCGATTTTATCAAATCTAACCCGATATTAAAAAGAATAGCTACAACATCTCGAGTTTTAGATATATTATTGAACCAATTATTTGGATAATATTAATTTTGTGTTTGAATTAATTGATTAGGATTAGGAGTGAGGTACTTTGGTGGATTAATGTATGGCAAACCAAATTTGAGCGGATAAATTATCGCTCAATTGGTGAATAGAACACAGCCGAGTTATTCATTACAGTCAAATCCTTCAAACCAAATATTTTAAATATATTTAAATTATTTTATTAATCAAGTCTTATTAGATGAGGCCATAATGTAAGATTTCATATTGAAATACTCTTTTTCTTCAAGATGGGTGTGATTTTTTTGAATATGTAGGATCTTGTAATTTATTTTGTATCGTTAACATTAGTAATTTGTAATTATTTTGTATTATCAAATTTAAATAAGTACATTGTTAAGTTCTCTAAAGGATTTCACAGGTTGCTAACAAATGATTTTATAAGTTAAGTTTATGATCTATCGCTTGGAAACTTTGCTAATCTCAAAACATTTTATAACGCATTCATAATATAAAATTTATAGTTTCTATTATACGCAATTTTATATTTCATTCAGTTAACGAACATGTGATTAACTTAATTAATTATATATGTGTATTGTATTACTGAGATAAATACATTGTATTGAAAAGGTCAAATGTAGCACATTTTTTATTAAAAGTTTATATATCTATGTATAATATATCTATATATATGCAGATACATCATATGAATACATGTATTTTCCTAACTTTGAATCTTAATTTATTTTGCAGCAGTTATGCTAATTGATCCCATGATCTTCATGGTAGGGACACCATTTAACAAAATTATTAGTTGTGTCCTTCTAGCCCAATTATTTTATTCCAAAAGGCAAAGTTTCTACTTATATATTTATTTATCCTTATTTTAATAAATCCGGACCAGTATTAATGGGTGAATGTTCATGCATATAGTAATTATATTTATACCTCTCTGTCAGTTAGGATTGTGATATAATACAATAATAAAATTTATATTATAGTTTGTTATATTGGTGCACACTAATCATCATAATACTTGTTGAATAGGCTACTAATCATCATAATAATTTGTTGATTATGAAATGTTATGCAAGTAAAAATGAAATATGAGATGTTATGAGATGCAAAATAAAATATTATAACTAAGGCAAGTAATTGGGCTAAAATATTGAGAGCTTCTAGGTAGATTACATATTTTAAATGGATTGTTTTTTAAAAAGAAAACGTCAACCTAATCATACGGAGGAGTTAAGAAAGCAAAACCGACCAATTTCAAATTATTACCCAATTAATAAAGTGGTTTCCAATTTGACTGTAATAGTTTTATGTTTTCTTCCTTGTTGACGAACATGGTGTCTTCATAAGTAAAAGAAAATGCCAATGTTAATAAAGGGGATAAATAGAAGAAGAAGAAGAAGGAGGAGGAGGTTTGTTACGTGTGTTGGATATAGGGCTATGTTATATAGAGGTTTGGAGATTGGGTTGCTCTAAACTTTGATCGGGTCGGGCAATGTTTATTAGATTCCAAAAATAAAATTAGTGTCATGTCTTGTCGGATTGGATTGAAAAATATAATATTGATGTGCATCATAAAGAAATTGCATTTTAAAGAATTTATCTCAAATCTAATTCGTAAAAAACAAAATCATAAGATCCATCGTACTCATATGCAACTTAAATCTATATGTGATAGAAAACACGTACAGTTGGATTTCAAAAATTGTGACACTAAGAGCATTTACAACAATGGTCGATTTTAGACCGGTCTCAAAATATTTAATTAATTCTTTTTGTATTTTTGGTGGGATCTCAATTATTGAGAAATCGATCTCAAAATCGTCTCCAATAATAGCGGTCTCTCATCCCGATCTCTCAGAATATGCTAAAAGGATGAGAGGACGACGCGTGGTGGAGGGAAGAGAGGGGGCTCGATCGCGGCCCCGGACGCAAATAGGACCGAGGGCGCGACTAGGGGTGTAAACGAATCGAATCAAATCGAATATCATTCTAATCGAATCGAATTTGTAATTACTATTCATGAGTCCGAATCGAATTCGAATCGTGGTCGAATATTAAATTTGATTTGAATTCGAATACTTTAATAATTTCACGAATTCGAATCGAATATTCGAATCAATAGATGAATGAGATGAAGAATGACTCGTCGCAAATTTGTGAAAGAATGTGATGAAGAACGATAGTAAGAACGATGGAATAGAAAGACAATGTAAACTAGGGAGACATAGAGAAAAAAAGAAAGAGATTGTCACTTACATTTTTACCACTCGAGATATTAGAGTTAATGCAATACACATCCCTTAAGGAAAATGTTAACCTAATTTTGGAATGGGCTTGGAGATGGACCAAATTAACATCTACACTTTTAACATATATTTAAAAATTTAAGTATATAATCCATAATCAACTTAAGAAAGTATATTATATAAATATATATTAAAATTATATTATTATTATTTAAATATCTAATCGAATTTTTACGAATATCAAATCGAATATCGTAATTACTAATAAGTATTTGAAAACTAATTGAATCAAAACAAATATTTGAATTCGAATTCGAATCGTAAAATTTCGAATACGAATATCAAAATTCGAATACGAATCACGAATCGAATCAAAATATTTGATTTGATTTACACCCCTAGACGCGACCATTGCCCGATCACCAACGGTGGAGACTATCATGCGCCCGAATGTTAGGGGCGCGACCGGGCTTCCGACCGCTCCTGTGCATGGTCTAAATATTTAAAAGAGGCAAAATTTGGGATAACCAATATAGATAGTGGAAATTAATAGTTGGCCACCAACTTTATTTGTAGAAATTCTGGCCAACTTTTGGAAATTTGGACCAATTTGCCCTTGGATCCACTATTAACCATCCATCTACACATTTCATTTTTCATTTTTCAAATTTCAGATTTTGTGTTCTGCAAAATATTCTCTCTCTAGAAATTCTATTTTTCTTCATTTCTTCCGTCGCCGCCGTCGTACTTTCATTTTGCCGTCGCCGCCGTCGTACTTTCATTCCGCCGCCGCGTCGTCGTACTTCCATTTCCTTCGGCCGCCCCGCCTTCGTACTTCCAGTCCAGTCCGCCGCGCTGTCTTGAACTTTCACATTCTGCCGGTCATATTCCAGATCTGCCACCGCACCAGATCCGGCCATATTCACAGCTTTCTCTCCGGAATCCATGGCGTCACATTCCAGATCTAATGTCATGGATGGTGTTTGTCTTTGGTCAACAGCATCCCGGTATGCCTTGGCACACCTGGTACGAATGCAACGTATTCGTACCAGGTGTGCCAAGGCATACCGCGTTTGAACTTAGCACACCTGGTACGAATGGTGTGTATCCGTACTAGGTGTACCAAGTCTAGGCGCGGTATGCCTTGGCACACCTGGTATGAATACGTTGCATTCAGGTGTGCCAAGGCATATCGCGCCTAGACTTGGCACACCTGGTACGAATGGTGTGTATTCGTACCAGGTGTTCCAAGTCTAGGCGCGGTATGCCTTGGCACATCTGGTACGAATACGTTGCATTCGTACCAGGTGTGCCAAGTCGCGACGCGCAGTGACGTGAAAAATGCAGGAAGAACACATATGCACGAAGATGACGGCAAGATCTGGAAAATACGACAAGAACATGACATACTAGATCTAGAAAACTCAATTAAAATTAATACACTAAATTCAAAGTTGATATCTTAGATTAAAAATCATCAATCTACAATACAACCATCAAACAAGCAAATTTCCAAAATACAAGATACATTATTACGATCAAAGCTAAATTACAACCATAAAACCAACAACCTACAATACACCATCAAAGAACAAATTTTCAGATGGAGATGATATGATGACCGGAGAAGAAAGCCGCAAAATAGAGGAAAGTTGCATCGACGCCGGAGAGATTGGCCATGCTGAATTTCTTAAGATCTGCCGAGCTGTGACTGATAGAAGAGAGAGAAAGAAGAGAGTCGATAATACACAAATCTGCCGGAGAAGACGACCGCAGAAAGCTGCCCATGCCGGAGAATACAGATCTGAAGTTGAGAGAGAGAATCGTGGAACTCAAGAGAGAGAGAGAGAGTTCACAGATCCAGATCTGGATCTGGATCTTAAACAAGAGAGAGGTGAAATTAAGGGTATTTTGGTCTCTTTACCTCAAAGTTGGCCAGAATTTCTACAAATAAAGTGGATGGACAACTATTATTATTCACTAACTTGAAATGACATTCCATACAATTAACTCTATTTAAAATCCACAATTATGTATTTATGTTTATTCAAAAAATTTCTCGTCAATCTCGTTAATTTCTTAAATTTTTATTCACTTTTTATCCCCAGGCCCTACACCCTACACATCCCTGCCAATTGACGGTTACTTCTGGACATTTAAACACCCTAAACTTAACTTGTACGAAATGACTATTTTACCCCTATAAATCAATATATAACATGGTTTCGAGCAATCAATCTCCACCGTCACTCATCTTCCCTGCAAAAGCATCGTGTCCGTTGAACGGTCTCGATATTTTCAAAGCTCAGTCCCTTTTCCATTATATCGTGTCGTCAAGATCAGAATGAAACTACGAAAGTACCCCTAGTCGATGTAGGGGACAGGCTGTTTGGGCGAGGGGTAATATTGGTAGGCGAAGGGCGCCCTTTCTGCCAGTTCTCCCCGCCACTGTATTTGTTGGACCCTGAAGAAAACTACAGAAGAAAGATACCTAGTTATGCGTTTCACAACGCGCCACCGGAGCGCGTGAATAAAAGCGGTGCAGCTGGTGTGTCAATTATAAGATGAAATGAAGTACTTATGTTATGAATTATGTCGAATTTTAAATTAGTCATATATTTAATGACAGCCTAAGTTTCTATACCCCTTAAAATTATTTTTTCAATAATTTTCTTTGAACAGAACAGGTGATCATGTTTATGTAAATCAAAATAATAAAATAAGAGATAAAATAAAATCCTACAATGATTCAAATTGAATTGATATATTAAACTGTACATACAATAGTAAGCAATAGATACACGCAATTCTATGTAATAGATAATGAGTAAAAAAATAATCATGAAAGATGCTTGGTCGGATTTCGTCGTTTTTATTTCCTGTATGTTTTATTGATGATAAACTAGATTAATGCATGTGGGAATTTCATTGCCATTGAACTTGCATGTACAATTTCATTTCATATCTTGATGATACAATTTTATTAGTATATTTGTCCACAAATGCTATTTTAAATCTAACGTTATTGTATTTTCGTGACTAAATATTCTATAAGGAAAAAACCACGATAAAAGTTTGTTTATGTATTTAATTTTATTCAAAAATATGTTGCCAGACATTTTCGCACCTGAATACTCAATACACACTCATTTGATAGGGGTGATTAGGATGTATAATTTGTCTATGACACCCTAATTTATTTGAATTCTCTTATCATTTATGAGTGAGTTCTTTCATAGAACTAGAAATACAGCCGCAAATAAAGAAATTCAGTTTTTATTATATCATCAAGCTGACCTATCTAGATGTAGTGGTTACAATATATATATATATATATATATATATATATATAGGGAGTGGATCTGGTAAAAACACATTTTATATGAGAACGTAAGAACAGTACATTTTTATTATATCGGAGATGCATAAAATGCAGAAACTAAATGCATAAACTACAATAACTTAATGCATTAGCATTTCAATGCATAAATTACAGTAATTAAATGCACGGTTAAATCTGGACCGTAGATCAACAAGGATCAAAGGTCCAGATTTGTTCTTATTTCTCACCTAAGAAAGTGTTCTTATTTGATCCGCTATATATATATATATATATATATATATAATCAAATCAAGTATTACACCACAATATAGGCGGGACCTCTACACCACACAAAGGTGAGACCACTACACCACCACGCAAGATGGGACAACTACACCACCAAACAAAGTGGGAAATATACACCTAGGGGTGTGCATCAGTCGGTCGGTTCAACCGACCGGCCAAAATTTCATAAACCGACAAACCGAACCGGCCAAAAATTTTAGAACCGAAACCTACCAAATTGACCCTTTGCACCGAACCAAAACCGAACCGAAAAATTCGATCGGTTCTTTTTTAAACTGACAAAAAAAGAAAAAAATCAAAAAATTCACATGTTTTCATACAATGCATCACAAAAATTCAAAACATAAAAATTAGGAATAACAATACTCGTGTGTAGAAGGTAGAGGAATAGGGTTAGGTTTTTTTTAATGCGTAAAAGAATATATATATATATATACATATATATTTATTATAAAATATATTTAATAGTAGTAGTTCGGTCGGTTCGGTGCCCGACCGATCAAATTTTTTGAAACCGTCACTGAAACCGAAAACTGATTTGTCCTCATATAGCAAACCGAACCGACAACCAATAAATCTAAAGATCGAACCGAACCGACCAAACCCATCGGTTCGGTCGATTTTTTTGGTTCGGTTCGGTCCGTGCACATCCCTAACTACACCGCACGCAGGCGCGATTGAATCGAAGACCTCTCGCTAAGGGGAGTTTTATGGTGCCTCAGCTAGCCACTTGAGCTAGGCCTCATCGAGTTAATCTCAAGATTTATAATACTCAAACTCAACATTAATCTTTTATTTTTCTAAAAGACCAAAAAAAAAACTACCATAATCTTAACTAAAAACTAATCGTAATTTTTTTTCTTGAAGAGAAACTTTTTGTTATTTTACACTATACTAGTAAGTAGCCCGTCGAAATTCGACGGGAATTAACTTTATGTTTTAATTTATATGTATGTATTTTAAAATAATTTTATGTCTTATTTAAAAGTTGTGATATTGTTCGTGTTAATTATTAATTAAACTTAGAAACTTAATTATTTCACATATCTAAATTTATAATTATGAATAATAATGGATTGGGTATACTCATATTATTTTTTTCTAAAATCTAAATTTGTTTAGAATTTTTCTACATGTTCGTTCTAATCTCGGTTAAAATAGTGACTTACTGTACATACTCGTCTCAAATCCGTTGAGTAATACTCGATAAAAATATGAACACTCCAAGTAAAATTAATTAAAATTAGTAAAAATCATTCTTTCTATGTTATTTGAACCGTCTCGTTGGTTTATGCTAAATTATTCGATAAAAATCTAAACAAAGTTAATATTAATTCAAATTACTAAAAATCATTCTTTTTAAGTATATTTGAACCGTATCGTTAGTTCATGTTAAATCGATATCTCTAATCTTTGCCAAAATATGGAAAAAAATATGTTTACATCTTCAAGTTTTTTTGTTCTTTTCTTTAGCTACCTATCCCACATTTGATTCAATGTATATATTTTCTAGAAAGCACTAATCAAAGTTTTTAGAAAAACATCAATGAAAAAATGAAAAGGATTCCATGTAGACATGTTGATTAAATATTTTTATTTAGTCTTCATAGAGAGATTTTCATTTACAAATTTTCTATAGATTATTATATATGAATTAAGAATGTATAAAATAAGGATTTATAAGAATGCATTCCGAAATTGGTATTATTTTAATATGTATAATAGAATAAATTAATTAAATAGAGGGATAGATAAATATGAGATGTGATTAATAGATAAACATGTGATATTTCAAGAATATGAAATTAATAAAATTTTAATTATTAAAAGTTAGAATTTATATGAATTAAAATTAAACAAATTACCAGAATAAAGTAAAATCGGAATGCAGCACCGAGAAGGGGACAACTTTATTTTTCTATTAGTAATAGACTAGTAAGTACCCCGTCGAAATTCGACGGGAAATAACTTTATGTTTTAATTTATATGTATATATTTTAAAAATAATTTTATATCTTATTTAAAAGTTGTGATATTGTTCGCGTTAATTATTAATCAAACTTAAAAAATTAATTATTTAACGTATCTAAATTTATAATTAGGAATGATAATGGATCGGATATACTCATTCATTATGTATTTTTTTTAAAATATAAATTTGTTTAGAATTTTTCTACATGTTCGTTCTAATCTCGGTTTAAATAGTGACTTTACTGTACATACTCGTCTCAAATCCATTGAGTAATACTCGATAAAAATATGAACACTCCAAGTAAAATTAATTAAAATTAGTAAAAATCATTCTTTCTATGTTATTTGAACCGTCTCGTTGGTTTATGCTAAAATTAATTAAAATTAATGTTAAATCGATATCTCTAATCTTTGCCAAAATGTGGAGAAAAAAATATGTTTACATCTTCAAGTTTTTTTTGTTTTTTTCTTTAGCTACATATCCCACATTTGATTAAATGTATATATTTACTAGAAAGCACTAATCGAAGTTTTTAGAAAAACATGAATGAAAAAATGAAAAGATTCCATGTAGACATGTTGATTAAATATATTTATTTAGTCTCCAATTCATAGAGAAATTTTCTTATTTAAAAGTTGTGATATTGTTCGTGTTAATTATTAATAAAACTTAGAAAATTAATTTTATTTCACGTATCTAAATTATAATTATGAATGATAATGGATCGAGTATACTCATTCATTATGTTTATTTAAATTTAAATTTATTTAGAATTTTTCTACATGTTCGTCCTAAATCTCGGTTAAAATAGTGACTTTACTGTACATACTCGTCTCAAATCCGTTGTGTAATACTCGATAAAAATATGAACACTCCAAGTAAAATTAATTAAAATTAGTAAAAATCCTTCTTTCTATGTTATTTGAACCGTCTCGTTGGTTTATGCTAAATTACTCGAACCGTCTCGTTGGTTTATGCTAAATTACTCGATAAAAATTTAAACAAAGTTAATACTAATTAAAATTTGTAAAAATTCTTCTTTTTAAGTATATTTGATCCGTCTCGTTGGTTCATGCTAAATCGATATCTCTAATCTTTTCCAAAATGCGGAAAAAAATGTTGACATCTTCAAAGTAATATTAATTAAAATTAGTAAAAATCATTATTTCTATGTTATTTGAAATGTCTCGTTGGTTTATGCTAAATTACTCGATAAAAATCTAAACAAAGTTAATATTAATTAAAATTAGTAAAAAACATTCTTTTTTAAGTATATTTGAATCGTCTCGTTAGTTCATGTTAAATCGATATCTCTAATCTTAGCCAGAATGCCGAAAAAAAATATGTTTACATCTTCAAATTTTTTTGTTCTTTTTTTAGGTACTGATCCTACATTTGATTCACTGTATATATTTTCTAGAAAGCACTAATCGAAGTTTTTAGAAAAACATGAATGAAAAATGAAAAGGATTCCATATAGACATGTTGATTAAATATATTTAATTAGTCTTCATAGGGATTTTCATTTACAAATTTTCTATAGATTATTATATGTGAATTAAGAATGTATAAATAATGATTTATAAGAATGCATTCCGAAAAAATTATTATTTTAATATGCATAATAGAAGAAATTAATTAAATAGATGGAGAGATAAATATGAGATGTGATTAATAGATAAACATGTGATATTTCAAGAATATGAAATTAATAAAATTTTAATTAATAAAAATAAAAATTAGAATATATATGAATTAAAATTAGACAAATAACAGAATAAAGGAAAATCAGAACGGAGCACCATCGAGGGGACAACTTTACAACTTTATTTTCGTATTAGTAATAGACTAGTGTGTATCCCGTCGAAAATCGACGGCGAACTATATTATTAAAATAAAATATATTAATAATGTTGTTTCTTCGATTTTATTGTACTTTCTTAACAAATATTTTTATTTGTTATTGTTGGGAAAATTAATAGAGTTTTGATTGGATACCAAAACCCAGCTGACCCCAACCGAGTAGATGAATGTACAAACTTTGTGTTGTTTCCAGCTCACCTGTTTGAGCTTATAGAGTTTCTTAGTTTACAGGTAGATTCGTCGAAGACAATGGAAGACGCGAGAAGACACAAGCGTACAAATTTAAAGAACTCAGCAGAGCGTACTCAGAGCATCGCGGTGAGTCAAAGACCCAAAGAAGATCAAGACCCCTACCAAGTGACGGAAACCTACCAAGGTCAAAGACCTACCAAGGAAAAGACCTACTAGTGTCAATGACACAGCCAGTCTAAGATACCAGTTAACGATGTTAACGACACAAATGTGTTGAAGACACAACAGGCTGATGATACAGCCAGTCTAAGACACACGTCGCAGTTGAGACACAACAGAGTCCAAGACGCCGAAGATACGCGAGACGCTTAGCTCAAGACGAAGACCTTCTCCAAGACAAGATCCCGATGTCGAAGATCTTGTTCGACGCAACAATCGAGAAGGAATAGCTTCTGCAGATGCAGACCTACTTCGTAGGCAAAGGCCAGAAGTCAACAAGAGTAGGTAAGATTCAAACGGCTCTCTTCCAACGGCTAGTTTGAATCTTCACCTATATATATCTCTCCTCCACCATTGAAGAACAAGCTGGTGAGGGGGCTGACAAGACGACTGAAGAAATAGAAGAAAATAGAAAAATGAACAACGATCTTCAAAGCCAAATCTTTCAAGAACACCCAGCCAGTCAGCTGTGTTCTTAGTTGTTCACATATTCAGTCATAGGCAGATTAGATCAGAATAAATATCTTAAGCCTAGTTTGAACGAGTTCATCATACTCCTTGTTCTTCATTGTAAGAACTCGTTCATAGTTGGAAAACCATACCCAAACCCAAACCGTAAAGGTTAGGTAAAGGTACGCTTGCTCGAAGCGTGCAATTCGAGTGGTTAGGTTCTTCGCACCCGCAACCGAAGGTGTAGGCTTGACAAGGCTCCGCAAACCTGGAACACAGCTCGGGTTAGAGTTGTGAAGTTGCTTGGTACTTGGAAACCAAGTGGTAGTGGATTACCAAAGTGAATCCGGTCGTGGATGTAGGAGGGTTACTCCGAACCACGTTAAAGATGCTCTTGTTATTTATCGCTTTGTTTTATGCATGTGACTAACTCTCATAAGCATACATTTCAATCCGCATAACCGACTAACCGAAAAGTGAAACGAGCTTTGCAATATAATTTGAAGCAACGTACGGACTTTCCAAATCCACCACATTCCGCACACAACACCGTGTCGATCAAGCCGCCATCCAAATTGATCGAACACAAATTGTACTTCACTCAAAAGAGTTTTAACTTGGAAAAGTTTTTAAACCTTGGTGTATTCACCCCCTTCGCACCAAGGTATCCGTCTTGGGACCAACAATTGGTATCAGAGCAGTGGTTCAAAAGATCACTGTATCTGACAAGTCAGCATTTCTTTGCTGATAGTGGTCACCTGAACAGATCCTTAATTTTTTCAAAATCTTTTTAAAATCATTATATTGCATACTGTCATGGAATCTTCTCTGTGCAGGAATCTTCCAACATTCTCAGTCGATGATTATCAGATATGGAAGTTTCGACTCAAAAGCTTTCTGTGCGCGCAAAACGACATGATGTGAGATGTTATCACAGACGGACCCATCATCATCATGAAGTCAGAAAGAAAAGCAGAAACCACACCTGGAGCTGAACCAGTACTCCGGCAAGTTGTAAAACCCAAAAGGGAGTACTCTCCAGAAGAAAGAAGACAAGCTGGTTTGGACAGCTACGCTCGCAACGTCATCTCCTCAACGGTGACGAATGCTTATCTCAGCAAGATCATCATCAACCGCGAGACAAATGCTAAGTGATGTGGGACACTCTCTAGCCAAGCCGTGTGAAGGCTCGTAGGAAATTCAAGAGAACAAATTCCCGCTGCATGCCGTAAATTCGACAATTTCAAGCAACTCCCCTATGAGTCCATCGATCAACTGGAGCTCAGATTCTCCAACCTTGTCAACGAGATCGAGACGATCCGAACCGGAAAATATACAGCTCGAGACAAGAACTTGAAAGTTCTTTCGCTCTCTCTCGAATGGTGTACACACAAAGTGGTTCACCAAAGGAACCGATATTGGTAGCATGGAGACGGAAAAATTGTTCTCCATCTTGAAGGCCAACGAATTTGATCTCCGGATCACAAGCCAGAGATTCATCCACGAATGAATGAAGCAGCCGAGGATCAAGCCAGGAAAGAAGCTCAATCCGCTCACTTGGAAGGACCAATAAGGAGCACGAAATATGAGCAAAGAAGAATTGAACGAAGAAGTTGCCATGCTTGTACGGAGCATTAATCCACTGAACAAAGCAAAGGAAAGGTACAAGAATATCGTGAAGGTTCATCACGACAAGCAACTTTACCCAAAGAGAAACCCAAATTGAGTCATCCTCCCGAAGAAATGATAAAGAGCTCAAGACGAGCAAGAAAGAAGAAGATCAAGTATTTTCTTCCGACTCACGAAGATGAAGCATTTTATTAAAGATGACCGGCTTCAGGACTCTTAAACCCCAATGAAGAAAATGAAGAAACCTACTAGTCGAATGATCAGACCAAATTTCGTGAAATAAAAGACAAATTTGGATACAAAACTAAAAACTCACAACAATACACCGCCGAGTACATTGGTCTCAAGAAAAGAATCGAGAAGCGAGATGAATCACTGGATTTGGGACAAATTGCCTACCCGCTATACAAACGGAGACCTCATCAAAGGCAAAGAGGATGCAAGTGAAGAAAAAGCCACCTACTATCAAATCAAGGAGGAACTCTACACAGCTAGAAAGAAAGCAAAATCAAGTAGAATGCCCAGCTGGACATGGCACAGCTGATTGCATGCTAAAAAGAGACCTCATCGAAAAAGTGCTCAGCGACTTCAAGAGATTGCTAGAAATCCTTGAAATCTAGCCAGCTGAGAATTTGGAGCTAAGGAATGAGCTCAAGCAGAGGAATGTACAAGAAGCTGAAGATGGCCAGAGTTGAATCAGAACAGACTGGCTCCAGCCAATTCAAACACAGCTGGAACCAATGCCAAGGATGTTCCAAAAAGATCGAACATCATCAAGCCAGCTTTCAAAGCTCTGCCCTGCCAAAGAATACAAGTTGCTCAAAGAATCTAAAGCCCAAGAAAAGCGGCTCCTAGCCGGACACAAAGCTAAAAGGCGAGCATAAATCCAAACTGACCGGAATCAAAATCAAAGGCAAGGTCATTCAAATTTCGTACATCAAGGTCAACCAAAAAGACACAGCTGAGGATCTCAACTGGTTATAAAGCTGAAAATCAACCGAGCTTCACAACAAGATTCCAGCAGACGAGATATCAAGCTAGATATCAAGCTGATAGACTCCAGCTATGAATTGGACCTCATCAAAATGGAGTCAACAAGGTCCAAAGAAGAAAGGACCATTTCAAGGACCAATCTGAAGTATCACTCACAAAAGATAAGGACAAATCTGGGTTATCAATGGAACCCTCAACAACAAAGTCGGACCCAATCACAACTGGGTGTCGAAGGAGTGATAACAGGTCAAAGAGGGACATGCGCGTTTTGAGGAGTCATCAAGCGTACTGTGAAAGAAAGACAGCTGGTGATCAAAGCTCATTACTTACCTCAAAGCTCTTCAAAGAATATGTCAAGCGTACTGGTCCTGTGTAACCTTGGTGATATCTCGAAAGGATACGTCAAAGGATTTAGCTCATTTGAGACAAATAATAATAATATCAAATGTCTCTTTATGTTGATGGACTTTAGCATAATCTTTTGTCCATCGCCCAATTGTTGTGATTACGGTTTTCCCGGTGAGTTCAATGCGCAGAATGCAATGCAAAGAACAGTGAATCGAAGATTCTACCCCACAAAGCAACAATGAACTCACTAATCATGGAGCAACCTGACCTCATCAAAGAATTGAGCCGTTGATGAGAAAATTCACCAAGTGAAGTAGGAAATAGCTGAGAAAAGAAAACCACATACTATCAAATTCAGGGGGAACACCACCGAGCCGGAAATCGACACAAGTGATATCACCGAGGGCAAAGTCAATCCAAACAGAATATTCAAGTGGAGAATCAAGAGAGAAATCCAGCTGAACTATCAAATGTCATTCTCTGGATATCAAACAAAGCTAGATCAAACATGGATCGCAGAATCCAGAAGAGGAATCAAGCTGAGGGGAACTCGCCCGCCAGATTCACCATCAATTGGTATCAACAATTGATCTCATCCCACCAAGAAGATCTTCAAGAAGAGCATCCACAGAGGAATACTCACTGATCACCGTGTGTCATCAAGAAGGAATCGGACACAGCTGGACTAACTCAGCAGGAACCCCAAGGATTTCAAAATGAATTTATCAAGTCAGGGGGAATCAAACCCAGCTAATAAAACCCAATTGGTTTATCCAATTGAGGGGGAACCTCGCAAACGGTGTCTTTCAGTAGAGAAAGAAAGACAAGATGACTCAATCCAAACTGAGTCATACAACCATCAATTGGTATCAGCCGAAAAAGGAAGAGCCAAAATGCATCGATCGGTTTTAACTCCAAGCCGACCTGAGTTACCTCAAACGGGAAGAAATTATTGCCGTAACGCCGCCGTCAGACCTCGACTCCCCGCCCTCCTAATATCTTTTTGATGAACCAAAAAGGGGGAAAGAGTGAAAGAATAGGACAGAAAAATGGAAATAAAAAGGGGGAAAGGATTGAACAGAAAAGGAATCTAAAATAGGCAAATGGCGAGCTGGAAAGACAACTGGAGAAAGAGTGGAAAGACAACTGGAGAAAGAGTGCAAACTCTCGTCAAGGCATGGAGCATGCATGAAGAGTTTAGTTAGGATTTTTGTTTTGTGTTTTTCTCCGTAAAAGTTTGTAAAGGTTTTGGCATCATCAAAAAGGGGAAATTGTTGGGAAAATTAATAGAGTTTTGATTGGATACCAAACCTACCGACCTCAACCGAGTAGATTTAATGTACAAACTTTGTGTTGTTTCCAGCCACCCGTTTGAGCTTATAGAGTTTCTTAGTTTACAGTAGATTCGCCGAAGATACCAAGATGTAAGAAGACACAACGAAGGCATAAATTTAAAGAACTCACAAGAGGCACTACAGAAGTCAAAGACCCAAGATCAAGACCTACCACCCGTGACGGAAACCCCAAGGTCAAAGACCCGCCTGAAAAGACCTACTTTAGTGTCAATGACACAGTCTAAGACAGACCAGTTAACGACATAGCTCAAAGTTGAAGACACAACAGTTGATGATACAGCTCAGTCTAAGACACGCCGAGTTGAGACACAAAGAGTCCAAGACGCCGAAGATACAAACAGAGACGCCTTAGAAACTCGAAGACGAAGACCTTCTCCAAGACAAGATCCCGATGTCGAAGATCTTGTCGACGCAACAATCGTAGAAGGAATAGCTTCGCAGATGCGTACCTACTTCGTAGGCAAAGGCCGAAGTCAACAAGAAAGTAGGTAAGATTCAAACCGCTCTTCCAACGGCTAGTTTGAATCTTCACCTATATATATCTCTCCTCCACCATTGAAGAACAAGCCGGTGAGGCCGACAAGACGACCGAAGAAATAGAAGAAAACGAAAATGAACAACGATCTTCAAAGCCAATCCTTTCAAGAACACCCAAATGGCCACGTGTTCTTAGTTGTTCACATATTCCGCTCATATGCATTAGATCGAATAAATATCTTAAGCCTAGTTTGAACGAGTTCATCATACTCCTCGTTCTTCATTGTAAGAACTCGTTCATAGTTGGAAAACCATACCCAAACCCAAACCCGTAAAGGTTAGGTAAAGGTACGCTTGCTCGAAGCGTGTAATTCGAGTGGTTAGGTTCTTCGCACCCGCAAACTGAAGGTGTAGGCTTGACAGTGCCCGTAAACTGTTGGAACACAGCTCGGGTTAGAGTTGTGAAGTTGCTTGGTACTTGGAAACCAAGTGGTAGTGGATTACCAATGAATCTGGTCGTGGATGTAGGAGGGGTTACTCCGAACCACGTTAAAGATGCTCTTGTTATTTATCGCTTTGTTTTATGCATGTTACTAACTCTCATAAGCATACATTTCAATCTGCATAAACTGACTAACTGAAAAGTGAAACAGAGCTTTGCAATATAATTTGAAGCAACAGACGGACTTTCCAAATCCACCACATTCCGCACTCACCGTGTCGATCAAGTTCGCCATCCAAATTCGGATCGAACACAACAAATACTCAAAAGAGTTTTAACTTGGAAAAGTTTTTAAACCTTGGTGTATTCACCCCCCCCTCTACACCAAGGTATCCGTCTTGGGACCAACAGTTATTATTATTTTGCAATATATAAGCATGAACATTAAAAATAATTTAATATTATTTCAGAGTAATAATATTTCGATAATTGATCAAAAAAAGTGTTTCTTTGATTTTATTTCACTTTCTTTAGTTGCAAAAAAATCAATAGAAATCAAACTGTTTTTTTTACTTCACAATCTGTCAAATATTTCATTATATACATCGTTAATTGTTGTGTACGTCTGATCATCTCGTCACAAAGTTAAATTTTGAGAATTATCCCTACGTGTATATGTATACAAATCCAAGAATTATAATTGAGAATACGTATTTTTGATATTTTTCTTTTATTTACGTCAATTTAAAAATTTGTTAAATTAAACAAATTAATATTGACAACTATATAATTGATCAAATTAAAACTGTCAATAAAAATAAAACTATTTATTTGGCCAATAAATTAATTTGCCAAATTATATTGGTTGTGCAAAATAATTGCGGAATGAAAAATACACATGAATTGTGAGTATTTATATAGGCTCTCCAAGAATGAAGGTTTTATTAAAAATCAATGTGGATGAGAAAATCTATATTAAATATACATAGAATAAATGAATAAAAATGCTCAAAATAAGGAGTAAAGATAAATAAGAATACTGAAAGGAGAGAACGACGTAGGACCTCGAATTAAGGAGAGCTCCCGAATCCGTAATCGTTTTAATAATATATGGATAGCATCTTATACATATTTTTCTATCTATTAAATATATTAAAGAAAATAATAAAATGAATAAAAAGGCTTAAAATGAGAATTTAAATATTACCAATTTAGTATATATCTAACCTTTTAATTTCTTTTTCTTAGACGTCATTATGAATTAATGTATGAATTATATATCATCCTCACAAGATTGTAATTTCATTATTATAAGTGTACACGGTTTTTTAAGGGTTATTTACCATATATTTAAGCTTATAAATATATTTACCTGTTATTTATTACCATAATTGCATCTTATACATATTTTTCCATCTATTAAATATATTAAAGAAAATAATAAAATGAATAAAAAGGCTTATAATGAGAATTTAAGATAAATATGAATACTGAATGGAGAGGGCGTCACGTAGGACCCCGAATCAATAGGAGGTCTCGAATCCGTTTTCGTTTTAATAATATATGAATATTTTTATATCTATAAAATAAAATCAGGTGATTTGCTTCCACGCACATTTGTCGCGGGTGGGTCATATTCAAGAACTAGAGGAACCCCTAGCAAGAAAGAAAACTACGAGACAACCCCCAAACATTAAAATAAACAAAGGTAAAATAACCCCAAAAAAATAAAAACTAAAATAAAAAGTGTAATTAGGTTCTAGAGAGAGAAATGAATTCACTTTGCCACTTTTTTATGTTGCACGCATCCATGGCAGACTACTCTTTGCTTCTCCATCCATGGGCTTTTCAAAAAAATACGATTAACTCTTCAAACCCTCCGCCATCTTTCACCACTTTAACCACAAGAATATTTCATATGAGATTACCGAAATAAGCAAACGCACGTTCTTGCTAGTTTATGCATATATACATGCATGTATATGTATGTATATATATACTCCTGTAAATTTTCGCGTTTTTCTGTCTTTTGTAGCTAGGTTCTTGTTTCTTCTGGAGTTCTGTGGGCTCGTTTGTATTCGTGCGTGTTGAATTGAAGCTGGAGGAGCTAGAGAGAGAAAGCTGCGGATTAGATGAAGGGGATGATGCCCTCGCCCTTCGATTTTGAGATGGTGCTGAAGAATAATCGTTCCTCCGTTACGGATTATTTTTCCGGCAAGAATTGTTTCTCAACTGATAAAACTTTCTGCGAGCCCATTTCTGTACTGGATTCAAGAATTCCCAGCGGGCCCACCTATTCCTCAACGCCGTCTTCATCTCGCGGCGGCGGAAGCAGCGGTGGTGGTGCAGCTTCTACCGACAGGAATCTATCTCCGAAATGGCAGCACGACTCAACTACCGCTACCAGCTCCAGCGCCGGAGGAATTGATTCCGACCTTCTTCCGGTTCCACCATCTCTCGCCGATAAATGTGCTATGGAGGATTGGGAGAGCGTTTTGTCAGAGTCCGCCGGCGCCTCTCCCGGCCAAGCACAGTCCAATTTCCGGTGGATCATGGGGGATGTCGAGGACCCCGCCATAGGAACTCTGAACAACAAGTTTCTTCAATTCGGCGCGGCGGAGTTTGATTTTAACGGCGGATTCGGGGTTATGGATCAAGCGTTCGCCGCCGAAAATCTCGGTGCTAATTTCTTTCCCAATTTCTCCAACAGATCCATCTCTGAAAACATTGATTCAGCCACGAATCATCCGTCTTCAAATCAGATTAAATTCCATCATAATTCGCAGAATCCGATGCATCCTTCATCAGTTGTCGGAGCTGCATTCGATTATCCCGCCGAAATGAAGCCTTCCATTGTCGTCAACCAGCAGCAGCAAGCGCAGAACCTATCGCTCTTCCTGCCATTTTCATACGCACACGAGCAAGAGACGCCTCCTCCGGCGAAAAGGCTTAACTCCGGCGGCGGCCAGATCCCAAAATGGCCTTTTGGAGATGCAAGGCAACAATTGAACCAGCAGCAACAGCTTCAATTCCTCCCCCAACATCTCCATCACCGGCCGAAAACGAGCGGCGGCGATGAACTGCAGCAAGCGATAATCAACGAGCTACACACCGCCGCAGAGCTGCTGCAGGCGGGGAATCCAGCTCCGGCGCAAGGGATATTGGCACGGCTCAATCAGCATCTCTCTCCCACCGGCAAACCTTTCACTAGGGCTGCTTTCTACTGCAAGGAGGCTCTGCAATTACTTCTCCTCCTCTCCACCAACCCCTCCGCTGCCGTTCATTCTTCGCCGTCGAGCCTCCTGCTCAAAATCGGCGCCTACAAGTCCTTCTCCGAGATCTCACCCCTCATAAACTTCGCCAATTTCACCTGTAATCAAGCCATCCTCGAGGCCGTCGAGGAATTTGATCGGATCCACATTGTGGATTTCGACATCGGATACGGCGGGCAATGGGCATCTCTTATGCAGGAGCTCGCATTGAGGAACAATGGCGCCCCGCTGCTCAAAATCACCGCACTCGTTTCTTTTTCAACGCAAGATCAATTGGAGCTCATCCTAACTCGAGAGAATCTAATTCAGTTCGCTAATGAGATCAATATCGGATTAGAGTTTGAGATTCTGGCCATGGATTCATTGAGTTCGGGTTCATGGCCTATGTTTTCTAACGAGGCCGTGGCAGTTAACATCCCTGTTAGTTTCCTCACCAACCTTCAACTGTCGGCGCCTTCTGCTCTTGGATTGGTGAAGCAGTTATCGCCGAGAATTGTTGTTTCCGTTGAGAGAGGATGCGATAGGGCGGACCTTCCGCTGGCCGACCACGTCATCCACGCCGTCGCGGCCTATTCGAGCCTGCTCGAATCGCTCGACGCCGCCGCGAATGCGAATGCGGATTGTCTGCAGAAGATGGAGAGGTTGTTGATCCAACCGGAGATGGAGAAGCTCGTGATGAGCCGTTTCCGCAATCGTGAGAAATCGCAGCATTGGAGGAGTGAGTTTTTGAATTGTGGATTTTCGCCATTAACGTTTAGCAATTTTGCAGAATCGCAGGCGGAGTTGGTGGTGAAGAAGACGACTGTGAGGGGATTTGAGGTGAAGAAGTGGCAGTCCTCTCTCGTTCTGTGCTGGCGTGGGAAGGAGCTGCTGTCTGCTTCCGTTTGGAGATGATCAAATCTTTAAACCAAACAGATCTATGGGTTTAATTAATCCATTTTTCCTCTGAATTTTCTGCTTTCAGATTGACTAGTAATTAAAATGATGCTTTATGTATTAAGCTTATTTGCGGTGCCTTAGCTCAATTTCGAAATAAGCCTTCACTTGTGCTGCTTCTTCATCATCTGGTTATAATGGCAAAATCGATTGAATCTATTTAACCCTTTTAATTCATTGGTTTATCGATTTTGTCATATGATCTTGTATTTTAGATAAAGATCATAAATGTGGTTCTGAGTCTTCTGACATTATATTTGGCTCATTACGTATTGATGCAGACCCCAGTAGAGACTGGTGTAGTGCAAAAGTACCTTGGATGTGCTATACTTGTAAAGTGTTTTAATTTAATGTATTGTAAATTTAAACTTTAAATAAAACACTTTACAAGTGTCGTACATCCAAGGTGCTTGTACACTACACTTTAGTGTCTCTAACTCTCTACTCCATAATTGTCACACAGTTTGTCGAAATGTTGTATCTTATTGTCTGTACAAAAATGGTGGTTGCGACATAAAATTGAAGAAGTTAGTATTTCATTTATTTAGACCATATGCAGTGGGTAGACAATAAATCACACTTTCCGATGTTTCCGTCCACGAGAAAGATACACATATTTTCATTTTGATCCACTCGTTCACATTTTAGCAATATAACCTACACAATTCACTTAATTTCAAGTCTTCATTCAAATCCATTATTTAATCATTTTGTCATTATTGGATCCACTATAAATAATAAGTGAACCCTCATTTCATTTACAACACATTCAATTCATTATTTGAAAATATATAATAAGTGAAACCATTATTTCACTAACAATAAACTTAAATTATTTATTAAAATTCGTACCAAAACCAAGTGTTGATTATTTTTAGTGGACTGAGAGGTAATTTGTAGTAATAATTTTGGGGGCTTGGATGATAGTAAGGATGTATACGAATCGAATCGAAGTGAATATTACTTTATTCGATTCGATTCGAAAAAATATTCGCATATTCGATTCGGTATTCGATTCAATTTCGAATCTTATTTTTTATTCGTATTCGATTCGAACTGCTATTCGCGAATATTCGAAACTATTCGAATATTCGATTCGATTTTTTAAATGTTTTATAAACAATACAATTCAAATATTCGATTCGAAATTTCCTTATTTTTTAGACTATTCGATTCTATTCGCAATTTTGTAGGAAATTTTTCTAAAACAATATTTTATATTAAATTTTCTTCTTTTGTTTATTTTAATTTTTCTAATTTAGTTTTTAATATATATATACACACAAATATATATTTATGAATATCAAATATATATATATATATATATTTATATATATTCGAATATTTTCAAATACCGAATCGAATAACATGATTTTAAATTCGTATTTGATAACTAATCGAATCAAAAAAAATATTTGTATTTGTATTCGAATCATAAATTTTTGAATTCGAATATCAAAAATTCGAATCGAATATCAAAAATTCGAATCGAATACCGAACCGAACCAAAATTATTTGATTCGTATACATCCCTGTATGATAGCATGCCAAATTGCCAATAGATAGATAATTAGATAGTACTTTATTATTCAAGATTTTTTGCAACTTGTCATTTCATTGCATTTTCTGGAGCCTACTATTTTAGAAAAATCGGCCTGCCCAGTCAATTTAGATCCTGCGTAGCTTAAGCCTTAAAGTAGACCTAGCTGGGCTAAGTAGACTGTTGAAATTTGATGGATTTTATTTGGATTTTGGCGCATATGATTGCTAAAGATATTGGATAATAAAGATTAAAAGTCTTCCAAATGAAACGGAGATACAAAATTTTAATCGAGGTTTAGACTTAGAGCAACATTTGTTCATAAATCGTTGCCAACTAATGGCCGGGGGGGGGGGGGGGTGTTAATCAATCTTTAGACTGGTGCTCAACGAATTTTGAAGTGTCGGTTGTTTTGTGACGAAGTCTCTATTAATTGAGTCGGAACGAACTTTTTCGTGCTAATTCCTAACTCAATTATTTTATGGTAGAACGTTCGGCGATAAAATTATAATAATGTAAAAGAATAATTCACACAATAAACTTCAAAAGTTTTCAATCAATTTTGAATTTTAGTTTCAAATAGATATTTCAATCTCACAAAAAAAAAAGGATAAGTGTGAATTGTAAAGAATCATTAAAATTGGTATTAAATTGCTACATTTGAAAGATTGAATCTAAATTGCAAATTACCCAAATATTGTAAAATTGTATGAAAACATTAGAGAATGAAATTGAAGGTGACAAAAAAACTAATTAAATAATGATATAGGACACAAGTGGAACACCAATTGCTCGATAGAGAATACAAATGGGTGACCTAAAAGATGAAGAATGGGATGATCCGTGGATATATAATGACTGAGTTAACCGAGCTGGCTAACGTCTTCTAAACGATCAAAATAAAAATAAATTGAAAAGTTAATTAATTAACTTTTCAAGTGGCGAGCATCGGAGCTGCTTGTGTAGTGCACAAGCTTGTTCCGTATGATGCGTTTACTTTGATGGTAAGGGAAAAGAAAAATTTCTCCCTTTAAATCTCTCATTTCTTATCCTTCTTTTTTTATTGATTAGAATTTCATCATTTTTTATTCCTTCTATTCACTCTATGAAAGGGAAATATTATCACACTAAATATCTCATGATAATATTTTTCCTCCTTAGGAGTGAAAAGAAGGAATAAGAAAAGGTGAAATTCTAATCTATAGAAAAGGAAGAATAAGAAATGAGAGATTTAAAGGGAGAAAATTTTATTTTTCTTCATTTTTCCTTACCATCAAAGTAAATGCACCCGCAGTCGTTAATTGAAATGTAGGATGTTTGACAAATTTGTAGCTATTACATGCATCTGTATGCTGTTCTGTCCATTTCCATGGTTGTTGCTGATGAAATGCATTATACTTGTAGTTATAATTAAAAGTGTTAATTGTTAATTAATGTGTATTTTAAATTACTTTTTGTCCTACTAAGTACTAATGATGTTACTTTGTCATCCAAAACTTGTATTACTGTATATTTAATGTAGAGTGTATTCACATAATCACATGCATGGGAAGTTCACGTTGTACAAACTGGGCCGTCGCTTTCAGTAGTTAATTTACAAATTCGTATTTTATCTACCTGTTCCATTTTTTTTAATTTTTTTTTTATTTATTCACATTCATTTCTTCTAGCTGTAATTTGGATTGGTTATAGTTTTATACTTTGTGCTTCCTGTTTGATAGTACCGGCCTCATCTTGTCTCATCTTGGGCCTGACCTAGGGCCCAATCTAATTGAGCCTCTATATTAAGCTCGGCCCACAGAATTCGGCCCAGACGAATTTACTATCTCCCTTGAGGACCAAGCAACGAAGCCCTACCTTGGAGAAGAAGGAATCCCATTATGAAGGAGATTTGGATATGTACAAAGAAATAAGATATGTATAAGGAATCCTAGAAGGATTAGGGCTCAATTCAAGGCCTATATATAGATGATAGATTAGAGGTGTATAGATCGGACTCTCAGGCATAATAAAAGCTAAATACTCTCTCCCGTGGACGTAGATCACATTGATCGAACCACGTAAATCTTTGTGTCAACGCATTACTATTACTTTTAGCTACTTTTGCAAACCCTAGATTTATCACTGTTGTAAAATACTAATGTTTAATCGATTTGCTTTACCACGTTTATGTTTTATATATATTAATTATTTTAATAAAATGAAAGGGAAAAATTTATGTGTGTTAATTCGTGAAGAATTCCCGCGGTATCGATAGAGTAAATCACGTGATAAAATAGTAATACGATCAATTAATGTTAACAATATATTCTTAATTGAAATGTATATATGAGGATATAATACATAATTTGATTATTTTTTAATCTCTCCCAAAGAGAAAAAGGAAATATATCGTTGCAAGTGCTTTAAATCACTGGAAATTTTATCTTAAAATCTATTAAACTTGTTAATTCATCATTTAAGGTTTAGAGCTCTTAAAATCTATATTAAGTTCAGGGTAAATTGACCGTAAATTCCTTAACTTTTCACAAATTCTGGTTTTGCTCCCTACAAAAAAATTCAGCATGACAATTCCCGAACTTTCTATTTTGTCTGATTTTGCATCCAATGTCAATTTTCTCTAAATTGTGTGCTGACTTGGCAGATGGAAATTCCTACGTGTCGTAATCGGTAGACGAGTTAATATTTATTTAAACAATAAATTGCACGTAAATTTCTTAACTTTTTTCAAATTCTGTTTTTGCTCATCACAAAAAAATATTTTGCACAACAATTCCCAAACTTTCTAATTTGTCTGATTTTGCATCCAATATCAGTTTCTCCCAAATTGTGTGTTAAATTGGAGCTCATATATTGAATTTCTATAAAATTCTTAAGATTTCATCTCAATTTTGGGAAGTCATTCAAAATATTGGATGCAAAATCAGACAAATTAGAAAGTTTGGGAATTGTTGCTCAAAATATTTGTTTGTGATGAGCAAAAACAGAATTTGAAAAAAAATTAAGGAATTTACGGGCAATTTATTGTTTGGATAAATATTAACTCGTCTACTGATTACGACATGTAGGAATTTCCGTCTGCCAAGTCAGCACACAATTTGGAGGAAATTGACCTTGGATGCAAAATCAGACAAAAAAAAAGTTCGGAAATTATCACGCTAATTTTTTTTGTGAGAAGCAAAACCAAAATTTGTGAAAAGTTAGGAATTTACAGTCAATTTACGCTTAAGTTTATTAACTTGTTAACTCGTATACGAAAATAAGATAACTGTAGGGGCAGTGTAATTTAAGGATGTCATTTGGGTATCTCCGCTCTCTCCCGACTCCCAAAGACTACCTTTTACCTTTTCTTGCTGAGTATTTAAATCAGATATTTCGTTATTTAATTATTATTATTACATTCATCCAGAAAACGTTCCTAATTTTTCATCTTCTCTTTACATTTAAGGATTCTACCCAATAACTTTTTTTAAATTATCCTTACTTTAGTCTCATATTCATACAAAAGAGCGGCCACCACTAATTTTTTAATCCAACTTATTACTTATTAATCCACACAATACTACAAATAACATGGGATATTTTTTCCACACACAAAATATTCAATCAAAATTATTAAAATTCGTAGTAGAAAGATATTTTATAGAGGGAGAGAGTATTTAAAAGAAGGGAACGAGTTGTACCCAATGGTAGTCAAGTGGGATCCACAAGATTACATCATCATCATCTGACCTATACTGTATATTGTTTTGCACCACATCATCAATTTGTTTTCTTTCTCGCACTTTATCACGTGTGAGACATAATAAAAATTTTCGGGTATCACAGATTTATTACACTATTCACATTACATTTCATATCAAAAAAATTATTAATCTAATGTGTCAAAACTACAAAATTATACCACATCCGTTCCAAATTAGTGTGATGCGGATAGTGCGACACGTATTTAAAAAAAAAAGTATATCTGTGTTGGATGGAGAAAATGAGCCATATATTTGATTTGTTGTGAGATATAAATTATTAGAAAGTGAGTGGAGTCATTTCCATTTATGGAAACACCATACTTATAAGGGACGGTCCAAAATAACAAATTAACCACACTTTTCAGAGACGGATGGAGTACTTACATTTAATTGACCATTTATTTTACGTCTGCTCCCTAATGCAATATCCACACATAAGAACACCTTAATCCACTGTATTTCTACAAAGACACCTTAATGAATTGTAATATTGAACAACGTTATGCTGAAGATGTTCTTCTCAACAAGGACACCTTATGCCCTCCACAACCTATTATACTCACGATTATTCTTACGACGCACAAATTCTTAATTTAACTCATAAATTCTAATCTCAATTTAACGATGATGTGCATTGTTAAACTAATCAGCCGCGGTCCAATTAACCCAACTTACTCACACCAAGTTTGAATCTTTCAAATATAGCTATTGATGGTCCCTGAGCTGAGTACTTGGTGTAGAGGGGGGGTGAATACACCAAGTAGATTTTTCTAAACTTTTGTCAAGTTAAAACGGAGTTGAGTGAGAGCTCAGTTATTGATCCAGCTGGGGAGGGTCAGCTGGGTAAACAACTCAGCTGGCGGTGCGGAAAGTGGTGGTTTGAAAACTTAGCTCAGTTACTTAGAAAAACTCAGTTTGAAAATATTAACTTATAGTTTTCAGCTTAGTCAGGTTATGCAACTTTTCGAGAGACACAGCTGTCTTTGGAGATCAGCTGTGTGTGCAGTTTTGAGCAAGTATGCAATGATATGAAGGCGTTAGTACACAGCTGAATATAAAGCAAACGTAAAGAGAGAGAGAGAGAAACACGCGAGTTTTTACGTGGTTCGGAGTAACACCTCCTACGTCCACGACCAGGTTCACTGGTAATCCACTACCACTTGGTTTCCAAGTACCAAGCAACTTCACAACTCTAACCCGAGCTGTGTTCCAACAGTTTGCGGGCACTGTCAAGCCTATACACCTTCAGTTTGCGGGTACTGAAGAACCTATCCACTCGAATTACGCGCTTCGAGCAAGCGTACCTTTACCTAACCTTTCTGGGTTTGGGTTTGGGTATGGGGTTCCAACTGTGAACGAGTTCTTACAATTAAGAACTTCAGAGAGAGATGAACTCGTTCGAAATCTAGGCTTTAGATATACAATTAGTTTGGCCTAGGGAACAGACGAAAAACTAAGCAGTTTCTTAACTAGAAACACTTTAAGATAAAGTGTTCTTTGATCTATGTAGAACTGCTTGGGAGCTTTTGAAAGAATAAAGAATTCAGAAGATGAAAGCTTGTAGAGAGTTTTTCGTGTCTGATCCTGAGGTTGAAGACGGGTTTATATAGGTAGAGATTCAAGACTAGCCGTTGGAGGAGCCGTTTGAATCTTACCTACTCTTCTTAAATACAAGATCTGCCGTTGGGCGTATCTGCACCTGTCTTCATTTGTGTCACATCCTAGGTTCTGAAGTCTAGGATGCGATCCGATCCTCGTTGGTCGAGGTAGGTTGACTTATCGATTCCGGGATCTTCGCCTTTGGAGCCGGCTTTTGAATTCGGTAGCCGGACGTCTCGACGTGGAGTCTTCGGAGATAGTTCCTTTGTTCTGTGCGTTGGACCATTTGTGTTTTGAACTCGGCTCGAATTATCTTCGCCTTGATCGAGCTCTGTGGATCACTCGGTGAAGGTTGACGCCTTCTTGTCATTTGCTAGTGACTCATTGTGAACACGGTAGGGTCGACCGTCGTCTTCCGCTAGTGACTCCGCGTAGACACAACATTTGGGTCGTCGTCTTCCGCTTCCTTAACCTGTAAACCTAGACCATCTAAGGCTCGAACAGGCGAGCTGGAAAACACTATTTAGGTTGGCGTGATCATCTATTTGGTTGGAGAATCAGTTGGGCTTTGGTATCAAATCGAAACCTTATAATTTTCCCAACAATTTCCCCTTTTTGATGATGCCAAAACCTAACTGAGACAACTTATGATGCAAAGAAACTTGTGTTTTATTAATGTAAGAAAATACATTATAACACGGGAAAAAGAAAGAAGAAAAAAAATCTTCGGTCTTGATCCTTCGGATCGAGTAGGTCTCTCTTCTGCATCCGTTGCTTCTTTCTTTTGACTCGTTTCTTCGGTGATTCGATCCATTGGTTCCTCTAGCCGATCAGTGGTTCCTCTAGCTCAACAGGTTGCCTCTATTGATTTGTCTCTCTTCTCCCTTTCTTCGCTTTTTGGCATGATCAAAACGGGGTGGGAGATGTCCACCATCGAGCTGTTGCGATGTTTTAGTTTGGCGAAACCGTGGTTTTCGGCTACGAGCGGCGAGGTTTAGAGTCTTAGTGGCTCGAATGTTGTATTGGTGGCCTTCTTCGGTTGCATTAGCCTCGGTGTGATTGCGGACACGGCGTCCTTGGCTCGATTCGGGGCGGTCAGTGAGTGCTTGGAGGGATGAGTTGGCACGGGAGATATCATCTTCCGAGTCGGGCACAATCTTCATTCCTTGCAACTTTTGCTTCTTCGGACTTCTTAGAATGAATGAGAAAGTCGATACGGCACTTGAGGGAGTTGTCTTCGGCTCATATCATCATCATCCATTTGCGGGTGATAGTTGGTCGTGAAGTTTCTCATTTGAGCTTGGTGCGGGGACTTGAGCATCTTTCATCGGAAGATCTTGAAGGCAGTGTCCTGTGGAGTGAAGGAAGCGAGGAGAAGGCGGTTGAAGTATTCCATCTGTCTTGGGGTTTAAGCTTGGTTGATCAGCTGGAATACTCCGTTGCGGTGTTGGGGATGATTATGTTCAAGCAGGGGCGTGAACTTCTCTTCCACCGAAAGAAACGACCGCTTGTGGACCTTCTGCTCCTCGGAGAGTGATTACGAATTCTCTCATAATGTCAGCTGGCTTCTCTGCTGACTGACTGAGCACCTTTGACTTGAGTCTTCGGTTTGAAGACGGTGCTTCAGTATATTTTGTCTCCTCAAGTAGTTTCCGATTCCCAGCTGGGACGGAGTTAGATGCATGCTGCTTTGTTTCCTGCATCTTTTTCTGTGCCTCCTGTGGCGTAGCAAGAGCTTTGACAAGACTGCTCCTTAATACTCTGGTTTCATCAACATCTGGTCCGGGTCTGTTGACGTTGATTTTTGCATCCCAGGGAGTTGTGTGTCCCGTTCTCTCTTTTATGTTGAGAGAAACAGTGGGGTTGAGGAGGTCTTTTTCCTTTGTCATTCCCAGAAAGTTTTCTGCACCTTCCTGGTGGATGACGTTTTTGAGCTTTGCAGTCTCCTACTGTGCTGGCCTGGTTCTGTCGATGGGCTTCACCTTCTTCTGGACCTCCGTCTTCTTTGAGGTTTCTGAGAGTTAAGCAACTCTTATCTTGAAGCTTTGACAGATTCTTCAGGTTTGATTGGCTTTGGGAGACATCTTTCTGAATTCCATGTTCTTTTTCTGCATCTTTTGTTAGTAGAAACAAGTAATACCAATTGATGGAAATAAGAAAGAATGCAAAACAAAACATTCTACGTTTGATGCGTATATCTTCTAGCATATTTAAAGAGATTTCTTGAAAGAATGGACGATCAAGATTTGTCTGTTGATAAGAAGATCTACGACTGGGAGTGATTCTCGCGTCATGTCAATTTAATGAGCGAGATAGAACGGTTGAGGCGCTTTGACTTTTGCCTCGAAACTCCCATTATTTAATTCTTTGCAGACTTTTAATTAATATTGATTAGAAATGACAAGATGTGAATTGACGGAAAACAGATTGAGTAGTTGTAATTAACGTTATTTCAAACCTCTCAGCTGATCATTGTAGTCAGCTGATACCTCGGTTGAGTGGGTGTCTTTGGGTCATCGTGGTTCATTTGGTTCCTGTTGAATAATCTTTTCCTTTCGGCATGCTGGTTTAGATTCAGTGGTGCCTTCCGTTCAGCTTGCCTTCGGTTCAAGTGGTCTCGTCAATTTGGAGCTGCCTTCGATTCAAATTTGGGTTTGCTTCCAGTTGATTGATGCTTGAAGTGGCTAAACTTCGTCTGTCTTGGAGTTGTTCTGGAGTTAAATCTTGAGAGTTTGGCTCTCTTTGATTTGGATTTTGAGATGTCTGTAGAGGCTCAGCTGGAGATGGAGAGGACTCACCGTGTTTGGATTTCCAGCTGATGATGTTCCCCCTTGATTTGGCGTTGACGCTTCTTCTTGATTTCCAGCTGGTGGAGCTTCTTGGTTGATTTGACTTTCCTCCTCTGGCTCATTGTCCCAAATTAATGGTTCGGCCAGATTCCTGATTCTATTCTCTTGAGCCCTTGTTTGAATTAATCTTGAAGATTCTCCTTCGCTTCTTCGTTTGATAGAATCTCTATATTCGAAGGAGGATTCGTCAAAGGTAACATGTGGAGTTACTTCGACCGTTTGAGTTCTTCTGTTGAAGACTCTGTATGCTTTACTCACAGCGGAGTAACCAAGGAATACTCCTCGGTCTGTCTTTTCGTCGAACGTCTTGGTATGTCTTCCCATTATTGAGAATGTGACATTTGGATCCGAATACCTTGAAATATCCAATGTATGGTATTCTGTTGTTCCATAGCTCATAAGGTGTCTTTCCTTGTCTTGATGTGAGTAGGGAACGATTCTGAGTGAAGCATGCTGTGTTGATTGCTTCAGCCCAGAACTTCTTTGGTATGGCAGAGCTAGCTAGCATTGAGGTAGCTGCTTCCTTGATAGTCCTGTTTCTTCGTTCGCTACACCATTCTGTCGAGGTGTGCGAGCTCGCGGATGTTTGGTGTTGAACTCCGTTCTTCTCACGTAAATCATAAATAGTGTCATTAAGAAACTCCGTTCCACGATCTGATCTTATTGCCATTATCTTGCACTCCTTCTGTGTTGATAATCTTTCCGGCGAGGATAGGCGGCTTAGTTCTCGTTTCGCTCTTCTCCGGTACAAGAAAGATACCCAGTGAATCTTGAGAAATCATCCACAACGACCGAGTATATTTTACGCCATTGAAGCTTCTTTGGAGTAAGCTTGGACCAAAAAGATCCATGTGAAGAAGTTGAAGAACTCGATCGGTTGGTGGTGGCTTGAGAGAGAATGAAATTCTTGTTTGTTTTCCTTGTTGACACGCGCCGCACATATGACTTTTGTCATATACTTGATACGGAATTCCATTAGCGGTTCCTAGCCGGTTGTTGATTGTCTTGAAGTTGAGATGATTCGGCCGTACGTGCCACCCAGTGACTTCATTCTTTCTTTTTGATACAAGACAAGTCTCCGGAGTTCTTTGTTCCGGTCAATGAAGTACATATTTCCTTCTCTTTTCCTCTTAGAAGTATCTGCTTGGTTTCCCTTCCTTTGTGCATCCACGTGCATCAAACTTAACGTAAAAACCGTTGTCGCAATTGGCTAATGGAAAGCAAGTTATGTTGCAATCCTTGTACATAAGAAACATTTGGGATTATAACATTTCTAGTTTTAAATGTACCATAACCTTTGGTTAGGCCTTTGGAGTTGTCGCCAAATGTTACTTGTGGACCTGTACGCTCAATATACTCTTGGAGTAGATGCTTTAGGTGCGTCATGTGCTTGGAACATCCACTGTCCAAGTACCAAAGCGTTCTCATCGACTCCTCAGAGATGCGTCGATTCCTTGCAACCTAAACAAAAAGTTAAAATTCAGGTACCCAGTTTTAATTGGGTCCTTGTGGGTTAGACATAGATCCTTTGACGACCCAGATCTGCTTGATGACTCGAATTGGGTCATTAGATCTGATAATTCTTCCAGCTGAGTCGATATACACATTCATTGTGTTCTTCTTATTCTTGGCGGGGTCTTGATCTTCGTGTCTTCTTGTTTTGTTGTCTGTATCTTGTTTGATTTCCAGCTGTGTGCCTAGCTGAGACGTTCCTTTGTCTCTGCTGTCTCTGATGCTGTGGCTGGAAATGATTATCCAGCTGATACTCGTAAGAGTGGTATCCAGCTGGGTATCTGATATCTTGGTTGATATCGATCAACGTCTTTAGTCTTGGCTGGTATTTGTAAAATCCAGCTTGAGGTCTTTGTTGAGGTTGAGCACGTTGCTGTCTGAGCTGAGCTTGAGGTTGCCGCACAGCTGACCTTCTTGTTGTCTGCTGTGTTCTCGACGGAGTTTGAGATTGTTTCACAGCTGTTCGGTTTGACGTCTGCTGTGTCCTCAACGGAGCTTGAGAATTTTTCACAGCTGTTCTTCCCGACGCCTGCTGTGTCCTCGATTGTTGATGCTGAGCTGCTAAGGTTGAAGGTTCATTTGCTCGTACAAACATGACCTTTGTTCCACTTGTGGAGGCAATGTTTGAAGCATCTTTTGATTCGTTGTATCCCAGTCCCGCTCTGAGTGCTGCTGGACGCTGAGCACTAATGATCTCGTCCATTGTTGACGTGGCTTTGATGAGAGCTACTATCTTCTTCGATAGTACCTCTTCGGTGCTCTTCAGCTCAATGATCTCAGCTGACTTCCTTTCCGATTCAGCTGTGACCCTTTCCACATCTTCTATCAGCTGTGTCTTTTCAGTGTTGACTTTCTTCATCAGCTGATCTTGTTTCACTAGTCTGTCTTTTAGTGAAACGACTTCCTGCTGGAGCTGAGTTGTATCAGCTGTGTCTGATACTTTTGTCTTTTCCAGTTCTATCTTCAGCTCGGCATTCTCACACATAATGACGTCAAGGATCTCTTGAAGCTCCTTGGAATCGTTCATTACTTTCTCTACCAAACTCCAATCAGGTACTCCAGATTCTGAGTCCTGTGTAGAGTGTTCGTGTGATGGTGAGGTGTTAGATAGATTTAGAGTTCGAGATGTTACCTCATCTTCATCGATGCCGTCTGTTTGTCCCATAAAGCAAGTATCCCAATCAGGTTCATGATTGGCCATCAGGGCTTCTTCCTCCGAGTCTGAAAATGGCATTTCATCCATTTTATTGCACTCCGATTCTTCATCAGCAATATAAGCTCTCCTGCGGTCAGCTGCCTTAGCCTTTAATTGGTCTTTATCTTTCTTGGACAACTTTGGACAATCTTGTCGGTAGTGTCCTGGTTCCTTGCAGTTGAAGCAACCTTCTTCAGTTCGTTTGTCAGCTGACTTCTCAGTTCTTTGCGTACTTATCTCTGTAATTCTTTGAAGAACTTCTTGTATTTGCCCTTCTTGGTGTTGAGTACGGTTATAACTTTTCACCATCATGGCAATTTCTTCGAGTAGCTCCTCTTTGCTCATATCCTTTTGTCCTTCTTCATCTTGGAGGACTCAGCTGTCTTGGCATGAGCTGACTTTTCAGAGTTGGCTCTGAAAGCTATTTCTTTTCGAGCTTAGGGTGAGTTCTCCGTCATTCGTACGCTTGAAGATTCTTCTTGAGTGATCTTCAAGTTGTACTCGTTGGCTTTCAGGAGTGAGAACAATCTTTCTGTAGATAGATCACCCAAGTCACTTCGACTTTGGTGAACTACCTTGTAAGTGTTCCATTCAGCTGAAAGAGCTGAAAGAACCTTTAGATTCTTTTCCGTGGGTATACTTCCCGGTTCGATTGTCTCTATCTCAATGACTATGTTTGAGAACCTTAGCTCCATCGCTTCGATGGACTCGTTGGCTACCGCTTGAAGTTGTCAAATTTTTGGCACGCTATTGTGAATTTGTTTTCTTTGATCTCTTCGATCCTTCACATAGCTTGGCGAGTGTTTCCCACATCTCTTTGGCTGTCTCGCAATTGATGATTTTGCTCGGAGTAAGCGTTTGAGATCGTTGAAGAGATGGTGTTCCTTGCGAAGGCTGTCCGGACCGACTTGCTTTCGCTCTTCGGAAGAATATTCCTTCTTTGGCTTGAGAGTTGGCCGGTATTACGGTTGTCCTTCTTGAGCGAGTACAAGTTCATTTCCGTGTTTATAAATGAGGATGGGTCCGTACTGAAATGACGTCCCACATCATATCGTGATGCGCACACAGGAAGCTTTTCAATCTGAATTTCCAGATTGCATAATCATCAACTGAGAAGTTGGGAAGGTTCCTGTTAAGATAGGAATCCATGAAGAGATGTACAGAATGCACTAGAATGAGTTTTTCTGAAAAACGGATCTGTTCAGTTGACCACTGACGCAGAGTGTCAAGAGAGATCTCTTGATACAGAAACGGTGGTCTTTTGAACCCTTTGCTCCGATACCAATTGATGGTCCACGAGTGAGTACTTGGTGTAGAGGGGGGGGGTGAATACACCAAGTAGATTTTTCTAAACTTTTGTCAAGTTAAAACGGAGTTGAGTGAGAGCTCAGTTATTGATCCGAGTTTGGGGAGGGTCGGTGGGTAAACAACTCACGCGGTGCGGAAAGTGGTGGTTTGAAAACTTAGCTCAGTTACTTAGAAAAACTCAGTTTGGAAATATTAACTTATAGTTTTCAGCTTAGTCAGGTTATGCAACTTTTCGAGAGACACAGCTGTCTTTGGAGATCAGCTGTGTGTGCAGTTTTGAGCAAGTATGCAATGATATGAAGGCGTTAGTACACAGCTGAATATAAAGCAAACGTAAAGATAGAGAGATAGAAACACGCGAGTTTTTACGTGGTTCGGAGTAACACCTCCTACGTCCACGACCGGGTTCATCGGTAATCCACTACCACTTGGTTTCCAAGTACCAAGCAACTTCACAACTCTAACCCGAGCCGTGTTCCAACGGTTGCGAGCCTTGTCAAGCCTATACACCTTCGGTTGCGGGTGCGAAGAACCTATCCACTCGAATTACGCGCTTCGAGCAAGCGTACCTTTACCTAACCTTTCTGGGTTTGGGTTTGGGTATGGGGTTCCAACTGTGAACGAGTTCTTACAATTAAGAACTTCAGAGAGAGATGAACTCGTTCGAAATCTAGGCTTTAGATATACAATTAGTTTGGCCTAGGGAACAGACGAAAAACTAAGCAGTTTCTTAACTAGAAACACTTTAAGATAAAGTGTTCTTTGATCTATGTAGAACTGCTTGGGAGCTTTTTTTTAAAGAATAAAGAATTCAGAAGATGAAAGCTTGTAGAGAGTTTTTCGTGTCTGATCCTGAGGTTGAAGACGGGTTTATATAGGTAGAGATTCAAGACTAGCCGTTGGAGGAGCCGTTTGAATCTTACCTACTCTTCTTAAATACAAGATCTGCCGTTGGGCGTATTCGCACTCGTCTTCATTTGTGTCACATCCTAGGTTCTCGAAGTCTAGGATGCGTCAGCGATCCCTCATTGGTCGAGGTAGGTTGACTTCCTCTGATTCCGGGATCTTCTGCCTTTGGAGCTGGCTTTTGAATTCAGAGCTGGACTGTCTCGACGTGGAGTCTTCAGAGATAGTTCCTTTGTTCTGTGCAGCTGGACCAGCTGTGTTTTGAACTCAGCTCGAATTATCTTCAGCTTGATCAGGCTCTGCTGGATCACTCAGCTGAAGGTTGACGCCTGCTGTCATTTGCTAGCTGACTCCAGTGAACACTCGGGTCGACCGTCGTCTTCCGCTTGCCGACTCTGCCGTAGACACACGGTGGGTCGTCTCGTCTTCCGCTTCCTTAACCTGTAAACCTAGAACATCTAAGGCTCAAACAGGCGAGCTGGAAAACACTATTTAGGTTGGCGTGATCATCTATTTGGTTGGAGAATCAGTTGGGTTTTGGTATCAAATCGAAACCTTATAATTTTCCCAACAGCTATGCATAGTAAAAAGTGCAAGAATTTAATTACAAGAAAATATGCTTGAAATTTAATCAAAAAACATGTTGGAATATTCAAAAGACAATCGTCGACTCCAACGTCAACTTTAAGAACATAAACTACAAATGAAAATATAAATGGTCGAAAACAAAAATAATCTAATGAAAATTTACAGAAATTGAAGTATGAAATAGCTACTTCTGGTGCCTTTTTTTTTCTTCTAAATCTTGAAGAACCAACAATCCTTACTTTCGGTGCACTGTAGGTAAACGATGTTTCTTTATATATAATAGACTTTCTTTTTGGCCTTCTAATCCATCAACAATTCAACATATATAGAGGCTACTTTTTAGATATCCATATTCTTATTTTAATCCATCAACTAAAAAATAGAGTCAAACTATAAGACTACACCTTAAATATAGATGAATTAGTTTTATCTCTCAAATTTAATTTCAATATGTTTTATACACCTTTTGCTCAAGAAAGACAGAATTGCCCTTACATCATTGTTGTGTACACAGTTAACGATAATCTATTATACACGGTACACAGTTGAAAAAAAAACTGTTGGTCCCAAGACGGATACTTTGGTGTAGAGGGGGTGAATACACCAAGGTTTAAAAACTTTTCCAAGTTAAAACTCTTTCCAGAGAGCTGGATGTGTTCGATCCAGCTGGATGGCAGCTTGATCGACACAGCTGGCTGTGTAAGAGTGTGTGCGGAAGTTGGTGGGTTTGGAAAGTCCGTCTGTTGCTTCAAATCATATTGCAAAGCTCTGTTTCACTTTTCAGTTAGTCAGTTTATGCAGCTTGAAATGTATGCTTGAGAGGTTAGCTAAATGCATAAAACAAAGCGATAAAGAACAAAGCAATTTTAACGTGGTTCGGAGTAACACCTCCTACGTCCACGACCAGGTTCACTGGTAATTCACTACCACTTGGTTTCCAAGTACCAAACAACTTCACAACTCTAACCCGAGCTGTGTTCCAACAGTTTTGCGGGCACTGTCAAGCCTACACTTTCAGTTTCCGGGTACTGAAGAACCTAACCACTCGAATTACACGCTTCGAGCAAGCGTACCTTTACCTAACCTTTCTGGGTTTGGGTTTGGGTATGGGTTTTCCAACTATGAACGAGTTCTTACAATGAAGAACAAAGAGTATGATGAACTCGTTCAAACTAGGCTTAAGATGTTTCTATTCTGATCTATTCTGCCTAAGACTGAATATGTGAACAACTAAGAACACAGCTGTCAGGCTTGGTGTTCTTGAAAGATTTGTCTTTGAAGATCGTTGTTCATTTTTCTGTTTGCTCTTTTATTTCTTCAGTCGACTTGTTGGTTCTCTCTCTAACCTTTAATGGTGAAGAGATATATATAGGTGGAGATTCAAACTAGCCGTTGGAAGGGAGCCGTTTGAATCTTACCTACTTTCATTTACTTCTGGCCTTTAACCTACGAAGTAGGTCTGCATCTGCAGAGGCTATTTCTTCTCTGATCTGACTGCGTCAGATGAGATCTTCTGACATCGGGATCTTGTCTTTGAGAAGGTCTTCGTCTTCGAGCTGTTAAGCGTCTCTGCTGTGTCTTCAGCATCTTTGGACTCTGCTGTGTCTCGACTCTGAGCTGTGTCTTAGACCTGAGCTATATCTTTAACCTGAGCTATGGATTCAACCTGAGCTGTGTCATTAACCTGAGCTGTCTTAGACCTGAGTTGTGTCAATGACACTAAGCTGGTCCTTTATACTAAGCTGGGTATTTGACACTGAGCTGGGTTTCCGTTACTGAGCTGGGTCTTGATGCTGCTGGGTCTTTGACTCTGCTTGGTCTTGCTCTGCTGAGTCTGTTCTGCTGAATACAAAAGCTGGGTCCAGCTTAGTTGTGTCTTCTGCTGAGTCTTCTGCTGTCTTCATCGACTATCTGTAAACTAAGAATCTCTATAAGCTCAAACAAGTGAGCTGAAAAATGCTTAGGCATGTGCAATCATCTACTCGGTTGGGGTCAGCTGGGATTTGGTATCAAATCAAAACTCTATTAATTTTCCCAACAAAAACCTTCTATTTGCAGGAAAATAACCTGCTTTGTATTACTTTTTACATATTCTCTACTTCAAGATCCACGCTTTCAAAATGTTATCAAAGCCCTAGGTTTATCTGGAAATTATATTTTATTTATTGCTCTAAGTATCATCCTAACGGAGGAGACATCAAGAAAAACATGGATCCGGAAATCTGTCCGAGATGTGAATGTTACGGAAATTATCTCCAAGATCTGGAGATACAGAAAATAAGATACCAGAGGGCTCTTGCATACTGGAGAAGGGAGTTCTACTCTCTAGCCGTAAAAGGGAATTATGAAGCAATTCTCTCGTGCCACCAAGAGATCAAGAGGAGAATGAGCCTCATTGAGAATCTGGAGTATCTCGAAGCCGAGGTCCAGCATGTGATGGGAGTGAACCATTGGAACCATCTGGGAGTACATTGGAATCACCTCTGATGGAACAAAAGAAGGACAAGGGAGTATCCTCTACTCCTCTATACCAAGAAATTAACCCAGATTCCTCCACATTTTCGTTGGATCTGAGGAAATTACAGAAGACGATACAATATTATGGAGGAAGCCTATATAGAGTACCTAAAGATCTTTACAAGATCTCCGAGAAACAGGATGAAATGTACGACATCCTGAAGGATATTCAAGCTCGAGTCGAAAAGTTGGAACAACAACTTCGTTCCGGTCAAAGAAGAAATCCTTTTGCTAATGAACCCACTTATCCATTACCAGTGGGAGAAGTCAAGAAGGATCCAAAGATTGAGGCAATGGCAAGGATGATTCGAGGTGAAAAACGATGAGTAACCTTGATGCAATCAATCTGGAAGACCTCCAGGAGTTAGCAGAATCTTTTGCTAACCTAAAGGTAGTCGATCTGAAGATAAATCAGAACGAACAACAAGTTATAATGGCTCACAATCCACAACCGGTAAATCAATTACCACCAGGAGCCATTATTGGAAATCCCCAGGATTTTCAGGCCGGAGCTAGATTTGATCATCATACACCAAATGATGCATACATGGCAGAAAGAAGGACTAGGGCGAGGCGGCCATAACTAGGGATGGCAATTTACCTGTGGATACCCGATACCCGCGGATACCTGACCCTAATAGGTGCGGGTTTGAGGGGCATTTGATATCCATGGATAGCTTCATGGTTAGAAAATACTATCCATTTAGTTTGCGGGTACGAGTATGGATAGTTACTATCCGTACCTGCTAAATCCGTTTACCCGTAAAAAATACCCGTAAAAAATACCCGCGAAATATCCACGAAATACCCGATTACTACCCGACTATTATTTAATGTATGTAATATATATTTGGTACAAATATTATTTAATATAAGTATATATTTGGCCCAACTCTAACTCCAAGCCAAAAATCATTATCCAGAGGATGAATGTGGTCTTTAATCGACAAATGCCACTAACATTTCGCAGCAAGCGTGGTGATGAAGGAAAACTTCGACACTCCAAAATGAAGGATCAAAGACGATTCAGCGAAGCAGTGCTAAGCTGTATCCAAAAAAAAGATCTCGAAGAAAAAGAGATTCAGATACTTAAAGCATCCTTAATATCTCATCAAGATATTAGAGAAGAGACACAAGTGTCCTTAGAAAATGTCAAAAGGAAAATTGGAAGAAGTTACAATGAGAATCCTTTGGCATGGTGGGATAGAAACAAGCTTAGAGCAACCTTGAAGGTGAAACCAGAAAAGTAGTATGAGTTTGTTAGATACAGACCAATACTGATGAACCTCAAAGATCAACATGATATGAAGGAGATCATCAAGGAACACCTAGATTTAAAGCTGATCTAACCAGGAAATTCGCCTTACAGCAGTCCCGGATTTATGGTAAGGAATCATGGTGAGATCAAACGAGGTAAACCTAGACTTGTTATTAATTACAAAGGAATTAATGATATTCTGGAATTTGATGGATATTTTATCCCAAGCAGGGAACACCTTATTAACTGCATTAGAAATGCTAAGGTGTTCTCTAAGTTTGATTGCAAGTCAGGATTTTACCAGATTCGCATGGAGGAGAGTAGTAAGAAGTATACAGCCTTCTCTACTCCACAAGGGCATTATGTTTGGAGCGTGATGCCAATGGGGTTAGCTAACGCGCCTCAAATATTTCAAAGAAAGATGGATAATCTGTTCAAAGATTATTTTTCTTTTATGTTCGTCTATATTGATGATATTTTAATAGCATCAAAAAATATGGAAGAACATATCAAACATCTTGAAATCATGCAGATATTTGTTACAAGAAAGGTCTAATACTGTCTGAAAAGAAGGCAATCATTGCAACCCGGAAAATGAAATTTCTGGGAATCGAAATTGATGAAGCAGGAATTATTCTTCAAGACCATATAGTTCAAAAGGTCCAGAATTTTCCTGAAGATTTGAAGGAAAAAAAACAACTGCAGAGCTTTCTGGGAGTTGTTAATTTCGCAGGATCATTCACTAAGAATCTTGCAAAACATAGAAAGGTTTTCAGTCCATTACTGAAGAAGGATGTTCTGTTCATCTGGACAGAGGAACATCGACAAGGAATGAAAGAGTTAAAAGAGGTTTGCAAAAATCTCCCAAAACTCTCGATAGCACAAGACGAAGACGATTTGATCCTGTATACAGATGAAAGTGATTTCTAGTGGGCAGCAATCTTAACCAAGATCACTCCTAACTAGAGTTGTCAAATTACCGGGCAGGGCCGGCCCGACCCGAGCCCGAAAATTCATCGGGCCTGAAATTGGGCAGCCCAACCCGGCCCGAAAACTAAATTGTAGTGTAATTTTTACCGGTCCGGGCCGGCCCGAGCCCACCGGGCTTTACCCATTTCGGGTCGGGCCGGCCCCGCCCGAAAATTCGTCGGGCCTGGAAATGGAGAGCCCAGCCCCGTCCGAAATCGGGTTGGGCCGTAGGGCCAGGCCTATATTGACTGCTCTACTCCTAACGAAGAAGAACCATGCAGATACTGTAGTGGTTTATTCACAGAAGATGGAGCTGTGCGATGGCACATCTACGAGAAAGAATTCTTTGCAATTCGAAAGACGTTTAAGAAATGGCCTTTATTTTTATTAGAAAAGAAATTTACCTTGAAAGTTGCGTGAAAAGGCTAGATTAATTAGATGGCAAGCTGAATGTCAATATTATACTTTTGATATTGTCATTGTGAAATCTCACGAAAATATTCTTGCAGATTTCTTAACAAGAGATTGAGCAAACTGATGTGAACTCCATTCTACTGGCCCAAAGGCATCTCAGAGAAAATCTAGAGATGTTAACGGGAGAGTGGGACGAGTGCGTTCTGAATGCTGAACAAGCAGGAAGATTGCAAACACTCGACAAGACAAAAGTCACCGAGAGAATACGAGCTTGCATTCGGTCACAGGATCAACTCTGGACTGCATGCCAAACACCAATCCTTCGGGTGACCAAAGATCATTTGGTGAAAGAAGAGTTTCGAGTATAGGGCTCTAAACCTGTAGTAGAGGATTCCAATACCTCTTGCCCGAGTTCTAAGGTGGTGGTCTCTTCGGAACCATTACCCCAAGAAAAAGATGATATTCAAGGGTCACACTCTGAACCATCATGTCAACCCGGCACCTCTGGGGTAAAAGAGGGAAAGATTAATCTTAGGCCAATGACTGGCACTTCTAAGGTTAATACTGATAAGATTGAAGTTTCTTCTTCTTGGCAGATTTATCAAGCTAACTGGAAGAAGCTCCATACAAGGACGGGAATCAACCTAGAAAAAATAAGAATTGATGTCTCGGGGAAGTATCCTCGGGTGTGGATGATGCAAACTCCTATTCATACGAAGTCAAGAGATGGTATGAATTTGGGGCACTTGCCTCAGTTTATACAACGTCACCATCATTCGCCGAAATCAAGAATCTACCAAAGTGGATTCAAGAAGCGGTATATGATATATGGGATAATAATCCACAGCTTAGCCGAGCTGATATTTTGGAGCTGTATTTCATCAGTGCGGCCCCAGAACCAGCAGGAAAGGTAACCATGAAGCCTCCCACTACATTAGGCTTCGGAGACCCGACGGACGTGCCCTCGAAAAGATCAAGGCACCCACAGAGAAAGAGACTACACTAGTCTCTACATTACCAGAAGACCTCATCTCAACCAGAAGAGCATGGGGATTATGGGTCCGTCTCACAGAGATGGACAAAGTCAAGTTTCCGTTTAAGTTCTTTCAGAACTTGGTAAATGGATCATTCCTGTTAAATACCATGACAGGAAAATCATCAAGATTTGTAGAGGAGGCTTTCGAAAGAAAGAGAACTTTGCTTTGGGGAAATAAGATTGCAACGAGTAAAGAAACTCATCGCAAATACTGCAACATGGCTCACTTTGGGCACTGGTCTGAGCGCATTTGTTCTGACTATTAGAACCAGAATGAGCCAGAGTTCGGAAAAAGTTTCTTGCCCAGATTGGAAAAAGAGAAGGCTCGGTCCAACGAGTACCTAGAGCACAAGGTATTGCCAAAAGCAAGGATGCCCAGGGCCCCGAAAAAAAAAGTAGATTCCCGATACAAGTTGGTGGAATCATGTGACTCTGAGCTGGAGAACCACCCACTAAAATGAAAACGACAGCAGTGGGTGGATGAACAGAGATTACCCACTAAGTAACAGATGGGTAAAACTACAGGAAGACCACTACCAAAAGTTGGTTGTCTGCATTCAATTATGGAAGACAATGGAGGACCAATTCACGTGAAAGCAAGTTGGCCAAAGAAAGAGGATCCGAGGCAATTATTGAAGGAAGAGAGATCACTCCAGACCTCTATATAAACAAGAATTGAAAAGAGCATTCGACATCAGAAAAAACCGATACATTTTCTTCTCTGCTCTCTCCAAAAATAAAATTCGTCATAGTTCTTAGTTTTAATATTCTAGTTTTAGTTTTATGTATTTCAATTCCACTACCATAGGTAGCTAAACAAGTTTGACTTCTTCCTAAAGGAGATATACTTATATTGTAATAAATATTATATAATTCCTAAATAAAAGTTTGGGCTTTTGTTCATCCTTTCCAGTATATTATTCTCTTTGTATACCGACCGAATACCCTACGCCTCGGGTAGGAAACGGACGAAGGTTGTGATGAGTGTTGCTGAAGGAGTCTGCGTCTGGAAATCATTGGTTGCGATCGTGTGGTTGGACGGGTCCCTAAAACTTCCGACAGAATTACCCGGCAGCATTACGGTAAAAAAGATATCAAGTTGGTATACGTAGAATTTATTTATACGGAAGTGTGATGGGCCTGATAGTATTATATGATTTATCTCCAAATTGGGAAAATGAATTTGATAAAGCAGAGTATGTGATAAAATATTTCAGTAGAAAGATTAAAATATTTAAATTTATTATTCTATGATCGAAGTGTAATTTGATATTTTTACTCAGAAAGTGGTATGAAACATATTGGTTTTAAATTTATGAGGTAAAACTTATACTATATCTTTTAGGAGTATATTTAGAACTCACCCTTCAAATATATAAGATCTAAAATCCAAATGGAATGTAAATTCATGTCAAAATATTATCTCGACTTTCAAACCAAGAAGCAAAAAAATCTTAGGACTGTACCCCTACAGGCTACAACTTATACAAAACTCCCGCCTTTCTGTTTCTTCATTCCAGCAAACAAAACCCTAGATCACCAACAATTGCAATTCCAATTCCAATTCCATCAGTCAAGAAATCCTAAACCGAATTCAGGAAAATGTCGGAATCCAAATTATCAGAAACGGAATCCGAAGATAGAGATTCGGAGGAGGAGGAGGAAACCGTTAAGGAAACGGCAGACGAAAAAGACGTACCTACAAATAAGGAGAAAATACCAGACTATGAAAAGCAGAGGTTGCAGAGAATTGAAGACAATCAAAGAAGAATGGAGGCTTTGGGGCTCCGTAAAATGGCAAGTAGTTTCATGGGATCTGTTCTGAAAACCCAGAAAAAGAGTAGCGATAAAAAGGGCAAGAGAAAAGTTGTTGATGAAGACGAGGATTATAATCCAATTCAGGAAAACGAGGAAATGAGTTGTTCTGAAGATGAGGATGAAAATGATGAGGATTTTTCACCGTCGAAGAAGACGAAGGTATTTATAAATTATAATCTTAGTATACTGAATGATTTCATTTTCAACAATATCACTTCAGTGATCTCATATGCTTCATGCCGTATTCAGTTCCTTATTTTCGTTTTTATCTTTGTCGCTTTTCTTTTCCCACATTACGTTGATTTATTGTTGGTTAATTTTTATGATAATGGAATTTATCATGCTTGATTTAGAGGCATAGTGTGCTGAAATTGAGCTGTTTATCTGAATTCTTGCTCATTTAACAAGGTTGAAAGTTAAAGACTTTTTGTCCCAAAACATCGGGTAGCATGCTCGGATTGAAAGTAGGCATGAATAAGGCAAAATGAACTTCAAAAATTGTCCCGAAGTCCTAGCTTAGCGCGAGAACCCCCCCCCCCCCCTCCCCTTTTTCATTTGTATTGTATTGAATTTTATTGTGCGACTCTTCTTGTTCTTTATCCTCTTCGTTTTACATGTGGCCGGGTATCTGGTTCTGAAGTCCAATATATTGTATGGAATTGACATAAGACCCAGTTTGCTACATCTATTTGATCCAGTAGTGTTCTGCTAGATAGGAACAGAGTTCATAGATACTCATAACTCTCAGATAGAGTATTACAATGGAAAGATCCATTAGATAATGAGCTATTGGTTCTAAGCCATCCGGGACGATTAATCAACAATTCGAAGTGCTTTTCTTGTGTATTCTTGATAACCAGCAAGTCCAGCTCTTATATATAGATGTTGGGAAGTAAAAAAAGCCCCTTTGACATCTCTTCATCTGCAAATAATTCTCGATGTGAAAACACAGAGCCAGGGGGATAATCTTTGATTAGGAAAAAGAGCGGATCTGCAGGGTCCCAAATGAATTGGCTCTGCCTCTACTTGCAATTGGAGACTTTCTTGGAACCAAGGAGGGCTAGCGGGGCCTGCTGCCTCTGCCAAACTTCTATTAAAAGAAACACTTTACTATATCCATAACTATGTCGCTGGACAAGAACTTAAAATAAAAATGGTTGCTTTCTCTTACATTGTTTGTCTAGATTTATGGTGATTAGAAAACCATGATATGTTAATCAGACTATCATGTTGTACTTAGTATGGGATGGGACATCTAAGTCATAATAAAGATCGTTGTAATAAGCTAATAAGTTATGTATGCCATTGCAATATGCATTATGAAGTTGTCCTAGTATTATTCCTATGATATTGTTGTGGAATGTGCGCTTACATAGATTTGTCCATCATTCGCGCTTCTTATCCCGATTGTATTGCTAGCGTCATGATTGAGAATATAATGTATGTTGGGTATGATTTGGACATGTATTTACTGCTTATCTTGATCCAGATAAAGAAAATTAGTTCTACTCCTAAGAAGCGAGGCCCCATTAATTTTGATTCGGACTTTGTGGATGATGATGATGCCTTGATGCAGGTAAGACTTTTTTTCTCATTTGTAGCCTATATTTCTTTAATTTGTGTTGCTTTTAAGGTGCTAAGCTTACAAGCTGTTGAAGGTTTCTAATTTGCAACTATAGTGTCCAATGTCAACATATAAATTGTGTTGCAGGCAATTGCTCTATCTCTACAAGATACTGAAACTTCTAGTGCTCATCTTATGAACCCTGCACCTTCAGCAAACGACAAAAGAAAAGAAAACCTGTCTGTTCAGGATGGTTCAGGGAAGAAGAAGGGTAGAAAACTGGTCAGTATTCTTTGTTTCTGGTTTATTAAATAAGATAAGAATTATATCAGTTCTCATTATAATTTTTCTATTATCATATTCTCACACCTGCCATGTTGGTCAGCAGATAACCAACCGGGTCCATATGAATGACGATGAAATGCTTATACACTTTTTTCAGTTCGATGGTAATGAAAATTTTGTTCTTTAATTTTATAAAGCATTTATGAATTCATTCGAATGAATCTTACATGGTGTGGAGGGTCCTGTATACTTTAATTATGATCAGAGTCGGAGTTAGCATGGTTTTCATTGCTCAGTTAAGATTGATGGAATATGCAAGAGTAGACTTAAATTTCGAGGTGACATTTTGAGCTCTCACTGAACACCGCATTTTTTTCGCATACAGTAGAGATTCTACCGAAACTCGATTAAAGCATCTGGCATAGGAAGACCTGTAAATTTGTAGAATTTTACTATTGATATGCAGAAACATCATTGCATACATCAACAAGTGATTTGCATATCCAAAAACTTCAATGTGTGCTGAACCTCATAGAATATGATAAAAGATGCAACATTTTGACCATCTTTTCAGTTGTTTGTAATTGCTTGCTTACAAGTAATCATATGAAATGTCGACAGAATCTGGAAGAGGGAGCATCACCCTCAGAGATGTAGAGAGACTAGCTGCCGTCCATGATTTTACATGGTCTGAAAAGGAGATGGCTGATATGATATATTGCTTTGATAGTGATGGAGATGGAAAGGTCAGTATCTTTCTGCTTTCTTAATGAATGATGGTGCAACGTATAACATGTGTGGGTTCTGCTCTCTATCTCCTGAACAAAGGTTATTCAATAACTATGTTTAGACACCGAGAAAAGTGAGGAGTGATAAAAACATTAATCAAGAGTGTTGTGAAGTGAAAATTATAGACTGATTTATGTTATAAGCTATGTTACTCGGACTCGGGTGCGGGTGTCGGACACGGGTGCGGGGATATGTGCCCGACACTTCAAATTTCAAAATGTAGGATACTTGGACACGGCCGATAAGGATCCGAAATTAGGATACGGGTGCGGGGATACGTTTTGAACAATTATATGATATATATTATTTTTTGTAGATTGTAAGATATTTGGCATTAAATTGAAAGAACAGCAACCCATTTCTGACAGCCGCCATTTCTCATCCTCGTCGGCGTCGCAACTCGCTTCTTCTCCTCTCAAACTTCATCTATTTTCCCAATTTTGCATTTTCAATTCTCAATTGAAACAGTAGATTCTTGATCTTTCAACATCGGAAAGAAGAGTATTGGCGTAATTCATAAATCAAACCACCAAATCCAGTCGCAGAAGCCCCACCGCACCATCCCACACCACCGGAAAAACTGCCGTGTCCGCGGGAAAACTGAAGAACCCGGTGCAGATCCCACACCCGGATCCGTGTCGTATCCGGCGGACACGGGTGTGGCACCATTTTTGCCGAGTCCGAGTAACATAGGTTATAAGTAGATTAGGACAGAGAGGCAATGAGTTGACAAATCTTTATCGGCTCACATTAATCAGTGAGAGAGTGTTACAGATGATTTTATCAACTTCAGTTGTACCTCTGAATAGAAAACTCAGAGCTGTAGAAAAACCCAACAGTTTTGTGAGCTGTCGTGCTTCACCCTTGACAGTGCTGTAAGAATACAGGCTAATCCAAACTCGCTTATGGTATTAGCTCTGTACGATTACAGATTAGAGTTTTGAAACTTACTCTTCTCACTCAGAATATATATATCAGATTACTACTACTGTTCATCTTTGACTCTTTACATGCTGCTTCAGATAAGTTTTGATGAGTTCCGTAAGATCGTTGTTAGATGCAACATGCTTAAAAAAGATTCTGAAAAAGATGCAACTGGTAAGTTGAGAAACAAGGATTATTATGACTCTCATATCATCTTTGCATTTTTTATTTTTTATTTTTGGGAAATTCAGTGTTTTAATTGCTTGTTGAAACTCACTCCTCTTTCATAGGACGATGAATCTTAAATATGTGTGCACTTTTGAAGCTGGAATAAGGCAATGAAGCATCACTAAGAAAGACCCTTCCTACTATTATCTCACTCTATGAAAATTCATGTTCAATCAAGATATTTGTATTCGTGCCTATAATGATACTTCACTAATCATAGATTTGTAAATGCTTTCTATATTTATCGAAGTGTAAATTTTGTCCTGTATTTATATGAGTTTTTCCGCATTTTAGATTCTCTCCATTACTGTAATCACCTAAATCATTTAGATTTAGGCATGCACGCTTCTACTGTCGAACAACAAAGCTAACAAAGTCTCTTGAATGTCCTAAACATCGAACATGATTCTGATAAGGTGAATGTAGAGAGGGGCAAATTGTCTCTAATTCACAAACTTTATTGGGATTTTTGTTTTGTACCAAACTATCATTGTTTATAAATTTTTAAACTTTTTTTTTTCCTGAAATTGCACCGATTCAACTTTCCTGTCAATTTTTTTCACAAGTGGACTATTATTGTGTTTTCATTATATTATTTTGCCACTAAATGCTACGTCTGCCACTTCCATCTCATACAATAAATGTCACGTCTGCCTTTTTCCGACAACATATGTGGTCAACTATACGGGAGTGTGCCTCTAAAAGTAATTGGCCTGTTGGTTTGTGATGTGAGGCCTTAAATGTATTTCCTTTCTTAAAGTTAAGAACCAAGAAACTCACAAATTGAAATGTTAAGAATGGATACTAGTCAAAGTTTGGGAGGAAATCCAAATTAACGAAAACATCTAAAGAAGAAAAGTCTTGTTCTATGATGAGCCCGTATTTCGTGCTCATTTTGTGTCTTTTTTTTAGGACTAGATCGAGTCTTTTGAGTCTTTTTGTGCCTTAGTTGTGTCTGGGATGACACTTTTGCGATGTAAGGTTCTCAGGGCAGATCAGGTACAAATTCGGGCAAAGAAAGGCCGCATTCTGCAAGAAAGGTAAGGTCATCGATACGAGTCAAATGACCAATCATTTGAGCCTAAAGAGAAAGTGGAAGAGTCAATCCAAGTACCGTGCGGAATTCGGACCTTTGAAGATTGATCTGGGCAAAGCAAGTGCAAGACAGAATGTGCAAGCTATGAGCAGCAGGGAACTAGATAAGGGGCAGAGGAAGGGTCGAGATATGAAGACTCCAGCTATGAAGACTCCAGCTGAGCTGACTCAAATCCAAATCCAGCTGAGCTGATTCAACTTCTACTCCAGCTGAGCTGATTAAACTCCTAAACTAGAGAAGGGCGATCATCTGGGCAAAGCTGGAGCAAGGCAGGAAGACGTTGTGACCAGAGGACAGCCAGTTGAGGGCAGATAAGGATGGAAGGATTTTCATCCTTATATAGAATATCTCCATCAAATTAAATCTTTTGCTGATAAGGAAAGAGATCAAGGCAGATCATGCTAAATAAGGAAAGTCCACAGCAGCCCATTCTTTGGGCTGGGCCATCCGAAAACCTAACACATTCCCTATATAAAAAGATGCTTGCAAGCCAATTCAGGGACACATTAGCAGCCGATTTTGCTTAGAAATTCAAGAGGTGTGAGGAGAAACAAGCCTACGGGCAAAGGTATTTTATTTTCTGTTTATGTTTTCCATGGTCGGTTTGATCATAGCACTCTGTTATTTGCTTTAAGCATTCCGATTTATTCAAGTAATGTTTCTCTTTACTTTTGTTGTTATTTTTCTTTCAATTATGTCTAGCTAATTTAATCAAGGCTTGGATATGATAAGATGATTTGAGCGTGAATATGTAGAGTTTCGTGAGATCTGATTTGGGCGTATCAAACTGCATGCATATATTCCCGAAGCATTAGGTCTGATTAAAATACGGTCTGGGCAAATCGGTTAGTTAACTGGCCACTAATTAATTGATAGGCTTTAGATCACAAGTGAAGTCGGGGAAAATGTTGAGATGGATGTCTTGCATCCGACCGTACGACTGATGTGGGCGAGTGGTCGTATGCCTTTGTGCATGCTTTTGGCCATATTGGGACTGTCTAAATCTGAATGCTGTATGGGCAAAGCCCTATCGAAAAGCCATCATAGGGTAATGCATCTGGATTAGATAAGGGATAATCGTCATAGACTTTACTCATTTTACACTGAAAGGACAGATTGGTTTTGGGCAAAGGGGCACGTGACACCGTGACAATAGGGGCAACTTTGTTGTGGGGCTATAACCAATTGATATGTGCGTGTGGGGGAATTCTTTAGATCTATGATCGAATCCATATTCATGTTCAATGAATCAAGTCATATCCGAGCTTTGCCTTTTTATTTGATTTATTTGCTCTTAGTTTTTCAGTTATTATTTACATATTGCTCAGACCAGAGACAGATCTGTTCTGACCAAACCAAATCCTTTTTAGTGACACCGGTTAAGAAGAGAAGGCTACGATCAACTCCTTTGGGTTCGACCCTATACTTGCCGCTGGCTAAGCTTGTTGTGGGCATAAGAAACTATAAATTCATTTTGCGTGAGCTAAACGACGGCCACATCATTCAAGCTCACCATCTTTGTCACTATTTTCAAAAAGAACTTTTCCTTCGTTCGTTATAGTTGAAAACAAGGGTAAAACTCTATAGCCGCAATTAATTATTAATTAAGAGGTAATTAGTTAGCGATAATTAATTTCAATTAGAATTTATTATCTCAAAAACAATTTACAAGCAACTTATCACGTTATATTTAAGTGTCATAATTACATTTTCTAATAACTTTTGTGAGGGTAAAATAGGAAATTTGTCATTATTTCAATCTCAAATTCCGTAATAGAACACTTAATTAGGGACAATTTTTTTTTCTCAACAGGACACTTAAAAAAAAAGGGAATAGTAAATTTAGAGGGAATAGTATTAATTACCATGCATTATCATCATATCATCTTAATTTCTCTTGCAAAACATTCAAATCTTAATTGTTTATATATTATACTCAGCTAGAAATTAAGAATAGTTAATGATAAACTAATTACGTACCATTTCAGAAGTTATTGAGATACCAGGGCCCACCGCTATAACCTGGATTAGGAACTTATCCCTACATTGCATATCCGCTGGAGCCTCTTTCTGGGCTTGCATTGTAACTGATCATTAATAATGAATTAATTAATGAGTCAAGGAACAGGATAATTTTGTAATTAATACAGAGAGAGAGAGAGAGAGAGAGAGAGAGAGAGAGTGGTGATAAATAGTGCTGTTGTTGCATTCGCTTTCCTTCGACGAAGAGTGGACGCCATCGCCATGGCAGCAGCAGCAGCAGCACTCATCAACCTCGTTCACCCTAACACAAAACAAAACTCTACTTATTCAATTTTTCACTTTTTTTCGTTAGTGATGTAATATCTTTTTTTTTTTGGAGGGAAGTGACGTATCTTTTCTGGATTTGTAAAAATTCATTTTTGGTTAGGTTAAATGAATAAAATAATAGAACAATATAAGTAGCATAAAAAATGAACGAATAAATGTTTGCTAAATCCGAACCAATCCGAAAATTCGAATCGGAAAAAATCAAAATTTGGGACCTAAATTCAATCCGAACCGAAATCATATAAATTTATCCAAAAAAAAAATACGAAAAAACTGAAATATAAATAATATTTTTTCTTTTTCACCCCTAAAATTATCATATATAATTTAGGACCTAAATTCAATCCGAACCGAAATTCATATTTAATTTAGTTTAGTTCAATTCGGATATTCAGATTTTGGTTTTTTGCTCACCCCTAGAGTCGCCACCTTAAAAAGATAAAGTATAATGCCCAAATACAAAAACTCAGATATTTCCGGTCTATGCTTTTCTTTGTTTGGTTTTAATTTGTTATATTTTTTTCAAGGGATAGTATAGTATCGACCAGAATATCTTTTTTTTGTTTTGAAGATTCGACCAGAATATCTTTTATTGTGTTTTTGCATTATTCCAACACTACAAACACTTTTTTTTGTTAATTTGGAATGTTTATTATTTTATGTGGCTACTCAAAAGAAATAAATTCACCTGAATTCTTTTAATTTTTTTAAATTCCAATTCACCATCCAGCATCGGAAATTGAGCCTAGGGTGTAATTATGAAAAAATAAATAGTTCGTGCATTTAATTGAAACACTCTTTAATTCAGAGCGTGTAATTGCGAAAAATTCCATAATTTGGGTATTCTTACAACTCAGATATCTATTTTAATTTTATGGAGAGGAATGTCAACTGAGCTACATATCAATACTGTTTGAAGTGTCATTAATATCATATAGTACATTAAATAAGGAAAAATAAAATCAATTCAACCAAAGCTACTCACATGTTAGTAAACATCGTTAAATTTAAATTACAAGATTAACACATGACGTTCATCCACGGTCACAATTAAAGATATCATTAAAGCGCAATAGATGATCCGAAACCAATAGCGGCGCACTTGATGAGGTAACATTAAATACATCTATTTCTATAGCCGTAACAATAGGTGTAGCATTAAGAAATTTTTGTATAGTACATGTTGGCCAAGGGTCTTTAAGTTGTGGAGCTATAAAAAAAAGACTGTGTAATAAAACAATATTTGTATTTTAGTTAATTTTAGAGCCATAAATTAATAAACTTGAAAAGTTTTATCTCAATAAAATAAACTAGGCAAAAGCTTTGATGTTCTGAGTTAAAAATTAACAATTAGTCCAACGAATGATTAAAATCCAAGGACTGTTCTTCCATCACTTTCCCAATTTCAAGTTTTTGTATTTTTCCTCTAAAAAAAAAATTTGTGTATTTTAATTTAATTTTGTACTTGTTAAATAGAATTTATTATAATTTCACATTTATTAGTTAATCATTTATTATTATAATTGATAAATCCAAAATTAGAGTATATAATTTTTTTTTAATTTTAAAATGATGAATTTATGAGTGAGACAAGAGTGAAAAAGCAAAAATATTAGAGCACTGAATTTCAAAATGGGTACTTGTCACTTGAATTTCAATTTTTCGTACAAATGTGAAATGTTTTTATAAGAAATGATCTATTGGTCAGGGTCTCATGACAACATTGGAGTATAAGCGCAGAAAAATCAGTGGGCGGAAGGGGGGTGGGCGACCGGGCGGGGGGTGGGTGGCGCCGATGGCGCCCAGGGGAGGGCGGGTGGGGTGGGCGGCATGGCGCCCGGATGGGCTTGCTGGGCGGGAGGGTTGGAGGGCCACGTGGCGGCACCTTATTGGGCAACGGTTTTTTAAAATAATAGGTGTGCCCACCACCATTTGTGCCCACCAATGTGGGCAAAAATTTTGTGTCCATCTTACCCCATCAATACCCCACAAATACTAATTAAATATTGGTGGGCACAACTTTTTTGTGTCCACCAATGTGAGTGATCTAATATATTGTCATTCCCATTAAGATTGACTTATTGGTAGAATGAATATTTTTATGATAAAAAAAAATCTTAAGTTTGAATTCCACTAACGCCTTATGATTTGCATGTCCTTATCGCACTTGCGTGTAGTCTCGAGCAGTAGATGTAATTATGACCTAAATGCCTCTAAAAAACATTACGACCTAAATTAAATTTTGAATTCAAAGTGGCTATAAAAAGCGAAGTCGTAAGAAGAGAGGCATGAAGGAAAAAGGTAGAATGCAAGTTGTGATTGTTGTTGTAGCAGCATGGTTGGGGCCGCCTGGTGTGCCGATTTTCGGAAACCTTTTCCAAGTGGGGACTCAATTGACCCCAAATGGCCAAAGAAATGTTGCAGAAACAAGGCCTTGTTTTCTGGAATAAATCCAACCCGGATGCAGCGTGCGTACTCGAGCTCGAGCACGACCAATTTTCAATTCCTCCCATGGATGGAAAAAACAAGCCAGAGAAAATCTCTTCTCCAATCAGGCTCTTGAAGCCAAGAGAGGCTGCGGAAAATGACGCAGCAAGTGCAGTGACGAACGCCGTCTGATTAACGTAAGAGAAACTACTTTCACCACCATGTCCAATCTTTTCTCTATTGACTTCATGGAGCCCGCTGCCAATAACAAATTGAGGGACCATCACCACCTATATTGGTCTTCCCAATCTTTCAGATTTCTTTCCCATCTTTGCTCCTCTCGATGCGCAACGACTCAGGCGAAACATGAGCTATCACCTGGGATCATCCAGCAGCGACTGCAAGCCTTCCACTTACCACAACAACAATGATTTTCTTGAAACGCTCCTCGACCTCATGGAAGGAAATCAGTATTGTTTGAGCATCCAAGAAATTAAGCATTGAGACTACTCTTAATTATTACTTCCAAACTCATTGTTATTTCTAACTCATCATCTACTACTTTACCTTAGGACCTAATTTTTGCGGGATCGGACACAAGTGTGCAGCCTCAATGGAATGGGCAATGGTGGAATTACTACTCCACCCCGACAAATTGGCAAAGCTGAAAGCAGAGCTTAAAAGTGTTATCGGAGAGAAAAGAATGGTGGAAGAATCAGACATCTCGAGACTCCCATACTTGCAAGCCACCATCAAAGAAGTGTTACGCTATCACCCTGTCGCACCTCTATTAGTTCCTCGTGCGGCCCAACAGGAAGGGCATGTAAATGGATACAGAATCCCCAATGATTGTCAACTTTTGGGCAATTACTAGAGATCCCAACATATGGAACAACCCTGAGTGCTTTGAGCCTGAAAGATTTTTAGATAGCAATATTGATTTTGGGGCCAACATTTTGAGCTAATTCCATTTAGTTCGGGACGAAGAATGTGCCCCGGCATCCCTCTAGCTAGCCGCATGCTGCACTGCATGATGGCAACATTGTGTCATTACTTTGATTGGAAACTTGAACAAGGGGCAGCTGCTGCTGAATCAAAACAATTCCAAAGAGAAGATGTGTTTGGGATAGCAATGCAAAAGAAAAACCCTCTCAGGGTTATTCCTATCCAGGTTTGATAGTTGGAATCCTTAAAATAAGCTTATGGGATCATATGGATGCTTGTCCGGATTAGAATATAATCACACTGTATGTTGTTACCTCTTCTGTTTGGTTGAATAATATCAACCAACCAATTTACAACTTCCGACTTCATTTGCAGATAATCATATATCTACTTCTGCCTTCTCTGGTTTCAAATAAACTAAAGCAGAGGATCAGCAAACAGAGAATAAAAATGGATTCATTAAGGTTTAATTACAGAGTCGCTTCCCAATGGCATGTTCAGGTTTGAGACACAATCACAGGGGACGAGCAAAAGCTAATGTAGTAAACCAAGTTGTGATTATGTGAAAAAATATAGTACTGTATTATATATCCTTGTAACAAAGAACTAAAAAAGGGCTAAAGCTAGTCACACAACAAATGCACTTCGAGCAATTACAGTAAACCATTTAAATTTAGGCATGCATGCTTCTAGAGTCGAACAACACAACTAACCAACCAAAAATATTAAGCTCTCATCTCTTCAATGTCCTAAAATTTGAACATGCAGGCAACTGATTCTGATAACTGAATGTGTTTCAACACTCTCCAGTGATTATGTTCTCTTCAAAAGATACCCCAACAGGATCCCGATCAAGCCAACAATGAAGACATACATAAAGGGGACACCGCCATGGTTTCTGGGACCTTGACGTCTCACCAGATCCTGCATGCCATGAGCAAATGATTAACTAAAATTATTAAAAAGTGGAATTTTAATTCCCCAGGTGAAGTGAAATAGAAAAGGATATTCAAAGCTGATCCGGATACCAGGACCATCATAAAACATTTGCTTACTATTCTGCCAAATCTCAATTATTATGTAATTGCCGCGCTGATCTTGAAACTTATAACAAATATAAAGATCACGTGAAAGCTGATTTTCCTTAAATCCAATTCTTTGCTTGGACATCTGCTCATATGAATCTCTTTTTTTTGTCTTATTTAAAATATGGTAGCTAAGGTTTCACTTGCTTCAGTGAATCTGATTAGATTAATGGTAGGCATGTCTTGAGATTAATCAGTTAATAGTCTACTTGCCATGGTTAAACAATATAAACATGTTTCTGGATTTTTCATGGTGTTCTGTCCCCATTAGTCCAAAGTACACAAAAAGAAATAGAAAATAAAGCATAGTATATTATTCTTAATGTTCCGTAGTTGACCATAAAAAAAGTCTCAGAGAACAGACACCAAATGTTTACCAGTTCTTGCTGAAGCCTATTATTTTGCTGAATGGCAGATTGTTTCTCTTCAGTCAGCTTCGAGATGAGGGCCTTAACCTACAAAAAAGCCAAAGACCAACGATCAGCAACTGAAAATTTTCAAGACCCTTACTAGTGTCAGGACAAAGAGATCATCTAAATGAAATTCAGCAAACTCCTAAAAACAGGAAGATGACAGATAAAAAAAAAATGTCATAGCCGGGTCTTTCCAGCTAGACCCACCTTATACTCCTGTAAAAGAGGTCATGGACACAAGAACCAGGAATCCAAATTACATAACTAGTTACAAGACATTTAGAGAAACAGAAAATGAATGGAATATAACCTCTGATGTGATTTCATTTAATTCAGGGAATCCTTTTGACATCTGCAAAGTCATAAACAGAATGACAGATTATTGCTGCCCTAATCTTACAATATCTTCTTGGTTAGAAAAAAAAAATTCTACAACGTTCAATGCTTACCACGTTCAAATCAGAAGTCTGATTTACAGTCCCATTCTCTGATACCGATGCCCTGGGTGAGGAGCCTTCCTCAGACCCTTCTCGTACTGGTGAAGGTGGTTGAGGGGGTGGAACATAGGTTACTCTCAATTTGCATTCATCTACTTGGTTCCCCGACTCTTTGTTGAACTAATATGAAGACCAGGTAAATATATTGACCATCTTTAACAAAACATTCACAGCCCTAACAATCTTGTTTAACAGCATATACAGCACGCTGCAGAAAGAATCACAAAATTACCATTTCAGGAGTTATTTCCTTTGAAGAGATCCCAGGGTTCACTACTACACTCTGGAGGAGAAACTTATCCCTGCATTGCATATCAGGTGGAGCCTCCTTTTGGGCTTGCATGGTAACTGAATGAAGCAAAGGATTCCAGACTCACTATTATGTAAGGACTCAAAAACAAAATATCCTCTTTAACATTTTTGTCATCTAAAAATAACTAAATCCACATAAACCTTAGTTGAAATGTAAATCTATTTGTGGACGCATGCCAAACACATGTGCACGCACATGCACAAACACAAACATTTAGAGAGAGGGAGAGGGGGGGAGGGAGAGACCTATAACAGCACAAGTAGAGTTCGGCATCACGACTCCAGTGTTCGGCCTCACACAATACTTCTTCGGATTTGTCGTCTTCACCTGAATATAGAAACAGAAAACCCATAAGAAGGTAATTCCACTCCACATCAAGAGCATTTCTTATCTGTGCCCTTCAAATTCACAGAAAGGATAAATCATGAAGCAAAACGTAACCATGATCCGAAAAAAGGCTATTAAGGACATAAAACAGCTACCTTGAATGCAACATGATTGTCAGACTTGTTCGCCAATTGCATCGAACATGAGATCTGCTTCTTCAATTCGACTATCACACACCACAATTGCAAAACATATTAACGCAAGAACATCAAACCCAGGAAAAATCTAAAGCCTGGATCTAAAAAAATAAAATTTCATCAACTTCATCACTATTTCCCTAAATCACAGAATCTTCTGAACTCCATTGAGCGAATTACCTTCCAGTAAAGTAAGGCAGACCTAATTCTAAATAAAAAAGAGACATCTCACTTACATTGGAATTGAAGTTCGACAGGTTCAATTTGAAGGAGCTCGCCGTTACTCATTTCTAAGCAGATCGCTGCTGCACGCCGGATAATTGATCGCGTTAAAGTTTCCGGCGATGAGGAAGAGGCTTGCGGCGGCGGAGACTGATTTGAATCACTGTTTCACGGCGGAAGGCGAGATTAACTAAGAGAGGAGAGGGAGAAGAGAGATCTGGGGTTTTGGAATTTTAGGAAATTTGCTCTGGCTTTCTTCCGGGGGGGGGGGGGGAATAAATAACGCAAACGTGGAAAGTGCAGAGTATATGTAGAAAAATATAATTAAATCCTTTTGGGTTAATTCCACTTTGGCCCTTTAATTACGAGAGTATATAATATATTGCCCCTGGAATCTAGACTATTCCACATGTTCTACCCCAACTATTTTCAAATTTTATACTAGAACTAGTATTCTCGTTGTAATACTTGGAAAATTAAATCATTGATATTTAAGTGTGAAATTATTTTTTGGATCAATTAATTTAATCTATACTCATCATAAAATATCACAATTAGATAGGAACGGCAATGGGTCGGATATCCACCCATTAAGTATTTCCCAAATCCAAACCTATTAAAATTTCTTCAACCCATACCCGTCCCAAACCCGATTAAAAAATCATTTCAAAACCCGTACCCAACCCAAACCCGTTGGGTAATACCCACTAAAAACCCGCTAAAAACCCTTTATACTAGAACATAAACATCAATATTAAATTTAGTAGAAATAACAAAATATTATAAATATAATTTTAACATAAGTATAAATAGAAAATTTCATTAAATTAAAATATATGTGGGTTAAAAGAATAATATAAAATCCTAAAATTATTAATATTTATACTAATATAAATTATGTATAATATAAATATTTAATTACTAAAATTATTAATTCTTTGTATCCGGTTTAAAAAGAATGATATAAAATCCTAAAATTAATAATATTTACACTAATATCTATGATTATATTATAAATTATATATATAATATTTTGTTATCCTACATATATATAAATGGGTTTGGGTAGCGGGTACCTGTAGGTAATTTTCCAAACCCGACCCAAACCCGTCACGGGTTTGAATGTTTCTACCCAAACTCGTCCCAAAACCATTTAATGATTCCCAAACCCGTCCCATTAGGGTTTGGGAAAGCCGGGTACCCGTAAAAACCCGACCCATTGCCATCCCTACAATTAGATTATGTTTTGCAGAAAATTTTTAAGAGAATAACTTTCTTGAACTTGACTTCCTGTTATTGAAAATATTAGCTAGGTTTTCATTAATATAATATTCGTTGGATTATTTAACTAGTTTCTTTTCTCTAGTAATGATCTAAAAACACTTTATTGTGACTATAAATAAAGATGAACTGCTATATGATCTTTTAATTAATTAATGTTTTTTCTCATAATTTTTTTAAAAATGCAAGCTTTCTTCTATTGTAATTTACGACACTACTTCGCATCAGTAGGAAAAGGAGTAGATAAAGTAGGCATTTATTATCATTTTGAATCTAATTTTGCCTAAATTAAATGCGGATCTTCACCTTTATTTTGTATTTATCTATTTACTAGTAAGTAGCCCGTCGAAATTCGACGGGAAATAACTTATGTTTTAATTTATATGTATACATTTTAAAAATAATTTTATATTTTATTTAGAAGTTGTGATATTGTTCGCGTTAATTATTAATCAAACTTAACAAATTAATTTTATTTCACGTATCTAAATTTATAATTAGGAATGACAATGAATTGAGTATAATCATTTATTATGTACTTTCTAAATCTAAATTTGCTTAGAATTTTTCTACATGTTCGTCCTAATCTCGGTTAAAATAATGATTTTACTGTACGTACTCGTCTCAAATCCGTTGAGTAATACTCGATAAAAATATGAACACTCCAAGTAATATTAATTAAAATTAGTAAAAATCCTTCTTTCTATGTTATTTGAACCGTCTCGTTGGTTTATTCTAAATTACTCGATAAAAATATAAACAAAATTAATATTAATTAAAATTAGTAAAAATCATTCCTTTTTAAGTATATTTGAATCGTCTCGTTGGTTCATGTTAAATCGATATCTCTAATCTTTGCCAAAATGCGAAAAAAATATGTTTACATCTTCCAAGTAATATTAATTAAAATAATAAAGTTATTCGGCCACACTGTGGCCGGCCACACGCGTAAGAAAAAGAAAAGGTAACTGTAAAAACGGAAATAATCATATTTTCTCTTAGGGTTTATGATTCCCCAATTAGGGTATATTTCCTTTTTCAAAACATATATTACCTTTTTTAGCTTGTGTGACTGGCCACAGTAATTAAAATTAGTAAAAATCCTTCTTTTCTATGTTATTTGAACCGTCTCGTTGGTTTATGCTAAATTATTCAATAAAAATCTAAACAAAGTTAATATTAATTAAAGTTAGTAGAAATTCTTCTTTTTAAGTATATTTGAACCGTCTCGTTGGTTCATGCTAATTAAATCGATATCTCTAATCTTTGCAAATTTTAATATTAAATATATATATATATAGATTATTATATATGAATTAAGAATGTATAAAATAATGATTTATAAGAATGCATTCCAAAATTATTATTATTTTAATATGCATAATAGAATAAATTAATTAAATAGAGGGAAAGATAAATATGAGATGTGATTAATAGATAAACATGTGATATTTAAAGAATATGAAATTAATAAAAATTAGAATATATATGAATTAAAATTAGACAAATTACCACAATAAAGGAAAATCTGAACGGAGCACTGTGGATGGGATAGTTTTATTTTCGTATTAGTAATAGATTATACGTTAAAATCTGTTTATTGTAACAATCAAAACTAGAATTAGGGGGGAATTGAAGCTAGCTATTATTTGAATATTAGATTTCAATATTAATTTCTTAATTGACATTTGATATTAATAATTCCGCCCATAACTAAATTTCTGGTTGGACTGTAAGTCGTGTAAATTAGTACTAGTATTCATCTCCTTTTATGATTAAATATAAATACACAACTATTATATAAGGTGTGATGTGTACATGATAAATTTCGTTCTAATATAGGAGTAGTATTTATCGTCTCTATATAATCAATAATCGGGTTCTATCCCCAACTCTAAGAAAAAAAGATTATGGCTAATGGTACATAATGTCATATCTTTTGGGAAAAATTGATTTATTTAAGTTGATGACAAAAGAATATAACAATAGTGGCATGAAAAAATGAACATAGAAATTATTTAACGTATTTATACGTTGTAATCACTAATCAATAAGATAGTTAAATCAAATATATAAATATTTTTTTGCGGATATTCTTTCCATTTTATGCTTTTCTTTGTTCGGTATTTTTTTTATCTTTGTTTTATTGGTTGGTATTAATATCACACAGGGGCGGAAGCCAGAAATTATTTGTGGAGGGTGCTAAATTTAACAAAGGTTATGTGGTCATGAGAAAAAGAGTGAAAGAATAGGCGACTTTTAATATCATTTTATTAACATAATAATTTTTTTTTTGGTAGTTTGTTCTTTAATAAAAAATCTTCATTTTTATTTCTTAAAATTCTTCTTTAATATCATCTTCCTTAAATTATATAAAAAAAATGTTTTAATTTATTAAAATAAATAATAAAATTTCAATTTTTAAAAATTATAATCTTATTATCCATCATAATAATGCAGATTTTCTTTTTCTTATATATTTAAATATCTCCCCTCTCCTTCCAAAGTAGGCCCCACGATCCCACCCTCACTTCTTTCCTCCTCGTAAACCCCCCCCACCCCCCCCCCCACCCCACATTAGCAACTATTCAATTTTTTCTTCTTCTTCTTCCCACCGTTTCTCTGTAAATATTTTAGCACCCACATCTCCAAATTAATCTACACATCTCAATAGAAATTTATGATAATTTTTCGGTTGGGGGTGCTTAAGCGTACCCCAGCACACCCCTAGATCCGCCCCTGGTATCACATATTCAAACACTACAACGTACAAACACATATATAGGGGGCGTTTACTTTGGGTGATATGATAGATAGATAAAAATAGTATAAGTTAATCTACCGTTTACTTTGATGGATTGATTACTTTTGAACTTGTTTGATCATCTAATCCTTCATATAATCAATCCTATATTTTATTAATCTATCCTATCATGCAGAGTAAATGCCCCCATATTATTTAAAAAAATATATATATAAACAGTCTGATAAAACACACAAAGTTGTTTTTCTCAAAAAAAAAAAAAACACACAAAGTTGTTTATTCATAATATTGAAATAACAACCACCACCATTTTACGAGAAAGGAATTTCAATAATAAAGTATATCAATATATTAAATATTAATTTTTTTTTTGTTACAAAGAGACAAATATGTGGATTTTCATAGATAGATAGATACTACAGTACAATTATATACTGTATTTAAATTTATAGCCATTATATTGCAATTTTTCATGAACCGTGGCGTGAAATGTCCTTTCTGCACGAGTGGCTTATTCCTTTCATGTAAAAGTGAAAATAAAGGCAAAAGAATAATGCCAACATTATTACTCAAGAATTCCCTTTCCCTATCCTATACGGCTATACATATTTCCCACCTATATGGACGTAATTTAAATATTCAATTATATGGATTTTGGTTTCTAAGTTTTGATTTTTTTATATTTAATTTTACATGCAAAAGTATCGTAATTATGGCAAAAGCTCACGTTTGCTAATAATTTTGCAATTACAGATTCCTTATGTTGATTTACTCCCCCCCCCCCCCCCGAAGTGGCCAATAAGAATAAAGTTACCCAGCAAATCATCTTTTTCCATGAAATATTTTGGAGAAAAAAGAGATCTTTTTTTTTCTCGGTAGAAAACTTTTTTTTTTGGTAAAAGTTATACCAATTGACTTACCTTTCTGTTTGATATTATACTTCCACAGAAATATATTTTATCTACAATTATTCTGATGATTTCATTTTCTCAATTGATTATGGTTCAAGTTGACCCCACAAGTAAAAAAAACAAAAATTTGAAACACGATCGACGTCGACAACAAATTTGGGTGGGCGATTTCTTCTAGTTATTGGGAAGAATTTGGCCACTCATCATAAAATTATAGCTACTTATTTGGACTAATATTGTATGCTATGAATATTATAAACTCTTTTTGAAATGACAACTTTCGTAAGTCTACACAAAAGATTTATGGGCCACTTTGACCCGACTTTAGAGGTGGCAATTAGTAAACACTATTAAGATGAGAATCTGTGGTGAAATTAAATTATAGTTTGATATAATATTTTTATAGATCGTGGAAGGCAATGGGTGGAGTATACACAAATTAAGTTTATTGTATGTGATTCAAGCTCTACCGCTCCCCTTCCCGATGTAAAAAAAAATCTGAAATCATTTAGAATTTATCTAGCCACCATGTTTGCCCGAATTAACAATATTTACTTTAAGTCCATAATCTACTATTCCTAATTAGAATTTATACCATTTTAAAATTCATTTTCAATTTCTTTTTTAATTAATAAATTTACTATATATCCTGACATGGTATAATAATCAATTATATTAACAACAATTAACAGAATTAAAAATTAGAAACAAGTACAACCCTAAAGAGTTAGTAGATTAATGGTTGAAAATAGATAATATAAAATCTAGTACAAAATGGTGGCCATGGAGTCGAGTCAACAAACCGGCACATGTAACATCACCACCTTAGCAGCGGACGCATTAGTTGGTGTCCGCAGTTCTGGTTTTATGTAATAATATTCTTGAGCAATGGAAAAGTGAATTCACTCAAAATAACTTGGTTACTCCACCTAAAGGTTTTCGGTTGGTAAAATACTAAAATCAGACCAATCTCAATGATGTCTGAAGCAAGAAAATATATCAAAGTTCAAACATTAGTATTATGCTAGAAGAATGTCCAGAATTTACACAACTGCACTTGACAGAGATCAGGACAAGTTATAAACTTCATATTCGACTCGACTCGATTCGATTCAGTTTACAGTTTTGTCTATGATCCATCATTCAACTGCTGTTGATAAGCACGAGCAGTAAAGCCAGCATACCAAGCAACCCTCATCAGTTGCACCCCAAGAACCAGCACCCAGCAGCAAACTAGCCCCCTAACCGTATGCACCATCCATGATGGTGCCCCGAGCTCCACTCCGAGCTTCAGCCCTCTCATCAGTTGCAACAACCGATATGCCTCATAAACAACTGGAGTCACCAACCACACGGGGGACTGCCAGTGCCACGTCAGCATCTCCGTGACCAGTTGCACCAACAAAAGCAGAAAGTACGGACCTAACAGGACTGCATATGAAATGAAAGGCAGCTGAGGCTGAAGCAACCCTTTCTGAGAAGCAACGAGCATTACCAAGGGAATGATAAATCCAGTTACGTTTGCAATGATGTTCCAGAACTTATAACTCGAAGGAGGCTTGCTGCTGCAACCTTCAGTAGTGTTGTTCGGACGAGCAGTAGAGTCCGCCATAAGAAGAAACAGAGTCGCGCCAAGATTGAAAATGCAGTCTAGTCCAGTAAGGGAGAGGAGGCTGGCTATGTTGGGACCAAGGAAAATAGATGAAATTGGCAGCCACAAGGTGGGCACGACTCCTGTCACCAAGAGAAGTGCGGGGCCGAGAAGCCATAGAGGCCGTCTAAGGTACTGGAGCTGCATAATAGGCTGCTGGTTATTTGCATCCACATGATGTTGTTCAGTCTTAGTTATTGAAGCTTCAGCTGCCTCACTTGAAGAAGTGATGGTTTCAAAGATATTGCTACTCTCTTTGAACAACGAGTCATCTTTATCGGGAACATATGTTACTGGCGCCGGTTCCCATTGAGATGCGTTAGCACAATAAATGATCTGAAGGCCGCTGCTAACAAATGGCAAGTTGCATCTGCCAAACAGATTCTGAGATTTAAATAACTTGAGGCGTCTATGATGCAATCGGGAAATAGCAAGTACTGGAGTACTGGATGGAGACTGGGTAAACAATACCATGACGAGGTTCAAGAGATGAATCTAGCTTCAAATTACCTGATAAACGAACAAGAAGCACTTTAGAAAATAAATGAAATCTTCAAACAAATACACAGACATGGACAGCATGATGCAAGAATCATCAATGTGAATTTACCAAAAACTATTTTGTAGCTACATTTACAACATGATGGATAACTACAAACTTTCTTCAAGCTCATTGTGTACAAGAACTAAGACCTATATAGATTTTATGCCAAATGATGGGACGTTTCATAAACTAACATTTAATCATCCAAAGGTACGATGTGTACAAGAACGCAAGTGACGAACACCCCCCTCCCCCTTGTGGTGGCCTTCCCTCACACCTGACCTGTAACGATGTCATATGCATATGCCAAAATCTAGTGGTAGCTCATTTACTAAAAAGAAAATAATTTTTCACAAACACTTTTCTCCAAATCCCTCCCCTCATTCTGAACTTAAGTAAGGAATTCCAATGAATAACAATGAATCAAACCTCATGCTCATAAAGCCTAATTGAGACAAGACTTTTAAACATTTTGTACCCCTCTCGTTTAACCCTTCACTAATCACTTTGATAGTATCTATTACTGTTGCACACTAAAATCACCACAACGATAACTTTGTTCACCACACACACACACACACACATGTATTCTGTGTATTCATCAAGAAAGAAATGGTCGATACCTTTCTCCTCTGAACCCCACCGGATATCCGAAATTAAGCATCGATAGAAGCAGTAACAGCATAAAACCTAGAATTCAAAGCAAGCAAAAAATCAGCACAAATTCCATACCTTTTCAATTCGATAAACACTAAGGAGGGCCGATGATCGGTTCTGATATAATAAAGATAGCAAATTTGAATGTCTAAGCCCTAATTTTTCTTCTTCAAACCAGGATTAAAAATAAAAAAATCAGGCTAAGAAACAGAAAATCATCGAGTTCAGGGAGAGATGACAGGGTGCTACTACTACCTCGTCAAGATACCCTAGAACAGCATAAAAGTGCAGTCGAAATCAGAATTTTCGAAAAATTGAAACAAAATATGAAGAATCAGTCGGTTCGAAAATTCTTTTTTCGGGACAAGAAGTTAAAATGGATTGATCAATTGTGATTAGTTATGAATCCTCTATTTATTTTTTTGAAAATGAATAATCCTCTACTTATTTATTTTAAGTGGATAGTATTGTATCATTGATTGGGCGATAAATGAAAATGGTGAAATAAAAATGGGCAATTTTTAAGTAAACTTTCGCTTATACCTCAAAAAAAAAGAGAGTAAACTTTCGCTTAGAGAAACTGTACATAGAAATCAAGTCCCAATTATATTGATTGTCTAAAAAGTTTAATTCATTGAAATTACTAATATCTATTAAGATTTGTTAGTAAGAATACATTGACATTGATAATAAATTTTATTGAAAAAAATTCATGATGTCGAAATTGATACAAAACAATAACCAGAATTATTATTGAAATATTATAAAAATAAAATTATCTCTTCAAAGATATCAAAGCGGTAATAAATTTTGTCGGTGAACAGAAAGATCTCGGTTGAAGCTCTACCGCCCTTTTCCCATATAAAAAAAAAATCAATTAAAAAATTTATTTGGCAATTAGTCCTCCATTAAAAAAACTAATTAGCGGGCACGATGGGTAGAAAACTCAGTATCCGTTCTATAGCTTATTTGAAGTCGCTATTATGATTTATGAACCCAATTCCTCTATTTTTTTTTTATTATTTGGGGAAGAAATTAAACCGAGACATTTGTGTATTTAGAGACAAGATTCAGACAAAATCTATTACAGTTTGAATGTTTGGGAGACAATTCCTCTTCTTCTTTACATTCTTTTGTTGATAAACATAAACGTAAACGTAAACCTAAACCCAATTCTTATTGTTACTAGGGCTGGGGAAATTTACCGACAGTTAATCATTTACCGTCAGTTTCGATTAACCGTTTACCGTCATTTTCAGTTTCGGTACGGTAAATGGTTAGTAGGTTGAAAGAATTTTCGGTAAATGGTTAGCAGATTTTTTTAATATAAATTGTTAATAATATATATTATATAATATTAATTTAAATTTAACTAAAAAATAAAAAGAAAAACTTTACAAACCCACCCTACCTAACACCTAATTCTCCATCCAAACCCAAACTTAAATCACCACCCCCAAATCACCACTGCCGCCATCTCCACCTCCTCTCCACAGCCCAGACCAAACCACCACCACCACCAGTTCTCTCCCTCCCAAATTCGCGACTCCACCACCACCACACGGTATACAGTTCAGACCACCCCCCGCCGTGCCTCCGCCGTCCTCCTCCGCCCCTGACTGCCGGCCCGCCGTGCCTCTCGCCGCCTCTCCGCCCTCGTCACCCTCGCCGACTGCTCCCCTCCCACGAACTCGCCTCCCTCCTCCCTCCTCAAATCCCTCCACCTCCTCTCCCCCACCGCCGCCGACCCAACCCTGCCGCCTTGAGCAGCCACTCCGCCACCTTGAGCAACCACTCCACTACCTTGCTGGAAATGGAATCTTCAATATAAAGAGAGAGGTGGAGAGGTAGAGCAGCCACTCTCCACCGCCTTAATTTTTTTATTTTAAATTTTGAATTCATTGAGTGAGAGGGGTGGAGATTGGAGTGGAGATAGAGAGGTGGAGATGAGAGAGTGATTGCGTGACAGGCTGGAGAGGAGAGAGTAAGTACACATTAATATTTTTTTTTAAATTTTCGGTTTTTTATCGGTTTTCGGTAAACCGTAACCGAACCGGCCGGTTTTCGATTTAGCCAAGTTGTTGTTACCCATCTGCCTGCACTTGACTCCCATCTTTCTCAAAGATAATTGGGAATAACAAGGAAACCAAAATTTAAGAGATGGCGATTCATTTGATTGCTCTAAAACCCCGAAACCCTATTTCTCTTCCTCTTCCTGTTGATGTTCAATGCAAGAACTCAGTTTCTCTGCGCAGAGGCACACAATTAATGTCGGTAAGGGCGGCGGGAATGGAATCAGTGGCGTGGGAGGAGCAAATTCCCCCAAACGCCGTTCGGCGAAAACGAGATCCGTCGTGGCGCGGAGGATTCAGCCTAGGGGTAGATTTGGGATTGTCGAGAACGGGCATTGCCATTAGCAAAGGCTTCACAGTTCGCCCCTTAACGGTATTATTATTATTATTATTATTTTTAGAGGCGAGCAATACTTATACAATACAATACAAGTATACAACCACCTTTTCATTTTCCGTTGGCGTATGTGATGTACATGATTAGCTAGGTTGTGGAATTACGCGGGCAGAAGCTTGAGCTTAGGCTTCTTCATCTTGCCGAAAAGCAGGTTTGTTAACAAAATCATACATAATACTACTATCTATCATGTTAATTAGCTTTATATAAATTGTAGTAATTTTGAATTAATATTTCATATTAGGAAGTTGATGAATTTATAATTGGGCTACCAAAGAGTAGTGACGGCAAGGAAACAGAGCAGTCCAATAAAGTTCGTAGTGTAGCTGGAAGGTTTGCAGTTCGAGCTGCACAGAGGTAGGTACCCCTACATTTTCATTTTCATTCTCATTTAGATTTAGATTTTGTGTTGCTACTTCAACTTCTTAATTCAGACTGATTGCTTTAATATAAAATCACTACTGTATAATATATGATGGAATGGAATGGAATGGGTGTTGATGCAGGGGATGGAGAGTATACCTACAGGATGAGCACGGAACTTCTTCTGAAGCGCTCGGCCACATGACAGCCAAGTTATAATCCCCTCTCTCTCTCGCTATATATATATATATACTTAGCAATCAACTGCCATTCTCTCACTTCACTCTGCCTATACTCGAGTTAGTGAGATGAAATTTTGTAGCTATCAGTCGAGGTTCTCAATGATATAACAGGTTGTGTTACTTGTTTGATTACATTATTGCAGAGGGCTCAGTAAATCTGTGCGTGAAGGAAAAATCGATGCTTATGCTGCTATGGTGAGGGACCTGCAATAACTTGTTTCAATCCTGATGATATTCATAGGACTGTAGGTGATGATGTTATTTATCATTTTATTTGAAATTGAAATTGTTTGCAGAAGATACTTGAAAGATATTTTTCACAACCGGGAAAGGGGATTGAGCTTGTTGTACCCAAGCAGGTAGAGCTCCAGAACAAGCTAAGACAAGGACCCCCAAAGGATATAGACTTTTTCTCCCAAGATTATTAGTATACCAATAACTGGTTAAAGAAAGAATCATGATCACCAACAACACTTAGCAATTTTTTTTGTAACTGTTCACAACTTTGGAGTAAATGTTGACATTTATTGAAATGATTACAAATTTACAATACCTACTTTACTCCTTCAAATTCATGAATGCGTCTCCTTCCCAACACAGTGCAAGGGCAATTAATTGTCCAGACAAGCCGGCCTTAACCCTGTGAATTGGCCATAAGATGAGATTTGAGCATTCCTTCAACAAACATCTCGTCTCATTCCATGCATTCTCGATAGCACATATGCCGTATTGGTAAGGGAGATGATATAATTCTTGAGCTTGTAACATCCAAGCCGTATCAACCCCAATTTCCATAAGATTTATAGTGAAATGCAAATGCAATACTCACCATCTTCTTCTTTGAAGCACGACTGCACAAAGCACGGGCAAGCACCTTCTGTGCATCTTCGGAGCAACACAAAATTCAGCAAATATATGCAAGGGTCGAATCTAGATAAACTTGGGATCTCCACCAAATGCACATCAATCTGTCGTACTTATCCTCCAAATGTCTTCAGGAAGGTGAGACCAACAGTATAGAGCCAGAACGAGTTTGTTCATTACGCCAGTCTCATGATTCTGCAAATTGCATAATATTGCTTAGGCAGCATGATTGTGAATTCTCTTAACAAGAAGGTATAGGAGACATACGAAATGTGTTGCTCCTCAAGCTAGTCTAGACAGAGAAGAGCTAGCCAAGAGGCTAACAAGCCATTTGCACCCTTAATCAGCAGGTTGCTCCAACACGAGGTGCATTCTCAAGCCTGATGAGCAAAAAAATTCTGCACAATGAATCATAAATCAACATGAAGTGAAATATACAGATCATTCCTGAAAACACGAATTTCATGAACGAGAAAGAAAATCCCTATGATGGAAATGACCTTTTCTGTGACCTAATTGTATTCTCAAATAAATCTCTGTTTCATTTTTTATCTTCAGTTATCAGCTCTATTTTTTATTTTTATTTCTATTATTTTTTTGTGGTCAAGTTTACGATGATTCTGTTACTCTGTATGCATTCTAGAAGCGAGGTGGAATTCCACTGGGTGAAAAGAAGCATAAAGACTGGTGGTATAATATGTAGAGGCTTCTAAAAATACCTTTGAATGATATAAATCCCTCTTGCAAATACTAGGAGCCAACCAAATGGCCAATACTAGGAATCAACTTTGGAAGCAATTTACTGGTAGGCTTGGCATCGATGCCATCATTGTCAAGGCATGTTAGTTCATTCTCAAGCATTGCATATGCATCAGCAAATGCCTGCATCGATTGATAATATCCAGAATAAATATTAGTTAGCACTAAAAGAAGAAAGTTATTACTTCGAAGCAAAAAAGTTCAGACAGAACAGATATCAAGGGTCAAGTAGCTTTATGATCACCACACAATAATTGTCAATAAGAACAAAATCTCAATTAAGAATGCCACCAGACCTTGATACACTGATGTATGCGAAAACAATTTCTGCCAACATTATTTGACAAAAATAGAGGATCATCGATGCAAAGTGGGTCGATGCTGCAACAAACAACGCGATTGGTAAAAAAAAAAAACAGAGAAAAAAACCTTAACAGTATGAAATACTAAATGAGAGAGACTCCTACTTGCATCCACGTTCCCTGTTCAAATATATCCCACTTCCTTGTACTGAGATTCGCATATGTCGGGGGTCAAAAACATTCCTAAAGCAAAGGTTATTCACACCAAAATGAAGGTTAGACATTTTAAAAATCATACATATAATAAGAAAAGGAAATAAGACAAGAGTTGAAAGGCATCTTAGCTAGAATTGTTGATTTGTGTTATGCCTGCTTGCCAACCCAACCCGCCAACAAACAAAGGTGTGGGTTAGGTTGGTAAATTCCAGGCTCGTTCCTACAAGGGCCAACCCCTTTGGCCACAGACTGGGCGGATTGGTCCTTTTTTTTTTTTTTTCTCAATTTTCAATTTCTACAAAGTTCTAACAGAATCACAAATCAAAACCAAAACTTCAATTTTCAGCCTTCTCTCTCTCTCTCAACCTCTCTCCTTGTAAGTTCCGCAACCTGCAATCTTACACTCTGTCAGTTCCACTGCAAACCATACTCTTGCAGATCCATCGTCTGCGGCACACGACATCTCTTTATCCCCCCACGGCCCACTCCCCCCCCCCCCTTCTTTTGTCAGTTTCTCCACTAAACTGCCACTGCACACAACTCTCTCTCTCTCTTCTAAGTCGGATGATTTGGAATAAATACACAGGAACATTCACACATTTACCCATTTTGCAACGGAGTGATTGTAAGTTTGATTGCATGTTATTTCATATTATGAGATGAAGAAAAGTATTTGCAGTACGCCAGTACGGCTAATGTGTTCAGTTGCTCTTTAGAAGTTTTGGACAGGCTGGCCCGCCCAACCCTGCCAAGGTAATGGGGTTGGGTTAAGGTTTTGGCAGCCCACCATCTACCTACCAAGTCACCCTGCTAGTTCAAATTGACAGCTCTACAAGAAAATTTTACTTACCCGAAGAAATATAGGAAATCCATCATGAGGCTTCCATAATTCTACAAAAATAATGTTAGATGAACATTAGCAACTTCATAGGTATACATAGACACATTCAGATAAACTATTGGGTACAATCCAGATTATAAAAGAGTTCCTGGTACATTTAAACAGTGGCTTCAGAATATACATGCATGATAAACGAAGAGATGATCCATTTGTTACACGAAATATATGCAACGGGCTTGTACATTTGTTAGTATGTTTCGTGATGGAGATATGATCTCTATCCTTCCCTTAATGAGCAATACTATATTATGGATATCATAATACCAACCCAGTGTTCCCAAATATACAACTACAGGAAGAAATGCACTCATTGTTGTAGTTTATGAAATGAAACTATATGAAATCATAGCTGTAATTTACAATATTAAACTTTATTATAAGATACAATCAGCATACTTGATTAATTGGTCTGCCATGATGATGCTCATGCTGCAGAAAACGTGTGATCAACAATATCTGTCAAATGCAGAGTACAAGAAAAGATTAGCAAGTCAAGAAAAAGATAAGTACCATGAAAAGTGGTTTTGGTAAAGTAGAGAATAAAGGGTATGTACTGCAAAGGGTATATGCAAGTCATATTCAAATAAAAACTATCATGCAAATCAACCAAATGCAATAAAATCTGGGCACATACACACAATAAAACTTTAAAAAAACGAGCAGGTTCATCATTGTTACACTAATAGTCTAAAAAACAAAGGCGTAGTACTATGGGTGGCCAAGAATGAGATGGGCAAAGTGCATATGGTTTTATGCTAAGACATTAAGACATCCATCCACTCAACAGGAACCTACCAGGCAATATGAGCTTAATCCACCTGAATAAGATTGATCCAGACTACGATCGGCGAGGAACTGTTTTAGCACCAACGCAAGAGGTGTTACAGCAGGAAACCGCTCCCTAAGATCTTTAACCTGTATAAAAGACAGTATCAAACCTATGGAATTTGTGAACATGTTTATTTGAAGCTAGAGCAAAACAAATAAGACCACTTAAAACATGATTTGCTCGGAGTAGCACTGAATTTCTTGCTGATGCATCAAATGCATCTACAGAAAATTACCAGTCCAGTTGTCTGAAGTCCAGTGTGCGTAGAAGACTTGAAACTAATGTCAAGACGAACTGATTTGAACTCATAATTACTATCATTTCCTATCTTACTCCAATTCGGCGAAGCAGTACACACTTTGGTTCCTGCATCACTCTGAAAAGGTTTGCCTTTGTCAGAAGCTATCTGATCTGCTTCTTCCTTTGGGGTATGAACATTTGATGAAGTAGATATGAGATCACAAGGAACTTCCACCACAAGCATGATGATAGGTATCTAAAAGTGAAGAAAAATGAGGTTGGACATAGAAGATATGTATAGAATTCAATAGAAGGAAATAAAAATAAAAATATTAAAAACTTAGAAAAATTACAGCAGTATTTTCCACAATCTTGAGAGAATCACTTTTGACCCACTCCTGGTTTGCAAGATACCTAGCAGCATGCTGTAACCAGAAAAGTCAGAAAAATTGCAGATGTTGATCATATTAATACACAAACTACCAAGGAAAATTGCTTCTATACGTGGAAAAATCAGAAGCATCTTAGGAAGGAGAGAGTGCTCATTCCTGTACTACATAGAATTGAGATAGATGATAAGACAACTATCGATAGGAGAATGCTAGAAATAAAGAACAGTACAGCAGTCTGCTATCCAGACCAACAAACCCCCCCAACCCAACAACAAAAGGCCAAAAAAGGAAAAGAAGTATTATGCATCTAAAAATCTGAATTTGAAAAAGTGTTTTGCCCCATTAAATCTTCTTGTCCTCTCACATACAGTAATCAACCTTAAGTAAGCCAAACATGAATGGACCATGGTAAGACGTTGAGGACCTTCCACCTAAAAACCAGTATTTAGTAATTTTGTTCAACATGCACCACTCCAGCCACTAGATAGTTAAAAGGATTTTACACTCACTGACCACTGTTGGTCGGCTCAAAGTTGACCTGAAGTTGCACATTCTTTGCATAGAGCATCTGAACAGGCAGAGTTATCACTCTTGAAGTCTGAAAAGTGAAACATAAATAACAGGAGTTTGTGCAATCCTGCCTACCTGAAGGCATGTTTCTTTGATGCCATTGCGTCCCTCTAAAATACCAGCTTCTTTGATAGGTTCCTGAAAATTTATTAAAAATAAGTGTGCTGGCTAAAGTTTTTCTTTTGGAAAAATTTACCAATGTCGGGCATATTCTCACCAAGTTCCTCACAGGAGGAAGACAAACCACAAGGTCCACATCGCTTGATGGCAGAGATAAACCAGTTGCATTTGAGCCATAAACATTTGTTCTGGAGCGAGGCCATAAGACTTGAAGGGACCGTGCAACACGCTTAACAGCCCAATTAATATAAGGCTTCCGGATGAAGTTCTCTGCAGCAACCTTAAGTATTGCAAATGAGAGCATCAATTACTATTCAGAAAAATAACTGTTTGATACTAATCTTAGGATGTGAACTGAAATGTCCCACCTAAAATTCTTAAGCTATTATACATGCTATTAATCCAGCACTAAATACCTGCTTGCAGAAAGAGTTGATTTCATCATGCAGAATATCGTGGACGAGTGACAGTGAAGCCTTGTGTGAGGAACTGTTTTGTGATTCGGGAGGTTGCAGAGGAAATGTAACATCTGGCTGAGGAAACAAGACGAGTTAGAAATTAAATTATATTTATAAGCCTGCAATGCCAGCAGGAATAAGTATATTACATAAGATACAAACTTACGTGTTCTTGATCACGAGCTAGCTGGGAAATTGCAATAAGGCGATCTTGAAGCAATGTTCCTGCTAAAGGCTGCGTCATCTGATGAGCTGAAAGGCCTTTGTTCCTCCAAGAAGGCCAAATTACTTCGCTCCCTTCCATGGGCATGCAAGTTTCCTCAAAATTGACTCCATCGTGGAACCAACCTTTAACACCCCAGTGCCTTGGGCTTGAGCTACCAGATCTAACAGTAGGGAAACCCCTATGTTTTCTGGAGTCGCCAACAGGAGAAGGTGGAGGTGGATGAGGAGCACGTGGTACACAGAGAACTACAGGAGAAGGTGGCCTCTTAATCCGAGGTTGATCCCGTCTGTTTGGAGGAACACATGGACTCTTGTGATCGTAACCACGCTTAAACTCTGATCTTGATCTTTCCCTCGACATATTAGGGATAATTATTGGCCTCAAAATGGGGTATGGAAGTGAGTCCACAGTCGGCATATCTCCATCACCTGAAATATTGGAGATAGATCCAGAGACACTCTCCTCAGCACCAATATCAGTCATAGTTGAGGAAGAGTGCAGAACCTTGCTGCTAATTTCACTTCCAGGCATAACATAATTCAGAGGCCCCGTTCCCAAAGGATCAAACGGAGAGCAAAAGGAACCAGCAGATGGAGAGGTCAAACCATTTGTACTGTAAGAGGAGGAGAAAGCAACCATATCATCAACATCCCTATTCATATCTGCTTCTCTCCAAGCCCATGAGCTATCATCTGAACAGAGAGAAGGAGGGCGAGAGAAACTGGTCCCTGGGTGATCAGATGGGTTCCAATACATCACACCACCACCAAAGTACTGATTGTAATCTATCCCTCCAATTGCATGAGTCTCTAACTCTTCCTCGGACATCCAGTTTTTGTCATGCTCATCCGTAAGTTCCAGTGGATTCGGGAGATCAGGTAATTCTGTCAGTTCACTAGAAATGGTCCTTTCATCCTCAGAAGTAGCTGCACCAGATTGCACACTATGGGCTGCGATGCTTTGTCGAAGCGAAGACTGTCGTCTTGATATGAACTCAGAACCATAATTGCAAGTAGTTGATGGGACTAGCCTATTAACACCGCGCACCGTGGGGGGCCAATCTAAACTCATTGGCAAAGGCCTAGACACAATTCCATTATACGCACTGTCAATAGGAGAATTTCTTACAGGTAAAGTCTGTACAAAAGAATGGTGGAAATGATTTTGTAAATTGCGACCAACATCAAGATGCAATCTATCAGTTGCAGCAGGGTGTTGTGCGTTCGTCGAAGGATGAATAGTAGCTGTGTTTGGCCACTCGTAAGAAATATATGCCGGTGAATTTATGGCCCCAACTCTTAGGAGACCAAGACTTCCTTGCTCTTGAACTTCAGATGATTTTCCCTCTGCTTCACTACATTTTATTTGTCTCCCTGAATCACTTGCTGCATAATTTCCACAGCCTATCTCTTTTGTGGACATATTGTAATTACACTCAACCACAGTGTCAACAGTCGTAGCACCAGAATCCAGATTACTATTCATGGAGTCATTCCCAGAAGTTACGGGCCTTATGTCACCACTTTTGACTGTACCCGTGTTTAAGTTGTTCCTCAAGCGGAGATGAGCATCAGTTTTAGTAGAATAGCAACTGTCCATATGTTGCCCGACGTTATCAGTGCCTAAACTACTTGACAGACTTGAGTTTGCATCAGGCCTGTCAATCTGAATCACAGTATCAGTAGATGCATCATATAAAGTTGAACTTCCAGAAGTCCAATCAGACATTAAAGTTCCATCTTGAGAACTAACCCGGGCAGAGGAAACTTTGACGGATCTTGATTGACAATTACCAACCTCTGAACCATTGGAGCCAGAGCTTTTAAGCTTTTTTCTTTCTTTCCTACTCTTTCTGGAAGCACTTCGGACTTTTCCATTATTTACTCCTTTAACAGGTTCCTGGTGATGTCAACCAGTTAAAAACTATCCATCATCTATTAACTTTAATAATGAAGGAAAAACAAGCACCACCATTATATGTATTGATGAGTGATTCCCTTTAGCTACATCCTTTTCTTGAACTTCAATATCAAACTTGTTGGACTGTCTATCATCTTCGTGGCTGATACCTAACTTCCCGGATCCTCTACCCTGAAATACCATCGGCTTATGGAATAAGACTTTGCATTGCAAAGGACCTCCTTGTTTTAAATGGCACACTTCAATTGATTGTCAGTAAATAAGTAATAAATACATACCTTAGCAGGCATTATAGGTTTTGAATTATCTTGACAAGGTATTGGAACAGGATTCGACTTTTTATTGTGGTTCTTCCCTTTCTTCTTACGATTATTGACAGCATTTTTCTCATTTACTTTCTTTGTTCGAGAGTCTGTGTTTTCCTCTTTCAGTAACTCAAATTTTGTGCAATCAAGGGAAATAACCATGAGTAACTCCCGCATTTTCCTAATTATGATGTCAGAAATACTATTTATACAGTCCAGAGAGCTGAAAAAAAGTTTCTCTTTCTGGTAACCACCAAACTGAGCTGCAGATAACAAAGTAGAAATAACCTGAAGAATGTACAAACTATTGAAAATCTGATACAGTGGAGAGAGATCCCCAGAATCTTCTGCAGGCTTGGCTTTCGATCTAATTTTTGAAGATTTTCTTCTGCTTGTTGCAATATCTCGTTCACCCAATGAATCAGAATCACATCTCAGTAATTGTTTATCTCGATTGTCACAAAACCACATGTTATCATCTAAGAAGCTATGTTTGCCCTTCACCATATCAGCTGTCTGAGATTCACAAAAATCAGATGTCAATCAGAACCTATCCATCAATTTGCACGGAAATGCAGATAAAGCTTTCAAGACTAGATAGTCAACAACCCAGTAAACCATTGTTAATTTCCCTAAAGTATAATATGATGATTCTCATTTCAATTTTCAACACACGAATCAAAGCAAATTACGCAGAATACACACAATACAGAAATTTCTAACAGACATAAATATGCCTAAAACCGAAACACATAACAAATTACCAGAGAGCGTGCAGCTTTCCCCAAGTACGTAGAGTACACCTTCTTTTTCACGGAATCATCCAACTTCTCCCACCAATCCACACATCCTTTCTTCCTCCAGAACACATTTGCCGCAACACCAGCAGCACTCAACCTCTCCTTCAACTTCGCCCCTCTTTTCTTCCCACTGTTACTATTCAACCATGCCAATCTCAACGCCACCTCCATTCTATTCACAACAAACTCCTCCAAACTATAATACCCCTTCGCCTTCAGCCATCCTAGCTCCACCCATTCTGTCGCCATCTCAGCCTCCTCTCCGCCCCTTAGAAACTCCCCGTTCGTAACCTCATCAACAACATTTACAAATCTACTCACATCCTCTACCAAACCCTCATTCGAACACGCCGCATCGAGACGGCCATATCCGCCCCCCTTCCCGTCCTTCTCGCCCTCCGCCGAGCTGAACATCTCCAGAGAGTCACGAATCGCGCGCTCCGCGCCGCTCGACTCGGAGAATCGCGACAGCAAACCCTCGGATTTCCGGTAACACAGCGTAGGAAGGGCAGAACCGTCATTTTGCGGGAGGTCGGGGAGGATGATGAATCGGCCGCAGCCGTTGGAGTGGAGCTTCTCCTCCATCTGGATGAGGATCGCGACGAAGTTCGCGTCGAGAATTGTTAGGTGCGCGCGGCGTTGGTGCACCGACAGCGAGGAGAACCATCGGAGTACGGCTGGCCGGGTGCTCGGATTCGGGTTCGAGCTGCCGCCAGCGGTTTTGGAGTGGTAGAGAGAGATGTGAGCGGTAAGAGAGTCGAGGAGTTGCTCTCGCGAACTCATCGGAACATTCGGCGGCGGGGATTTTTCCGATGCGGCGGGTGTTGGTGGCCGAGTGAAGCGGCGATCGTGAATTGTTATTATTATTACGATGATTATTATGGAGAAATGGGAAACCGGGGCGAGAACTTTGGGAGTTTGTATTAATGAAAATATAATAATGTTTTCTAATTTTGAAATTGATGAATTTTTCAGTAATTAGTAAAGTTAGAAACTATTGTAGGATGAGAGCTCGTGTAAGAGGACACCCACCCACCTACTGCTTACGACGGTATTTGACTTTACTTTATAAGCCAAAAGTCGTACTCCATTTAGCCAAATTTTATTATAGAATATTTAATATTATGATTAATTGTAGAAAAAATCTCTGACTTTTGGTCAAATTCTGATTTTTTCCCTTACTTTTTAATTTTGCGAAGAAATTTCTCACTTTTTAATATTTTTAATTTTTTCCCGTAATTGATTTTCCCCCAAATTGATGCTGAGTTGGACGTAATATATTGGGCCACATCTGCAAATGAAATTAACAGATCAATATCATTTTGATCGAAAATGTTTGTCGGCGGAAAAATCAGAAATATTAAAAGGTGAAAAATTTATTCGCAAAATTAGAAAGTGATGGAAAAAACCAGAATTTGACCAAAGGTCGGGATTTTTCTGGCAATTAACCCTTAATATTATGATCCAATTTTATAATTGATTTTTTCAGCATTATATAAATAATATTTGATACTGTGTCCGTATTTTATGCTATAATTTCCATACCAGCAATACATAGCAATTCATTTAAATAAAATTTTAATAATTGATCATTTTATTAAATTGTGTGAATTGTGATGGTGTTGTCACTTGTGTGTATTAATAATTGTTGTGAAGACAGCGACAAATAATTTTTTAGAACGGTAAGTAATCAATAAAGAGATTATTTAACCAAAATTAAGATACTATTCACAATTATTTGTATAATCTATCAAAAAAAAAACACCGTATTTTAATTTCGCAAAAATACCAACCCATTTTTTATCGATTTCGTCGGTCAAAATTTGGTTCTGGTCATTACCAAAACATCGTACTGCGTCAATTTCCCAACTTCCCTAAAAAATAATACTACGTTCATTCAAATTTTATTTTATTTAAATAGTAAAATGGAGTATATAATTCTAACATAAACAGAGCAATGTTTTCTGAAAAAATAATGACAACGTGAAGAAGCTGCAATAATTTCTCCCCTGTGCAGGAAAAGACATGGATTCCAAAAATATTGCCAATGGAATACAGAAAACAAATTTTGTTGAGACATCCCAAATCCCATATATTGATAGATGCAAGAATATTAAATGTTGGTCAAAAGTCTTATAACCAAACATAGTAAGTAGGTTTAGAGAGAAAAATGCAAGTCTCACTATTTTCCAAAAGATTGTGTATTTAGATAGCCATAGAATTCAACAAGAAAATATGCAACAGTTGAAGCTGCACTCCTCAAAGTCTGCTTCCACAATGAGAGCTCAGTTGGGAGGAGGCTGCTGCTGCTGCTGCTGCTGCTGATGCATTATACTTGCTTCATTCTGCTCCGACGAAGACCATCCATCCAAGCTTGCTCTACATGTAACTGCATGCTCAAAATCCAGACCACCTGCAACACCTACCATTTCTGCAGCGGCTGAATTCTTGCTGCACGCTCCACTTTCTGAACATCCCTCGTTCCATGAACCTCCTGCAGCAGTTACCAGAAATGAAGCTCCAGAATTTGTTGTTACAAGTGATTCTGGTTGGCTTATAGCTTCCACCTCACCACTCTGCATAGCTAAACCTTGCCCATTGCTTATCTGTACATTCTGAGAAGAAGCAAATCCTTGGTCATGAAGCTGAAAACCTATACAAGTCGGAGCAGTAGCATTATTCTGGCCAACTGGTCTTTGCGGTTGGAGATATTCTTGTCTGAATGTTTCTTCGCCCAGGAAGCGCTTAGCTTTTGATTTGTGCTTCTTTCCTGCTAAATGACTTTGAAAAACAACGAGAGATTCACACTTTACGTTGCACAATTCACAAACTAAGGGCGTAACTTCTTTTGGTTTAGGCGGCTGAACCAGACTTTTTGATCGCCCAGAAGGCCTCATCTTTCTGTTGCTCTTACCACCCTTCAGTTTATTCTTGATCCTTCGTCGTGTGCATTCAGAACGATCCACCCTCATCTTTTTAGCTGATTCTTCAGGAGGTTCCACCTCTTCTACCTTCCGTTTCTCTCCTGCAACATTACTTTCTTCAGTAATTTCTTGAGAAGGTAAAGCTTCTTGTTGAAGTTGTTGGTTCCCAGACTCCTCAGCTCGTTCAGGCAGGGACACGACTTCTGACTTCAATTCAGTAGTATGTGTCTGTTCAGCTTGTCCACTTAACACCTTTTGGTTGAGATTTTGTAAATCTTCAATGACTTTCAATTTTTTCTTATGCTTTTTTCCGTTCATGTGTTGTTGAAGAACTTCAAGGGTATTGCATTCGACTTTGCAGAGTTCACAGGACACAACTTTCGGAGGTGGCGAAACAGATGCCGGCTGAGCTGGAACCTGCAAAGGCATAAGTGTTTGGCCAATACTTGATGCTCCGAATTTCAGGTCCTGAGCAGGTGCCACTGTATGCTTCCGCAGTACACAGCCTTTGCCACGTCCACGACGGCCTGAGACATTTGATCTGGGACCATGACGGATTTCACCATACGACTGTGACGGGAGTTGATAAGGCCCTCCTTGAATATGTAATCCACCATAGGCAGTTACTGTTTGGTCAGGAAAAGGTCTTCCTGCATTCATAGGCAGGGCAACAGGAAATGGACCGCTCGAGACATTTAGCTTTGGACCAAGATGGGTTTGGGGATCTCTACTAGGGACAATTCCATCCATAATGCCAACACCTCCGTATAAGGGTTGCACAATCTGTAGAATCATATCAGTTCAGATTTTCAAGAGTACAACTCATTATCAGAGATCGTCTTTTAGGAAGCCCAGGCACAGCGCAAGGAAAAATTTTAGTTGGACGGCAGTATCACACAATGAAAAAACACTCGGTCTTCAGCATCTTAAATCATTGTTGAAACACGAACATTGCATCTCAATGTATAAATAGGCATAACAATGTTGGTTCGTATATATAAACTATCAGAACTATTTATTTTATAAAATAAACCCATAAAGAAACCAAGATCAGATGTAGATTAAGTTCAAAAATGTGCAGGAACATTTTAATTCAACTGTCCTAGAAGCATAATCAGATACATAAAAGCTGTATAGGTGAGGCGTATGCATAGGAACTCAGAATTCTCGAAAGCCGCATAGCTTATTGAAAAATTCTCGAAAGCCGCATAGCTTATTGAAAAATGGGGGTAAAATCCCTGAACTGCAAGAAGCCGTGGACTCTAATTAAACAATTAAATGATATCGTAAATGAGAATTTAGTTTTACAGATTCTTCAAGCATACAACAAGAATAATGTCAACTAAGAAGCGACACAACCATGCAGTTAACTGACATGAAAAGTATAAGTTAGAAAGGAAGTGGGTCAGTAACTCCAGCTATAAGCTAAAAAAAGAAAAAAAGGAGAAAATAAGAAGAGTTTTATGTGACCTTTGATTGCAAAATAAATTTTAAAAAAAACATGTATGCCACGTTGTCCAACTTGTTTATGCCATCGATGTGAGTAAAGCCAAAGCAACAATAGTATTTATATCATTCTTAGGTGCGGCTAACTCTCCATGAGGTAATTCTATGGTTTTTTTTCTGTTTCCAAGCAACAGACAACACCTACTATTTTGCAGACATGTAGTAAAAAATATGGAGGAAATTAACTTGGTTGCTTTAAAGCTCAAGAAAGAAGTTGAAGCCACCGATTTACCATGGATAAGAACAGACTCAAATAATGAATGATGCTCAACGGCAGGACATCATCGACCAACCTGACCATTAGAGGAACAAGAACTATCTAAAGGGATGACAGATACACATTTACTGGATTGTGAAACCTTCTCAGCACTTGTGACTAGTTCTTCTGCAAAGGACAAAAGCAACTTCAGGAGAGATGAAAAAGGTATCAAAAATTGAACTGTACAATGGGTTGTCCAAGCTGGTCTCTTGTTGACAACGGACATTGAATGAGTTGGTTTTGCCATGAGCTTGAGCAGCTAATAAATTAAGGCAGTACTTTAGGCTCAGGCTCAACTATCACTTGTCCAGCTTGATGAAGGCTATTCAACTCAGCTAATTATAACTATCATGAACCAACAGTTTCTTGCATAAAGCACCAACTTCCGATAAACCAAAGTTGATGATATGCAGAAAAGACGGTTACAAATCATAATCAGCTTAGCAGAATACTGTCAACTAGGAGATACACAGCCTTGCTTGATTAGCCAGAAGACAAGCTCGTAGTTAAATTCATATAATTAGTAGATCAAAGACAGGCACATAGCTAGACATCAATCGAGAATGAAATCCACAAACACAAAATCAACCAATCAACATCAGAATCCTATTGTTTTTATCACTTGACCAACTTTGAGGGAGCATATCAAACTTAAATACAAACGACATGTCATAAAAGATAAATAACACAGACAAAATTTCTCCAAGCCACGCAGACGGCCTCCTGCAAAACCTAATAGAAATGCCGATTTGCATGATGCATATTAAACAAGTTCTCAATTATCATCATACTATGCAGAGCATGCTCTACTGAAAATGAGAAAGTTGTATACAGACTTCCAATATTAGAGAACTATAGTTCTTTAAAGCTCGACATTCCCTGCTGCGACCATTTATCCAAACAATTTGTGTGTAAGAAATCGATAGGCCAAGTTTTCAACAATATCCAAATTTCAGCAGAATTCAATTTCAACCAAAAATCACACAAATTCTGATTGTATTTACACAAAGTCACTAAGCACCCAGCAAGAGAAAGAAAAAAAAATCATACCGGCTGATGAACCACCGTCTGGACGCCGGCATCCACCGCTCCCGGTTGTGGGCAGGCAATCGGAGCACCAGCGGCGCCGCCATGAGCGTAGTATTGATAATACGAATTCCGGCACATTTCTGGCTGCGGCGGCGGCGATACCCCAGGTGGGTTAGGCTCTTGTTCTTCGTGCTGTGATGGTTGTACAACGGGATTCTGGTAAGCATATGGATGAATGCTACTGTTGAATTGAGGGTTTGGGTAGGGATATGAATAAGAATAACAATTATTCGTGAATTGATCGTTAGATTGTTGATTAACTTGATTTTGAGACGACGGATCGTATTGTTGATGCTGGTGATGCACGAAGTAATTCATGGTTTCTTGTGATTGTGTAAAAAAAAAAAGAAATCGTTCAGTTCATAGCAACGAAGAATTTTTTTTTATTTAAGATGGCGTGGGAGTGAGACGAAGATGCCATGGAATTGAGAAAATCAAAGGAAATAAAAGGGGGATTCCAAATTTCCAATTCCATCATGGTTTAATCTAATTGGATCTTACATTCTTATTTCTTTTCTTATTTTCTTTTTTTTTTAATAAATTAGCAATTAAATTTAAAGACCGCGCCGACATTAACCACTCTACCGATAGGCCAACTCACACTGCATTCTTATTTCTTATTGTGTGTTTGTTGTCAATGTGCATCACTTTCGATTTTTATTAATTAATTTATTTGTAATTAAATTTTAATTTAATTTTATACCTATTTACAAAGGCTTTATTATACTGAATTAGAATTTATATAATTATTTTTTACTAATATTTAATTTTAATTTTTTAATTAATAGTTGAATATTAGGATTGATAAATTCATAATATGGGTGTATAATTTTTTAATCTTCGTTTTTTAGTGATAAATGATAATTGTGATTCATTATATTATTCATTTTTTATAATAAATATTATTAACGAATTTAGTTGTGGGACGCGAAAAATATTGGGACAAGGAATCCAAACTAAATCAGCTTATGCATCTCAAAGTATTCGTCCATAAATTATAGGGTATTAATTTGTCATTACCAAAAGTATATAGTACTAATATTTATGAAAAATGTGTATAATTTGAGATATAAAGTTATTAGTATTACAAACACAACCTCTCTTTTTTTTTAATTGAAAAACACCTACTTTTACTTGAAATAAGATTTGTATCACATTTTCTTTCTAAAAATCATTTGTTTTATTACTCGATCGATAGATTTATATCATTATGATTTGTCCAAGCTTATTGTTTTTATTATCATTTATATCATTAGAAGTGTACCAATTTTTTGTTCAAGAAGGGATTTTTTTTTTCGGAAACATTGTTTTTTTTAGTAGGACATTTTCCTTTGAAGTTCTTTTTTCTTGAAAAATACTTTTTACACCACATAAAGAATATTTTCTAATTGTTAAGGTATGAATGTGCTAATAAAAAAGTATTGTTTTTCATAACAATCATAAATTTTAATTGAGAACATAAAAAAAAAGGTTCAATGCAATGTTTTTAAAAAACTGCAGAGGTTGAACTGGCAAGACCTTTGAGCCATGGTTCAATTGGTTCAACTAATTGAACTATTTAATAAATAAATAATAATATTTCCATAACTTCATAACTTGTAAAGTAAAAATCTATAAAATACACATTAAAATTCATAACAAATACATATATATATATATATATTGTTTTTATATATTTATTGAGTAATATATAATATAAAGTATTTAAGAATAAAAGATATTTAAGATTGAAATTAGGACATTCTTTTATAGTTTACAAAACTGCTATAATATTGAAAGGAGTAATAAATAAAACAATTGATTTCAGTGCTGCAATGGCAAAGATCTTGTCTAATAACATAGTATTCTTTTAGCACATTTAAAGAATCAAATGGTTTTTTTAAATCACGCTCGAACCGGCTGATTCTGCCTATTCTCACATTTTTTAGGCTTGAGAATTCATAGTCCATAGAGGCAATTTTAGGATATTGGATTGGGGAATCCTGTTTTTCGTTGCACATCGAATTCTAAACGATTTTGATATGCATTGGATAAACTCTCGTTTATATAAAATAATAAGCAAATCACACAATAAAGTAAATTACACTTAAAAAATTAAGTGCGGCGTACTCAATTTACTTGACGTGTTTGTGGGGCTATCCATTCCCATCAATAGCCATCCCTAACAGCCCGTGTGTTCACAAGTTCGCCAATAAGATTAAATGCAAAATCAAATCAATTGTACTTTAGTGGGAAATTTTGTTAATAAATAACTAATTGGCATTCAATGTTCATAACTGCAACTACAGCTTGGAAAGAGCAGTTTTAAGTGATAAAAGCATAATTGCTTACTGTGCAGTAATACGTGTGCAAGCATATAAATTTAAATCAGAATGCAACACTAAATAATTAATACAAATAAAGAATTATAACTGTAAAAGCGATTTGAAAATAATGGACTGATGGTTCAAGAATCCAACATCATTAAATAACATGACGGGTGTAGTGCATCTTACTTGTTGTAGTAATACAAATTAACTTTCAACAAAAAATAATGGGAAAAAAATTCAAAATGGAGAGCAATTTAGAATCTTAGATATAGCAACAATTAAAGTGGGAACTTTAGCTTTTTGTTGCCATTGAAAATTCTGTTTTGCTCAACTTCCTTTAACATGCAATTTTCTTTATTCAAGAAAAGTCTCCACAAAAAATAAGATAAAAAAGTACTGTCTGCTAACAGAAATTCAGCCACAAAAAAAAAAAAAGTTGACTGGTTCAATCAATTAGGTGATTAACTGAATTTAAATTAAGTCACGGGGTACCTCCATAAATACAAAATTAAAAATCTGACTAATTGTTACATTGATCGTAGAAAATCGAATTACAGTCAAATTCAACTACTGAAAAATATAGAAACACGTTTGACCAACTGAGAAAGAGATCTATTCCCATTCATGATCATGATCAATAATTTGAAAAAAAAAAAAAATGTTCCTTTTCACCTGTAAAATCACTCCAACATTATTGCTCGGAAAAACTAATTTCACCACCATCATCAACCGGGGCAGGCAGATTTAAATCAATGTCCCAATTTTCACCAGTTCTTGAAACTTTTTTTAAAGTAGTAAAATTTGATGCACCCATAAAATGTGACCTCTTGTGCCCTCCTAGTGCTTGGCCTGATGCAAAAACCCTATGACAAAAAGGGCACTCATGTACTTTCTCCACCGCCTCCGCCACCGGACTGCTGCCGTCCCGCGGGAATCGAGCCGCCACGTCAGCTTTGATCTTCTTGTAGCTGGCCCTGTGACCACCAAGAGCCTGATAAGACTTGAACAACTTGTTACATGTCTCACATCTATATTTTGCTCTAACTTTTTTATCCTTTTTCACTTTCACAACATCACCTGCAGAATCTTCCGAATAATCATTATCTTTCTCATTTTCTTTCTCCCATTTATCTCTAGACAGCATCATCAAACAGTGAGCAACATCTTCTTCAGCAGTAATGTCCGAAACCGAACTCAAAGGGGAATATTGATCTTCATTTGACACTCCGAAGTTGGATAACTTTTTCGAACAAAAAACTTGAGATTTTTTTCTTGACCTCTTCGATCTTCTGCCAAAGATGTTGCTCTTCGAGGATTCTGTCTCGCTCTCACAATGCTGAAGCACGACTGAGAATTCTCGATTAATCTCGACTTCGCCTTGAGATGAAGAACATGAATGGATCTCGTCGATTTCTTGATCTTGATCATGGAGTTGTTTGTTGATCATGTGAGATCTCATGTGGCCACCAAGAGCTCTTCCATTACTAAAATTTCTGAAACAAAGTTTGCATCTGTGCTTCTCCATATTGATTAGATGAATCACCAAAGAAAAGAAGGAAAAGGGTTGATTGCTTCTCGCTCTTTTTCACACAGTAAGTGTGTTTGCAGAGAGAGTGAGAAAGCTATGAGTAGGTGCGGCATTCCTCCACCCACTGCACACCACACACACACACACACACACACATATATATATATATATTTATACATACATAAATACATATCTATTTTAATTTGTAATATTTATAAATGTGAAACGGTGTGGGGAGTGTGTGCATACTATAATTTCTAAAGAATTCTGCATCCAAGATTCTGAATTATATTTGAAGTTATATTTTCTCTAAAACGGCAAGCAGCAGTTATTAGGGAAAACTTAATTACACAGAGCTTGTAACATGCAAGATTTGCATTAAATTCCGAAACTGCCCCGGGCTTCTGCTCATTTTTCCATCCCTTTTATTTATTTGTTTTTTCATAAGGTCGGTAGAAGGGGAGCAATGTAGATTGAATAAGAGACGTACCGCTCTCATTTACCTACGTCTTGTCAAAGCCTAACTCGATTAATCCCGACGAAGAATGACCCAATTGTCTTCTACACTTCTAATTCTGCTCTCTAGAAAAATTGAACAAAGACTGTGACAACTTACATTTATAAATATCACCATGATCTAATGGAAGGGAAATTTTCATGTCTGAAAGAGAGGTTACTACCAGGAACCCAATAATAAATAATCTCCCTCCATTTAGTTACGATATTAATTTTTTACTACCATAATGTAAAGGAAGTATTTTTGTAATTATATTTCAAGGTACGACAAGGAAAAAAAAAAAAAGAGATTGTGTGGTAGGCACAGCTAATAGCAACTTGTTAATTAGCAAAACATATTTAATCGGTAAATTTTTATTTGGAAAATATCATATTTTATGGCATGTTTGACCTTTTTTTTTATAATGTCATGTTTTTTAAATTTTTACAAATTAATGCACAACGTTAGGCTACCAACCTAATATTGTAAAATTGTCACATTAAAATAAATATATATTTTGGGGGATTAAATTTCTTTATGGAAAAACCATCCCGTCATGTAGGCTGTATGGTTTATGCATATATCTAATTAATTTCTTATTTAAAAGTTAAAAGAATTAAAAATTGGCTTGTCTAGTTTTCGCCTTTTTAAACGTTATTTCTGATCAAGGGAATAAAAATATCAACCGTCAATTTCCACTTGAACTGACGATATAAAACAGGCATAAATATTGAAATACTATTGCCAATTTGCCATATACGTGAATTTAGTGCCAAATATTTTGAAGTTATGTATCAAGTTTCTTAAATTTGGGTTTCTCTGGTTTTTTTCTGATATAGTTAACTGCTCGTATTCAATATTTTTTTTTAATTTTTTCTATGTCGTGGAACATTTTTTTTTAATATTTTAGGAAGGACGTTGATTATAAAACTCTCTAAATTTATAAATTTATAAACTGCTTGTAGGGATTTCTTTTGCACAAATTGCCTCTCTAGATTTATAAATTTGAATGCGCCATTTAAATCTTGTTGAGAGTATTTGACTCTTTTTCACATTTTGATTGATGCACACCAAAAAAGAAAAAGGAAAAAACTCCAAGATCTTTAAGTTCTACTGATCTTCTTCATCTCTCTAGTAAGTCTAAGATTTAAAAAAAAAAAAAAAGAGAGAGAGAGAGAATAAGAGATGTTGAAATTTAGGCCCAATTAACTTGAGTAGACCCAATGATAAATCATTATACAAAAAATATTGTAAATCTTCAAATTTTATTATTCAAATAAATATGATTTAAAATAGAGAGTTCAGTTTGTTGTTGCAAATCGATCAAGGTGATCCTTCATTGAACCAAATTTGAATGTGCAGTAAATAGACGAAAAGCTTCAACATTACGATAGATAATTTCATACAACTTTGTTGGGATCTTTTGCTGTTGAAATGACTTCATTTTAAGGGTGACTAAAATGACATCATTTCAGCGGACAATTTCCCTAAAAATAATGGGCAGATCGAATGAACTGTTAAAAAAGTAAAAACTATATATATATATATATATATATATATATATATTGAATATTTTAAAAACTGTATTGAATTTAAAAAATTAAGGCAAAAGTCATGATTTATTTAGCATGATGAAAATGGTCATGGGCCTAATTAATGGGAATCGAGTTTGGGCTTGAATTATTCTTGGTACATAAATTATTTTTGCAGTGAAATAACCTCAAATAAAATAAAATAGAAATATACAGTATATCATTCGCTAAGCATTTGGGCCACACTTCCATTCAATATATCCTCTGCACACCTTGTTGACCAAAATATGCATAAAATAGGTCTCTCGGCCCATTTGTCGGGATATATATATATATATATATATATATATATATATATACTACACCCCACTCACATGATAATATTTTAATAATTATAATTAATTATTAAAATATTATCATGTAAAAGGTGAATATAGTACATGTACATGTAGCATAAAATTTCTCCCCATTTGCCTAATCTCTCTTCTTTCTCTTATTGTTGAGATTCGAATTGCAGTAAATCAGTATTTTAAAATAATTATTCATGAACTTTCTGCAATTGCATAATGAATGTATTAATTAAATTGTACTAAACATGATGCCAAACGCATTATAATAAATAATACTCCCACCGTCCACGATAAATGTTGTTCGGAGGAAGTGGCACAGGTTTTAAGAGTGGAATGATAGGTTAGATAGATGTATTGTGAGTGGAGAATGAGACTCATATTTATTGTGAGTAGAATCTGTTGGTCCCGAGACGGATACCTTGGTGTAGAGGGAGGTGAATACACCAAGGTTTAAAACCTTTTCCAATTAAAACTCTTGAGTGAGCTGTCTGTGTTCGATCCAGCTGGAAGGCAGCTTGATCGACACAGCTGGTTGTGTGCGGAATGTGGTGGGTTTTTGGAAAGTCCGTCTGTTACTTCAAATATATTGCAAAGCTTTGTTTCTCTTTACAGTTAGTCAGTTTATGCAGCTTGAAAGAATGCTTATAATGAGTTAGCTGAATGCATAAATAAAGCAGTAAAGAACAAAGCTATTTAACGTGGTTCGGAGAAACTACTCCTACGTCCACGACTAGAAAACCATCTGGTAATCCACTAAGGATACCACTGACTTTACGCACAGTCAGCAAGCGTTGCAGCTTAGTTCCTCAAGCTGGATACAAGTTTACGCGTACTGTATCGAAACGTAACCAACTGTTTACGGGCACGGTGGCTAACACCTGTAGTTTACGGGTACTACAGAACCAACACTCGAATTACGCGCTTCGAGCAAGCGTACCTTTACCTAACCTTTTCTGGGTAGAAGGGTTTGGGTTTGGGTTTGGGTTTGGGTTTTCCAACTATGAACGAGTTCTTACAATGAAGAACAAGGAGTATGATGAACTTATTCACACTAGGCTTAAGATAGTTCTAATCTAATCTTTTCTGCCTATGACTGAATATGTGAACAACTAAGAACACAACTGACTGGCTGGGTGTTCTTGAGAGATTTGTCTTTTAAGATCGTTGTTCATTTATCTGTTGGCTCTTTTATTTCTTCAGTCTCTTTTTTCAGTCTCTGGAGGAGGAGATATATATAGGTGGAGATTCAAACTAGCCGTTGGAAGAGAGCCGTTTGAATCTCACCTACTTTCTTTGACTTCTAGCCGTTCGCCTACGATGTAGGTCTGCATCTGCAGAAGCTATTCCTCATCTCTGATTGGACTATGTTAGACGAGATCTTCTGACACCGGGTTCTTGTCTTGGAGTTGGTCTTCGTCTTCGAGCTGCTAAGCGTCTCATCTGTGTCTTCAGCGTCTTCGACTCTGCTGCATCTCGACTCTGAGCTGTGTCTTAGACCTGAGTTGTATCATCAACCTGAGTTGTGTCTTCAACCTGAGCTGTGTCATTAACCTGAGCTGTGTCTCAGACTTGAGCTGTGTCATCGACACTAAGCTGGGTCTTTTACACTGAGCTGGGTCTTCGACACTGAGCTGGGTTTCCGTCACTGAGCTGGGTCTTGATACTGCTGGGTCTTTGACTCTGCTTGGTCTGCTCTGCTGAGTCTGCTCTGCTCAATTCCTCAGCTGTGTCTGCTTAGCTGCGTCCAGCTTAGCTCCGCTCAGCTGCGTCTTCTGCTATACTGAACTTGTACTTAGAAAACCTAATTGCTATGAACACGCGAGTTGGAAACAACACAAAGTTTGTACATTCATCTACTCGGTTGGGATCAGCTGGGTTTTGGTATCACTTCAAAACATGTTTATTATTTTCCCAACAATTTCCCCCTTTTTGATGATGCCAAAACCTTTACAAACTTTTACAGAAAAACACAAAACAAAAATCCTAACTAAACTCTTCCTGGCTGCTCCGCATACCTTGACGAGAAATTGCGCTCTTTCTCCAGTTGCCTTTCCAGCTCTCCATTAGCCTCTCTTCTATCTTTCCCTTTTTCTTTCCAGTTAGATGATCTAACCTTTCCCATTTTTCCTTTCCCTTTTTCTGTTATATTCTTTCATACTCTTTCCTCATTTTTGGTTCATCAAAAAGATATTAGGAGGGAGGGGAGTCGAGGTCTGGCGGAGGCGTTCTTGCAAAAATTTCTTCCCGTTTGAGGTAACTCCAGTCAGCTTGGAGTTAAAACTAATCGATGCATTTCGGCTCTTCTTTTTCAACTGATACCAATTGATGGTCATTCTCAGCTGTATGACTCAGTTTGGAGTGAGTCATCCTGACTTTCTTCCTCCGAGGGAAGGTTCCATTTGCAAGGTTTCCCCTCAATTGGATAAACCAATTGGGTTTTATCAGCTGGGTTTGATTCTCCCTGATTTGATAAATTCATTTTGAAATTCTTGGGGTTCCTGCTGAGTTAGTCCAGCTGTGTCCGATTCCTTCTTGATGACACACGGTGATCCAACTGAGTATTTCCTGCTGGATGCTCTTCTTGAAGATTCTGCTGGACTGGAATGAGATCAATTGTTGATACCAATTGATGGTGAATCTGCTGAACTGAGTTCTCCCTCAGCTTGATTCCTCTTTTGGATTCTGCGATCCATGTTTGATCTAGCTTTGTTTGATATCCAGAGAATGACATTTGATAGTTCAACTGGATTTCTCTCTTGATTCTCTACTTGAATATTTTGTTGGATTGACTTTGCCCTTAACTGATATCACAGCTGTATCGATTTCCAGCTCGGTGGAGTTCCCCCCTGAATTTGATAGTAGGTGGCTGTCTTTTCTCAGCTACTTCCTACTTCACTTGAGCCAGTAATTTTCTCAACAATTACGTTCATCTGTCAACTTGATCTCTGATCTTGAGAAGACAGTCAGCTGTTCCATGATCAGCTGAGTTCACTGCTGCTTTGCGGGGTAGAATCTTCGATTTCCTATTCTTTGCATTGCATTCCTGCGCATTGAACTCACCAGGAAAATCGTAATCACAACAATTGGCTGATGGACAACAGATTATGCTAAAGTCTATCAACATAAGAGACATTTGATATTATTATTATGTCTCAAATGAGCTAAATCCTTTGACATATCCTTTCGAGATATCACCAAAGGTTACCTGGGACCAGTACGCTTGACATATTCTTTGAAGAGCTTTGAGGTGAATCATGAGCTTTGATCACCAGCAGTTTTTCTTTCACAGCATGCTTGATGACTCCTCAAAACGCGCATGTCCCTCTTTGACCTGTTATCACTCATTCGGCACCCAGTTGTGATTGGGTCCGGCTTTGTTGTTGAGGGTTCCATTGATAACCCATATTTGTCCTTATCTTTTGTGAGTGATACTTTTGGTTGGTCCTTGAATGAGCCCACTTCTCTTTGGACTTTTGATGGCTGCTTGAATTCCATCTTCTTTGATGCAGTCCATTTTCAAACTGGAGCCTGTCAGCTTGATATCCAGCTTGATATCACGTCTGCTGGAATCTTGATGTGAAGTTCGGTTGATTTCCAGCTTTATAACCAGCTGAGATCCTTCTCAACTGTCGTTTTGGTTGGCCTTGACGTCTGAGCTGGATGACATTCTGTCTTTGATTTTGATTCCAGTCAGCTGGATTTATCTGCTACCTTTGAGCTTTGTGATCAACTGGGAGTCGCTGAATTTCTTGGACTTGAGGTTGCCGAGCAACTTGTCTTCTTTGGCAGGGCTGAGCTTTGAGAGCTGGCTTGATGATGTTCGATCTTTTTGGAACATTCTTGGCCTTGGTTCCAGCTGTGCTTGCATTGGCTGGAGCCATTCTTTGATCTGATTCAGCTTTGGCCATCTCCAGCTTCTTGATCAGCTGTGTTTTCTCATCTTCAAGCTCCTGATCATTCTTCTGCTTGTGCTCATTCCTTAGCTCCGAATTCTCAGCTGGCTAGATTTCAAGGATTTCTAGCAATCTCTTGAAATCGCTGAGCACTTCTTCGATGAGGTCTCTTTAGCATGCAGTGAGTTGTGCCATGTCCAGCTGGGTGATCTGCTGCTTCTTCTTTCATCTCTTGAGACCATTTTACTCAGCTGTGTGTCCAGCTGTATTTGCATTTCACAGTTAGTCCCAGACAGCTAGCTGGGTAAGCTCAGTTTTTTCAACAACTGGGTTTGAGAATCCCATGAAGCAGGCATCTTCAATAAAATGCTTCATCTTCTGAGTCGGAAGAAAATCCTTGATCTTTTTCTATCTTGCTCGACTTGAGCTCTTAATCTTTTCTTTGAGAGGTCGACTCAGCTGGGGTTCTCTTTGGGTAGAATTGTTTGTCGTGATGAACCTTCACGATCCTCTTGTACCTTTCCTTGTTGTGTTCCAGCCTATTAATATTCCGTACAAGTATGACAACTTCTTCGTGCAATTCTTCTTTGCTCATATTTCTGTGCTCCTTGTTGGTCCTTCCAAGCTGAGCTGATTGAGCTGATCTTCTTGATTCTGCACTGAGAGCTGTCTCCTTTGCTTTAGAAGTCAGCTTTGTTTGAGACATCTGGCTGGATGATTCTCCGTTTGTGATCCCCAGATCAAATTCGTTGACTTTCAGGATGGAGAACAATTTTTCCGTCTCCATGCTGCCAAGATCAGTTCTGCTTTGGTGAAGCACTTCGTGTGTACACCATTATGAGGAGAGAGCTGCAAGAACTTTCAAGTTCTTATCTCGAACTGTATATTTTCCAGTTCGGATCGTCTCGACCTAGATGACGAGGTTGGAGAATCTGAGCTCCATTTGATCAATGGACTCGTAGGGGAGTTGCTTGAAGTTGTCGAACTTCTGGCATGCAACTGAGAATTTGTTTTCTTGAATTTTCTCTGAGCCTTCACACATCTTGGCCAGAGTGTCCTACATCCCCTTAGTTGTCTCGTAGTTGATGATCTTGCTGAGATAAGCGTCCGTCACCGTTGAGGAGATGACGTTGCGAGCGTAGCTGTTCAAACCAGCTTGTTTTCTTTCTTCTGGAGAGTACTCCCTTTTGGGCTTCACAACTTGCCGAAGTACTGGTTCAGCTCCAGGTGTGGTTTCTGCTTCTCTTTCTGACTTCATGATGACAATGGGTCCGTTAGTGATAACATCCCACATCATGTCGTGTCGTGCGCACAGAAAGCTTTTGAGTCGGAACTTCCAGATCTGATAATCATCGACAGATAATGTCGGAAGATTCCTACACAAGGAAGATTCCATAACAGTATGCAATATAATGATTTTAAAAAGATTTTGAAACTTTGAAGGATCTGTTCAGGTGACCACTATCAACAAAGAGGCTGACTTGACACAGATACAGTGATCTTTTGAACCACTGCTCTGATACCAATTGTTGGTCCCGAGACGGATACCTTGGTGTAGAGGGGAGGTGAATACACCAAGGTTTAAAACCTTTTCCAATTAAAACTCTTGAGTGAGCTGTCTGTGTTCGATCCAGCTTGAAGGCAGCTTGATCGACACAGCTGGCTGTGTGCGGAATGTGGTTGGTTTTTGAAAAGTCCGTCTGTTACTTCAAATATATTGCAAAGCTTTGTTTCTCTTTTCAGTTAGTCAGTTTATGCAGCTTGAAAGAATGCTTATAATGAGTTAGCTGAATGCATAAATAAAGCAGTAAAGAACAAAGCTATTTAACGTGGTTCGGAGAAACTACTCCTACGTCCACGACCAGAAAACCATCTGGTAATCCACTAAGGATACCACTGACTTTACGCGCAGTCAACAAGCGTTGCAGCTTAGTTCCTCAAGCTGGATACAAGTTTACGCGTACTGTATCGAAACGTAACCAACTGTTTACGGGCATAGCTGAAGCCTAACCTGTAGTTTACGGGTACTACAGAACCAACACTCGAATTACGCGCTTCGAGCAAGCGTACCTTTACCTAACCTTTTCTGGGTATAAGGGTTTGGGTTTGGGTTTTCCAACTATGAACGAGTTCTTACAATGAAGAACAAGGAGTATGATGAACTTGTTCACACTAGGCTTAAGATAGTTCTAATCTAATCTTTTCTGCCTATGACTGAATATGTGAACAACTAAGAACACAATTGACTGACTGGGTGTTCTTGAGAGATTTGTCTTTTAAGATCGTTGTTCATTTATCTGTTGACTCTTTTATTTCTTCAGTCTCTGGAGGAGGAGATATATATAGGTGGAGATTCAGACTAGCCGTTGGAAGAGAGCCATTTGAATCTCACCTACTTTCTTTGACTTCTAGCCTTTCGCCTACGATGTAGGTCTGCATCTGCAGAAGCTATTCATCATCTCTGATTGGACCATGTTAGACGAGATGTTCTGACACCGGGATCTTGTCTTGGAGTTGGTCTTCGTCTTCGAGCTGCTAAGCGTCTCTTCTATGTCTTCAGCGTCTTCGACTCTGCTGCGTCTCGACTCTGAGCTGTGTCTTAGACCTGAGTTGTATCATCAACCTGAGCTGTGTCATTAACCTGAGCTGTGTCATCGACACTAAGCTGGGTCTTTTACACTGAACTGGGTCTTTGACACTGAGCTGGGTTTCCGTCACTAAGCTGGGTCTTGATACTACTGGGTCTTTGACTGCGCAGTACGATCTGCCGAGTCCGCTCTGTGAATTCCTCGGTATGTGTACGCTAGGCGTCCAGCTTAGCTCCGCTCAGCTGCGTCTTCTGCTATACTGAACCTGTACTTAGAAAACCTAATAGCTCTGAATACGCGAGCTGGAAACAACACAATGTTTGTATATTCACTACAACAAAAAAGGCCTATTACTACACCTCAATTACGACACAAAAACATTTATGTTGATATAAGATCTCTATTGCGGCATTACAATTTTTAATATTAATTTATACAAAATCGTTTACTCCTTTCACGACATTAAATTGCATGCGTCGTAATATCATGTCAATTACAACACGATCAAATGCCTCACTTAAAAAATGATACACATCTATTACTAATACGAAAATAAAGTTAGCCCATCCACGGTGCTCCGTTCAGATTTTCCTTTATTTTGGTAATTTATCTAATTTTAATTCATATATATCCTAATTTTTAATTTTATTAATTAAAACTTTATTAATTTCATATTATTGAAATATCACATGTTTATCAATTAATCACATCTCATATTTATCTTTCCATCTATTTTATAAATTTCTTCCATTATGCATATTAAAATAATAACAATTTCGGAATGCATTCTTATAAATCCTTATTTTATACATTCTTAATTCATATATAATAATATATATATATTTTTAATATTACAATTTTTTTTACGTTCCTATTATGTGGCAGTATATTCATTAAAGTTTCCTTTATTATATTATATACAATTATAAAATTATATTGTCAATTAGATTATGTACTGTATAAAATTGTAAGTGCTCGAAAAGTATTAGTCAATCAATTTAATTAATTATATATATATATATTCATATATTCTAATTCGAATATATCATTATGATTATAATTATATTCATTATATATGTATTTAATTAATATTTGTAATTTATTTATATTTATCTTTCTATGTGTAATGACATTAAGAAACTATTAAATGTTGCAGTATTGATCTATCCATGTTGTTATTGAATTATAATAGACTTTTATGTATCATATCATGACACTAAATTATGTATTAGAAGAATTGTCACTCAATTGTGTTTATATATTAGAAATAAAATTATTTTTTAAGTTAGTATATAAGTAGGGTTAATAATTAAATTTAAAGTAATAGACAAATGTTGAAAAAACAAATTAGCATTTTAAGAAGCCAACAGAAAATTTGTAAATGAAAATCCCTATGAAGACTAAATAAATGTATTTAATCAACATGTCTACATGGAATCCTATTCGTTTTTCATTCATGTTTTTCTAAAAACTTCAATTAGTGCTTGCTAGAAAATATATATATTGAATCAAATATGAGATAGATAGCTAAAAAAAAATAACAAGAAAACTAGATGTAAACATATTTTTTTCCGCATTTTGGCAAATATTAGAGATATCGATTTAATTTGCATGAACCAACGAGACGGTTCAAATATACTTAAAAAGAAGAATTTCTACTAATTATAATTAATATTAACTTTGTTTATATTTTTTTTGAATAATTTAGCATAAACCAACGAGACGGTTCAAATAACATAGAAAGAAGAATTTTTACTAATTTTAATTAATATTACTTTGAAGATGTAAACATATTTTTATTTCCGCATTTTGGTAAAGATTAGAGATATCAATTTAACATGAACAAACGAGACGGTTCAAATATACTCGAAAAGGAAGGATTTTTACTAATTTTAATTAATATTAACTTTGTTAATATTTTTATCGAGTAATTTAGAATAAACCAACGAGACGGTTCAAATAACATAGAAAGAAGGATTTTTACTAATTTTAATTAATATTACTTGTAGTGTTCATATTTTTATCGAGTATTATCCTACGAATTTGAAACGAGTACGTACAGTAAAATCACTATTTTAACCGAGATTATGACGAACATGTAGAAAAATTCTAAACAAATTTAGATTTAGAAAATACATAATGAATGAGTATACCCGACCCATTATCATTCCTAATTATAAATTTAGATATGTAAAATAAAATTAATTTTCTAAGTTTGATTAATAATTAACGCGAACAATATCACAAATTCTAAATAAGATATCTATTACTAATACGAAAATAAAGTTGTCCCCTCCATGGTGCTCCATTCAAATTTTCATTTATTCTGGTAATTTGTCTAATTTTAATTCATATATATTCTAATTTTTATTTTTATTAATTTCATATTCTTGAAATATCACATGTTTATCTATTAATCACATCTCATATCTATCTATCCCTCTATTTAATTAATTTATTCTATTATACATATTAAAATAATAACAATTTCAGAATGTATTCTTATAAATCCTTATTTTAATTATACACTAGTAAGTAGCCCGTCGAAATTCGACAGAAAATAATTTTAATTTATATGTATATATTTTTAAAATAATGTTATATCTTATTTAAAAGTTGTGATATTATTCGCGTTAATTATTAATCAAACTTAAAAAATTAATTATTTCACGTATCTAAATTTATAATTAGGAATGATGATCGGGTATACTCATTCATTATGTACTTTTTTTTTAATCTAAATTTGTTTAGAATTTTTCTACATGTTCGTTCTAATCTCGGTTAAAATAGTGACTTTACTGTACATACTCGTCTCAAATCCGTTGATTAATACTCGATAAAAATATGAACACTCCAAGTAAAATTAATTAAAAATTAGTAAAAATCATTCTTTCTATGTTATTTGAACCGTCTCATTGGTTTATGCTAAATTACTCGATAAAAATCTAAACAAAGTTCATATTAATTAAAATTAGTAAAAATCCTTCTTTTTAAGTATATTTGAACCGTCTAGTTGGTTTATACTAAATCGACTCGATAAAAATCTAAACAAAGTTAATATTAATTAAAATTTGTAAAAATACTTCTTTTTAAGTATATTTGAACCCTCTCGTTAGTTCATGTTAAATCGATATCTCTAATCTTTTCCAAAATGCGGAAAAAAATATGTTTACATCTTCAAGTTTTTTTGTTATTTTCTTTAGCTACCTATCTCACATTTGATTCAATGTATATATTTTCTAGAAAGCTCTAATCGAAGTTTTTAGAAAAACCTGAATAAAAAATGAAAAGGATTCCATATAGACATGTTGATTAAATATATTTATTTAGTCTTCATAGGGATTTTCATTTACAAATTTTCTAAAGATTATTATATATGAATTAAGAATGTATAAAATAATGATTTATAAGAATGCATTTCGAAATTATTATTATTTTAATATGCATAATAGAATAAATTAATTAAATAGAGGGAAAGATAAATATGAGATGTGATTAATAGATAAACGAGTGATATTTCAAGAATAAGAAATTAATAAAATTTTAATTACATTTAATAGTTTATTTATGTCATTACACACAGAGAGATAAATATAAATAAATTACAAATATTAAATAAATACATATATAATGAATATAATAATAATCCTAACGATAGATTCGAATTAGAATATATGAATATATATATATATATATAATTAATTAAATTGATTGACTAATACTTTTCGAGCACTTACAATTTTATACATAATCTATTTGATAATATAATTTTATAATTGTATATAATATAATAAAGGAAACTTTAATGAATATACTGCCACATACTAGGAACGTAAATTTTTTTATAATATATATATATAGATTATTATATATGAATTAAGAATGTATAAAATAAAGATTTATAAGAATGCATTCCGAAATTGTTATTATTTTAATGTGTGTCATAGAAGAAATTAATTAAATAGAGGAAAAGATAAATATGAGATGTGATTAATAGATAAACATGTGATATTTCAAGAATATGAAATTAATAAAAATAAAAATTAGGATATATATGAATTAAAATTAGACAAATTACCATAATAAAGGAAAATCTGAACGGAGCACCGTGGATGGGGCAGCATTATTTTCGTATTAGTAATAGATTCTTAATTCATATATAATAATCTATAGAAAATTTGTAAATAAAAATCTCTCTATAAAGACTAAATAAATATATTTAATCAACATATCTACATGGAATCCTTTTCATTTTTTCATCTAAAAACTTCGATTAGTGCTTTTTAGAAAATATATACATTGAATCAAATGTGGGATAGGTAGCTAAAGAAAAGAACAATAAAATTTGAAGATGTAAAGATATTTTTTTCCACATTTTGGCAAATATTAGAGATATCGATTTAAAATGAACTAACGAGACGGTTCAAAATATTTTTCTAAAAACTTCGATTAGTGCTTTCTAGATTGTCTATACATTGAATCAAATGTGGGATAGGTAGCTAAAGAACATAACAAAAAAAAACTTGAAGATGTAAACATATTTTTTCCGCATTTTGGCAAAGATTAGAGATAATTTGAGACGAGTATGTACAGCAAAGTCACTATTTTAACCGAGATTAGGACGAACATGTAGAAAAATTCTTAACAAATTTAGATTTAGAAAATACATAATAATTGAATATACCCGATCCATTATCATTCCTAATTATAAATTTAGATGCGTGAAATAAATTAATTTTCTAAGTTTGATTAATAATTAACACGAACAATATCACAACTTTTAAATTAATAGGAAAATAAAGTTGCCACATCAACGGTGCTCCATTCCGATTTTCCTTTATTCTAGTAATTTATCTAATTTTAATTCATATATATTCTAATTTTTATTTTTATTAATTAAAATTTTATTAATTTCATATTCTTGAAATATCACATGTTTATCTATTAATTTACATCTCATATTTATCTTTCCCTCTATTTAATTAATTTCTTGTATTATACATATTAAAATAATAATAATTTCGGAATGCATTCTTATAAATCATTATTTAATACATTCTTAATTCATATATAATAATCTATAGAAAATTTGTAAATGCAAATCCCTATGAAGACTAAATAAATATATTTAATCAACATGTCTATATGGAATCCTTTTCATTTTTCATTCATGTTTTTCTTAAAACTTTGATTAGTGTTTTCTAGAAAATATATACATTTTTTTCAAAAAAAGAAAATATATACATTGAATCAAATGTGGGATAGGTAGCTAAAGAAAAGAACAAAAAAACTTGAAGATGTAAACATTTTTTTCCGCATTTTGGCAAAGATTAGAGATATCGATTTAACATGAACTAATGAGACGGCATAAACCAATAAGATGGTTCAAATAACATAGAAATAATGATTTTTACTAATTTTAATTAATATTATTTTGAAGATGTAAACATTTTTTTCCCGTATTTTGGTAAAGATTAGAGAGATCGATTTAGCATGAACCAACGAGACGATTCAAATATACTTAAAAAGAAGAATTTTTACAAATTTTAATTAATATTAACTTTGTTTAGATTTTTATCGAGTAATGTAGCATAAACCAACAAGACGGTTCAAATAATATAGAAAGAAAGATTTTTACTAATTTTAATTAATTTTACTTGGAGTGTTCATATTTTTATCGAGTATTACTCAACGGATTTGAGACGAGTATGAACAACAAAGTCACTATTTTAACCGAGATTAGGACGAACATGAAGAAAAATTATAAACAAATTTGTATTTTAAAAAGATACATAATGAATAAGTATACCCGATCCATTATCATTCCTAATTATCAATTTAGATACGTGAAATAAAATTAATTTTTTAAGTTTGATTAATAATTAACACGAACAATATCACAACTTTTAAATAAGATATAAACTTATTTTTACAATATATACATATAAATTAAAACATAAAAATTATTTTCCTTCTAATTTCGACGGCCTACTTACTAGTTCTTAATAAAAGTAAAAAAGAAAAAACTCTACTACAGAGATTGGCGCTAATTTTCCCACCAAATTAATTGAATATATTTCATTCTTTCTATAATTTAAAAGAAAATAAAAGCGAGAAGAAAGAAACTGTTCATCGTCATGCCCTACCCCCCAAATTAATTGCCATACACCAATTTTCTCTCCTCCCCGAATTCTCATCTCCTCCCCAATTTGATTTCGATTGAGTTGGTGACGAGACTAATTGAATACGACCTTGGATGGACATCGACAACGGCGTGGAGTTTATGTTGTTCCTGGCAGCCGTCCCCACCCATCGCAACCCTCTTGCACTCTCTACAGATAGTTACTGTTTCTATTCATTTCTCTGCATTTTGTGGTTTAATCGATTGTTTTGAACTTTGTATGAAAGGCAAACAGTGTGGTTTAGTGACTCGGAAAAGGCAAAAGACTATGCCCCTCGACTTCATTTCTCTTATCGTCGTGTACAGAGATGGTAAATATGCCCTTCTCCTTGTATTTATGCCCTAGTAATCGATTGACCCATATCGAAATACTCTAGCATTTAGTGCATTTATTTTGAAATTTTTTGTTTGAATAAAATTTAAGTTGCAATTTACAATTTGGACATCTTTCTATGTTCCTAAATACTTGTTGGGTTCAATTAGGCTTGCAGATTTGGCAATATTTGATTGCAGATTGAGAAAACTTGTATCTAGATTGGTGTTGAAGTTATCTGAGTGAGTTTTGTTTTAGCTGCCTTCTTTTAAGCAGATTTTGTGTATTTAGTAATTTGATTTGCTTTTGTTAGTCTTTATGACTAATATGCTTCCTTTTATACGTGAAGTTAAATATTGCTCCACTATATCGAAAATAGTTAAAGAATTGTGGGATATTTAGTAGCTCTGACACATCAATATTTGCTATGTTTTTCCTTTGTGTAATATTCCGTTTTCGTGAATAATTAAACTTAGTATTTCTTTAATTAAATTAAGAGAATGAAGATGAAGAAAAATTCCCTTTTTAATAATTTTATTCGGCAATCCAAATTTGTGCCGAAAAAGTGGAATATAATTATGTTTGTTTCGTCTCGGGTTAATTGAAATGAATTAGAATTTATGTTTATTGAATTGTGCATTTATGCATGATTTTTAATTGAGAAAATTATGAATTTAATTTTCTTAATTTATTTTATAAGCAATTAATTATTAAAAATAATAATCTTATTTATTTCATAAATGATTCGTTTTTCAGTATTTTCTTCCGAAAATTTATATTAGGGTTTGAGATGCCCTAATTGATTTTGCTAGATCGAGAGATTAGAGATTGAAGTTATGATTAGTAATATTAGTAATTAATTGATTAAACTAAGCATTTAATTAATTAAATAATCCTAAATATTATTATCTAAGCATGACTTAAGATTGTTGACTTTGATTAGTATTTAATTATGTACTATACCTTTCTTCTTCATTTCCATTTCTCTCGCTCAAAATAGAGCAGCAGCAGCACACACATATATTCATCATTTGATCTTCAATTTTAAGCTCAAATTCAAGTGCTAATCATCTCCAAATTAATTATTAAGGTGAGTTCTATGTTTAGTGCAAGATATAACTCAAAAACAAGCTCTAATTCTCCTATTTTAATCTTCTATAAATTTCAAAATTTTGGCCAAATGATGTTAGATGAGCTTGAATTTAAATTATGATGTTTAATTCATGCTTAGGATGCATGATATATCATTAATTCATGTTTAATTCAAACCCTAACCCTAATCTTAGAAATTTCGAAAATTTAAGAAAATTAGGGGTTTTCAATTGTGATGTTGGATGATCAAATTGATTGAATAATTGAGCTTAGATAATTATTCTAAGCATGTTTGATGTTGGAAGTGATCAAAGAATCAGAGCCCTTCTATGACTTTTAATTTTGGCCGAAAAATATGATTTAAATTAAGGGTTTTTTATTTTAATGTTCTATGATTGATTTGAAGTTTAAATTAAGCTTATATGATGTTATTGAGTATGATTATGTATAGAATTAATGGATTGAATCATTAATTCTCCAATTTTATAATTAATTTCGAAATTAGGGTTCATCAAAATTGGGATTTTGATTTTGATCTTGAATGATGAAATTGATGATAGCATTGAGCCAATGATATTTATTTAAGCATGTGAGAATATTATTAGAATTTTTGGAGTTCAATTTCTATTATTTTAGAAATTTTCAGCTTTTAATTAATTAAGAAATAATTAATTTAAGGCTTAAATGGATTAATTGAAGGTATAATTAATCTCTATGATTTTAATCAAGCATGTTATGAATTGATTTGAAGAGAAAGTAATCATCCATATATTATATATGAAAAAGCCGAAATATATATATATGTGGAATTATGATTTTTATTCAAGTTATTCAAGAAATTAAATTATAATTATAGTTTATAATTTAATTAAGAATGTTTGGAAGTAATTAGAATGAGATTGGATATTTAATCCAAGAGTTGAAAAAGGGCAGCCCCTTTAATCTTAATTTATAAAGATTATTTAATTTTTAATCAAATAAATAATCATAGATATGGATTCTATGTTAAAAACTAAGTGTTGTGGAATTTTTCGGAAATTTAATACGAAGTTTTGATAATTTCTATTTTCCGATGAATTTTTCCAAGTTGAAGGTTGATATGTTTGTATGATATGAAGTGATGATTTGAATATGTAATTATGCTTATTATGGTTTAGTAATAATAAGGAATTAATTTGAGAATTTTCAGAGCTCGTTTGTCGAGTCAAATCCGTTTCGTATTTGAAGATATGAATATTAATTAATGTATGATTTATGTTAAGTGTGATTTTGGTTAATGATGAGTTAAGATAGAGTAAGAGCGTTTAAGAAGTTAAGTTAGAAATTCTCAAGTTTCGTCGAGTTTCGACGTAGAATTTCGAAGTAAATTAGAAGTTAAGAATATCGAATTCGTTTATTCGATAGTAGTTAATTCTCGTTCTGAATTCGTGAATTCTAGTTCGAATGAAGGATCGAGTGGAAGTGTGAATCCGAGAATTCAGAATCGATAAAGGTTAAGTCCAAAGCTTCAGTTATCAGGTGGGCTTTCTAAACAAAGAAATGATGAATGCTATATATATATGATTATATATATGTGATGTTTTAAATTGATTAACTTGCCAAATGTTTTAAGTTTTTGTATGATACCATCTACTAAAGAAGGACGAATTCGGTCCCGCGCAAGGTGGGATTTGTGTACACATTAGTAATCGAGAGTCTTTCTTTGATGGGCCGGTTACATTGGTAATCGTGAGTCTTTCTCTGATAGACCGATTACAAGTGATTGAGAAAGAGGCCTCTTTCTCATCACTACTATTTATAGAAGATATGGTTCATACTTAATGAGTATTTTGACTGCAGTCACTTATATCAAAAGAAGATGCTTGAGCAAGCACAAGTTTGTTTTCAAAAAAGTTACTTGTGCAATGCTTTATGGCAAGTTTAATCTATAGCTCTAAGAAGCAAGTTTTCAAATATTTTGGCATGTGTCCACTGAGTACGAAGTACTCAGCCCTGCATGTTATTTCTAAAATGTGCAGGTTAGCTCGGATGAAGATGAGAGTGTGCTTGGACGGACTTTTGTTGGTTGAGTCTTTTGAAAGTTGTTTAAACTAGAGTTGAGTCATATGTCTTCATACATATGATTCTCTATGTTTTTCCGCTGCAATACTTTGAAATATAGGTTGAAGTATGAAGCATGTTCTCGACTTTGAAATCGTTAATGTTATTTGTTAAGGTTTCAACTGCAAACTTGTTTTAGCTTGAAATAAGTTGTCAATCCTTTGTTGAGATCTTTTAAATCATACGACCCTCTTTTATCGTACTTTCTTGATCTAATGGACTTCTTGTCGATATTAATCTCTTGGCATCGTTGGTCGTACGATACTAATTGTTGGTTGGAATTGTCGAGCATGTTATTGATTTCTTGTTAAGCATGTTCGTTGAGATGTTGTTCAAGAATAAGTTTAACTCCCGGTATCGTTGTTTGTTAAGAATAGTTGACAAATGTTTGGTTTTGTTGGATAACTGGGTCGTTATCGATTCCTTGGTTAATCATAAATTGTGTACGTCGTGGGACCCACCGGCTCGGTCATCTTTATTCTGAGTCGGGCTGCGACACTTTGTTATTTGTTTTATTTTTTGTTTCTTTTGTAGGTGGGTTTTGTAGGTAAAAGTTTTTCTCTGATGTAAGTGTTCCAACTCTAAAATTTCAAAGAACTCTAGTTTCTTAATTTATGGAGTCAAGGAGTTTAAGAGAAAAGACTAATAATGAGTCTCTATTTCTAGTCAAAATCAGCTACCACCCCATCCCCTCTAAAATCCTCTGCATGGTAATTATTTAGGAAAGAAAAAGAAGCAAACACAGTCACCCTCACTCCTCAAACACGGCAGCAGCAACACCATTATGTGTAACACTCACCAAGTATAAACTAAGCACTACACCACTTTCCTTCTTCCTTTTTTCTACAACAATAGCTCCCAAACACTCACAACACACCATACATTTATTTTCTCGTCTCCATTTCTCCCCATATCCGCCACCATCTTCTCACCACCACCACTTCGCCGCCGCCGCGATCGACAACGGAAACTCGTAAGGGACGGCGTAGGAGGAGCAACAGTAGCAGCAGGTAGACAAGAGAAATGATGTGAGAGATCGAGAGAGGGAAAAACCGAGAGTTGAGAGTTTGGAGGCTAGGTATCTTGACTTTATTTTTTTTCTCTTTGTATAATTATTTGATGATCTTAGAAGCATGTTTAGGACGACTAGAGATTGAGCATGATGGAGAACATGGTGTGAGTGAGGTCTTTGAAAGATGTGGCCTCGGCTCACTCACCTTATTGTTGGATTTTCATGGTTGTTTAGCTTTTTGATGATATATGTGCTTTCGTTTGATGTCGAATATGCTGGGATTCGACCCCCTTATGTATCTTGATGTGTAATGTGCATGATATACGTGATTTCAAGAACATTTGATGAAATTTACGGCTTAAAGAAAGCTAAACTTGAGAATCTAAGTCTTAAGAAAATTCGTTTTTGACGGCATGTTGCCGTGATAAGTCGATGATTTTATTTATTGGTTAGAGTACTCCAAATGCTTTGAAATTTAATATGTTATTCTATGCCGTGTCCTTTACATGTCTGTAAAATTTGAGACCTTCCTATTGAGTATAATAAGAATAGTAGCTCCTTCAATATGGTCGCGCGAACAGCTCATTTTCAGATCTGCACAGTCGAGATCGGACGAGCATATCTTGCTCGTCGGGACTCGTATTCACGAACCGTTTTTTTCTGAATAACCCAGACATCCCAAAATTTATGTTTATATAAGCCTTGAATTTTTATAACAATCGAGCAAAGTCAGTTTTGAAGACGAACCTGACATATGTGCATAGACTCATTCTGAAAAGTATATAAATAGACTGTTTTCGACCTATGTTCTATCAAGTATAACTCTCAAACCTTTGATTATGTTTATGTGAAGTTAGTTCTATGTTATAGCATATAGTTTAACCTTTCCAGAATGATAATACACGCACATAAATGTTTACTGATCAGTCGGTTATCGTACGTCAAATATGGCTACTTGAATGAATTTTATGCACACTAACTGTTTGACAAAACTCGTGAGTGGAGTTTCTGACTTCATGAGATGTAAAATGCGTGTGTACTGCCCTATCTTTGTTTGAGCATAATTTTCAAACCGCTGCATATTTTTATATGAGACCACTTTCATATTAAAGTATGTCATATAATCTTTCCAAAATGATAAGGCCCGCTTACAAATATTTATTGACCAGTCTGTTATTGCACGACAAATATGGTTGATTGAAAGTACTTTAATGCACAGCAAGTATCTGTAAAAATGTCTCAGTGAATCGGGAATAGGTAGACCTAGTACGTTGTTGTAAACGCAGTTAATTTTTCTCTTGATTAGAAACCTAAGATTGTTAGACCGTCTTGTAGGAGACGTCGGCAATAGTACTCAAGGAACGAACTTATCTCTCAAGAAGTGAAAGGTGGGTTTCATGTTTTCAAGTGTGGGTTAGATTCCCACGAGGTAACTTTTCGGGTTTTAAACTCAAACGCTTTTAAATTGATATGCATGCTAAATATTTTATCTCCATAACTTGTGGTTACTCGAGAATCGGTATTCCCGTTTCTCTCGGTAGGAATTTGCCACTTATTACGATCGGCCTTGAGCTCCGATCAAGCCAAGGTAGTGTACACGGTAAACTGAACTTGGGAGGAACTGAAAGATGTTACCCCCTTGTCTCAGTAAAGGACAGTTCAATTGAGTGGGACTGGCTCCCCACTAATTGTTCCGGAATAGTAACACAAGGATATGAGTTTTCATCGCTGCAGCACTTAAAATGTGAGCTTCGGCTCGGTTATATGTTTTTAACATATATAAAGGAATTATTTTATTTATCAAAAATCCTTTATATAAAATGAGCATGCTATATCTACTTTTGAATCAAATATTTTTAAGGGGCAAGAAATCCCTTGAGTGCTTTTGTACTCAGCCCCCTGCATTGTTTTCCTTAATGCAGGATGAGCGACGAGCTGGAGGCGGGAGTGATGGTATCCGATATGGTCTGGGTGACGACTTTTATTGTCGTCATCTTTATTTTGTTGTTTGCACTGTGGTGGTCCCATATTCTAAATATGTAATTCTTTAACTCCCCGGACAAACTATACTATTTATTTTCTTTTCGCCGATTACCCGATCGCGGGTGGTCGATGACAACTCTTTTGACGCTTCCGCAACGCGAGGCCCGAAGTCCTCATACTACGGGCCTATTTATCGTTTTGGTTTGATAAACTCCAGAACCTTATTTTGAAAACTTAGCAAATTATTTATGTCATCTTTTGAAAATCCATTGCATGTTTTTATATCACCTTGTGTACGTAGTTGAATGTTATCTCGTCGGCGTCGCGACCCGGCCATCCGCATAGGCCCGGGGGTCGGGGCGCGACAGGATGGTATTAGAGCTTAGGTTTGGCTCTGAACTGCTAAGATCTTTTCTTTAAATAGAAAATTCTTTTCATTGCTAAGTTTTCCTTGAATCGAAACCTTCTTCAAATAATGCGAATATAATTCTCCTATTTATCTCTTAAATCAAAAGCTTTTTCTTCCAAAGTCAAATTTTAAATAATCACTACTTGGATCGTAACTCAAGTAGTAAAGATATCGGATACCTCATCACTCCGCTCCACGTCGACTCAAGTAAAGGTATGATTTCTAAAAAAGGATTATTTTTGCATGAAAATTTTGCATGCCCTTTTTATATGATGTAAACTAGATGTGTTTAATCTCTTATGATGGATGTACTTTATGATTTATGTCTTAAATTATGCCGAAGTATGTTTAATTAAAGGAGGGTAGTCGCCCTCGATTGTTCGGTTTACAGTCACGAATTAGGGACGGAGTACCCTAGGTGGACTGCTAAGTACGGGATAAACAACTCGTAGTTGACTTATGTCGTTAGGAGTCGATTTCGGAGAAATCGCTTTAGGTCGGAAATCCGAACCTCAACCCGTAGAACCGAACTTAGTTGTTTTTATTTATAACTTTAAGATTATCACTATAAGATATGGTATTGATAGAACTTTTTGTCCATTTCCTTGTAGATGGCAAGGACTGTGTTTACGGCGCGAAAGCAAATGAGTAGTCGACCCCCTGTGTCCGAGTTAGTCCGAAGGTTCCGAAGGTTCTGAAGTATCACGATGGCAAGAGAGGAGTCTGAAGGAGAATTTGTGGCTAGGTACCTCACTGCTTGGAGAGCCGCCTTAGGAGGCGACATGACTGAGTATGAGGCAGCGAGGAGGCTTGTGGAGCAGCTACCTCTTGGATGGGATGCTTGGACTTGGAGGCATCTTCAGTCCATCACAGTTGAGAGAGAGCGTTACCTACGGACGGCAAACCTTCAACGCCTTGTCTTGGTTATTCAGGCCCAGTGGACCTTGAATGAGACGACACCTCCCTACCCCCAGCCTCACGAGCGACCACCACCGCCGCCTGTGGCACGGTAGCCCCTACCTCATGTGGTGATTCGTTCTCCTCCGAGAGAGCGTGCAGTGCCACCGACCCGACCTACCACTACTCAGGACAGTCTTCGAGCCAAAGAGCCAGTGATGGAAGATGATGACTTCGACTCAGATTACTCACCGAGTTACCCACTATCCGCCCTAGCCAGTACGACCACAAGGCAGGTACTTCCCGACGCCCAACCGGTAAAGCTCGTTTACCATCACCAGAGTACTCACCGCATTCACCGTCACAGAACCACTCCCGGAGCCCATCACCACCTCGTCAGTTTTTCACGGAGAACATTGCAAAAGAGAGAGTTGTTTTCCCCGACTCCTCACGGAAGAGGAAGGTCGATGAAATTTTACGAGAGGTGCCACCCAAGCCGGCACCGGGATAGGATGGTAGCTTGTACCTAGTGACTGATTAGGGGACGATCGAGTTTGAGCCAGAGGATGACGGTGAGAATGAGATTGAGAGCCACCGCCAGTAGTGTTGTCTGTTTACTTCTAAGTCGTTGACTACTTTTGTGTATTGTTTATTTCATATTTTGCTATTATGATCCCATCTTTTGTTGTTATGATGGTGATGTTATGACATTATGGTGCTACGATTAAGTCCTCTTAGGAGGCAATTTTGGGTTTTGAAAGTCCTCTTAGAGGCAAGCGATTATCGATCACGTAAGACCCTGTTTTAGGGCAGTAATATTTATGTTATATGAGACTCGTTTATCTATCTTTAAGTCATATTTATGCGCGTAAATACCTTTATTCTCATGTGTTCCTTTTTTCCTTGTCAAAAAAAAATCTAGAGTAAGGATTCCTTCGAAGCATAACCTAAAAACCCTAATTCACAGAATGTCGGGAAGAGAAGAAATAATGAGCGAGGCTCACGACACTCCCTACACAGCTCATCCAGGAGGGACAAAAATGTACCAAGACTTAAAGAAAAGTTTGTTGGGAAAATTAATAGAGTTTTGATTGGATACCAAAATCCAGCTGACCCCAACCGAGTAGATGATCGCACAAGCCTAAGCATTTTTCAGCTCACCTGTTTGAGCTTATAGAGTTTCTTAGTTTACAGGTAGATTCGCTGAAGACAGCAGAAGACACAGCTAAGCAGACAGGAGAAGACACAGCTAAGCAGACAGCAGAAGACACAGCTAAGCAGACAGCTTAAAGAACTCAGCAGAGCAGACTCAGCAGAACAAGACCAAGCAAGAGTCAAAGATCTTGCAGTATCAAGACCCAGCTCAGTGTCGGAAACCCAGCTTAGTGTCAAAGACCCATCTCAGTGTAAAAGACCCAGCTTTGTGTCAATAATACAGCTCAGGTAAGTGACACAGCTCAGGTTGAAGACACAGCTCAGGTTGATGATACAGCACAGGTCTAAAGACAGCTCAGAATCAAGACACAGCAGAGTCCAAGCCGCTGAAGATACAGCAGAGACGCTTAGCAGCTCGAAGACGAAGATCTTCTCAAAGACAAGATCCCGATGTCAGAAGATCTTATCTGACGCAGTCAGATCAGAGAAGAACTAGCTTCTGCAGATGCAGACCTACTTCGTAGGTAAAGGCCAGAAGTCAACAAGAGTAGGTAAGATTCAAACGGCTCTCTTCCAACGGCTAGTTTGGATCTCAACCAATATATATCTCTCCTCCACCATTGAAGAGGAGAGGCTGGCAAGACGACTGAAGAAATAGAAGAAAACAGAAAAATGAACAACGATCTACAAAGCCAAATCTTTCAAGAACACCCGGTCACTACCGTGTTCTTAGTTGTTCACATATTCAGTCATAGGCAGAATAGATCAGAATAAATATCTTAAGCCTAGTTTGAACGAGTTCATCATACTCCTTGTTCTTCATTGTAATAACTCGTTCATAGTTGGAAAACCATACCCAAACCCAAACCCAGAAAGGTTAGGTAAAGGTAAGCTTGCTCAAAGCGTGTAATTCGAGTGGTTAGGTTCTTCAATACCCGGAAACTGAAGGTGTAGGCTTGACAGTGCCCGCAAACTGTTGGAACACAGCTCGGGTTGCTTGGTACTTGGAAACCAAGTGGTAGTGAATTACCAGTGAATCTGGTCGTGGACGTAGGAGGGGTTACTCCGAACCACATTAAAAATTGCTCTGTCATTTATCGCTTTGTATGCATGCTATTAACCCTCATAAGTATACATTTCAATCTGCATAAACTGACTAACTGAAAAGTGAAACAGAGCTTTGCAATATATTTGAAGCAACAGACGGACTTTCCAAATCCACCACATTCCGCACACACACACACAGCCAGCTGTGTCGATCAAGCTGTCATCCAGCTGGATCGAACACAGCCAGCTCTCTGAAAAGAGTTTTAACTTGGAAAAGTTTTTAAACCTTGGTGTATTCACCCCCCCTCTACACCAAGGTATCCGTCTTGGGACCAACAATTGGTATCAGAGCAGTGGTTCAAATGATCACTGTATCTGTCAAGTCAGTATTTCATTGCTGATAATGGTCACCTGAACAGATCCTTCAAAGTTTTTTTTAAAATCATTATATTGCATACTGTCGTGGAATCTTCCTTGTGCAGGAATCTCTCAACAGAGGAGCTCGTGAGAAATCATGAATCCAGACATTTGTCCGAGATGCGAATGTTATAGGAATTATCTCCATGACTTGGGGGTACGAAGAACAAGATATCAAAGTATCTTGGATCACTGGAGAGAGGAATTTAATTCAGCAGCAAACCGGATGGACTGCGATGCAATCATCTCAAGCCACCAGGAGATGAGAAAAACAGAAAGACTGATTGACGAGGTGGAGCGTCTCATTCTCAGAGTATTTGACACCATGAAAGATAACCACCAAAGTCATCACAACTTCTGACAAAAGATTAGAAGAAGATCAATCAGCTCAACCTGGAAGGACCATCGAGGAGCAAAGAAGATGAAGAAATCCAGCTAGCTAACTGCGACCAGCTGTGAAATAAAGACAGCGGGATGCATAACGGAAGATGCAGCCAGTCATACAGCTGAGCACATTGGTCTCAAGGAAAGAATAAAGAAGCAGTAGATGAATCAGCTGGATTTGGAACAGCTGACTACCTGCTATACATTCAAAGATCTCTTCAAATAAATGAGCCGATGGTGAGAAGATCCGTTCATTAGAAAGAAGTAGGATGCAACTGAAAAAAAAGCCACCTACTATCAATTCGAGGGAGAACTCTACATAGCTGAAAAGAATCAGCAAAATCAAGTAGAATACCCAGCAGGATGCACTCACCAAGATAGACTCAGCTGGAGTCACCAACTGAGGGGGAACAAACCCAGATGGATCCCAAAAGCTCAGATCAGAAGGATTATCCAACTAAAAGGAAATAAAGCTCAGCTGGACAACAATCGAAGAGCTAAAGGGAACTCAGCTGAAGAAGCTTCAAGACTAATCACCAAGATACTCAGCTGAGGAAAACCTTCAATCTAGCAGAAGAGAATACAGCAGTGGTATCAGCTGACTACAATGATCAGCTGACGGGTTTGCAGATTTTGTTTATTATATTTCCTGTTGTAATACAATGTAAGGATAAAATTATTTGAATTTAATTCAAACATCCAAACATTCCTTAAATGGATTATTCTGCAAGCTATACATCCCATCGCATTTAATGAAAAGCATGCAGAATACTGTAGCTCAAGAGAACTGAGTCAGAAGTCAGAACGCTTCGACTTCCTCACGCGCGCGTGACATTCACTCAACATTCCCACGTCATAGAACGTGTTACGCAAATCTCTCTCAGCCGCAGATCTTCAATACAATTGCCAAGATCTCAACCATTAATCAAAATGGGCAATTGATATATTTATCAAAAATTTGCAAATCTTCGCCATATTTATTATCACTCATGCTTATCTGAAATTCATATCTCAGATTCTTGATTATCTTTTTGCTAATACGCTCCCCGAGTATCTTCGTCTTTCTAACCCCTTACTACAGAAGAAAATCATGGCACCAAAAATGACTACACCAGGAGCAAGCCAGACTGAGAACTTGATGTCAAAACTTCATTTTGAGAGTTGTCTGACTCTCAAGAACTACCAGAACGTGGAGTTCCAGGAAGTTCTGGATCTCATCGAAAATGCCGGACTTTTGCAGTGGGCGAATGCAAGACCGAAGAACATCTTCCGCCGGGAAGTGGCAGAGTTTTTCTTAGAGTTATCTAATCGAGATGATCGACTCCGTTCCAACGTCTCTCTACAAATCAAGGAGAAGACTGGACATACAACTCCGTGGGACGTTGACATCAACATCAACCAGATGGTGAACAAGCTGTTTTGCCTGAAGACTCTTGGGGACCGCTCCCCAGATAATTACACCAGAGAAGAAATCCAGATCGAACTGGATAAGATGTTGTTCAAGCCAGAACCGTACAGGGCGAGCATGTCCAAGCTCCTGCTCAAGCCCAAGTACAGATTACTTCTGGATGTCACCCAGAAATGCATCATCGGTATCGCTGGATCTCAAGGAGAGATCAGCATACCCAAACTGAAACCAATGATAGCCATCCTCAGAAATGACCCTGTGGATTGGTTCTCATACTTCATGGGAAAATTGGAAAAAGAATCTAAAAAGATTCATTTTGAAGATGACAGCTTCACCCGGTACAGCTGTAAAGAGACAATCTATCTATGCACCAAAGTAGCGTGCATAATAGAAAGTTACTCTATCGGAAGGCAAATCAAGTGGCATAACGCAGAAGAATTTTCTGTGTCCAGAATACTCTTTGAAAAGCCAAGTCAGCTCACTGACTTGTTGAAGAAAGCAGCCCCTGAAGGGAAGAAGAGGGCGCTAGAGGCAAAGCATCAGACTGCCTCTCCCTCTCAAGCAAGAAAAAGGAAGCAATCAGAGGAGACACAGCCAGCTGGATCTCCACCTGCCAAGAAGAAGCTGAAATTCAAGGCAGCCATCAAACCAGCTAAGGAGGCAGCAGAGAAACCAGTTGTTGAGACAGCTGGATCGGAATCCACTCCCACAGCCTCCCCTGTCCAAAAGAAGAAAACTGAGTGGAGACCAGTTACTGAGGAGACAGCTCAGGGATACCCCTCCAGCTCAGAAAATGGAAGGGAGTTCGTGAGAACATCACGAGAAGCTGAAGAATCACAAATAGTGGTCACTGACCCAGACCCAGAGGATGTTATTCCCATTCGCCAAATTCTTCAAGCATTCTCACACCCCACTCCAGCTGACTACAAATCAGCTGGAATTTCTCTTCAACAATCTCTTCTTCCATCCCATCCTCAGGTACACATCTCTGATTCCCCTTTCAATTCTTCAGTACCTGAAACCTCCTTGCTTCCACTCACCCAAGTTTCAGCACCCAGCTCTCCTCCCAAAGAACCATCTCCTTTAAGAGAGCTGACAGACATTCAGTTGGCTGAAACGTCTTCACAGCCAGCTGACTCCCAAGCTGAACTATCTTCTCTTCTCAGCTCACCTAAAGAGCCCCGTCCAGCTGATGTTCCTTCGCAGCTGGATGATGAAAACCAAGCTGAACCTTCAAGTCCCACTACTTCTGAGGAAGTTGAAATCCTCGATCCCGCAGGCCGTTGCACGTGCTGCCACCATCATGAGGTTCGATGACCTCAGGCTTCAAGAAGTAAAGAGCGCACTGCAACAATACCCGTCTCTTGTTTCGCTCCCCGCCGCATTAGTCGCAGTAAGCGACTTCAAATTTTACCTTGCTACCAAGATGAGTACTTGGTACGTAAATGAGGAACTTGTGGAGCTCTACTCCTTCAACAAGCTCAAAGCCGAAGAAGCTGCTCTACAGGAGATCTTCGGATTTGGAAGTCTTCAAGATGCCTTCTTGCATCAAGACGAGCTAATCCAAACTCTCATCCAGAAGACTAAGCAAGATGAAGTATCACCATCTGATGAGGTAATCGCGAGAGCCAACTCCTACCTCCACACTCTCAACTGGATTATTCCAGTTGAGACTGCCAAGGAAGCTGTACATGCAGACACAGCTGAGGCAATGGTGACTGAAAACGAGCCAACTTCTGGAACAGTTGAGCCCGCAGAAGCTGCACCACCTAGTCCAATTACCAATGACACTCGCTCACTGGTCGAGATCGAGGCAGTCAAACCCAGGCAAGTCGAATCCGGAACCCAAACATATTCCAATGCCGTGCTTTCTGATGCAATGAAGGAGGAGATAGCCAAACAAGTTGAGGAAATCCTATTCCAGGATAGACTCAAATCAGATATTGACACCCTTCTGCGCATCACAGCTGTAGAATGGCAAGTCCATTGTCATGGATAGTCCATTGATGAAGTTCACAGATTTGCCCAGAACCTACAGGAAAGCACCAGTCAAGATCTCAGGCAATCTCTCGTTTCTCATCAATTTGATCAGTCAAATCATCTAGAGAAGAGAGTCCCTGAGATCATCTCAGACCTTCAAGCTCCCCTGGAAAGTAGCGTCAACAACTTATCCAGCCAGCTGCAAGCTCTACATCAACAAACCCTCTCCAACAGGGCTGACATTCAAAAGCTGTTCAATCTCTACAAAGAGCTGGACACTTAGTTCAAAGTTGGAAGTACCAACACAGCACAACTCAACCTTGTCACAGCAGACAACATAGCCAAGATTGCTGATGTTGACAAAGCCTTGGCCCAGCTAAATGAGACAATTGTCAACCTATCATCCACCCTTGTTGATAATGCCAAAAAGGGGGAAGATAAGGGGGAAGGAAATGACAAGAGAAAAACATTAAGGGCAGGCAAAGGAAAAGCTGTAGCTGAAGATGAAATCCAAGTGCTGCAGTCTGAGATTGATGAAGTTGTTCTTGGCTGAACGGAGAAGAACCAGCTGGACGAAAAGGAAAATGGAGCAAAATGATCATCCCTCTTGCCAAAGCTAGCGGAGCCAAGCCAGAAGAAATAAATGATACTCAATGGCTCTGCAACTTTGTAAATAAACAAAAGCAAGAAATGAGGAACTTTCAAGAGCAGCAGAAGAAGAAGGAAAGCTTGCTCGATGCTGAGGAAAAGAAGCAGAAGAAGAAAAGAGCAAACATCAGAGCATCAAAGAAAAAGACTCAGATGACAATGAACTGGAGAAGAATAGATGAATGGATCCCAGAAGAATTAAACGACGACTGGGAACATACAAAATTCGAGTTCATTGAAGATTACTACTATTTGGGAGCCTACCCAAATACGCCTCCAGATGTTGCTTTCAAGACACATCTAAATGAGCTCTTCCATCAAGATAGGATGACTACGAAAGCATTCTTCAATGCTGCAGAGACCGTAAAGATCCAATTTTCTGCTCCCCAGTTGTATCATCTCCAGCCTCCACTAATACCTGGAACCGATTTCCCTGACAAATCGCAAGTAATCGTAGAAGTAAACAAATGGGCAATCAGGAGAAAAATTTCCAAGGTAAGTAATGAAGAAGAATATAGGAAGCTGGAACGGATGATCTTCAACCGGTACAGGTTGAGAACGGATGAACAGCTTGAAGAAGAAAGACTGAAGAATCAGCAGCAGAGGAAGCAGAGTTGAAGACCCAGCCATCTGGGAATTTTTGTCATTTGAATATTTTGTAAAATGAAAAATTGTAATATTATCTTTTATTAATGAAAAATTCGTTTTTGCTCTCAAGCTCATCCTGATGACAATAACTCTTTGTCCACGCACTGAACTCTGAATTTATTATACCCGCTGTGTATGTTTAAACTTTTGAAAACCCGTTTTCTTGTTAAGGGAGAAGTAAATTGTTTTTCTCAGTTAGGTTTTGGCATCATAAAAAAGGGGGAAATTGTTGGAAAAATTAATAGAGTTTTGATTGGATAACAAAACCCAGCTGACCCCAACCGAGTAGATGATCGCACAAGCCTAAGCGTTTTTCAGCTCACCTGTTTGAGCTTATAGAGTTTCTTAGTTTACAGGTAGATTCGCTGAAGACAGCAGAAGACACAGCTAAGCAGACAGCTTAAAGAACTCAGCAGAGTAGACTCAGCAGAACAAGACCAAGCAAGAGTCAAAGATCTTGCAGTATCAAGACCCAGCTCAGTGACGGAAACCCAGCTTAGTGTCAAAGACCCATCTCAGTGTAAAAGACCCAGCTTTGTGTCAATGACATAGCTCAGGTCTAAAATACAGCTCAGGTCATTGACACAGCTCAGGTTGAAGACACAGCTCAGGTTGATGATACAGCACAGGTCTAAAGACAGCTCAGAATCAAGACACAGCAGAGTCCAAGCCGCTGAAGATACAGCAGAGACGCTTAGCAGCTCGAAGATGAAGACCTTCTCAAAGACAAGATCCCGATGTCAGATCAGAGAAGAACTAGCTTCTGCAGATGCAGACCTACTTCGTAGGTAAAGGCCAGAAGTCAACAAGAGTAGGTAAGATTCAAACGGCTCTCTTCCAACGGCTAGTTTGGATCTCAACCTATATATATTTCTCCTCCACCATTGAAGAGGAGAGGCTGGCAAGACGACTGAAGAAATAGAAGAAAACAGAAAAATGAACAACGATCTACAAAGCCAAATCTTTCAAGAACACTCAGCCAGTCAGTTGTGTTCTTAGTTGTTCACATATTCAGTCATAGGCAGAATAGATCAGAATAAATATCTTAAGCCTAGTTTGAACGAGTTCATCATACTCCTTGTTCTTCATTGTAAGAACTCGTTCATAGTTAAAAAACCATACCCAAACCCAAACCCAGAAAGGTTAGGTAAAGGTACGCTTGCTCGAAGCGTGTAATTCGAGTGGTTAGGTTCTTCAGTACCCGGAAACTGAAGGTGTAGGCTTGACAGTGCCCGCAAACTGTTGGAACACAGCTCGGGTTGCTTGGTACTTGGAAACCAAGTGGTAGTGAATTACCAGTGAATCTGGTACGTAGGAGGGGTTACTCCGAACCACGTTAAAAATTGCTCTGTCATTTATCGCTTTGTATGCATGCTACTAACCCTCATAAGCATCCATTTCAATCTGCATAAACTGACTAACTGAAAAGTGAAACAGAGCTTTGCAATATATTTGAAGCAACAGACGAACTTTCCAAATCCACCACATTCCGCACACACACACACAGCCAGCTATGTCGATCAAGCTGTCATCCAGCTGGATCGAACACAGCCAGCTCTCTGAAAAGAGTTTTAACTTGGAAAAGTTTTTAAACCTTGGTGTATTCACCCCCCCTCTACACCAAGGTATCCGTCTTGGGACCAACAATGTTTCTGGTGGGAAGGCATGAAGAAAGACATCGCCACTTACGTAGAGAGATGCTTAACTTGTCAATAAGTGAAGACACTTCACCAACGACCATCTGCAACCTCTAGAGATACCTCAGTGGAAGTGGGAGAGCGTCACCATGGATTTCGTAGTGAGTTTACCAAGGTCAAATCACGGAAACACGGCAATATGGGTCATTGTTGATCGATTGACCAAGTCCGCACACTTTTTGCCAGTACAAATGACCTAGAGCTTAGATAAGCTTGCGAGACTATACGTGAAGGAGATAGTACGATTATACGGTGTACCTGTTACGATCATATCCGATAGAGACTCTAGATTCACCTCTAGATTCTGGACCAGCTTGCAAGATGCTATGGGAACACGTCTGAAGTTTAGCACTGCTTACCACCCTCAAACTGATGGACAATCCGAACGAACCATTCAAGTTCTACAAGATATGTTGAGAACCGTGACTCTAGATCAGGGAGGACAATGGGAGAAATATATACCACTAATCGAGTTCGCCTACAACAATAGTTATCAAGCGACCATCGGAATGGCACCGTATGAAGCTCTTTATGGACGTAGGAGTAGATCACCGCTACACTGGGATGATGTTGGCGAAAGGAAGATGCTAGGCCCAGCAATGGTGCAAGAAATGATCGAAATCATAGAACGAATTCGCCAACGGATTAAGGAAGCCCAAGATCGACAGAAGTCCTACGCTGATAAGCGCCGGACTAAACTAAGTTTCCAAGTTGGAGACAAGGTTTTTCTTAAGGTTTCACCTTCGAAAGGGGTGATACGTTTAGCAATAAGGGAAAGTTGCGCCCTCGATTTATAGGACCGTTCGAGATCCTAGAAAGAATTGGCCCAGTCGCTTACAAATTAGCCTTGCCGCCAAGTCTCAATAATGTTCACGATGTTTTTCATGTCTCGCAACTTCGAAAGTATATGTTTGATCCAAAACACATAATCCATCACGACGATCTAGTTCTCAGTCAAGACCTAAGTTATGAAGAAGGCCCTGAGTGTATACTCGATAGAAAAATTCAAGTGCTTAGGAATAAGCAAATCCCCCTAGTTAAAGTCCAGTGGATGCGCCACGGACAAGAGGAGGCCACCTGGGAGCTAGAGTCCAAAATGAAAGAATTATATCCAGACTTGCCCGTTAGAGGTACGTAATTTCGAGGACGAAATATTTATAAGGAGGGCAGGATGTGAGAGCCCGAATTTGCCCGAATTTTCGTCATTAGAATTTACGAATTATAGACTAAGTTATCTTAGGTCCTTATTCCCGGATTTTGATTTAAGAAAAGAAATTTAAATTTTTAGAATTTAAAGTGAAATTTTTCGTTTTGTTGAAAAGAGATTTATTTCTAGAAAAATGAAATCAAAGGAATTTAAAAATTCATTTTCTTCATGCATTGTATAATTTCATATTTAATTGATTATGCTATATGGTGTGATATAATTGCGCAAATTTAATTCTTTATGTGGTTATGTATTTTAGATTAATTAGAAATACTTAATCTTATGTGCTAGAAATATAATTGTGATAATGTGGTTTATTTTGTTTATTTATCCGTTAACTCTTAGAAATTCCATCTATGATTCAATATTCAATATTGGGCTCGTTAGAGTCGAAATATTTATTCCTATTATAATACTCGATTGAAAATACGATTCGACTAAGGATCGACGCGTCACAAATTATATAAGCGAATTTAGAGTTAAGTACATAATATACTATTATATATACATATAAATGTGTGTGTGTGCAGAAGTGTAAATATATATTTATACCTGTGATGTGTGCGTGTGTTATATATATGTATACATTTATTGTGTGTGCATGTGAACAAGTAATTAAGATTTACATCTGCATACCTTGAAATTTGAACAAGACACAATACTACAGGACAAAGATGTTAAGAGAAAAGACTAATAATGAGTCTCTATTTCTAGTCAAAATCAGCTACCACCCCATCCCCTCTAAAATCCTCTGCATGGTAATTATTTAGGAAAGAAAAAGAAGCAAACACAGTCACCCTCACTCCTCAAACACGGCAGCAGCAACACCATTATGTGTAACACTCACCAAGTATAAACTAAGCACTCCACCCCTTTCCTTCTTCCTTTTTTCTGCAACAACAGCTCCCAAACACTCACAACACACCATACATTTATTTTCTCGTCTCCATTTCTCCCCATATCCGCCACCATCTTCTCACCACCACCACTTCACCGCCGCCGCGATCGACAACGGAAACTCGTAAGGGACGGCGTAGGAGGAGCAACAGTAGTAGCAGGTGGACAAGAGAGAAGCTGTGAGAGATCGAGAGAGGGAAAAACCGAGAGTTGAGAGTTTGGAGGCTAGGTATCTTGACTTACTTTATTTTTTTTCTCTTTGTATAATTATTTGATGATCTTAGAAGCATGTTTAGGACGACTAGAGATTGAGCATGATGGAGAACAGGGTGTGAGTGAGATCTTTGAAAGGTGTGGCCTCGGCTCACTCACCTTATTGTTGGATTTTCATGGTTGCTTAGCTTTTTGATGATATATTCGTTTGATGTCGAATATGCTGGGATTCGACCCCCTTATGTATCTTGATGTGTAATGTGCATGATATACGTGATTTCAAGAACATTTAATGAAAGTTACGGCTTAAAGAAAGCTAAACTTGAGAATCTAAGTCTTAAGAAAATTCGTTTTTGACGGCATGTTGCCGTGATAAGTCGATGATTTTATTTGTTGGTTAGAGTACTCCAAATGCTTTGAAATTTTAATATGTTATTCTATGATGTGTCCTTTACATGTCTGTAAAATTTGAGACCTTCCTATCGAGTATAATAAGAATAGTAGCTCCTTCAATATGGTCGCGCGAACAGCTCATTTTCAGATCTGTGCGGTCGAGATCAGACGAGCATATCTTGCTCGTCGGGACTCGTATTCACGAACCGCTTTTTTCTGAATAACCCAGACATCCTAAAATTTATGTTTATATAAGCCTTGAATTTTTATAACAATCGAGCAAAGTCAATTTTGAAGACGAACCTGACATATGTGCATAGACTCATTCTGAAAAGTATATAAATAGACTGTTTTCGACCTATGTTCTATCAAGTATAACTCTCAAACCTTTGATTATGTTTATGTGAAGTTAGTTCTATGTTATAGTATGTAGTTTAACCTTTCCAGAATGATAATACACGTACATGAATGTTTACTGATCAGTCGGTTATCGTACGTCAAATATGGCTACTTGAATGAATTTTATGCACACTAACTGTTTGACAAAACGCGTAAGTGGAGTTTCTGATTTCATGACATGTAAAATGCGTGTGTACTGCCTATCTTTGTTTGAGCATAATTTTCAAACCGCTGTATATTTTTATATGAGACCACTTTCATATTAAAGTATGTCATATAATCTTTCCAAAATGATAAGGCCCGCTTATAAATATTTATTGACCAGTCTGTTATTGCACGACAAATATGGTTGATTGAAAGTACTTTAATGCACAGCAAGTATCTGTAAAAATGCCTCAGTGAACCGGAAATAGGTAGACCTAGTACGTTGTTGTAAACGCCGTTAATTTTTCTCTTGATTAGAAACCTAAGATTGTTAGACCATCTTGTAGGAGACGTGGGCAATAGTACTCAAGGAACGAACTTATCTCTCAAGAAGTGAAAGGTGGGTTTCATGTTTTCAAGTGTGGGTTAGATTCTCACGAGGTAACTTTTCGGGTTTTAAACTCAAACACTTTTAAATTGATATGCATGCTAAATGTTTTATCTCCATAACTTGTGGTTACTCGAGAATCGGTATTCCTATTTCTCTCGGTAGGAATTTGCCACTTATTACGATCGGCCTTGAGCTCCGATCAAGCCAAGATAGTGTACACGGTAAACTGAACTTGGGAGGAACTGAAAGATGTTACCCCCTTGTCTCAGTAAAGGACGGTTCAATTGAATGGGAGTGGCTCCTCACTAATTGTTCCGGGATAGTAACACAAGGATATGAGTTTTCTTCACTGCATCACTTAAAATGTGAGCTTTGGCTCGGTTATATATTTTTAACATATATAAAGGAATTATTTTATTTATCAAAAATCCTTTATATAAAATGAGCATGTTATATCTACTTTTGAATCAAATATTTTTAAGGGGCAAGAAATCCGTTGAGTGCTTTTGTACTCAGCCCCGTGCATTGTTTTCCTTAATGCAGGATGAGCGACGAGCTGGAGGCGAGAGTGATGGTATCCGATATGGTCTGGGTGATGACTTTTATTGTCGTCATCTTTATTTTGTTGTTTGCACTGTGGTGGTTCCATATTCTAAATATGTAATTCTTTAACTCCCCGGACAAACTGTACTATTTATTTTCTTTTCGCCGATTACCCGATCGCGGGTGATCGATGACAACTCTTTTGACGCTTCCGCAACGCGAGGCCCGAAGTCCTCATACTACGGGCCTATTTATCGTTTTGGTTTGATAAACTCCAGAACTTATTTTGAAAACTTAGCAAATTATTTATGTTATCTTTTGAAAATCCATTGCATGTTTTTATATCACCTTGTGTACGTAGTTGAATGTTATCTCGTCGGCGTCGCGACCCGGCCATCTGCATAGGCCCGGGGGTCGGGGCGCGACAATTATATCAGCGACTCACCCTGTATTTTTCAGGTGATACGTTTTATGATTTCTTCTATTGTTTTGAACTTGGATATGGAAGATAGTTACTTGAATCTGTGTTTGTCTAATTCTTTGAATTGGCCTGTGACTTTTTATGTTAATTTCTTAAATGTCATAGTTATGTGAAATTACTTCTCTATTATGTTTATTTTCATAGTTACTCATAGAAGTTTATTCCTTGTTGTAGGTTTGGCCTTTTTGGTTTTGTGTATGACTTTGTGCAGGTTAGCTTATTTTTTCTTTAACAAATGCAATTCTTTGGAAGTGTTGTCTTGGAACCATAAAGTGAGTGTTACGTTTTAATGTAATTGATTAAGCCTCGAGTACGAATAGAACATATATGTGTATATAGTGGAAACACATTTATTGAAGTGTCTGTTTCTCTACTTCATTAATGTTTATTTTTCCTTTTGGAAATCTAATTGATATATTGGATTTGCATTTAGGTGATATCTAAATGTGCTTGCCATACATTCAACTTGAGTGAGTTAAGTTCTCTCCACTAAAAGAGATTTGTAGAAGGCATCAAATGCAGCTACTACAGCTTTGGAAGAATAGCACGACTGCTCTTAGTATTTCTGGTAGCATGATAGAGAAGGCAGCTACTCACCAGCTTTGAAAGAATAGTGCTTCTACTCTTTAGTACTTCTGGTAGCATGATAGTTGTATTCTTGCTATTTAGCCATCTTATTAAATTTTCTATTTATTCTTGATCACTTTTTATTGATATGATTTTGTAATTAAATTTCTATTTGAAATCAATGAGATTTCTTTTCCATTCAATGTTTTTTGGTTATTTCTTTTCGTTATTCGAGGTTATCAAGAATGAAATTGACACTAAAAATTATCGAATATAAAGCTGGAAATGTAAATTTTAAATAATCCAAAATCATTTTTAAATAAGTACAAAATTACACTGTGAAGGCATTTAAAGATGTTGTAATAACTCAGCTTCACGGATTTCAAACAATACCTAAAACGACATTTTTAAGCATCCTTATATCCAAATATGGTTTTCACTACACTTGCATAGGCGACATAAAAAACCAACATGGGGACAGATAAAATGTCGCTATAGAGCTTTTATTAAGGCATTTTTCAATGTCTTTAAAAGCAAATTTTGTTGTAGTGATTCATCTACTCGGTTGAGGTCAGCTGGGTTTTATTATCACTTCAAAACATGTTTATTATTATCCCAACAGAATCATTTCCATTTAAGGAAAGACCACACTTATTGTGGACGGACGAAAAAAGGAAAGAAGACCACACTTATTGTGGACGGAGGGAGTATATATGAATTGAATCGCGCGAAGGTCATGTGCAATTGAAGTCCATGATAAATTCTATTGAAAAAAAATCCAAGATGAATGATCTCTTAATTATTTGCTAGAGTGCTCTATAATAACTTAATAATTATGAATTATAATTAATGATTTAATTACACATACCAATATTCAAGGTGCATTCTTTTGATGCGTGCATGTTTGCTTCAGTATATATATATTTTTTTCATTGCTACATGATTTGATCTTTGAAGGATATTTACCAGATTTGCAAATTCTCAAATCTCTAATGTTTGTTTGTGAAATTAGAATGTGCGTAATGTTTAGAAGATGTTAAACGTAACCGCATCCATAGTATCTGACAATGATCTCATAAAACAACGAGAAACCTTGTTTAGAAATCGGTGGTGCAGTGTGGGTGTCATGATTGTGGTCAGATGTCACGAGTATAAATTTCGACAATATTTTATAAGTTGAATTCATTACTTACTTAGTGGAGAGTGTCGTTATAATTACGTATCATGAGTTTCTCATTGTTATGAAAATAAAAAAGAAGTTTTTGCACTTCTCATAGTGAATGCGTTAAATTAGAATACCGGTTATGATATTATTTGAATACTCTCTATATTCTCAAATAAGTGTCACAAAATTCATATCCTAAAAAAAGTCGATAAATTTGTTCTTTTTGCTAATAGTTATTGCATGGGAAGCAGATCAACTAAATTTTTCTGCATGGGAAGCAAATCAACTAAAAAGTGAATAAATTTGTTCTTTTTGCTAATAGTCATTGCATGGGAAGCCGATCAACTAAAATTTTTTGCATCGAGGATAAGAACAAAGTTTGACATCATTTTTCTATAAAATTTTTAAATAGGAAACTTATTTAATTATAAATTTAATTTCGAAATAACTTATTCGTGGAGAGAGGATAATTTACATCAATATGATTGCATTCCAGTATGTAAATTTACCGAATTTGCAACTAGTGCAAAACTTTTTTAAGGATATATATGTGTGTGTAAATATTATTACAATTATTAACTTTGTTCTTCAAGATAAAGAAAAAAAAAATGAAAATTTATGAAGAAAAGGACTTGATGGATAGATAGCAGAGAAGATATTTTTCAGAAAAGAGTGTGGTTTGCAAAGCGAACAAGCGTTCCCTTTATTTTCCAATCATTTGCAATCCATTCTTCTTTCTTTCTTTCTTTGTTCTTTTTTAATTTTGGTTGGATAGGATTAGATGTGAAGTAAAGTTGCAATTTAGTATGGGGACGGACGGTCCGAGCGGATAGAGGAATGTTAGATGACACGCTAAAAAAATTAATTCAAAATTTAAAATCACTATCTTTGACCCTGCTTACGATCTGGACCCGAATTTTAAAACGTCGCAAATTATTGTACATATTTTATTTTCAATGTGTTACAATTAAAACACATCCAATTTTTCCGACGATCCAAACTTTCAATTCCGAACAAATATTCACTGTTCAAATCATTAACTCTAGAAAATTAAAGATTTAATTATTCGAGGAGATGAATATTTTGATTTATGGATTGATGTGTTGTAATTCTATTAAAGTTAAGAGCTCGAGAAGCTCCAAATATTATTACATTTAAGAATAATTTTAGTTGTCAATGAAAATGACAACCATTTTTATGTTGTTTGCAAAGGCAAACAATCCATGTTTATTATATTGTAGTTGGATTTTGTCATCGTAAACTTAAAGTAGTTGTACACTACAAGTTAGCATTGCACAATTATTGTTACCGTAAGAATAGACTCAAAAAATTAATTTCACATTACCAGTTTTTGAGGATGTCAATTTAGTCCAAATTCAATGGATTGGTCCGTAAAATCTGGAGTCTTGCATGAATAGTTATTTCTCCTCCGTAAGAAAACAAAATCCTTTAAAAACATATTAGAAAGTAGACACAAAATAGGGAGAATAAGAAATCACACTTATGCACCTAAAGAAAAGAGTCGTGTACATGAAGAAGCAATCTTTTAGTGTAATTCTCCAATCACTGATTTAAGTGGACGAAACAAAATAGAAGGAAATAAAACCTAATAAATTAGGAGTTTCAGCCATTTTTATTATTTCCCATATTTAAATCATCAAAATCAATTCTTTGGGCCACAACCTCCAGACGACTGTTGGAATTGCTGATATAAAGCTGCCAATCTGCTATAACCACCATCCATCGTCATTGGCTGCAATCACAATTAAATGATTTTCAGATTAATATAAATTAATGAAACCATATAAGAAAATGAAACATACATTTACAGCATAACAAAAAGAAAAAAGAAAAAAAAAAACATTCTTTATTCTAGGTAAATTAAGACCTAAATCCATTTCTCCTATCTTCTCCTAAATGGCCACATTTTCCAATAATCAAAACATTTTCGTTTTTCATTTAAATTTAATATTTTATTTCGTATTCCACTTTAATCATATATATATATAGGGAGAGGATCATATAGGAACTCGTCTTTATATGAGTCCGTAGGATGCATTTTTATCACACAAGTTAATGCACAAATTACATTATTTTAATGCATAAACATATGTTTTGATTCAAGAGTCGAGCGAGGGGAGCCGAAGGCCTCGGAGCGAGCTAAAGGACATTAATGTTGCCACAATCATTATCTATAAATTAAAATCGGAGACGAAAAAAATTGCTTTGCTATGTTTGTGCATTAAAGTACTGCATTTTGTGCATTTCAAGTCATAAAAATGCATGGTTCCTACGGATTCATATAAGAATGAGTTCCTACCAGATCCACACCCTTTATATATATATATATATATATATATACACTTACTTGTGATTGATGAGGAAAGAAGTTGGATAAAAAGTCCGGTGTGAGTTGTGGAGGCTGGATGTCCCACGACGGCATGGGCATGAATGCGGCGGCTGGCATCGGCATCATAGACGGTATTCCGGTGGCGCGGCCGATGGCGTTCATATCCATGACTCCCATGCCCATGCCCATGCCCATGCCCATGTTCGCCATCACAGACATTTGAAGGTGTTGTTGCATGGGCAATGGCATCATCATGGATGGCATGTTCATCCTATAGCTACTCATCATTTGGATTTGTGCTTGTAATTGTTTCAAATATTCTATGACTTCATCCAACATTGATACTTTGTCCGTCTGCAATAAGTAATGATAAACATTAAATAAAATACACTTCAAAATTTTAACATGCAATTTGGGATACTTTTATATATGAAATAAATTTCAAGACTTATAGCATGAATATAAAACTTGTAGGGATTAAAATATTAAGGATGATAGTTATTTTTAATTATCTTGGATGAAAAGATTTATTTTTCTTATCTAGAGATAATAAAGATTTAATCTAACTTGTCATCGATTAAAGACGAGATAATTTTGTTTCAATCCTATTATTTCAATCTAACATAATAAATCACTCATATTACGTTATATGTGTGTGCGCGTGCGCTTTTGTAACAAAGTTGTAGGTTTAAAAATACTTCATATACTTCCCATATTAACATTAAATTAAATGGAGAAAAAACAGAAACTCAATTCAATTAAAAAAACGTGGAAGGAACTAAGCATTTTTTTTTCCTGTAGAAAATGGGAAAGTATGTGAATGCTATAAATGTACGTGTTGAAAAATAGTGTGGACTAAATTTATGTGGCACTAAAATAATTGTGATGCCAACTAAGAGTTTGTCTGTGTTGGTTTCCGAATTTACTTGTAGACTAGGTTCACCAAAATCAATTACTACTATATTAGGGGTGTGCAAACGGTCGGTTCGGTCGAAAACCGACTGAACCGGTAAAATTGACAAACCGAAAATTCTCAAAAATTCAAACCGAAACCGACGATTTATTTTATACAACCGCACCGAAACCGATCGAAAAATTTTCGGTCGGTTTCGGTTCGGTTCGATTTGGTTTCAACCGAATTATAGTAGTATATAATCAATATCTTAGATCTGGAAAAAAATAAAAAAGAAGAAAAAGAGAAGAGGAGAGGCTGCAAGTACCCTGTTGCAGTCGGTGAGTTATCGGCGCAAGAAGAAGAGGTGGTAGTACCGTAGCAATCAGTAGAAAAGGAGAAAAATTAGAAAAGGTTAGTGGCTATGGGTTAACGGATCTGAAAAATACGAGAGAAAGAGAGAGGATTAGCAGGAAATGAATGGTTGCAGCCTTGCTATGGAATTGAGAAGAGAGAGAAATCAATGAAAGCAATGAAGAAGAAGATTGACAGAGAGGAGAGAGATAGAGAGAGGATGTGGAGTAATAATACGAAAAGGAGAGAGAAATTGTATTGTTGGGACTTGTGACTTGACTTTTTGACCGAGAAGGGGTAGGAAATTGTTGGGCTCGAGGAACCTGTTACGTAAAAATATTACTACATTAAGTAAATGTCGGTAGGTTCGGTTTAAACCGAATTGTTTTATCTTAAAACCGACAACCAATCGAAATAAATTCGATTTTAAAAATTAGAATCGCAGCCAAACCGAAATATTATGTCAACTGATCGAAACCGATCGGTTTTTCAGTTACGGTTCGATTATGCACACCCCTAACTATATATATATGTCAATCAGAGTTTATTGGTCCGGTTTTTATAATTAAAAATTTGTCGTCACTAAGCATACCAACATATATGACACTCTACTTTCAGATATTCAACTTTCCAAATTTTGCCAAACGAATTTATATATAATATAGTACTATAGGTTAATTATAACATTCAAAGTATGCATGTTTGTGTGGCAGAGAGTATATTTATTGACAGATTAGCATCTAATAAATTGACTCTATTTTCAAATCTAGACAAAGTCCATTTTATACTCCCTCTGTCCACAATAAATTTGCCACATTGTGGATGATACGGATTTTAATAATTTATTGGTTGACTGTGTTATAAGTGGAATAAGGGTCTCACTTTTATATAGTTGTAAATTGTGTTGTGAGTGAAAAAGTAAGTGAATTGTGTACGGTCTATTACTATAAATGGATGTGACAAATTTTTTGTGAACAAACAAAAAATGAAATTGTGGCAAATTTATCGTGGACGTAAGGAGTAATTGGTAGTCGTGTTAGCAACTAAAAATCTAGACTTAGTTTGATTATTTTCATTTGGGTACAAGTTCCATCATGTAAAGTTCCGATTACCAACGTGACTATTCGTCATAGAAAAGTGGACTCAGTTCAGATTTAACAATCAATTTATGAATTTGTCAATATTGAAAGTGTAATGATGTATCTAAACAATATTGAAAGTTTAATTTATTTATGAAAAAATGTTTGTAATTTTGATGTAAAAGTACAACTAACCCTATCTATCTATATATATTATTAAAATATTCTCAAATAAGAGGTGGTGTAGTGCATGTACACCTTAATAAAAATTTTCTATATTTATATATATATCGGTGTCCGTATAAAAAAAGTCCAAGCTTTCATACCTTGCTGGAATTCGGGACCAACTTCTGCAATGTCTTCATCCTTTCATTAATCTTGTCCCTTCTTCTCTGGAATAAATTAATGAACTTCATAAGTACACACACACACACACAGTAGTATTTTTATTTTATCAGGAAATACGTATTGTACACGTTAAATTGAGATAATGTACTTTTTTTACATTAAATTGGGTTAATATGTTACATTGGATAATCTACACCTAATTTATTTTTTTACAAGTAAATGTACATGGACTCGATTCAAATTAAAACTAAAATATGGGGACTGGATTTAAAAAACGGAAATTCAAGATCCAATGTTTTCAAATTATAAGAATTGAAAAAATTAAATCCCGAAGCTTAAATATATGCTTCATCCCTAATTTTAATAATTTGCGTGCATATATAGAAAAATAATATTGTGGATGCACATTCAAAATACTATTCAAAATAGGTAAAGAAATAGAAGTATCAAAATTTTAAAAATAACACGATGAAGGAAATTAAAAAAAGAAAAAAAGAAAAAGACATACTCTCTCAGACTGGTTATGAATAGCAGCAGCTGCTCTACTTTTAGCTATAATGGAAGATTTTCCAATTCCCAATTTCCTGTTGCCCCTATCTCCTGCCTGTCTCTGCAATCAAAATAAAACCATATTAAGTACTAACAAAATTTAATCATCCGTATTTTTTTAAAAAATTGTCGAACCAATATTTTTACTATACAGTTAATGGAAAGTAACATAGATAAATTATAAAATAAAGAGGAAATAAAAATATTATTTTTCAAAAAAATGAATAAACTTTTGCACTAAAATGGTCTTTTCTTGATCTTCAAATCCTATCCTGATATGTAATGACATAAGATACTAGCTGCCATTTGTAATATGCGCTATCCTAAATACCCAATCAAACAAAAAGTTCATCAAATTTTACAACGGATAAAAGAGACTAGTGTGAAATGATCTTACGATGAAACGAATAAAAAATTCGAATCCAAATTCATATTTAAAAATGTATATTTAATTTCAAAATAAAAATTAAAAAAGAACAGAAAAATTAGCCCCGCAAATAGAACATGAACAAAAACTTGCAAGTGCATATATACAAGGCTAGAGGTGCGTAATATGCCTGTGATCTACTGCGACAAACGATATCGTTGTCGTCGCCGGAGGTCTTGGCGTAATCTTCGCCGGAGCTGGTATTCTCCGGCGACCACAGGGAGGTGGAGGTGAGGCCGCCAGCAGCGAAGTCTCTCTCGCTAGAATCAAGAGTGACCTGCTGAGTGTCGTCCCTCCCACCGCACGTGCCGCTCTGGCTGGCGCTGGCATAACTTTTGCAGCAACCCCGCCCGGCAGCGGTGGCGGCGCCGCTGCACGAGCCCACCGTGCAGGTGGCCATCCCCGGCACCTGAGTGGTGGAGTTCTCCCGGTTGTCGTTTATGCCGATACTGTTGTTGCAAGGCACGAGGGCGTCCATGGCGGCGGAGCTGGGGCTGGGGCCGTGGGCGTTGTCGAGCCAAGGCACCAGCTTGTTGGCGGCGGATTTGGAGTGGGGAAGGGTGGTGGCCTGGTCGACTATAGACTCCAGAGTGTCGGCGGCGGCGGGCTTGTTGTGCACGCGCGGAGGGCCGACGCCGTACGTGGCTACCTGCCCGTTCTCCCATGTTAGCTCCGCCACTTCATACTCCTCCAATCTGTTGAAGATTATACTAGTATTAAATTTCCATATATATATCAAATAGTACATGAGAATGAAAATTGAGAAGATAAATATATAAAAATTACGAGGGCACATCTGTAGCAAAAGAATTAGTCGATTTAGATCGGGCGGGGAAACTAAGCTTGAGATCGCCACTCGGAACGCATTGATTCATTTCGACTCTAAATTTATTTTGTTGAGAACAGGTATATGAAGTATTTATTTAATTTAGTATATATATTTGGTTTGGGTTGAAAAAATATATATATGCATATATGTGGGTGTGGAGGGCATATTTATGAAAAATAAGATAAGAAGCAGGTAGCATAATTTGAAAGAGAGGGGCTGGGGTCTGGTCCACTATGATGCTCATTTGGACACCAATGCATGCTGCCTGCCTTTCCACTTCAACTCATATTCTTCCATCAGGATTAATAATTGGCGTTCCAAATGTTTCATCTCATTCTCATAATACATGTAATTAATGTAACTCTATACTATGTAAGTATATAAGTATTTAGGTTTTTGCAAAGTCTATTAGTGTACATGTAATTAATGTAAGTATATATTTTGGTTATTACCAAGTCTATTAAGTGTGCCCACGTGGCTGATATACCAGAAAACTAGAACATCATGATATAGTATGCAATATATGGCTTTGTTTTAATTACTTTGTGTATGCTCGCCATAACATTTGTACACACGGTGATCTGATTATTTATAAAAAAAGGCTAACATTCTGAACTAAAGAATATTAAATATACTCCTCATATATAACTGTTACGTACCTATTGTATACACATAAAATTGAGTGTAAGGTTGAACCCACTACAAAAATAATTTATTAAATTCTCGTTTATTATATAGTTACTCCAATTGGTACGTAGTATATGCTTCAGTTGAGTTCATTTAAGTTACTCATGTACGTCGGGATGCCAATATGGCTGCTCACCGGCTAAGTAAAATCATTAAGAATATTCTGTTGTCACATGTTTGGAATGAACCTCTAATATTTACGAAGAGTCTTTTTTATTTATCATACTCGTGTTGATTAATAAAATGAGCCTTACTTTTAAAAAAAATTGAGAGAGAAGGAAAACAAAAAGATAAACAAGGAGAATAACATTTATGGGATTATTTGAAAGTAGGTGATCTTTTCAAAAAAACAAAAAGAAAGTAGGTGATAAAAGATGGACACGTGTTGTAGAAGGTGCAATAAATGGAGGGGCCAAATCCACATGTCGCTTGATGGCTTCCATCCCATGCGCTTGCGACTCAAGAAATCTTATTAAAAGCTACTCCCTCCGTCCCATAATAAGTGTATTGTTACTTTTCGGTACACATATTAAGAAAAATGATTAAAAAGATAAAAATTGTTGGAGCCCATACCTTTTTATGAAGGGTTAGTCTCCGGTACGACCGGTCTCTAATAAGTAGGGGTGTGCATCGGTCGGTCGGTCCAACCGACCACCAAAATCAAACGAAAACCGAACCGATCAAAAAATTCAAAACCGAAACCGACTGACCAGATCCTTTGGACCGAACCGAATCCGAACCGAAAAATTCGATCGGTTCGGTCGGTTTATGAAAAAAACCGACAATTTAAAAAAAACAAATTCCAATTTCCAAAACATAAAAATTATTCAATAAAAACATAACAAATTAACAATAAAAATCAACAAATCAACAAAAATAATATGCAACAAATCAATTTTTTGAATCCAAGCCCCAACCATCACCTCCAAGTAAGCACACACACACACACTTATATACAAGCTTCATTTTTTGTTTGTTGCATATATATTTCACATTCATCTTGTTAATTAACTAGTAAATAGTAATAATCCACCATGTATTGAAATTTTATAAAACAAAAACAGTATTAGGCTAGGTACAGTGTGAATTCAATTCTCAGATCGTGAAATCGATTGTGTGTGTGTGTGTGAGAGAGAGAGAGTTGAGATTCGTTTGTGAAGAAAAGCAATCCATAACAATTTGGGCATGAATTTGATATGTCAGCTGCTAAGGTTCAAGAACTGTACGTGTACGAGATGAACGAGCGCGACCGCGCGTGGCAGTCCGGCGTACTTACGGTTGAGCGGGAAGGAGCAGAACTCTCTCGGCGACCTCGTCCCCTTCTCCAACAAGCTCTACTCCGGCGACTTGCAGAAGAGATTAGGCATCACCGCCGGCGGTGGGAGAAGGGCGTCGACGAGGTCGAGCTCGAGGTGGACTCCCGGAGGGTGGAGAGGATATTAGAGACAGAGAGAGATGCTCGATGGGATGTAACTTGTCAGGATGTCGGCCGGTGGGATGTCGGATGGCGGTGGGAGAAGGACGGTGGGATGTCGGACGGTGAGATGAGCAGCGCCGCTGAAGTTAGTGGTGAGAGTGAGAGTCATAGAGAAACGCAACAAGGCTGAAGGCGGCAGAGAATAGATTATATAAGTTAGGTTTTTCCTATATATATTTATATTATATTATTATATAATTATATTATATATATTCGGTCGGTTCGGTGCCCGACCGATGAAATTTCGGGGAACCGAAACCGAAACCGATAACCGGATTTTGTCAAAATCCTGGACCGAACCGAAAACCGACTAGAAAGAAAACCGAATCGAACCGACCAAAACCTTTCGGTTCGATCGGTTTTGTCGGTTCGGTTCGGCCCGTGCACACCCCTACTAATAAGAGACTGGATCCGGGTCGACCCGAACGTAAAGTGAATGTATTATAATAAACACGGGAAAAAACAACAATGATTAGTAGTTGGTTAAGTGGCTAAGGCGTTTGCCTATTATTTCATAGAGGTCGCGTGGCTCGAGTCTCCCAAGCACACACAATTTAATTTTCTTATGTTTCCAACTTGTTTTTTTCTTCATTATTTCTTTCTTGTTTTATTTTAATTCTTTAATAATTTTTTTATATTTTTAACTTGTTTTTTTTTTCTTTTTTTTCCCCTTTCTTGTTTTATTTATATTCTTTAATAAATTTCAATTTTTATTTTTAAGTTTCCAACTTGTATTTTTCTTCATTATTTCTTTCTTGTTTTATTTTAATTCTTTAATAATTTTTTTTATTTTTAACTTCTTTTTTTCTTCTTTTTTTTCCTTTCTTGTTTTATTTATATTATTTAATAAATTTCAATTTTGAGTAATTAATTCAAGTAGGACATGTTTCTATTTGTTTTTATTTTTTAATAATTTAATTTTTAATCCCAATTAAAAATTTAACAAGCATAATTAACATATTTCTTGTTTTTGTTTTATTTTTTACTTAATTAATCTAAAGACCAAGTGGTTTCAATCTTAAGGGCAACTACTACTGTTACTAATAATTTATTTCAATGTAACAATTATCGTAAATAAAATTAAAAGTTGTCCGGATAAAAAATAATATTCACGAGAAGAAAAGTAGTAATAATTTATTTCAATGTATCAATTGTCGTAAACAAAAGTAATATTTTTTAAAAGTAATATTTGTCAGGATAAAAAAGTACTCCAAGAAGAAAAGTAATAATTTTTCAATGTAACAATTATCGTAAACAAAAATAATATTTTTTAAAAACAATATTTGTCGGATAAAAAGTAATAATTCACTAGAAGAAAAGTAATATTTTTTCAATGCAACAATTATCGTAAACAAAAGTAATATTTGTCCGGATAAAAAGTAATAATTTACGAGAATAAAAGTAATAATTTTATTTCAATGTACCAATTGTCGTAAACAAAAATAATAATTTTCAAAAGTAATATTTATCGGGATAAAAAGCAATAATTTACGAGAAGAAAAATATTTTTTTTTCAATGTAACAATTATCGTAAACAAAAATAATATTTTTTAAAAAGTAATATTTGTCGATATTAAAAAGTAATAATTAACGAGAAGAAAAGTAATAATTTATTTCAATATAACAATTGTCGTAAACAAAAGTAATGATTCACTAGAAGAAAAGTAATAATTTATTTCAATGTACCAATTGTCGCAAACAAAAGTAAAATTTTTCAAAAGTAATATTTGTCAGGATAGAAAGTAGTAATTTATTAGAAGAAAAGTAATATTTTTTCAATGTAACAATTGTCGTAAACAAAAGTAATATTTCTCCGGATAAAAAGTAATAATTCATGAAAATAAAAGTAATAATTTACGAGAAGAAAAGTAATATTTTTTCAATGTAACAATTATCATAAACAAAAATAATATTTTTTAAAAAGCAATATTTATTGGATAAAAAGTAATAATTCACGAGAAGAAAAGTAATATTTTTTCAATGTAACAATTTTCGTAAACAAAAGTAATATTTTTCCGGATAAAAAGTAATAATTCATGAGAATAAAAGTTATAATTTTATTTCAATGTACCAATTGTCGTAAGCAAAAGTAATATTTTTCAAAAGTAATATTTGTCGGGATAAAAAGTAATAATTTACGAGAAGAAAAATAATTTTTATTCAATGTAACAATTATCGTAAATAAAAATAATATTTTTTAAAAGTAATATTTGTGGATAAAAAGTAATAATTAACGAGAAGAAAAGTAATAATTTATTTCAATGTAACAATTATCGTAAACAAAAGTAATATTTGTCGGGATCAAAAGTAATAATTCACTAGAAGAACAGTAATAATTTGTTTCAATGTACCAATTGTCGTAAACAAAAGTAATATTTGTCAGAATAGAGAGTAATAATTTATGAGAAGAAAAGTAATATTTTTTTAATGTAACAATTGTCGTAAACAAAAGTAATATTTGTCGGGATAAAAAGTAATAATTTACTTGAAGAAAACTAATATTTTTTCAATGTAATAATTGTCGTAAACAAAAGTAATATTTTTCAAAAGTAACATTTGTTAGGATAAAAAATAAATAATTGTCGTATATACAAGTATTATTATTTTCAATATAACAATTATCGTAAACAAAGTAATATTTGACGAGGTAAAAGGTAATAATTAACAAGAAGAAAAGTAATGTTTAGGAATTAATAAATTTTAATTATAGATTAACAAATATCATTTGGAATAAATAATTTTTAAAAAATACAAAAAAAACAGTAAAACTGAAAAAATAAACAAAACAGATTAGGACCCATATAATGTCCTGTCACACAGCTTATTAGGCCACTTCAAAGTGTCTTAATAGATCAAACAATTCAGAAAAAAATAGAAAAAGCTAAAAAGAGGTATGCTTTATATGGGATTCAAACTCACGACGTGTAGGACAGTAGGCGGAGAGGAAAACCACTAGACTAGTTGTTCATCTATTAAGTAATCGGGATACAAATTATATAAACCAATTTGGGTAAGAACCGGTCTCAAGCATGAGACCGGTCTCACCCAAGTTTTTGCGTTTTATGAAAGAATATGCTTTCATATTAGGTGTAAGACACTTATTATAGAACAATCAATATGAAAAGGAAGACACTGATTGTAGGACGAAGGGAGTAGTATTTTTTTTTTTTTTTGAAGAATTAAAAGCTAGTATTGTCGTTTACAAGCAAATTCTCTTTTTCTCTCTATTGATTTTTTTTAAATATATATCAAAATGAATTTGTATAAGCGTCCTCCCTCCTATTTATTTTAATGTCATCCCAAGCTAGAATACATTTATTAATTAAAAAAAAAAAGTATTCTCCCCAACATAACCTTATTTAATGATATTTTATTCTTCATATCACAAGCCTTATTAGATGAAAAAGAGATGAAATAAGAATAATCATATTTTGAGTAATTAATGAAAGAGAAATTGAATAAGGGTAAATTTGTCTAAAATATTCAAAATGTCAAACAAAATGTAATTAAATGGGCAATTTAGAACAACATTTACTAAGAATAGGAGAGAGTATATGTTATTGAACGTTAAATGGTGAAAATATGGAAGGTTCCTGCTAGATTGACCATCGGTACTCGGTAGCTAGCATTATAAAATAAATATTAATAAATTGAAAATATATTTCTTAATTCCAAAATATTAAAATCGGAACTATGTTTATAATCACTCAATCCAAAAATATATCGCATCTAAATTTTCATAACTCAGTACGACCAATAAATTAAAGTATAGTGTAATTTTATGGGAACCGACCAAACCCACATACCCAAAAAGGGTATTATGGAATATGGAGGGTCTTGTTCAAATCTGTTGTAGTATCGAAAACTTTTTTTTTTTTTTGAACAAGGTGTAGTATCGAAAACTAATACTACTAAAGCTCCATAGAATCTTCTACCTAAACCTATATATTTCGAGTATATTTAAAAAAAAAATCTCTTTGGTCCTGCGATAACTTTTTACTTTTATTTAGTTATCTCAACCAAATTTATTTCTACCACAATTATTATAGTTTAGGGATCGAAAGATTCTATCATTCCCTTACAAAATAAATACGAGTAGTAGGTAGTCGGTTGTTTTGCGATGGGAAATAACTTTATGTTTTAATCTATATGTATACATTTTAAAAATAATTTTATATTTTATTTAGAAGTTTTGATATTATTCACATTAATTATTAATCAAACTTATAAAATAAATTTTATTTTATGTACCTAAATTTATAATTAGGAATGACAATAGATCATTCATTAAGTATTTTCTAAATCTAAATTTGTTTAGAATTTTTCTACATATTCTCATCCTAATTTCGGTTAAAATAGTGACTTTACTGTACATACCCGTCTCAAATCCGTTGGGTAATACTCGATATAAATATGAACACTACAAGTAATGTTCATTAAAATTAGTAAAAATCCTTCATTCTATGTTGTTTGAACCGTCTCATTGGTTTATTCTAAATTACTCGATAAAAATCTGAACAAAGTTAATATTAATCAAAATTAGTATAAATCATTCTTTTTAAGTCTATTTGAACCATCTCATTGGTTCATGCTAAATCGACATATCTAATCTTTGCCAAAACGCTGAAAAAGATATGTTACATCTTCAAGTTTTTTGTTATTTTTTTAAGAGGTTCAAATAATTTGGTACCAAAATTTAAAGAGGATAAGTTTTTTAACCCTAAACTTAAAACTACAAGTTTTCTATACCAAAATTGATTAAAAGACTAAAATACCCTTTACTATTTTAAATTTTGTCTCTCTCTCTATACATGTATCGGTCCCCCACTACCCTACCACAAACCCACATTCTCTCTCGACCGAAACCACGAAGAAAACCCACGAAGAAGAAGCACGAAGCACGCTCTCGACGGAAGACTTGCGGGCACGATGAGTTCGTCCGAGACACAATCTGACCACGATGGAGAGGCATCGTCGTCGGCGGCGCATCACGAAGAGGAAGAGTTCCTAAACGAGCCGCCGGTTAGTACGCCCTAATTTTCGAAATAAATTAAAAAAATTTGGCAAATTTCGATTGTTGGGAAAATTAATAGAGTTTTGAAGTGATACCAAAACCCAGCTGACCCCAACCGAGTAGATGTTTGCTCAAACCCAAGCGTTTTTCCAGCTCACCTGTTTGAGCTTATAGAGTTTCTAAGTTCAGGTGGAATCGCTGAAGACAATGAAGACCCACCGAGTACACAAGCAGGTAAGCCAAGTTGAGTGATAAGTAACGTTATCCGGATCCAAGACGATAAAGTTCTTCCGTACACAACAGAGGAAAGACCCAGCTCGTGTGACAACTCAGCTCTACGTCAAGACCCAGCAGAGTTCAAGACTCAGCTCAGCGTCAATAATCCAGCAGAGTTCAAGACAGCTCAGAGTCACCAGCACAGCAGAGTCGAAGTTATCTTGAGATAAAGTCAGATCTGATCTGGACCATCAGGAACTCGACACCTCAGCACCTAGAAGTCAAACCTAGGATTGCTTTATGAGGAAATCAAGGAAGAAGACAAGTCAATCCTGTCAGAAGTTAGGTAGAGATTCAGAACGGCTCTTTCCAACGGCTAGTTCTAATCTCTCCCTATATATAGAAGTCTTCTTCATCATCAGAAAGAGAGGGAGTGACGAGAGAATATATTCAAGAGAGATCAACATACTTCATTGAAGGAAGTCTAACCAAAGATCAAGAGATCTCTCAGAAAAGCTTCAAAGATCCAACAGCCTTCACACTTATGAGTTATTATTTATTCTCAGGCTGCTGAAGCTCTCTCCCACTAGTATCTAGGCATATAATCCTTCCCATCTTAAGCCTAGTTTGAACGAGTTCATCATACTCAAAGTTCTTCACTGTAAGAACTCGTTCATAGTTGGAAAACCCTCCAAACCCAAACCCAGAAAAGGTTAGGTAAAGGTACGCCTGCTCGAAGCGCGTAATTCGAGTGTTGGTTCTGTAGTACCCGTAAACTACGGAGTTAGGCTTCACCGCGTGCCCGTAAACGGTCGGCTACGTTTCGATACAATGCACGCGTAAACTTGTATCCAGCTTGAGGAACTAAGCCGCAACGCTTGCCGATCGCGCGAAAAGTCGGTGGTATCCTTAGTGGATTACCGAGGTTTCGGTCGTGGACGTAGGAGTAGTTTCTCCGAACCACGTTAAGTTGCTTTGTTCTTTCATGTTTATTTATGCATCCAAATAACCCTACATAAGCATTATTTCAAGCCGCATAAACCGATTAAGCGAAAAGAGAAACTAAGCTTTGCAATATATTTGAAGCAAAAGACGGACTTTCCAAAATCCCACCACATTCCGCACACGCCTACCGTGTCGATCAAGCCGCCTTCCAATTTGGATCGAACACAACAAATTTCACTCAAAAGAGTTTTAATTGGAAAAGTTTTTAAACCTTGGTGTATTCACCCCCCTCTACACCAAGGTATCCGTCTTGGGACCATCAATTGGTATCAGAGCAGTGGTTCAAAAGATCACTTTTTCTGTGTCAAGTCAGCCTCTTTGCTGATAGTGGTCACCTGAACAGATCCTTCAAAGTTTCATTTTTTTTTTAAAATCATTATATTGCATACTGTCATGGAATCTTCCCTGTGCAGGAATCTTCCGACATTCTCTGTCGATGATTATCAGATCTGGAAGTTCCGACTCAAAAGCTTTCTGAGTGCGCATCACGACATGATGTGGGATGTTATCACTGACGGAACCATCATCTTCATGAAATCAGAAAGACAAGCAGAAACCTTACCTGGAGCTGAACCAGTACTCCGGCAAGTTGTGAAGCCCAAAAGGGAGTACTCTCCAGAAGAAAGAAGACAAGCTGGTTTGGACAGCTTCGCTCGCAATGTCATCTCCTCAACGGTGACGAATGTTTATCTCAGCAAGATCATCAACTGCGAAACAGCTAAGGGGATGTGGGACACTCTAGCCAAGCTGTGTGAAGGCTCAGAGGAAATTCAGGAGAACAAATTCTCAGTTGCATGCCAGAAATACGAAAACTTCAAGCAACTCCCCTATGAGTCCATTGATCAAATGGAGCTCAGATTCTCCAACCTCGTCATCGAGATCGAGACGATCCGAACTGGAAAATATACAGTTCGAGACAAGAACTTGAAAGTTCTTTCGGCTCTCTCCTCAGAATGGTGTACACACAAAGTGGTTCACCAAAGCAGAACTGATCTTGGCAGCATGGAGACTGAAAAATTGTTCTCCATCTTGAAGGCCAATGAATTTGATCTGGGGATCACAAGCAGAGATTCATCCAGCCGAAACAATGAAGCAGAGCTGAGGATCAAGCCGAGAGAAGAAGCTCAATCAGCTCAGCTTGGAAGGACCAACAAAGAGCTCAGATTTATGAGCAAAGAAGATTTGAACGAAGAAGTTGCCATGCTTGTACGAAGCATTAATCAGCTGGAACAAAGCAAGGAAAAGTACAAGAATATCGTGAAGGTTCATCACGACAAGCAACTCTACCCAAAGAGCAACCCAGCTGAGTCATCCTCCCGGAGAGAGGATAAAAGGATCGAATCGAGCGAAATGGATGATGATCAAATCTCCTTCTCCGACTCAGATGAGGATGATTGCTCTGATTAAGATGTCTGAAACATCTTATTCACACAAAAGCACAAACTGCTGAAATCCAAGTCAAGATGATGTGTGAACTATTTGGACTGCTCAATCCGGGTGAAGAAAAACCATCCAGCTGAGGGGAAACAAACTCAGCTGGACATTAGTCGAAGAGCTAAAGGGAACTCAGCTGACTAAAATTCAAGCAAAATCTTCAAATACTCAGCTGAGGAGAACTGTCAATCAAGCAAAGGAGAAGACCGCTGTGATATCAGCTGGATACTGTGTCCAAGCTGACCGGTTTGCGTCTCATGCAATAATTGCTCTGAGGAATATGCTATATAAAGTCCAATTATTTTGAATTCATATGTTAAGCGGACAGACATTCCTTAGTTAAATTGTTTGATAAGTTTCCTTTCCCATCGCATTAATTATAAAGTCTGCATAGTACTGTAGCACGGTAGGATCGAGGCAGAACGTCAAACATTTGAAATGCCTCACGCACGGTTGTAATACACTCGCCGAAAGCACGTCAGCAAAACGTGATGAGTGAATCTCTCCCAGCCGTTGATCAGAATATCAACTGATTAAATCTCAACCGTTGACCCTGTATGGCAGTTGATATATATGGAAAAGATACGCGAATTCTTTCTTCCTTCATCTTTATCTCTGCAAATTTCAAAGATTCAAAATCTTCATCTATTCTCTGCAAATTCTTCGCACAATCAAATTCACCAAGTTGCAGAAATGGCGCCCAAGAAATCAACCGCAGGGATGAACCAGTTTGAAGCTCTAATGACAAAGCTATCATTTGAGAGTATTCTGTCAACCTCCAACCTCCATATTTCAGAGTTAAAAGAGATGGTGGATCTAGTTGCAGACTCCGGTCTCCCCGCCGTGGGCAACCTCCATGCCCAAGCTTTTGCTAAAGAGAGATGCCGCACTTTTCTACCTCAACATTATTGACGAAGACGGCTTCTACTCATCTTCATTTGACATGAGCGTCAAAGGCGAAGACGGAAAGTTTGATACAGCTACCGTCACCATCAAACTCAATAAGATGCTACGAAAGGTCTTCAACCTACCCAGAGAAGGAGGATTCATCCCAGATGATTACAGCCGTGAAGAAGTGGATGAATTCCTCAGCAGAGAGATGCTTATCTCCCCAGAGCCGTACAGAGCAAGCATGTCAAAGCTCCTGCTCAAGCCAAAGTACAGGCTGCTGCTGGATATTACACAAAAATGCATCTTAGGGATAGCTGGATCTCAAGGAGAGATCAGCATTCCAAAACTCAAGCCGATGATTGCCATGATCAAAGGCGCAAACGTCAACTGGTTTGATTTCCTACTCAACCGACTGGTCAAGGAGTCAGAGAAGATAAAATTCAACTCCACCAGGACGACGTTTTCAGCTTCAGAGCCACTGTATCTCTGCTCTAAAATTTCTTTCTTAATAGAGCAAGCAGTGAAAGGACACACAGTAAAGTGGGCTGATTCAGAACCGTTTCCAGAAACGAAGATTCTTTTCCAAAGAATAAATCAAGTCAATGATCTTCTGAAGAAGCAGCCTGCTGTGAGTAAAAGCAAGAGGCAGCTGGAAGGATCAGAGGCAGAAGTTCCAGCTGAGAAGAAACAAAGAAAGAGGAAGGCAGCTGACCCTAAACCAGCTAGAGGTCCAGCTGAGAAGAAAAAGAAAACAGCTGTCATTCCAAGTCAAGCAATGGTGATTCTCTCCTCACAGCCAGTGTCGGCCTTCGATCAATACGGATCAAACATCCTGGCCGAGATGGGATTGAATGATGGATTGTCATCCAGCTCAGAGGACGAGCTGGATAATCCAAGAAGCTCACCCCAGCCCTCACCTCCTCTCAGCTCTCCGCCGAAACAGCCTTTCCTCCACCCACTCTCCAACCAAAGAGCCATCTCCCGCAAGAGAGCAGGAAGATATTCAACGGCCCAAGCTCCTTCACGGCCAGTACCGACACCCATCGAACCCTCTTCCATGAATCCTCACCCCAAAATGCCATCACCCAAAGCTCAAATTCCCACACATTCGATACTTCTTCACAGCCAATTGTGAACCCTTTTGAACCTATTCCTCAAAACACCTCAGAATCAGAGGAGAGTGATTCTACTACCTCTCCTTCTCTCAACTCCACTGGCTCAGCCTTTATGAAAGCCATGTACGAGGACTTGCGCATTGCAGGGATCAAGAGTGTTCTAACTCAGCATCCGATTCTGGCGCACCTGCCCATTGCCCTCGTCAAAGTTGGAGATCTCAAGTTCTATCTGGCCACCAAGATGGCAACTTGGTACCAGAATGAGCAGCTGATAGAGACTTTCTCCTTTGAGAAATTGAAGACGGATGAAGCACGCCTCCAGCACACTTTTGGTTTTGGAAGCCTGGAGGATGCTTACTTACACCAGAATGATCTCATCAGAGGAATTATAGAAGTGTCTCAGCAATACCCCAAGCCGCACCCAGCTGAAGTCTGGGAATCTGCCAACAAGCTTCTTATAGCAGCGGGATGGGAGGAGACACATTCTGGAGCTGACAATTCTAAAGAAGTCTCAGCTGAGAGTACCAAGGAAGTTGTACCTGATGAAACAGCTAAGTAATGATCATTGAAGAACCACCGTCGCATCAACCGAACCAGGTTCGCCCCACAGAGTCCAATTGCCGATGACACTCGCTCACTGGTCGAGATCGAGGCAGTAAAACCCAGCCAAGCCGAATCCAGAACCTAGACGGATCCTGTTGAGCTCTCTGATGCAATGAAGGACGAGATTGCCAAACAAGTCGAGGAAATCCTTTTTCAGGATAGACTCAAATCAAATGTTGATACCCTTCTGCGCATCACAGCTATAGAGTCGCAAGTCCATAGCAATGGACTGTCCATTGACGACGTTCACAGATTCGCTCTGAATCTGCAGGAAAGCACCAGCAGAGATCTCAAACAATCTCTTGTTTCTCAACAAATTGATCAGTCAATTCATCTAGAGAAGAGAGTCCCTGAGATCATCTCAAACCTTCAAGCTCCACTGGTTGACGACATTGCAAATATTTCAAGCCACCAAGCTCTCAAAAGACCACTCTCTCCAACAAATTACGACATCCGCCAACTCTTCAACTTATATAAAGATCTGGATGCTCGCCCGTAGCCGGAAGCAAGAAGAATGCCCAGCTGAATCTCGTCACAGCTAACAACTCAGTCAAGATCGCTGATGTTGAAGGTATTCTCTCCAAGCTCAGTGCAACAGTAGCCAACCTCTCTGCCTCTCTTGTTGATAATGCCAAAAAGGGGGAAGATCAGAATGAAGCTGGAAAAACAAGTGAGAGGGAAGCTGCAGCTAAGGGGGAACCTGTGCAGCATATTCAGAGGGAAATCGACGATTTTGCCAAAGAGCTGGATGAAGACAGAGCTAACCAGTCTACTCCAAAGCAGTCAAAGAGACATTGAGAGAGAAGATGGTTGCTCTTGCCAAAGCATGTGGACACAAGCCTGAAGAATACAAAGACTATCATTGGTTGTGTAACTTCCACAACGAGTAAAGAAAAGAAATGCAAGAGCTGGATAAGATTATTAAGAAGAAAGCTGAATCGCTCAAGCCTGCTGAGAAAAAGTAGAAGAAGAAAAGGCAGAGCTACAGGCAAGCAAAGAAGAAACAAATCCAAGCAACCTCAGCTGACAAGAAGAACCCAGATGATATCAATGAAAACTGGGAAAAATGCAAATCAGAATTCATCAAAGAATTCTACTACTTGAATCAGTTCAAAGGCATGGATCCAGAAGCTGCTTTCCAGGACTATTTCCTCGAACTTCATGAGACAGATCCAATGATGGCAAGATCAATTGCCCTCTATGCCAAGAGCAACAACATCCAGCTGAAGGCTCCAAAAGTCAAACAGCTAAAGCCTCAATTTCTAGCTGGAACGAACCTTCCTGACAATGCCCAAATCATCAAAGAAATTAATCACTGGCTTCAGTGAAAGAGGAATTTCAAAATCGAAGAATCAAGCTGAATGGAAGGAGCTGGAAGAGTTCATCTTCAATAGATATGGTCTAAAGACTGACCATCAGATTGATGAACAAAGGAAGCAGCAAAGCTGAAGACCTAGCCAACTGGGAATTTTATTTTTGAACTTTTGTATTTAGATAATTGTAAAAATTCTTCCTATTAATGAAAAGTTCATTTTATCAAAATCAACCTGAAGACAATCTCTCTTTGTCCAGGCTCTGAATATGTTACCTGCTGTGAATGTTTAATTCGTTGAATCCCCGTTTCCTGTTAAGGGGGAAGCAATTTTTGTTTTTCCAACTTGGGGTTTTGGCATCATCAAAAAGGGGGAAATTGTTGGGAAAATTAATAGAGTTTTGAAGTGATACCAAAACCCAGCTGACCCCAACCGAGTAGATGTTTGCTCAAACCTGCGTTTTTCCACCACCTCTGTTTGAGCTTATAGAGTTTCTAAGTTCGAGTGGAATCGCCGAAGACAAGAAGACCCAGTGAGTACACAAGCAGGTAAGCCAAGTCGAGTGATAAGTAACGTTATCCGGATCCAAGACGATAAAGTTCTTCCGTACACAGGAAAGACCCACTCGTGTGACAACTCGGCTACGTCAAGACCCGGCGAGTTCAAGACTCGGCTCGGCGTCAATAATCCGGCGGAGTTCAAGATACTCGTAGTCACCAAGACAAAGAGAGTCGAAGTTATCTTGAGATAAAGTCGATCCGATCCGGACCATCGTGAACTCGACACCTCGCACCTAGAAGTCAAACCTAGGATTGCTTTACGAGGAAATCAAGGAAGAAGACAAGTCAATCTGTCGAAGTTAGGTAGAGATTCGTAACGGCTCTTTCCAACGGCTAGTTCTAATCTCTCCCTATATATAGAAGTCTTCTTCATCATCAGATTGAGAGGCGTGACGAGAGAATATATTCAAGAGAGATCAACATACTTCATTGAAGGAAGTCTAACCAAAGATCAAGAGATCTCTCAGAAAAGCTTCAAAGATCCGAAGACCTTCACACTTATGAGTTATTATTTATTCTTCCGTCAAGCTCTCTCCCACTAGTATCTAGGCATATAATCCTTCCCATCTTAAGCCTAGTTTGAACGAGTTCATCATACTCAAAGTTCTTCACTGTAAGAACTCGTTCATAGTTGGAAAACCCTCCAAACCCAAACCCAGAAAAGGTTAGGTAAAGGTACGCCTGCTCGAAGCGCGTAATTCGAGTGTTGGTTCTGTAGTACCCGTAAACTACAGGTTAGGCTTCAGCTGTGCCCGTAAACAGTCTGGCTACGTTTCGATACAGTACGCGTAAACTTGTATCCAGCTTGAGGAACTAAGCTGCAACGCTTGCTGACTGCGCGAAAAGTCAGTGGTATCCTTAGTGGATTACCAGAGATTTCTGGTCGTGGACGTAGGAGTAGTTTCTCCGAACCACGTTAAGTTGCTTTGTTCTTTCATGTTTATTTATGCATCCAGCTAACCCTTCATAAGCATTATTTCAAGCTGCATAAACTGATTAACTGAAAAGAGAAACTAAGCTTTGCAATATATCTGATAGTGGTCACCTGAACAGATCCTTCAAAGTTTCATTTTTTTTAAAAATCATTATATTGCATACTGTCATGGAATCTTCCATGTGCAGGAATCTTCCGACATTCTCTGTCGATGATTATCAGATCTGGAAGTTCCGACTCAAAAGCTTTCTGAGTGCGCATCACGACATGATGTGGGATGTTATCACTGACGGACCCATCATCTTCATGAAATCAGAAAGACAAGCAGAAACCTTATCCTGAACCGAAGATCGGCAAGTTGTGAAGCCCAAAAGGGAGTACTCTCCAGAAGAAAGAAGACAAGCTGGTTTGGACAGCTTCGTTCGTAATGTCATCTCCTCAACGGTGACGAATGCTTATCTCAGCAAGATCATCAACTGCGAAACAGCTAAGGGGATGTGGGACACTCTAGCCAAGCTGTGTGAAGGCTCAGAGAAAATTCAAGAGAACAAATTCTCAGTTGCATGCCAGAAATTCGACAACTTCAAGCAACTCCCCTATGAGTCCATTGATCAAATGGAGCTCAGATTCTCCAACCTCGTCATCGAGATCGAGACGATCCGAACTGGAAAATATACAGTTCGAGACAAGAACTTGAAAGTTCTTTCGGCTCTCTCCTCAGAATGGTGTACACACAAAGTGGTTCACCAAAGCAGAACTGATCTTGGCAGCATGGAGACTGAAAAATTGTTCTCCATCTTGAAGGTCAATGAATTTGATCTGGGGATCACAAGCAGATATTCATCCAGCCGAAACAATGAAGCAGAGCTGAGCATCAAGCCGAGAGAAGAAGCTCAATCAGCTCAGCTTGGAAGGACCAACAAAGAGCTCAGATTTATGAGCAAAGAAGATTTGAACGAAGAAGTTGCCATGCTTGTACGAAGCATTAATCAGCTGGAACAAAGCAAGGAAAAGTACAAGAATATCGTGAAGGTTCATCACGATAAGCAACTCTACCCAAAGAGCAACCCAGCTGAGTCATCCTCCCGGAGAGAGGATAAAAGGATCGAATCGGGCGAAATGGATGATGATCAAATCTCCTTCTCCGACTCAGATGAGGATGATTGCTCTGATTAAGATGTCTGAAACATCTTATTGAATCAACCGATGAAGAAAATAAAGAAACCCAGCTAGCTGACTGGGACCAGCTGTGAAATAAAGATAGCTGGATACAAAACTGAAGATTCAGCCAGTCATACAGCTGAGTACATTGGTCTCAAGAGATGATTAGAGAAGCAGCATTTGAATTAGCTGAATTTGGGACAGCTGTCTACTTGCTATACAAACTGAGATCTCATCAAAGAAATGAACTGATGTAGGATGCAGCTGAAGAAAAAGCCACCTACTATCAAATCAAGGGGGAACTTTACGTAGCTGGAAATAGTGCAAATTCAAGTAGAAAACCCAGCAGGATGCACTCATCAAGAAGATTCAGCTGGAGTCTTCAGCCGAAGAGAAACCTGATCCAGTGGTAAAATCAAGATAATTCTCTAATCCAGCTGACAACTTAGAAAGCATCCAAGAGACTTCTCAACATCTGAAGGAATCCATTGTTGGGAAAATTCACACAAAAGCACAAACTGCTGAAATCCAAGTCAAGATGATGTGTGAACTATTTGACCGCTCAATCCGGTGAAGAAAAACCATCCAAATTATGAGGGGGAACAAACTCAGCTGGACATTAGTCGAAGAGCTAAAGGGAACTCAGCTGACTAAAATTCAAGCAAAATCTTCAAATACTCAGCTGAGGAGAACTGTCAATCAAGCAAAGGAGAAGACCGCTGTGATATCAGCTGGATACTGTGTCCAAGCTGACCGGTTTGCGTCTCATGCAATAATTGCTCTGAGAAATATGCTATATAAAGTCCAATTATTTTGAATTCATATGTTAAGCGGACAGACATTCCTTAGTTAAATTGTTTGATAAGTTTCTTTTCCCATCGATGGGTGTTGCACGAAGGGGATTTGGGGGCGATGGGGGTTGGAAGCGATGGCTGGGGGCTGGACACAATGGAACTGGCCATGATGGCTGGGGGCGATGGCAGTCCATCGTGTCTTTGCCATCGTGCCCAGACAGGCCGGTCTTTTTTTTTGTGTTTTGTCTTGTTTTTTTGAATTTGCTCGTGAATTTATTACTTATGGTTGCCCGTTTTGTTATTGCAGGAGGGTTGTGTGTGGAAAAGGCCCACGTTACGGGCTGTGACGTGGAATCAATTTGTATATGCGTTGTGACGTGTTTAAAGAGATACTTTCCATGCTGCGTCGCATTGGCGGGCCTAGATACGGAGAGCGTGCGATAGAGCACTTTACCTCTGGGTCGTGGGCAGACTGATTAGAGTTAGGCGGACGGGCAGTGCTACTAGTGCCCTTCACCACCTTATAGCCCGACAGCTGCAGGGCGACCACATACCCCCGTATGAGTCGTGGTTTCAGCTCGGGGGTCGGACCGTCCGTTTTACACCCTGTGATTATGCCCTAATCACGGGACTTCACTTTGGAAACACGGAGTTCGACACTATTGAGACTCACCTGATCCGTCCTGACAGTTTATTTCACCGGCATTTTCATGCCAAAGAAACAAAGGTGAGCGAGCTGCGCAACAAGTTCAAGGAACGCAAGTTAGGAGATGAAATGGAAGATTATTTGAAGGCGGCGAACTTGTTGGTTTAGTACTACTTTCTCTTGTGCCGGGACAAGATGTCGGTCGAGAACTGGGCATGGGCACTGGTAGAGGACTTTGAACAGTGGGACAGGTTTCCCTGGGGTGCTTACACGTACGTGTGTTGACTCACTACATCGACACCGTGGCTCTTACTCCCGCACGAGAATAGATTGACTACCACTTCTACGGTCCAGCTCGGGTCCCGCGGCTTTGGATGTACGAGGCATTTTCTCGTTTGGGACGCTACCGCGAACGAGAGATGAAGTGATCGAGCCGCCGGATGCTTGATGTGGGAGACGGGCACTGTGAAGGCGGACTTCACTACCTTTTTTGACCAACCGGTACGTAAATCACTTTATTTTTTATGAATTTTTTGAAATTTCAAAATTTTATAGATATATAATTGTTATTTTATACGTATTTCATTACAGCTCGAAATGAATGATGTCCCGTTGGTCCCGATGGAGGAAGAGGAAGCCGAGTACTACTTCTTTAGCTTTGAGAACGGGGATCCGTTTGATGTGGTGTACCCGAAGCCGGTCCGAATTACTGGTCGGAGTAGGGCAGATGTTGTGTTTGCGGGGCCCATCAAGAACAAGGGCAAGATCAAAGTTACAACAATGGAGAAGATGAAGGCGACCTTTGAAAAGGTGTCGAAGCGTCGCCGAGAGAGTAGTCTTCTCACCCGTCCTCAGACAGCCGAGCGAGTGTACCAGTAGAGGCCGGAGGACAGGGTGTGTTGTTTGCACGGACAGCCTTGTCCGGACCACAGAGTCAGCACTGTCGACGTCGTCGATCGCCGCTTGAAGGCGATCTTGCACGACGACTCAAGCACAGGTTTCCTTGCTCGAGTAGTTGATAGGGTCTTCACTAAGATCGTGGACTACTTCGGTCCTAGACGGAGCAGGAGTTATCGGCGGCGCTCTCGGTAGCCACAGGTCGCAGCGTCACCAGCCCCGCCACTCCGCTGTCGCAGCCCCTAGTCACCACTCTGCGACTAGCCGCAGGTCGCAGCGTGACCAGCCTCGCCACTCCGCTGCCTAGTCACAACTATGCGGCTAGCCACGGGTCTCAGCGTGACCAGCCCCGTCACTCCGCTGCTGCAGGCCCTAGTCACCACTCTGTGGGTAGTCACAGGTCTCAGCGTGACCAGCCACGCCACTCCGCTGCTGCTACTACCAGCTACCACGACTTCGAGGCGGATCGTGATCGAGCAGGAGATCTGCTACACCACCCGGCCACTTCCAGCGGCCTCGCTCCCACGGAGACCTCACCCGGCGGTTTGCAAAGGCGGCTTTCAGAGTTGGCCAGCTTTGAGAGAGAGGAGGAGGAGCAGGGTGAGTTTGGTGAGAGTAGTCCTCTTCCGAGACACCCTAGGACGTCTGCTGCACTACGTACGCCATATGTTGGTGAGACGCCCAGCTCTCATGCACGTACCGTCGGCGAAGACGCCTTCAGACATATGGGCGACAACACTGTCTGCGTGATAAAAGAGATTGACCACACGGTGATGCAGGCATTTTTCGACCTTGTGGAGAACGTCGACGAGTGCTTCACTGCAGAGGTAACATTTCTTACAATTTAACGTCTTCACATATTTAAATTATTTAAATTGATTTATATATCGTCATGTAATGTAAAATATTTGAATACAGGTCATGGACTTGTACGTGCTCTTCACTAGGTCTAAGCAGCGAAGGGGGGTTGCAGGAGTTGGTGCAGTGACCACTATTATTCAAGGGTCTACGTTTTTTGTAAGTTTGACTTTTATTTGTTGTATTAGTTGGTTTACAAAAAATTATTTTTTACTTGTTTTACTTTTTTTAGGCACTGATGCTTAAAGAGTTCCACGAGCTAAGTCCAAAGGGCAATAAAGTGAAGGGAAACAAATGGATATTGCCACAACCTATACTGGATCTCTTTCATGGCATGGACACACCGAACGGGATCCCGTGGTTAAACTGCAACACAGTAAGTGATTTTAAATTAATTTTAAGTTGCATTTTCTTTCAAATTGCCAGTATTCTTGATTTGCAGTTGTACTAATATTTGTTATTTGAATAGATTATTGCCTTTTGTTGTCTTGATGAGCATTGGGTCACTGCGAAGATCAAAATAGATGATTGGTGCATCGAATTGTATGACTCATTGTCACACCAACATGACGCCGATAAATCTCTTCGGATAAAGCAGATGAGGCCCCTCACTTGTCTCGTTCCAAGGCTACTAGCTCTGGGAAATTACTGGACGAATAACCCCAGCAAGACAAGAAGAGAAGACTTAATGCCATTGATCATAATGCCACCTAGTGAGCAGTTCGCCCAGACCGATGGGGTCAGTTGCGGTCCTTTTTGTTGCATGTATCTAGATCGTATGGTGTCCAAACATCTAACAAGAATGCATACAAAGAATATTGATGTGAGATATCTTAGGAGCTATCGTAAAGAGATATGTGCTAGGATATTTAGCTTGTCTTTTGATTTGTGATTTGTTGCACGATTGACAATGCCACTCTTATTTATAATATGTTATTCATTTGTCCTAATTTTGTTTATTTGTTGAGCTTGTGTTGTGTTTAGAAATTGGAAAATGTAAAAAACAGGGCAGAAGCGGGTTTCCTTTGTAAAGCGGGTGCACCCGCTTCGGCGGCTCACCCGCCTCGGCGGGGTACACGAGTCTGCCAATTTTCTCCATCGCCCATGATTGGGAGACCCCATCGTGCCCCATCGCCCCATCGTGCCCATCGTGCCCCATCGTGTCCAACGCCCCCATCGTGTCCATCGCCCCCATCGTGCCCATCGTGCCCCATCGCCCCATCGTGTCCATCGTGCCCATCGCCCCCATCGTGCTCATCGTGCCCATCGCCCCCATCGTGCTCACGATGAAGAGTCCCCATCGTGCCCAGAAGAACAGTCATCGATAAGTATTTTTAAAACCTTAATGTTATTCCATAGTATTTTTTATACCCTATAAATAGTTTTTTATACCTTACATACATAATTATGATCAATCTGAATGTTTTTTGCAACATCGATGATATACAACCTATAATTTGAGAATTTGAAGTAAATATTCATTGAGATCATTTTCATTCTTAATATATGATATGATTCATAATCATATTAAAGACTACATTTAAATTATTTTAAATGTTGTTTTTACTTATGAAATTCACAAATAAGCAATTACAAATCAATATATCAGCACCACAACAACACAAAGTCCAAAAATATCTATAAAATCAAAATTTCTTGAGGGGGCGATGGGACATGCATCGTGAGGGCGATGGGCACGATGGGGCGATGGGGCACGATGGACACGATGGGGCACGATGGGCACGATGGGCACGATGGGGCGATGGGGCACGATGGGGTCTCCCAATCGTGGGTGATGGAGAAAATTGGCAGACTCGTGTACCCCGCCGAGGCGGGTGAGCCGCCGAAGCGGGTGCACCCGCTTTACAAAGAAAACCTGCTTCGGCCCTATTTTTTACACAACACAAGCTCAACAAATAAATAAAATTAGGACAAATGAATAACATATCACAAATAAGAGTGACATTGTCAATCGTGCAAAAAATCATAAATCACAAGTGCATCGGACATATTGTGATTGTGTGTTCTTCACTACCACAATTGCTGCGTTTCTTCTTTCGTCGCCGTCTCTGACTCGATGGTTCTTCCTCCGGGGGAACATTTAGATCGACATCTAAAGCGATCGGTTCGGTGCAATTCTTTCTATTGTGGTCGGTCCCCTTACACCTAGAGCATTTTTGGCTATGGCGTGTTGTGGGCGCACCTTCAACTGTTGAACGAACACGCTGTGTCCTCGGACGGCCGGCTTGACGAACCCCCACCGGCGGCAAGCAAACGATTCTTGCAATATCAAGCGGGACATTCCACTCCTTGGGATGTGGTACCGGTCTAATGGATTCTCTGTAAGTCTCGGGCAAGTCATGTTGCTTGTAATACCGACTTACGAAATCAAACAAATTGACAGTGTTTCCAGGTCACGAGGCGGCGGTACATGACGACATGGCATCTTATCCTGATCGAACTCACGACACTCACATGTCCAATTCCCAAGGTCCACCTCAAAGACCATCTTCTTGTCTTTCACTTTATAAACATTGTCAGTGGTAGGTTGAGCAACGACCTGATGACCTGCTTTCACTGTCACAGCAAGCTTGTTGAAGGCCTCGAGTGTAATCTCATGCTCTCTCTCCCTAGCTAATGCCCTTTTCTCGTCGAACCATTTCTCGACAATGCAACGATACACCTCAAGTAACGAGCAAATAGGTAAACGTCTAGCCCACAGTAGCCGAGAGTTCAAGCTTTCGGTGGCATTGGAGGTCATGAAACTGTACCGTCGAACTGGGCAATGCGACCTAGACCACCTATGAGCACCAATTTGGGAAAGTCGTGTGTGAGCACCCTCACATGAAGCTTTCAAGGCAGAAAAATTCTTTTCGAACTCTTCAACACGATAAGCATACGCTGCATTTTGGAAGATGGCAAGAGCTCGATGGTCGTATCGCGTCAGATTCTTCTGCATGTGGTGAAAGCACAATCCGTGCGTTGCAGTCGGATAGATGGCTTTCACGGCATTTGCAATGCTCTTATGTTGGTCAGAGACGATCAACAACTCATCCGGAGGGGCGAAACACCTGCTCAGATTCGAAAGAAACCAAGTCCACGACTCATCGTTCTCTATCAGACCAATTCCAATAGCTATAGGAAAGAGCTGCTCATTCCCATCTTTGCTAACAGCGACAAAAAGAACTCCCTTGTTCATTCCCTTAAGGTGAGTCCCGTCCAACACAATCACTGGCCTCAGATAACGCTCGAAGGCACGAATACACTGTCCTAAGGCGAGGAACATGTGACAAAATACTCCCTCACTACTGATCTGCATGTTGTACTCAGTACCGGGATTACGCTGTCTCAATAAATGCAGATACGACGGGACCATCTGATACGACTTGTCAAAGTCACCATATGTCTTCTCTATCGCTATATTCCTCGTTTCTAGAGCGAGGCTGTACAACATGTGAACACCAAACTCTCTGCGCATCTCTTCCATCATCTCTCTCGGCTTCAAATACACACCCTCGCAAACCAACCTACGAGCAAAGTACACGGCTACAACTTTAGCAGTCACCGTCCGCTCGGCAGTACGAATCACGTTCAAGTGGCAGTTGTGATCCAAAGTCAACTTCGTAATGTACCAAATCGAGTCGCCTTCATCTTTTGGCCCCTGAGCACACAATCTAAACGTGCAATTATTCCTACCGTGCTTGCAGCGAAAGACTATATGATTTCTGGCGGAACGATCAATGACATACTCTATCATGTGCTCCAGGTGATACATTCCCACAGCCATCTTCAATTCATACTTGGACAAAAACGTAGCCCCCACTACAAGTTCACTGGTGAACGGTCCATACTACTCAACCCACCCAAGTGGCAGCGCGCTGTCACACTCGATCAGTGGAGTGCTCCAATTGCCTAGGTTGCTGCGTAGTTCATCATCATCACGACTACTCTGATGCTCAGATATGAAATTCTGGTGCCCGAAGATCCTGTTTACTTGTTTTGGCTGTCTAATCCAAGCAAGAAACTCAGTAGTCACAGATTCAATTATATTCTTACGGCGTTCATCTTCTTCGTCGTCGGAGATGTGAGTACCCTCTGCTTCTGGTGGCATTCTATCATCATCATCCTCAAATATATCCCGTCGTCCACTGCCTTCCACGTCCACCTCAGGGGCAAAAACACTGTCTCTTTCAAAGACATAAACCATCGGATCCGACCTTTTCTCTTGCACTAGCAATCGAAGTAAATCCGTATCACTATTTAATAAAGCTCTACATCTGTTCCCATCCCTCAACACAGTCAAATAGGATAGCACATACTCGGAATCTCTTCGACCACACAAAGCATCTCTAATCAGATTCATGAGATGATCTCGATCATCATTTGTATCGTCCATGTGCACAACAACAGTACTCCCGCCTAAGTAAGCTAATCCCTCCCACTGACCTCCAAAACGTACAATAACACGCCGCCGCCCCATCTAAAAATCAAAGAAAGAAGAGAGATTAGGGTTACAATATGAAAAATAGAAATTTACATCACAAACTGCCAGGGCACGAAGGCACCATCGTGGGATTGATAGAAAGGCTCGATGGTGATCGAGCTGGCCATCGTGCCCATCGTGTCCATCGTGGGCACGGTCGTGTCTTCCACATCGTGCCATCGTGGGGAGAAACCCTTCGCCCCCGACAGAAAAAAAAAATCATAGTTTCCAACCCCTTACAAATCACACAATGCAAGTTATTTCAACTATTTTGTCTCCTAAACATATTACTAAACTTCAAGTTATATTTGAATTTAAACAAATATCACTTAACATCTACATATTCCATGCAAATCGAAGACAATTTTGGGACAAGATGGTTAAGGCACGACCGTGTTTACTTGGTCACGATCGTGCCTTGCCATCGTGAGTTAAATAACACGCACTAGTATATGCTTTTCGGACGGAGATTTCGGGTGCATACCTTCTTTATGAAGCCAGAAACGCGATGCCGGCCTTCCTTGATATCTTTTTCTTCTTTGGTTTCACGTTTCGAGAGATTGAAGTAGCTTTTTTCTCTTCTTTCTCTTCTTCTTTCTTTTTAGGGTTTTGTGATTTTTGGTCTTTTCAATTGTGGTGTTGTGATTAATTCGAACCCAACTAGGAGTTCTAAACCTTGTCAACAACCTCTCTTACGCAAACTTTAATGAACTACATTCATTAAATTCCTAGTTTCATCCGAAAATCTTAAGAGAATCGGATTTGGTAAGGTTCAATAAATGAAATGCGAAATAATCTGCATTAAATATTACTTTCCATCGTGTCCAATAGCACCATCGTGTCCATCCATCGTGTCTACCCATCGTGCCAAGCCATCGTGTCCAGTCGCCCCATCGTGTCCTCCCATCGTGTCCAGAAGAAATCTGGCCGACGACAGGAGAGAATTGAGAGAGATTGAGGCTGTTTTATCATATTTTTTATTGACTTTTTAAATTTAATTCATAGGTGTATTTTTTTTTAGTTTTTGTTAAAGAGAGGGCACTTTAGTCTTTTAAATGATTTTGGTATAGAAAACTTATAGTTTTATGAATAGGGCTAAAAAACTTATGTTTATTAAGTTTGGTATTTTTTTTGTCCAATTTCACTTTTTTTAACTATCTATCCCACATTTGATTCAATGTATATATTTTCTAGTAAGCACTAATCGAAGTTTTTAGAAAAACATGAATGAAAAATGAAGACAATTCCATGTAGACATGTTGATTAAATATATTTATTTAGTCTTCATAGGGATTTTCATTTACAAATTTTCTATTGGCCTCTTAAAATGCTAATTTGTCTTTTCAAAATTTATTTGTTGCTTTAAATTTAATTATTAACACTACTTATAGTCTAATATTAACTAAAATTAGTAAAAATCCTTCTTTTTATGCTAAATTGATATCCATAATCTTAGCCAAAAGACCGAGAAAGATATATTTACATCTTCAAATAGAGAATATTTAAATTATTAGATTAATTATAAAACTGTGATAGATGTTGTACGTTTATTAAGAGTTTATTAGATTGATTATAAAATAGAATATATATAAAAATAGGAATTAGGATAGATGTTAATATATTCAATGCAAACTTATAATAAATAAAAATTATTATTAGATTATAATAGATGAATATATGAATTAAAATTAGTCAAATTACCAGAATAAAGGAAAGTTGGAATGGAGTACCGAGGAGAAGGGATGATAATGAGTCGGGTTTTTACGGGTACCCGGTTCTATCAAACCTTAATGGGACGGGTTTGGAAATTATTAAATAGTTTTGGAACGGGTTTGGATAGAAACATTTAAACCCGTGACGGGTTTGGATCGGGTTTGAAAAATTACCTACGGATACCCGCGGCCGCTACCCAAACCCATTTAAATATATATAAGATTACAAAATATTGTATATATAATTTATAATATAATTATAGATATTAGTATAAATATTAATAATTTTAAAGTTTTATATTATTTTTTTTAACCCGCATACAAAGAAATAATCATTTTAGTAATTAAATATTTATTTTATGTATAATTTATATTAGTATAAATATTAATAATTTTAAATATATCCCCCAAATCTTTCATTAAGCCTTCTTATTTAAACATATAATAAAATATTAGTAGATATACTATTTTACCCCTATAACCCCAAATAATTATACTTTAATCTATATATCAACAAATTAGTAGCGATGGGGTTATACTTATACGGTGTTGGGGTTATACATTTTAATTGTCTTCTTCATCCCCAAAAAATTCTTTACCATATACTCTTCACGGTCTTATCAATTATCATCAAATATTTTTTTTCAGAATTGGGTTTTGAACTACAATTCAAATCGGTCAAAGATTAGGCACATTTTTTTTCATTTGTTTTTCTTCTCTGTTCCCAACTCCAGCAAAGTCAAAACCATTTGTGGAAGAAATTAATTAGCAAAAGGAATTCATGAAATAACATATTAAGAATTACTCCCTCCGTCCCATGATAAGTGGCTACTTTCTTTTGGGCACGGGTATTTAAGAGAAGAGTGTTTAAAGAGTAAAAAGATAAAAAGTGGTGGAGCCCACATCTTTTGTGTGAGAGAGGGTGTTTCCATATTAGGAAAGTGGTCACTTATGATGGGACAGCCCAATAAGAAAATGTGGCCACTTATGGCGGGACGGAGGGAGTATGAAATAACCCGTGACAAAACATACAATTGATTGATATTAACATGAGAACATGTTTCTAAAAGCATCGACCATTAAATCTTTTCGTATGTGGATGAAGTTCTAAACATAGACTCATCAATGTCCGCTCATTCCTAAGTAAATTGCTCCCATATTTCATAAACATCTTTGAATTTATTTAGCTCTACATAATGAAAGAATTCATTCTGCTACTCAGGGTCGGGGGTATAGGCATCATAGCCCCAGAAATCCTAGAATTGTTTGACAACTGGATCAGGGCTATATTTTTACGATTTATTTTACTCCACATTCGGTGTTGGATTGTATTATTTTATTAGATTTCTATTAGGTATTATTTTATTAAAATTTAAGATGGAAATTATAAGGTAATATAGTATATCTACTAATATTTTTATTATTTTTTAAATAAGGTGGTTATAGTGGAAGATTTGGAGGCTATATTTAAAAGGGGTAATGACCTGTAAATTCCTCAACTTTTAACAATTTCTGGTTTTGCTCTCCACCTAAAGATTCTGCCTGTAAATTCCTCAACTTTAAGCAATTTCTGGTTTTGCTCTCCACCTAAAGATTTTGCCTGTAAATTCCTCAACTTTCAATTGTTTCTGATTTTGCTTCCAGCGATAGGATCCGGCAAGAATAGTTTTGGAAATTTATAGACGTGACTTAAATTAATCTACGTGGCACTCTCGTGGCATATATGTAAATTAAAAAAATAAAAAATATTTCATGTCATCATCCCCACCCCTCTCTCAGTCTCGTTCTCCCCTGCTTTCTTTCATTCTCGCAGAGATAATTCAACCGAGAAAATACAGATCATGCGCTAGAAGGCACCCATAAAATCACAAGAATTTTAAATCCTACTCACACCCATACAATCTTGCGCATGATCTGTATTTTCTCGGTTGAATTATCTCTGCGAGAATGAAAGAAAGCAGAGGAGAACGAGACTGAGAGAAGGGTGAGGATGATGACATGGAATATTTTTTATTTTTTTAATTTACATATATGCCACGAGAGTGCCACGTAGTTTAATTTAAGCCACGTCTATAAATTTTCAAAACTATTCTTGCCGGATCCCATCGCTGGAAGCAAAATCAGAAACAATTGAAAGTTGAGGAATTTACAGGCAAAATCTTTAGTTGGAGAGCAAAACCAGAATTTGCTGAAAGTTGAGGAATTTACAGGCAGAATTTTTAGTTGGAGAGCAAAACCAGAAATTGCTGAAAGTTGTGGAATTTACAGGCCATTATCCCTATTTAAAATTACCTAAATATATGGAGATGAGATTCGTGTGGCCAAACGGCCCAAACCCCAAAAAAAATTTATTTTTTTTATTTTTAAATTATATTTTGTATTACTTCATGTTAATTATATCCCTTAGGGATCAAAAATGACAATTACAATGGTAAATTGAATGAAAAATGCCAAAAATAATGATAATAATAATAAGGTTCGAATATGAACCGGCGGTTCCGGTTCAGAACCGTGGAACCGTGTTTGAATAATTATATATTTTCATTTGTAATTGATCACATATTATTATGAATGAAGATATATTTTGTTCTATATCGATTTTATACATTACATTGATGATTTATGAGTTTGAATTACAATATAATTTATATTTTCAAAGATAAAAAAAATAAAAAATATTAGGCGGTTCGGACCGTAAACCGACGGTTCCGACCAGGAACCAGAACCGTCCAATACGGGCCGGTTCCGACCCGGAACCGTGGGCTATGGCAGGCCGGTTCCGATTCCAATTTTTTCGAACGAACCGGCGGTTTCGGGCCGGTTCCGAACCGGAACCGGCCCGTGAACACCTCTAGTTTAGGATTGTTATTCTCTCCCTAGACTTATTGGTTTAACATAATATCATCAATTCCTGTAGGGATGAGCAATATTCTGTATTAATTAGAAAATATTGAGTTAAATCGAACTGAAATATTAATTTAATTCGGTTATTATAGTATTCAGTTCGACTTCGATTTTAATTTTTTTTATTTCGGTTCGGCTTCAATTTTAGGGGAAAAAAATATTGCTTAACCGAAAAGCGAACAGACTTTTAATTAAATTAATAATCATTATTTTAATTTACAAATAATACAAAAAAGATAATAATTTAACAACCAATAATATTACTTCTGTGTAAAAAAGTAAAGTTTATCTAGGTTATATTAAAAAAAAATTGAATTTGGTGAAAAAATGTCCTCAAAATTTACGCTGTGCACCTTATCCATTTTTTTTCGCACTTTATCCCTTAACTTTTTTTTCTCCATACAAAATTTGGCTCGGGCCGGGACTATCCGATAAAAAAACTTGTTCACAAAATTTGGCTGGGGCCGGGATGGCCTAGTGGTGGAGTAGTTGCCTGTTGACCAATATGATAGGTCAGAGGTTCGAGTACTCTCGGCTACAAAAAAATCCTAGATGGGGTGTGTGAGTATTAATATTTGTAATGATATTAAAAAAAAATCATATATTTATCGTTTGATTTTAAGTTATTGAACATATAAAAGTCAAAGCGGCATTTTTCTCGACTCGCATAATGGCCAAAATATTTGTTAATTATTAAATAATAAATTACTTATAAGTTTTGAATAAGGGCCCAGGTCCATTATCTTGTTTATATAAGCATATTAAGGTGGCCTAGATAACTTATATTTGGGCCATGAGAAATGTGAAAGCCCACATCTATTGTATATATAAAGATGATGTGGTGGTTAATAGAATTACCATTTTTCCGCCTATAAAATGTTAATTTCTTCCATCAAATCATGTAAGAAGAAATTTCATTTTCTCGTTTTCCCCATTTCAATTTAAAAGGACATTCTTTTATATATTATTGATCCTTTTCTTTCTTGGGCTGTGACTTGTGAGTTCAATTTAGATTGTGTTAATTTCAAGTTATACTGGATTTGAATTAGAAAGTTTTATATTATAGTTGGGATTGAAAAATTAGGAGTTCAAGTATATTTAGAAATGTATTTGAATTTAAAAAATCACCAATAAACTAAAGTAGTGGCAGACTTAAAATGCATGAGAAAATAAAGTGACAGGACTCTCAAATAAAGAGAGAAATCTCACATGTAGATATGAACTACACAAAATAACAGTAAATAATACGATAAAGAAAAAAATCACACAATTTAAGTAACCTAATGCAAGGACAAAAACCACACAAAAATATGGTTAGATGTGTTCGACGATACGAAAATCGTTTGATCGGTGGTTTACATATTATTTAACTCAAAATATATACTAATTAACTGCATTGTACTTCACGGAGTTTTGTTAGATACGAAATTTATGTACTAATATTTATTTCGTGCGAATTCGGTGTGATTAGAGTTGCTTGATGAATTTAAAGTGAAACATGTGCACTTGAATTTGAGTCGATTGTTCGTTCAGATTGTAAAATTAATAAAGATACCTATAATGATATAAGTGGGCCAATTAAATGATACTAGTAGTACAAGTACAATTATTATTTAATTCCGTGCAGGTAACAATAGACATAGATATAGTTACTAAAAATGAGTGCCTTTATTTCTGCCGAATAAATTGCTTTGGCCAGTCACATGATAAATCATCAATTACCTTTACCAAAAACCTCTTTTTGTAGTTTAATAACTTGTGTTCCCCATGATGGATTTTGTCTTTCACGTTATATAATATTCGAATTCCAAATTTCATTTTACGAATATTGTGTTATTTTGTCAGAAATACGATAATTAAATTATGTAATATTAAGTGTTTTGAAGATTTCTTATTAAGGTTTTGAATTTATTAATGCCTATGGAAGGGGATGCAAATTGGAGAAAATCCCTAAGGGTCGTTTTAGATTGGATGATTATTGGGGAACGAGATATTGGTGCTATACTGAGATATTCAAATAACAAAATTATATTGGCAATGAGCCAATGACTTGGTCGACGGAGAAGACAATCACATGTGTGTTTTCTATTATGTCCGATGCGAAGAAATATTATATTAATCTCTTTCAATAATATGTGTCATAAAACAAATGGAGCAGCACATAAATTAACTTCTTTTGGGAAAAATTCTATCGAACACTGTTTACTTGATGTCATAATTGGCTATCTTGATTTATTTTTGGGTTAATAGCTTTAAAATACATGAATTCTTCATCGATTTTGGCATTTCACATGACCTTTTAAAGTTGTGTCAAAATACACCAACTTAAGATCCTTTTGAAAATTTCACATGAAATTTTTCCGGCGAAATCAATGCTTACATGGCAGCCGAAATCTTGACGTGGCAGCCGGTTTCTTAACGTGGAAATGGCTTGTATTTCATTTAAGCTTAAAATACACAAACTTTACACTTATTTTGATATTTCACATAACCTTTAACATTTTTTTGAAATTTTCACATAAAATTTCAATTATTGAATTATGGAGATGATATTTCAATTGTTCAATAATCTAAGAGCTCGTTTGGTATCCATATACGTATATCATGTATGAGTATGAATATGGCCCATATCCATACCTTGTGTTTGGTATATCAATATATGGATATTAAATTGATATCTTTTATATAGCTGATATACTAATATTCAACATTTTCATATACCAGTTTTTACTAGTGTATGATTCATATCTTTCATTTTCTCCCCAATTGATATCAATCAATATCTTCAGCATACCATACATAGATATTAGATATCAATCTCATACTCATACCTAATATCTGATACTCATACACATACTTGATATATGATATACTGGTATATGAATACCAAATGGGCCCTACGAGTTATAGAAAATAGACATATATAGTTTATGATTAACAAAAAAAAATGATTTTTTCAAAAAAATGTTAAAGGTTATGTGAAATACCAAAATAAATGTAAACTTTGTGTATTTTAAACTTAAATTAAATACAAGCCATTGCCACATCAAGATTCCGGCTGCCATATAAGCGCCGGAAAAATTTTCATGTGAAATTTCTAAACGAATCTTAAATTGGTGTATTTTGACACAATTATGAAAGGTCATGTGAAATACCAAAATGAATGTAAAGTTCATGTATTTTAAACCTATTAACCCTTTATTTTTTTAAATCACAAGTGATTGTTATCTTTGAATAACACTATAAGTTCTTTCCTTATTAGGTAAAATAGTTTTTGAATTTTTATTTGAACAAAATGAGTCCAAATAAAAGTTCATACTGGTTAATGGAACTAAATCTAATAGTTTACACTAAATTTTTCCTTAGATTGCAATTGGAGGAGAAATTTTATTTGAGACGAGGATTTTAGACATTTTTTTTTTCTATTCCTCAAATGAATCCATGGTGAACGATTTTTTTTAATCCAAAATAACTATAAAAAGTGTTGAAATTGGAGATGGCAAATTGGCATTTTAAATCTATTATCACGATCTCATCGAAATAACCTTAGGTTGCATGTGAACTGAATTAAGTAATTAAAAATTGATCAATTTAAAAATACACGGTAACATATTAATTAGCCGATTTTATGATGGAATCCTGGAAGTCATGGAATTTGATATATTACCATTTCAGTTTATATTATATTTAGAGTAAAAATATCAAATAGCCACTATATATGGATAGTCAAAATTAATAGTTGTTCAAAACTTAATTTATAATAAAATTTGTCACATTTTGGAATTTTGGACAAATTTGTCTCTCTCCTCTCTCCCCTATCCCCTCTCCGTCCTCTCTCACCTGAACCACATCTACCATTCACCGCTCCACTGCTGTCCAATCGTCGCCGTCGCCGTCGCCGCCGCCGCCTCACAAAATACCGATCTCAGTCACAAAACCATAGATCCAGTCCCGATTCAGACGCCAAAACAGATATCCGACGACCGCGCTGTTATAAAAAAAGTAAAAATCTAGATCCAGTCACGGCGGCACCGATTTAAAAGATAGAAAGCTGAAAATCATGGTGAGATTGGTACGAAATGGATTCATTCGTACCACTCGTACCAATTTATGGTGCATCACTAGTTGGTACGAACGGGACGAATGATTTCATTCGTATCACTCGTACCAAGTTATTGTGCGCCACTAGTTGGTACGAATGGGACGAATGATTTCATTCGTACCACTCGTACCAAGTTATCGTGTGCCACCAGTTGGTACGAACGGGACGAATGCATGCATTCGTACCAAGTAACGAATCATAACTAGTTCATACAAGCGGGACGAATGGATTCATACAACTAGTTGGTACGAATGGGACGATTGGGACGAATGAGATCCGTTGAACCACAATTGCTATGAAGATGAAAAAGAGTTACGCCGGAGAAGATGATCGAAGGCAACCACATAACAGATCTGTATAAAAATTTGAACGAAAAACTTATCTGAACGACTCTATTTGTGAAGCATCATCGTTGGATTCTTTAGATCTGAAGTAGCAGAGCAGATCGCGGTACGAAGAGATCTGGAAATAGAGAGGTAAACTAAGAAAAGGGCGATGGCGAAGGCGGCGGCGACGACGGTGGCGGTGGCAGAAAGCAGCAGAAAAATCGAGTTGGAGCTCGCAATGGTGGAGACTCTGACGGTGACAGCGACGACAAAGGCGGAGGCGGACGGCAGAGGCACAACGGTGGTCGGTCTGGTGGTGGTGGAGTTGCGACTTGGCGGGGAGAGAGAGAGAGAGATAGAGTGTTTGTGGAGATGTCGGCGGGAATGGGAATAGCAAGAGGGGGAGAGAGAGGGGATGTATGTGTATGGTGTGGGGGTGGCGGTTGGTGGAGGTGGGTAGATTTATTTTTTTTTTGAAGATTATTTTAGTTCATGTATTATAAAATCTGATAAAATTTATGTTAAATTAAATTTTTAACAACTTTTATTTTCAACTATTTATAATGGCTATTTGACATGATAAACTTTTATATTTATAGCGACTTTTGTAGGTTTGAAATTTGAATACTTCATAGAAAGTATGTATAACGAAATTAATCCCAACAAACCTAATCGATCTCTCATAACGAATTCTCTCTCTCTCTATATATATATATATATATTTACAGTTCAAATATTTTAATATTAAAAGCAACATGACATTTAATTTCAACAATATTAGTTGATCTTAGATCCAGACTTCTCTAAATTGCTCTTTAAATTATTTTCTTTAATCTAATCCTTATTTGTATAATAAATCTCATATAGGGATTATGACAAATATTTAAAGGATTAGTGCAATTTGTAAAGAAGCTTATGGTGTCGGTTAATTATGTTAATTACTCCAACATGTAGGTATTATAATATTACCGCTTTTCTTTCTTTTTTTCTTTCTTTTTTTTTGGATGGTGTTTACCGATTGTTTTTAAAATCACAAAAATGTTCCTATAAGATATACAGTATAAGCTTACATATATGTAGCAACCATAAAATTATATCATAGATACACATTCTTTCACGTTTCATTTTTAGAGTAATTTTATATTAATAATATTTTTAATTTTTTATATAAAGGAGAAGACAACATCCAAGTCGATTTCTATTTTTTTTAAGCCAAAATGGCATCGCCTTGATTATTTATCAGATTATTCTTTTTTTTTCACGTAAATTTATAAATGGTAATATTTCAAGGTGAAACTACAATTTATCATCCAGGAGCCACATGACTATTTTCATGTCTGAAATTTGTATTTAGGGACTATACTTATTAGTTTATTGACATTTAGGATATTTAATTGTAAACTATTGATGGTTTAAAATATTTATCTTAAATGAGAATTATTTGAGATTTAACGTGTAATTTATCCAGTCAAAAATAAAAAATTTCATGTTTTTTTGAGTTGAATAATGTCTTTTATGGTAATGCTTCTTTATCAACAATGATATTGTTGTACAAGCATTTTCTTTATATATTATAATAATTTTTTTATGATAATCGTAGATCGTGCAAAAATCGATAATACAAATTGTTTTCGTAGTTCTTACACAATAATTCATTCTTATATAAATCATTCTATTTTATAATATATGTAAGTATTTAGGGAGCAATATAATTAAAATAAAATAAAAGTAAACTCGAAAAACAAGTTAATGTTAATCACCGAGGGCCCTCCAAGCAGTACTGAACGAAGCTGGATAAATTTATGAAATTGTCTTTTCTTCTAAAAATAAAAATAAAAATAAAAAAAATTTGCGTCCCACAAATCTAATCTACTCATATGTCATAAACTCATATTTACTCATTCATGCCTCCAAATTTAATAAACTCTTCAATTTCCGCAGCAGCAAACAACTAAAAAGTCAAGAGAGCTCACCTCCCCAAACACGCACACACGCACTAACACAACCGCAGAACACACTTTTCTATACACAGTATATATGTATGCAAATCTTGTAGCCTAGGCAGCACGACGTCGTTCAAGTAACCATAATTTCAGCTGATTGCAGAGCTACGCAGCGAGAATACCACCGGCTATGCGTTTCAATTTTGGCGGCGCCGGAACCCTAAATCCTGAAAATGTCATCCTCGCCTCGGAAAGACCCAATCTTTAACCCTAATTCCGGCCTCGCCAACCACAACAAGATGATGGCCGACCCGTTCCCCAACAGTCGGGTTGACCCCGATGACGCATTGAAGCATGCACTCCTCAAATTGCGTCCGCGCCCCGTTTCGCAATCTGGGTCGACCTCTCCTTACTCCGAGTCCGAACCCGACTCCGACGCGTCAAACTCAAACCCTAACCCACTTTCCACCGCCACCGACTGCACCGCTTTGCTGACGGATGAGCTGTTGCTGAAAGTGTTGGATAAAATTCGTAACAGGAAGCAGCATATTACGAATTCGTTGGTTTGCAGGAGATGGTGCGTGCTGTGCGGGAAGCTGGTTAAGTCCATAAAGTTAATTGATTGGGAGTTCTTGGAGTCAGGTAGGTTGAGTTTTCGGTTTCCGAATTTGGAAGATGTTAATTTAGTTCCTGCTTGCATAAAATCTGCTAGAAATTCTGGGATTTTGTTGAGTAATAAGTTAATTGAGGTTCGTTTGAGTTCGTGGGTGTTAGAAAATGATGTAGGGTTGTTCGTTAGGAAAGAGGATGTTTTGGAGTCGAAGGAGATCGATAGAGGGGTGGCGATATTAGCTGAAGGGTGCAAGAATATGAGGAGAGTAGTGTTGATGAATGTTAGTGAGGAAGGGCTAAATTGCTTGGCGAAGGAATGTGAGTTGTTGCAGGAAATGGAGTTGCATTATTGCGGTGATTTGGCGTTGAGGGGGATCTATAATTGCAAGAATTTGCAGATTTTGAAACTGAATGGAAACATAAATGGGGTTTATGATTCCATGGTTTCAGATATTGGATTGACTATACTGGCTCAGGGTTGCAGACGATTAGTGAAGCTTGAGTTAGTGGGATGTGAGGGGAGCTATGATGGTATTAAGGCAATCGGGCAGTGTTGCCAGATGTTGGAGGAGTTAACAATATGTAATCATAGGATGGAAGGGGGTTGGCTGTCGGCTTTGTCGTACTGTGGGAACTTGAAGAGTTTGAGTTTCCAGTCATGTAAGAATATTGATGAAAATCCTGGACTAGATGAGCATTTAGGATCATGTATGATGCTCGAGGAGTTGCATTTGAACAGGTGTCAAATGCGAAACAAGCAGGGTGTGAAGGCATTGTTTGTAGTGTGTCGGAGTATTAGAGAGCTAGTTCTTGAGGACTGTTGGGGATTGGACGACAGTATCTTTGCTGCTGCCACGATTTTTAGGTACTCTTCTTTCCTAAATCAAAAATAAATTTAATCATCATAAGGTTGAATATGCTTGTTCTTGCAATTGAAATATTGGGAGCTGCTATATATTCACCAGTGAAGTTTTGGTCTTGTACTTTACACTTTACTTTTGTCATGGCATTACTATCTTGAATCATTTGGTCTGCATACTGCTATAGGGAAAATAACTAGAATTCAATATATGCTTACATTGTAGAAAAAAAATGTGATGCAATTTTACTTTGCTGCTCATATCCTCTTTTGAATGTCTGCCAGTTAGGCTTAATGGAAAATGTTTATGAAATACAAACTTTTCATGACAAATTACCATGACATGCAGCAGCTTGAACTGAATTTTGTTAGTTGATATTCCGCTGAGTGGTTGACCGGATATCCTTCAGTGTTCCGAAATCAGAATATCCTTATCCTTGACAGGATATCATAAGAAACTTATTTAGGCGAACTGTGAATTTGTCTCGGCCATCTAATGAAAAACATTTACAGTGAGCCAGTAACTGCATAATTGATTTTGCAATTACGAAGTTAGGAGTTGAACATTGCATTTCACCAAGTCAAAAATGAGGAAGGTAAAAAATTTGCTATGACCCAAAATTGTGTGCATGATAGAATTACCTTCACGAAGATACTGCATAGAAAGTACTATCTTGCTGAACCAGTCACCAATTGACTGAAACGCGAATGGCTAATGAACTCTCATTGTAACAGCAGGAGCATAAGATCTCTCTCACTGGAAGGATGCTCGTTATTGACAACACAGGGACTAGAATCAGTAATTCTTTCTTGGAAGGAGCTTGATAGGCTTAGAGTAGTTTCGTGTAACAATATCAAAGACAGTGAAATAACCGCAGAACTAGCAACCTTATTTTCCGTTCTCAAAGAGTTGAAGTGGCAGCCTGATTCCAGGTCAATGCTATCTGCTAGCCTCGCTGGTACAGGTATCGGACAGAAAGGCAGTAGATCTCTGAGATGGAAGTGATAATAATTGATTCTGATCTAAACTAGGAAACATCAGCTCAAACCATGATTCCGCTCATATGTGCTCGCATCCATTTTGTTTGAGTGTATCGGATGCAGCTTTTTGAGGCGGTGATCCCTAGTGGAGCGACGATTTTGGGTTGTCAAACTCTCTCTCTGTAGACTGGTTTAGCCTCTTCATTCTTGATATTAATTCTACCCTTTTATGATGTATTTCTCATTGCTAGGTCTAGATTAGGTGTTGAGAAATTGGAGTTTTAGTTCATGAAAATAGTGATAGTGGCAGAGCTTGTATTTGTTACACGGTGATTTGCCCATTGAAGTTGTATGAAGTCTTAGAAATGAATAATAATCTTTAATTTCTTTTTTTGGCAAAATGTGATTTTTGATTCCATGTATTATTATTAGATCGGTGTTAACAGTAATTTAAATATTATAAGATTTTGTGTACTTGTTTCAAATGTCGTAAAAGGCAGGTTGAAATTGTAAATAGGGTCGAAGGTCGCGATTTAAATTTTAAATGTTAATTAACCATTATTTTAAGGGGTGTAAATTCGGGTTTCCGGGTAACCCGAACCCGTCCCGTAATTTTCCGGGTATTGGGTACCCGTTACCCAAATTTTTCGGGTACGGGACGGGTTACGGGATAGAGGATTGAAGTTGTTCCGGGTAACGGGTTACCTGTCCCGTACCGTATACCCGGTCAACCGTTTATATATTATATTCTTTTTATATTATTCTTAATTATTTTATGAAATGTTTTACAAAATAGAAAATATGCACGCTGCATCTTTCTCTCTCTCTCACACGCTCACACTCCCAATTCACAATTTCTCATCTCCTCTCTCTCACATCTTCGTCGTCGTTCCACTGTCATTCAACCCATCCCTCTCTTATCGTCGACGTCGCGTCACTCCTTAGATTTCTTTATTGAAAAAATATGAAGAAAACAGGTAGGAAAATATTCAAAAACAAATTTTGATATTTTTATTTTTTTAAAAAACGGGTACATACGGATACCCTATCCCGACCCGCATAAACCCGGTCCGGGTATTGGGTACCTGTTTTTTTAAAACGGGTCGGGTACGGGTAGCAAATTTTGAAAAATTTGGGTACGGGTATCCGGAAATTCCGGGTAGGGTACCCGTCCCGTCCCGAATTTACACCCCTAATTCTTTTAATGGAATTGAAACCCATTTTGCGAATCTGGAATTTTTCCAAGAGGAAAAATTGGATCAAACCGGTCCAATCCAAAAATCGCTCGACAAAATTTTTCATAGTCCAGTCCGGCTAAAAAATATAGTACTTCCTCTGTTCTATTCAATTTGTGCGAAGATTAAGAGTAAGGTTAAAAATTCAATGATCTATGTGTTGCAAAGATTAAGAATAAGGGTAAAAAGATAGAGTGTGGGTATGTCTCAACATTTTTAAAAGGTTAATTATTTCTTATTTTTGAAGTAGACAAGGTTAATTACTTTCTTATTTGGAAGTAGATAAATTGAGTGACATATTTATTTAAGAAAATATAGACAAATTGAGTGGGACAGAAGGTATTTGCATATGCATTCGACGGGCCAATTTAGTTTTGGGCCCAGTCATGGCACTTCCAAGTTCTGACAATTCTAGCTGAAATCATTTATTATAGCTGAAATCATTTATTAAGTGTTTGGTAGCTAAAAGTTTTTGTACTGGAAGCCCAACATAAATGAAGGGCCCGAGCTTATTTCACTGTTTCACCAATATGATTAATCTGCCCAAATTGATGGTATTATTTATGTGGATTGAGGGTGTAACCCATACTAAATTTCTATTGACAAAATTGCCCCCATGGTGGCTATGTGAGAGAAGAGAGAGTGACAGAGTAGGCGGCGGAAGGGGGCGGTGGTGGTTGCGACGGCGGCGGATGGTGGTGGTGGTTGCGTGGTGGAATAGAGGAGAGAGAGATTGAGGGGTGAGAGAAGAGAGAGTGAGAGAGAGGAGTGAGAGAAGAGAGAGCGAGAGGGACATGGTGGCGGTGGTGGTTGCGACGACGGCGGATAGTGGTGGAACAGAGGAGAGAGAGATTGAGGGGTGAGAGAAGAGAGAGTGAGAGAGAAGAGAGCGAGAGGGACATGGTGGCGGGTCGGGAAGCAGGGGCGGCGACGGGTCGGGAAGGTGAAAGACGAGGGGAGAGAGAGAAGAGTGGTGCATATCTCCCCCCTCTCTTTCTCTCTCTCCCGTCCAAAATTTGCAGGTGGTGGATGAGAGATGAAGGCAGCAGCAGCGGCGGCGGCGGCGTCGAGGAAGGCAGCAGCAGCGGCGGCGGTGGCGTGGTGGGAGAATTTTTGTGGCGGTGGTGGTCGACTGTGGTTGTAAAAACTTGTTTGTGGTGGTGGCAGGTGACGGTGGTGGAAGGGATGGCGGCGTCGAGGATGGGATGGTGGTGGTGGTGGCGGATGGTGGTGGAAGGGATAGGGTGGGGACGGTGGTGGTGGTTGCAGACGAGATGAGAGAGAGCAGGTGGTGTGGTGGTGGAAGGTGGAAAGTGGAACATGTGAGAGGAGAGAGGAGAGAGAGAGAGATGAGGGTTATATAATTAGGGGTAGAATTGCCATTTCCCATTTAATCTTGAATTTAAACTATGGTACCAAACAACCAACCTATTATTCGCTGCTATTTATCATGACATTATCTTATCTACCAAACACAAAAACTACACTAATAATCACCCCTTATTCACATTATTTATTTCAATATTATTTATCTTGACTTATCCTAACATATCTACCAAACGAACCCTAAGAGTGTACATATAGTATACCACTATTTATATTTAATATTTTATTAATATAAATTATAATAATAAAATATTATTGTGTGAATGAAGCAATATATTACTAAAATATTGACATACGAGTTAGAGGGGTGTAATAGAATTTCCCTTGTTAGATACAACGCGTAGAGAAATTTTATTCAGGCGGACATTTTTTCAGATTCGTATATTAGTCAACATTAAGAGCAGTTGAATACACACATTGGTACTGTTCCGATTCAGAAATCCGAAAACCCTAGAGAGAAACCCAATTGAACTAATCTTCGTCTTCAAGTTGCAAAAGGTGAGTTCTTTAGAATCGTATGCGCAGATCTTGTTTTCCCTCTGAATATATTCGTTCAAATATTATTCTGTGCAGTGAATTTTAAATTACTGATTGGATACGATTCAGCAATTCATCGATCTGGTTTTTCGATGATACAATTTTGTTATGTCTATTTTTGTATCTAAAGTTATTGACTGTATCGATCTATTTAGTTTGTTTCGTATCTCAACTCTGAAATTAGGGTTCTGGAAGTTAATAGAGTTGATGCGTATAAGTTTGTGTTGTATTTGTTGGTTTTGGTTTTCCTTTTCTCCTTTATTTGATGATGCGATTCAAATTAGTCATAGGACTGCTCAAATTGGTCTATGAATTTCTGTGAAATAAATTTGTAATGGCACTGTTTAAGCATGTTAATGGCGTTTTGTTTGAATGTGTTTGTAGTGCGTTGTCGTTTGAGTGCCTAGTAAAGTAAATTACTAATGAAGCTATCAGCTTGATATGGGAAGTTATCAAACATCTAGGTGTTTTTCAATTTAGGTTTTTGTTCTTTTGATCCATTATGATCGATCCTTCTCGTTATGAGGGAATGTTTAAGCAGGTAAACGTGAAACAACCAAGCAACTTGATCAAAGACCATATGTGTGCCCTTCTGGACACACCTTTGGATCGACAGAATTTCTCACGATGCATTTGGTGTCGTGCTTTGTCGAGTTTTTTCTACCAAAAGATATGCTATTGCTCTGTCTAATGTCTATAGTGATATAATTTTTATGATTTCGTTGTGCACCACTTCATTAGTATAATGTTCTAGGAAGTGCCCAGAATGGGCATCAAATACATCTGCTTGAAGTCTCTGTCTATGATCCAAAATATACTTGCTGGAAATCTGGATACTTCAAATATGCCTGTGCGTTGACCTGGCTTAATAATTTGAGTTCTTTTCATTTATCTCATTTACATACTGTACGTTTTCCTCTTCATGCCATTTATTCTTGAATGATCTTATTTGTTGGGAACGTAGAAGTTTGCCTGTGTTTGGTTCTGAAGGTTAAGATTTTGGGTGCAGAAATGGCAACAGGTGGAGGTGCGCCCCAACGAGGAACTGCTGCAGCTGCTGCGGCTAATCTTCGTAGGAGAAAATCAGGTGGAAGTGGAGGTGGAGTTGGAGGTGGAGCTGCTGGTGGAGCTAGTGGAACCATGCTCCAATTTTACACAGATGATGCCCCGGGACTTAAAATTTCTCCTAATGTAGTTCTTGTGATGAGCATCGGTTTCATAGCTTTTGTTGCTCTACTTCATGTCATGGGCAAGCTCTACTTTGTCCGCAAAGACTAGACTATTATACTGTTGGCTTGCATAGTGATATTTGGATTCAGGTGTATGGAAGATATACTTTTCGAATTTTGGTTTATAACTTTGAGAACAATCAAAACTTTGTGCTGTAGCTTTGTAACAACTGCCAACCTGTAATCTTTAGTGCAATGTCAAAATCCCTTGATTGATTCGTGATATTAAGGTAGTCTCAGTATTTTCATCATCTGTTTCCCAAGTACCCTGTGAAATTTGCCAAGTTTGTTCCTTTTTTGTGCTAGAAATCGGAATTTTTACTCTAAATTGCCATTACTGCACTAAATTTAAAGCATATTGTAATTGTATTAAATGTTACCCGTCTTTATATTGAAATTGGTAACACGAATGGTATGCTTTAGAAATAATCCTTCAGTAAGTGGCACATTTAATACAAAGACTTGGAAAAATATGACAATCATTGTTGTACTTTCTAGCCGGTTAAAATTAAGTGACAATAATCTTAAAGTAAAGTAATAATTCGAACATTCGAAATAAAAAATCAAAACAAAACAAAACACCTAATAGTATCAACTGGGTTAAAAAAAAAAATAACACGAGATAAGATTTAACTGCATTTAAGTTCCCTTCTTTAGGGAAAATCCCGCCTCGATTATCGATTAAGAGGAAATATTTTGGCGCCCGCCCAATTTCAGTATTTTCAATTGATTAATTTATTTATTACGAGAAAGAGAGAGAGAGAGAGGGAAGAGAGGAAAACTGTGGGACTTCTCTCTATAATCCACACAGTATCAATCTACTCGAATCAATCTTGCTTCGGACGCTCGAAGTTAGGGTTTTTGATTCACTCAACTTCTGCAGAATGTCTTCCTCTCCTGAAATCGCCTCTCAGTTTGATATATCGGAGCATGTAGGTTCCCTTTATTTCCGCCACTGTTGTATGCACTTCTGTGATATTGGTGAAGGTTAAAACTTGAACGTTGTTGTGCAAAATAATGTGTGTGTGTGTGTGTCTGTATTTTTTTTTTGGGCGCAGGAAAAGGATAAATTGGTAGGGGAAGTGATCCGCTACATCCTGTTCAAAACCGAGCAAAATTCAGGCTGTCCTATTAAAAGGGAGGAATTGACTCAGTTGATTACGGGTAAAGGATATAACAAGAGAAATTTGCCTTCTTTTATAATCGATGAGGCCAAATTGAAACTCTCTTCAATTTTCGGGTATGAATTGAGAGAACTTCAGCGGTCTCGCCCTACGGCGGCGGACAAGCCAGGCCGTGCTTCGCAATCACAGCACTGTGAGTTTCGTTTATTAAATCTTAATTCATTCGATGTTTGATTGTTTGCTTGGTTATTTAGCTATGAAGATGTGCTTAGGAGGCCTAAAAATTTGCTAAGAATTAAATATGTTAACTTTGCCCTCAATTTGAAGGAACCAAAGATGAACAGCAATGTGCTGTTTAGTATTAGTGGTATATGAATTATCTTCTCTAGTTTTTAGGCTGAAAAGTTAACATTTTTATTATTTATTGACTAAATAAAGAAGTAATTTTCCTTCTCACAAGTGTTCTAAGGAGCCTAAGTTCATCATCTTTGTGGGTGAAGCTGCTGAATTCTCCGACTGGGAAAAAGTTGAGGGGCCACGTATGATTTTCATAGCCTTTTGTCATCAAAGATATGGTTCTGTTCTTTCGTAGTGCTCTATAGTCACAGTTCTGTCACTATTGGAGAAATCCAGTCGAACAATACAAGCATTTATGTAATATATTAATTCCTTAACTTAAATCCTTCCCCTTCTTCAAGTCTTGGTTTGTAATAAGTAGCTAGTCATCAGGGGTTACTGCTAACGAAAATCCTTCAAAAGAGCTCTATTATTATTTCTTAGATTTTGGTAGACTTTCTACCCTGATGGTTCTTTTTTTTTGTTTGGTTGCAGCTGTTGGTGATGCAAAATCATATATAATCATAAGTAAGCTGCCTTCTGATGTCTACGGAAAATTTGTAGAGGATAAGAGTTCAGTACATATGTCAGGTTTAACTTTTGTTGTAATTGGGATTATTCATCTAGGCGGAGGCAGGCTTAAAGAAGGTGTGGCTGCTTCCTGGATTTGTATGACAATTATACTTAATTCATATTTATATGCTTAGAATTTTTTTGGTTAACATACAAAAGTATTGTTTTCTTTGCAACTCTTGAAGAAGACCTTTGGCGTCATCTAAAGCGCTTGGGATTGCATGATAATGAGGAAAACCATCCTAATTTTTCAAATACAAAGCTGGCGTTAGAAGCACTTGTTCAGCAAAGGTGATTGTTAATACATTCATAGACTTTGTTTGGTCTCAATATCTAATCTTGGTATTGTGATGCAGATATTTGCAGAAAGAAAAGGTTAATGGTCCCGAAGGCAACACTGTGTTTTATGAGCTTGCTGAGAGAGCTCTAGATGCACCAATTTACGACAAAATCAAAGACTATGTAATTCAGGTGCAGTATAGTAAATTCTTTCCTTATTCTTTTGTTTGTCTATTGCATATACTTTAATTGTTTGTTCGTTTCTGACTGTAAATTCCAATTCTTCTTTTGGGTATTGCATGATTCAGTTTCTATAATGATACAAAGATAGTACAGCCATCAGTGAAAAACATGTTATATCTGTGGTCCTACAAGAAAAAAAAATCAATTGATTAAAGCGGCAATATGAAATTATGATGTACAATATTCGAATAACCTGCTCGTGACAAGCTATTTTTGACTGTGAGTGCATTTGTTTTCTTTGCTGTTCTAACCCTCTGACCACAAGAAGATTTATAAGAATTGAGTTTCCTTTGTTAACCTCTGTCTGTATAAATGGATGCTATGCTCTAATCTACTGCATTACTAACAAGACACTAGTTTTTTTTTCTTGGCAGATGGTGCCAAAAGATGTAACGTCACTGGAAACTGATTAGATTTCTCCTCTTGCTCGGGCTCTATTTGGACAAGTAAGCTACTCAAAGAAATGTTTTGCCTCTAATCTTCAAACTGTTGGTGAATGTCTCTGGTGATCACTAGATGGTGATAGAATATGTTGAAGGTGATAGTTTGGATGATGAACAATGTGTTAGTTGGATAAATGTAGCTGCTATTACTGAAAAAAAGTCGATCTTGTCTGTAGCATCTGTTTTGCAGTCAAATTGCATCGAATTTTTGCATGGTGAATTTAAGGTATTTGATAGCAGCCACTTATGCAAAATCTTACATAGACTGCACATAATGTGTGTTTAGGACAATATTTTCGCTTTTAGGTAGCTCAAGTTGAGGCTCGAATGGGGATAGGGGCAAAAAGTAGTGGTCGACCATGTCTTGAGACACCTGCTCCAAGCTTGGAGGATCCCACTACATAGAGAGGCTTCTTAAATTGCAGTAAAAAAATGGCAAGTGAGAAACAATCAAGAATCAGTCAAGAATTTGATTTTGGTCTTACCTTGGGAGAATAATCTTTATCTACTAGTCTTGCTCGAATGCCCTAAACAGGAAGTGAGGGCATTAGTGGATTGATGGAGAAGAAGAGAGCAACTGTATTTTACATTTACAGAAACACTATACCTCGTAGAAGTCAGGTGAAATCTGTTTGTGCAGTGCTTGCACAGACATTCTGTATTCTCGAACTAGGCATTGCTCCAGAGTTTCGGACCTTCCTCGTCGTATCTGATTAAGGCACCCTCAAACTTGAGAAGCCAACATTTGCAAATTACTTAATAGATGAGCACGAATTGCAGTGACTTACAGAAGTCAATGCAACCTTCAAGCTCAAAGGAGCAATTTTTTCGAGCTTCTTGACAACCGATTTACACCAAACATCGTTCTTCCTGGAAGCCTCGTCTTCCTGGAAGAGTTAGTTATAAGGTCACGGGCGAAATTCGCTGTCTAGTATTGTGAATAATGACTGTGTTATTACCAAAGATTGAACAATTTCTTCAACAGTGTCGTGGCCGAAACATCTATCCACTGTTTCAAGCCTAAACACACAAAACATATTATCCATTAATATTTTACTTAAGAGCATCCTAGGCAGCAGCTATGGCTAGAGCTGTCAAAATTGGTTCGGCCCGAACAGTGCATTTGGCCCGTTGCTCGGGAAATTTACTCTAAGAAACTCATCATTTACCTATGTAGTAGGCTGGTCTGATCTAGATGATTTGAAGAATCTTGAAAACTCTTTAAACAAGTTCCGACCACAGAGGGATCACTAGTAATCAAGTTTCCTAACACAAATTTACACTTAAGAAACTCATCATTTACCTGTGTAGTAGGCTGGTCTGATCTAGATGAACGGAAGAATCTTGAAAACTTTTTAAACAAGTTCCGACCACAGAGGGATCACTAGTAATCAAGTTTCCTAACACTTTCTCAACCAACGGGAGCTTCTGTCGGAACAATGCACGTACAGTACGATCAAAGTGAAACACAAGAAAAAAAAATCAAGAATCCGAAAGATAGAAGAATGAGGAGCAGACTAAACTGCAGTATGTGTGTAGTGTGAAGCAAGTCCACACGATTTCATTTCTGCCCCGTTGAGTGTGTCGCCTACGAGAGCTAGGTATTCGCCTGAAAAACGCATGCTACTTAATTCAAATAGTGTCGATGGTGAAAAATAGCCATTTTACTTCCAACCGAAAATGAGTTTATTTTGAGAACAACATTTTCGAAAAATTACGAGACTTAGAAATATGCACTGTATTTATTTTATACCCAAATGGCGAGGCAGGCGGGAGAGGTAGAAAGATGCACCACCATCTGGATGGAAACCAACCAATGTCTCAGGAGTAGCAAATATCTGCAGTTATTTTTACTTTTTTATTTATTAAAAACAAAATTGTACATTTCTTTATACTATATAGTTGGTAAAGATATGTAATTATATTATATATATGAGTCCTACAGTTTTATGAGTAGCAACACGAAATGTTCCAAGGACAGAAATTCCAGCCCCACCGCCCATTGTGATCCCATTTGAGATGGCAACCTGCAGCTTAATTCCAATCTAATTAATTGGTACCTTCTTTTCTATTACGACTTCAAAAAATTATTCATAAAATATTTATTTATTTTTAATATCTAGCTCTTTGTATACTGGCAACCGATTGAGGAGAATAAATAATTATTTATGTACTTGGTTAATTTGCATATTGCAAGTGTAATATGGAATGTAATACTAATACTTACATGTGGCTTCGAATATGTAGCAATGTGGTGTATAAAGCCATACGCGTTCCTGAAAAACTGTTTGCACTCTTCTAGGTTGCCTGTTTAAATTGGACCATTAATCTCCCACTATTTCACCACGAGAGAGAGAGAGAGAGAGAGAGAGAGAGAGAGTTAATGCCTTGTTTCATCAAATTATATAGAGAACGGAGATCTCCACCAGCAGAAAATGCCCTGCCTCTCCCCTTCATGAGTAGTTCCAAAATCAATTATTAATAAATCTTCATAATTTCCAAATAAAGAGATTAATTAATTTCTGAGTGAATCGGCATATTAATTAATTAATTAATAATATACCTTCAAGATTACGAAGCCTATATCAGGATCATCCTCCCAGTCTCGGTACAACTTCTGAAGCATCACAGCCTTCAGTAATAAATTCAAATATCCATGTAATTAATTAATATTCTTAATTTTTCCTCAGTCTTCACCAAACCATGCATATCTTAGCAATCAATTCTAGCAACCGTAACAAGTAATTGAATTAACTTTAGTCTAGTCAGCAGCAGGCATGATTGATAACATAAACGATCATGCAAGAAAAATTTAGAAAATTAAAATAAAATGTTAATCAGAACTGTACTATCTCAATCTTAACAAGAAACAACTTATATAACGACACAATATAATCGAAAGTGACAAAATAAAATAAAATTAAAAATAAAATACGTACGTAAGATGGAAAAATGCATGCAGAAGCAAAACTAACCAGTGGGTTGTTAATAGCATTGAGTGAAGAGGGTCTGCTGATAATTGCTGTTCTTGAACCAGCATTTCGTTCAACAACCTGAACTTAATTAATTTTACCAAACATCCATCGTTATATATATATATATATATATATATAATGTAATTGAATGAGATGGTATGATGTGAAATATTGGACTAACTAAATCATCCGAATAATTGATGATCGGATTGCTTAGACTGTTGAGGCATCGCTTGCGATAACTCAGCTTCTTGCCAGACCAACACCTCTGACAAAACAAAGCAGCAGACTTTAATTACATATTCATGTTACTGTAGGAGTCGAAAATTAATATTTTGTGTTTACAATTACCATTTCCTCTCTCTCTCTCTCTTATTGAAATGCACACAACAGAAAGTTTGATTATATAATAATCATGCAACTCTATAAATAGCGTTGTAAGACCATCTCTAATAATTTACTAAAAAATACAGCTTTTTCAGTATAAAAATACAGCAATAATGCAACAGTTTAAATAAAAAAGACAGCAACACAGGAATATTCTAGAATATTTATGTAAAATTTATCTCAATTAATGAATAATAAAAAATTTAATTCATTAAACTAATGCACGAAATCATATTATACTATAAAAATGATAAATCGAAGGCCAAAACTCATGAAAACCCCTTAAAAGAGTAGGAAAAAGAGTACTCATCCCATATTATTATGAAAATAATATAAGCTACGTAGTAAAATATTCTAATTCTAGAAATATTTTAATGTATTAGTGTTAATTCTAATTCTAAGATTTAATGATTATTTTATATAATTGTGCTTGTTTTTATGTATTTTTGTTTTAGTTTAATTTTATATTTCAACTTTTATATGTTATTTTGATAATCTTAATAATTTTATTTGCAGCAAAAGAAGAAATAAACATAACAACAAAAAATAAATATAACAGCAAAATAAACAAACCAAAATAAAATGTGACGTACATATGCCCGTAATAATAATGACATTAATTAATAGCTCTCTAGTCTCTAGTAGTAATATGTTTTATTAATGTAGGGCAACAAAGGCGCCGTTGAAAAGCTGTTATTGAAAAATAACTGTTGATAGTTAATTAATACAGATATTAAGAATTTAGGATCACTCAATTTGGCGCCCCTCGGCGCCACAGCCGCCTAAATTGTTGCTACCTATGGGGCATTTGATTAATGAAGCGGAGTTGCACTTGCATCTTCATCGATTCGTATACTCTGTACCAACATTTTTGTGTCCAGCTCATCATATTGCATATTATTAAATTTATTATAAAAATTATAAAAATAAAACTTATTAATACAGTAATATTTATTACCAAAATTTGAAACTTAAAAAATCATATACGTTGAAATAATCAATTTTAATAATCAATTTTTTTTTTAATTTGACTTGGGAAAGGGGAGCAATGGGGTTTAACCCTAGACCTCACTGCTTACAAACTGAAGCCGCATCACTTGAATGTTCCCTTGGATGTATATATATCTTAATTGGATGTAATCAATCTTAATTAACAACAAAAATTAAGATATAATGTCACCTGCTGGTCAGTTTCTTAATTTCGATGCATTCTTTTGCATGTTTATGTTTAATTTAGACATGCTTTTTATTTTACTCTAAGATATAATGTGATGATATTGTAACACCCTAATTTATTTTCTTTAAATATAATAAAAACTAATGCAGAAAGTCTATTAATATATTTTTAAAAAAAATACAATATGAAATAAATACTTAGCTCAAAGTAAAAGAAAGAATTTAAACTTTCTGACAAATACAGTTCTAAAAGATAACATTAAACTGGATTTAAAATACTTGGTAAGTCTGAAATATTTCATTATAGTAAACTACAAATCCTAATAACCAAATTAATCCATCAGAGTTAAACATAACCAACCTAAATATATATTTTACCGAAAACATAATGCCAACTCATAAGTTTAAAATTTAAACGGAATACGAAATCACACAACTTCTGCTAATACTTAAATAAACAGAAATCTTAAAACAACCAACACATTTCCTTCACGCAGCTCCATGCTCATCACCTGTAAATATTTTTAAGAAAACGAGGTGAGTATTTAAAACAAACTCAGTGGGAAAAATTCCAAAGCATAAAATTTTCCTTTGTCCAACAGTAAAAACATGGCAAATGAGAATATGGAAAACTTCAACAACAAGCTAATAACCTTGTGGGACAAGAACTTCAACCATAGATCATTTCAATGCACAAAGCAAAGTATGAATCTATGGGACATTTATAACTTCCACTATGCATAGGACATATCTTGCACACATATAACATGCTCATTACATTCACTTCAACCACATCTAAGAGCACAAGTAAACACGTTGGACATAAATCACATTTTCTCAAATAAGAACATTAAAAGCATTTCTTGCGAGACATAATTTGTAAAATAAAAGATTTTACTTTACCCCACCTTGATTTCTTGAGAGACTCGACAAAGCTTTTAGCGTGAAGACGAAGATCCTAATTGCGCCGCACCTAATTAAATATAATAAAATAAATATTATGGGCCAATCTTCTATCTTAAATCAAAACTAATAATCTGAACAAAAATAATAAAATGCTTAAATTATATATAAACCTTAAACAATCTAATATATAGAATATATATAGATGTATATATATTTACATACATTATTTTAAAAAATTTATTGCTTATACATGTATTATTATCTTTTTTTTTTAACCAAAAGCTTTACATCTTAATTACGTTGAAATCCATACAAATTATATAAACTTCTAAACTCTCTCCTGATCATAAGCAATCTTCAAAGATAATATAAATAAAAGAAATTTTCAATCTATTGCTGAGATATGTTCTTCATATTCAAATCAAAACTAATTTCGATACTTAGCAATTACTCAATATGAGAAATCCTCAAATCCAAAATAAATACTTATAAGATGTTCTAAAATTATCCGTAATCTACAATTTAATACAAAAACTTGATTTTGAATAATAGTAAAGAAAACCAATAAAATAATACTCAAATGCAACATTGAAAATTTGAGTTTTCTTCCTGAACGAAAATAAATGTAACCCTTAATCAAAATTTAATTAAACTATTTTCACTAGTAACTCTCATAAACAAACAAAATAACTTTTCCCTACTTTATTTCTTCTACTCAATTCTAATCAGAAACTCAAAGAAACATACCAAGCTTCAATAATTTTTCGAACGGTGGAAGCTTAAAAGAAATTGACAGAATTTAAGAAGATTTTTTTTTTATATTAAAATTTGTTGCATGGCATCGTGAATCGGAAATAGAGTCAAATATGTTCAGATTCACAACAATGATTAAAACAAAATAAGATTAAAACTTAAGTTAGAAACTCACTGTGATTTATTCTCTATTGATAACAAGATTCTATAAACAAAAATTATTTATTTTTCCAATCTTTGCCGAGAAAAACACAAACCAAATTATGGCGACACACTTTAGATTTCCAAAAACTTAAATCGTAAAAGAAATCGACAAAAGTAAATTTCACAAAGAAAAACTCACCGATCAAATTCTGCTCCTTTGAAAGAAAGTAAATAAATCTACTGCATACTTTAACTTTAGAAAAAGAACTTCGTGAACATATTTTTGATTGACATGATTTCAAGGTATAAATAGATGGAAAGAGTGAATCTTAGAAGGAGGATTTTTCGATAAATACGTTCATGAAACTGCTTGAGAACGAATCTATTGGAAATACGATAAAGATCGAAGAAGAGAATAAAAAAAAAACGAAGAGAAACCGTCAGAAGTAGTGGCACAGAAATCTGGGAAGTTAGAACCACTGGAGAACTGCTGGAATAAGTATATTTTTATTTTACATTCTCTCTCCCTCCTTAAAGGCTTAAGATGGGTTTATTCTTAATTTATTAATTTAGAAAACTTAAGTTATCTAAAGCCCAATATAAAACTTCTCTTAATTTAATAAAATACTATCTCAAACTACTATATGGCCCAAATAAAATAAATTTAATCAAAACTTATTGTAAATTTTAATTTACTACAGCACAATTTCGGAAATCCTATTAAAATTCAATTAAAACTAAACTTAATAAAATATGGGATGTTACAGATATGATGTTCCTTTCTTTGGTAAGAAAAGATGTTATACTATTACATGCCTTCTGGATTTTGTCTTGCTCTTTCTTTTGCATTGTTTGTAAGTATAAACTAATTAATTCTGTCACTATTTATACTATTGGAGAATTACAAAAATTATAGTTTTATTAATAATCCTGTTTCTTTGAGGAAAAAATAAAATAAAAATGGAAGTATTAATGTCATTAGAAACTCCTCTTGTTGTGATGGGGTGTGCGCTCTTGTCTTGGAAAATGATCAAACACATTTGGAGTTTCTTGGATGTTGAGAAAGAACCTGTCAGTGTTGTTGTTACTGGCGCTGCAGGCATGCATCTTGTATTTTGTTTCGATCAATTTAATTAAGATTTTTATATGTAAATTAATCCTTGATTTTTTTGTTGTTGATATGAAGAAATGAAACATTTTGGTGATGTGCAGGGCAAATAGGTTATTCTCTAGTTCCAATGATAGGTAGAGGCTTAATGCTGGGTTGTGATCAACCTGTAATCATCCATTTGCTTGACATCTACCCAGAATCACTGAATGCCCTCAAAATGGAACTCATCGACGCCGCTCTCCCCCTTGTCAAAGGCACGTATCCTTTTTATCGACTAAATTGCATAAAACACCCCTGCATGTAAACTCTGCTCATCCCGTTAAAAAAATAATGTTGGAGTGCAGGTGTTGTTGCGACGACAGATGTTGTTGAGGCTTGCAGAGGCGTAGACATCGCGATCATGGTAGGCGGATTCCGACGAAAGGAAGGAATGGAGAGGAAGGATGTAGTGTCTAAGAATGTGTCCATCTACAAGGCTCAAGCCTCTGCTTTAGACCAATATGCTTCTCCTCATTGCAAAGTAATCAATCCTTTTCAGTTTTGATGCATGTAGCAAGTAGCAAGTAGCAAGTAGCAATAGCATGTTGTGTCTTAATTAATTAATTTAGTATTTACAATGCAGGTTCTGGTGGTGGCTAATCCAGCCAACACAAATGCACTAATCTTGAAAGAATTTGCTCCTTCCATCCCTGAAAAGAACATCACCTGCCTCACGAGACTCGATCACAACAGAGCACTAGCCCAGATATCAGAGCGGCTCGACGTTCCTGTGAGTGATGTCAAGAATGTCATCATTTGGGGGAATCATTCCTCCACTCAATACCCCGACGCCAACCATGCTACCGTCGCCACAATCACCGGAGACAAGTCTGCAACAGACCTCGTTGCAGACGACAAATGGTACCAACCCTTTTCACAACTGCATACCCAATCCCCTCTTTCAATAACCTTGCCGTTAATTGTTTTTAGGTTAAAAACGGAGTTCATCGCCACGGTGCAGCAGAGGGGGGAGGCGATCATCAAAGCACGAAAGATGTCTAGTGCATTATCTGCTGCTACCTCTGCTTGTGATCACATACGTGATTGGGTTCTTGGAACTCCTAAGGTTTTTGGGCATGGCTTTCAACAATTAATATTCTCTCGTCGTCGCATACTTTACCATTGCGTCATCTGTTCCATTTTTGTAGGGAAGTTGGGTGTCGATGGGGGTGTGTTCCGATGGATCTTATGGCATACCACCTGGCCTCATCTATTCTTTCCCTGTTACTTGTGACAACGGACAATGGTCTATTGTACAAGGTTAGACTTCATGACATCATAACCCATCCAGTCACGTCATATTATATTTTTGTACTGTCAAATACGAGATGTAATACTAATTTTTTTTAAGGCAAACACGAGATTATTAGTGTCGTGTCAGCATGATGAGGGCTGATATTTTATGCACTTGCAGGTCTCAAAATCGATGAATTTTCGAGGGAGAAGATGGATATCACTGCAAAAGAGTTGATGGAGGAAAAAACATTGGCCTATTCATGTCTTAATAATTAAGCTTACCTTTTATTTATTTATTTATTTATTTATTTTGTGTCTGCTGTGGTTTGAAGGAGACTTAGATTGTAAGTAAGATGCACCACAATGTTCTGATGCAATATTCTTACTTTTAATAAGAGAAATTTGTGACATCTGCATTGTCCTTAAAAGGTAAAATAACCCCCCCTAAAAAAAAGGTACAACATTTTACTTGTATAAAACTAGACAAATACTATGGTGCGGCGCGCACCCGCAATTAAAATTAATTATGGCTTAATTATAAAAAAACGTTAATGTTGACACCAATTTGATAAAGAATAGTATAACTTTTACCTCGGTTCTCTTAATTTTTCACACCAACGTCCTAACTAATTAATTATTCCCTCCGTCCCACCATAAGTAACTATATTTTTTTCGACACGGGAATTAAGGAGAAGGGTGTTTAAAAGGTAAAAAAGATAGAAAGTGGTGGGGTCCATAACTTTTTGTGAGAAGGGTATATTTCCTTATAAGAAAAGTGGCCACTTATCCCCGAACAATCCAAAAAGGAAATATGGCCACTTATGACGGACGGAGGAAGTAAAACATAAGCATAAACTTCAAAACCATATAATGTTGACAATTTTGGATAGGCGTGACAACGACGTGTCGATGAAAATGTAGTGCCACGTGTCCGTGGGGTTGTGACTCAACTTCCACGGTTGCTAGCCACATGCACCTAAATCGGATGAATTTAATGAATTCAACCAACGAAAATTAATATATGATGTATTAATATATTGTCCAATCAAAAACTACCCCACAAATTATAATGCCATTTGCAGTGAAGTAATGGAAATTGTGGAAACTCCACTTCTGACTTCATATAATATGAATGAGGAAACTTCAAGAAGATCATTATTTTTTTGATTGACAGTTGACGCGGGTATTTTACGTTGTGGATTTTATAATTTTTTTAATCATTTCATTCTCCCAAATTAACTCAAAATTATACTAACTCTCTTCTTCAAAATGATTTTATATATCATGATTTATTATATCAATTATCAAGAGCATGCATGCATGTCTTGTACGTCACAATATTGACTTGCCGTCGTACACGTAATACTATATATTTTACAATTTCACATTCAAATTCGTGTTACACATTTGAATTGATATGTATGACAAAAGGGCAACAAATAACATTAATTTAATGCAATAAATATTCCATGTCGAAATTGTTGCTTACAAGTTGGAAATTAAAGGAAACTGTATGAAGGCAAGCAACGAAGACGTGTGAAACTGTTTGATGTCCAAAATCAGCTATACAAGCATGCGTCATAACTTTTATATATTAATTCTGTCTTCTCAGAAGAAATTAATATATACGTTTTTGTTTCAAAAAAGCTTAATTAAGGAATTTCTTTTTTTTTTCTTTTTTTTTCTTTTTTTGCAATCTGAAAACTGAATAGGATCTCTTTATTTTAATTTAGTGATTTGGCATGGCACAAGATTGCACAAATAGTGTGGTACTTAATAGGATTTTTTTTAATAGGAAAAATATATATGATATATTTAACAATATGAATGATTTGTTCAAAATTACTTTTTTTATATGACGAAGGTATCCCGTGTGACATGCTTGACCTATGAAGTACTAATGGGATTCGAACTTCATGAGACTCTTTGTTGTAAGAAAACTCGATCAGTCAATTACTAGATTATCCCAAGGGGACTAAGAAATTGTAGTTAATAGTATAGTTGAAAGTCTTCATCAATTTTTGAATTATTATTGCGAATTGGATGCATGATCCGCACTGGATTCACGAGTACATTCCAATAATAAAGGGTTCCTCTGCCTAAAGTTCAAATCCTATTTCACCCGAAAATAAAAATAAATGTATAATAACAATAAAAACTAAAAGCTCCAAATCCAAACATAAAGATCGCCTTTCTATAGAAGAATAACGTGTAATTTTAGTTTATGGTTTTTTTAATTAGTCTAATTAATCATAACGATTAGTTCTTACAAAACATGGATTTTTAGTGTAATTTTCGCCTTGCACGTCACCAATTTAGAATACTTTCGGTGTTTCGATTTTGCAATTCAACTGAAAGCTCCTGCTTTTCAGTTGCAAAAAACTGAAAGATGATGTTAATTAAAATCACAAATTTGACCACATGTGGTGATTTAAATAATAATATAACACTTATAATTTATTTTCTTTTTCTCCGAAGGTAACCAAAAAGGCACGAGCGATACAGCGTCTACAAAATATTACGTGATCAACAACAGAAAATTTTTCTGTTATAAAAAATGACAATTTCGTCGCTATTTGCTCCTAGCGACGGACTATATCCGGCTCCAATTGCCTCGTTGTAGGAAGAGCCAGTGACGGAAATCAAGTCTGTCATTAAACTTAACGACGAACTAGCAATTGTTTTCAATATATATATGGGGAGAGTTCAAATGAGAACCTAGCTTTTAGGTGTTAACTATAGGAACCGATCAAAGCCGTTCATTTTTAAGATTGACGCTTATTATTCAATGATCTATTCATGTTAATCTTAATCATTTTTAAACTCTAAAGGGTAATCTAGTACTTTTTGTTAAATTTGTAACTCCCATTTTCCTTAAATAGTGGGATTTCTCATGTTCATTGATATTTATTTTGGTATTCATTACAACTCATCATTAAATAACCATTTCGTTTTGTAATTTTTTTTTTGTCTCAATCAACACTTTTCATTAATTTTTTCAGAGCCAGTGAAATAATATTCTAATGGGTAATGAACGAAAAAATTGTAAGCATATAAGCAAATTAAATAAACAATGCATATACCAACAATAAGCAACAAACATAATATTTTAATAAGCAATGAATAAACAAAATACAAGTAAAACATAAACTAACAATATAAATAATATTTTTAATAAGCAATGCATAGCCAAAATATAAGCAAAACAAAAATCATTCGAAAAGTCAAATATATATGCGAAATAAGCATATGTTTACTTTATAAGCAAATCAAAAGGTATAAATAAGCTAAATAGAAAGGTATAAATTAGAAATTCGAAAGGTAAAAAGCATATATTTTATTTTAAATAAGCAATTCAAAAGGTATAAATAAGCAAATAGAAAGGTATAAATAAGCAATTCGGAAAGTGAAATATATATACAAAACAAAAATCATTTGCAAAGTCAAATATATATATACGAAATAAGCATTTGTTTAATGTATATAAGCAAATCAAAAGGTATAAATAAGCAAAATCGAAATTTGTAAATAAGCAATTCAAAAGGCAAAAAACATATATTTCATTTTAAATAAGCAGATGAAAAGGTATAAATAAGCAATTCGGAAGGTGAAATATATATACAAAATAAGCATATTTTTATTGTAAAATAAGCAATTCGAAAGGTGTAGTTTACATAATAATTATCAATTTATTGTAAATTCGAAAAATATAAAAGTATCAATTTAATACTATGACAAACAAATATACTAAACATTAAAAGTAAACAAACTATATGAAATAGATTATAAAAAACATATAATGCTTACTCATCATTCATAAAACTATGATCCGAAATTTTTGTCAACTAGCTTGATTTGATTTGAAAATGAGATATATTTTATTTGTAAGTTTTTATTGATTTTAAAATTGTATTTTCGGAAATGATAGTTAAGATTATCTCCAAATGCAGTCACTAATTTACCCCTATTCCGTTAGAAATAATAAATAGGGTGCAATTTTCCAATTTTAAATTTCATAGTGAAATTAAATCTAAGTCATTGAATTTTACACAATCAAGGGTTGGATTGGTTCCTAGTTAACACTTAGGGAATGATTCCCATTTGATCCAACCCCTATATATATTACATAGACATGGGCCGCACGAAACTCCTCTAAAAAACCAAAACAAACTTGTAAGTTGTAACTGTCAAAACAGCCTAAATATGTACATATTTTCAACAAAAAAAGGCTTTATTTACTACAAAACCAAAAAGAAAAAGAAAAAGAAAAAGAAAAAAAAAAAAAGGCTTTCCCTTTTATTTCTTAATCAGCACATTACATCCTTGAGAAGCTTGTACCTGCGGATGGTGGGGCGTGGAGAAAAGGTTTTTCCGGCGGCTCTCTCAGCCGTTGAGCTGCCCTCGTGCCGCTTCATTTTCTCGCCGGATTTAGTATCACTCGACGATGGATTCTTTTTCTCGCATTGGCACCAGTCGCATACTTCAATTCGATCTCCGTATTCTCCGTAATAGTTACTGCAGTACCTAGTCACCAATTCAAATACGATCATTTAATCATTCAAATACTCATAATAAAATAAAATATAAAATAAAAGGAAATCGGGAGGGAATGGGAGATTGAGATTCGTTTTGAGTTACGTGTACATAGACGATAAATATTATAACAACACGGGCAATGATGAGGGAAAACATGCACGTGGAAAGATCACACAGAATCAAGAAACACACAGATACACAGGTGTGTGTGTGTGTGTGTTGTCGTTAATTTCTTACGACTTACGAGTGTTGGAAGCGGTGGTGGCAGTTGGAGCAGCGGAAAAGCTTGTCGGAGAAGCCGACGTCGCCGCACAAACAGCACACAGTCTGGAGGTCTACCATTTTTAATTTCTTGCTTATTTAAGGAAATCCAAGCCAAGACTTAATAATTGTAGACGAAAAAACAGAGAGAGAGAGAGAGTAGAGGTTGTAGATGGAGGAGAGAGAAAGAGAGAGACAGTAGTGGGCCTAGTGGCTTCAAAGTCGGTGTGCGCCTTCCTCTTTTATATATATAGGCACACAATATTCCACCTTATAATTATATATTCGTCCGTCCCATCTTATATTATACTATAAAATTATAAATCAATGTTTTTAATAATGTGTCATTATCTCAAAACACGCATATAGTTTCTAATTTCTATAATTATTAATTTGATGAGAGTCAACAAACAGCTTTTCAGCTAAACTAATGTACCGCACACGATCCTTTAAATTGGACGTCTTTAATTCATTTATTTATTTATATTCATATTGCTAAAATTCGTTTTGATGCATTACACAGATATTCTTAATTACGTATAATATTTACAAAAAAAAATATCAAAATAGAAAAGTAATACAGTTTTGAAATAAGTGAATTTCACCATTAATGGTAGCATGTGCTATAAAGGCTAGTCTATAAAACTGAAACAATACTATAAAAAAGATTTATATACCTTAATAAATCATAATTAAAATAAGTGCAAAATTAAACTAAAACACGTGAAACTGAAATTGAAGAAAAAAATTGAGTAAAAATCTAATAAAATTGAAAGAGGTACGCAATGAAATGCCAAAAAGTGAGACATTGGATCTCAAGTACTCCCTCCGTCCCGTTATAAGTGGCCACATTTTCTTATTGGCTTGTCCCATCATAAGTGGTCACTTTCCTAATATGGAAACACCCTCTATCACACAAAAGATGTGGACTCCACCACTTTTTATCTTTTTACCCTTTAAACACTCTTCTCCTAAATACCCGCGCCCAAAAGAAAGTAGTCACTCATCATGAGACTGAGAGATTACTAATTAATTGTGTCGTTTTCACTTTTTCTTCATATTATGTCATTCTTCAAATTCACTTTAAATAGTTTTCTTCCATTTCTTGCCATAAATTCCCTTCCATTTTCGTGTTTCACTAGTAAATTCGTTATTTTAAAATACTAAAATTTATTATAAAAACAAAATTATTAATATATGATGAAGATTATGAAGCTTTGCTGTTTGAGTATTTGTGAATTTTTTTGGGTTTAAGTTCTGTTTTTGACTCCTTTTGACGTACACGTGACGAATAAACATTTTAATACTCCCTCCGTCCCACTCATCTTGACATATTTTCCTTTTTGGGCCGTCCCACTCATCTTGGCCTGTTTCCTTTTTTGGACAAAATTATGGCTCAATTAGTACATTAATTAAGCCCAAAAGTCAATAAAAACATTGCAGGATTGAAAAGTCAATAAAAACACTATAAGTCAATAAAATAATATATACAAACTAGAGCTGTCAAAACCGGCCCGGTCAGGGCCGGGCTGGGCTCCAAAAATCCAAGCCCGGTGAAATTTCGGGCCGGGCCGCCCCTGCCCGAAATGGGGAAAAGCCCGGTGGGCTTGGGCCAGCCCGGCCCGGCAAATTTACACTATAAAAGGGGTTTCCAGACCGGGTTGGGCTTCACATTTCTTGGCCCGTATGATTTTCGGGCCGGGCCGGCCCGGCCCGGCCCGATTTTTCCAAAAAGCCCGGTGGGCTCGGGCCGGCCCGACTCGGAAAATTGCCAGCTCGAATACAAACTACACTAAACATAACTTTTACACTTAATATCTTTCTTCTTAATACCCGTGCCGAAAAGAACTAGGTCAAGATCATCGGGACGGAGAGAGTATATTGTAATGGTGGAGCGAGGAGGGAAATTTATGAAAATAAAGGGATGGAGAATGCCAAAAGAAAAGGGGAAATAGGAGTTAGGAAATGTGTAAAAGAAGCATAATATAAAAGAAAATAGAAGAAGTCAAGGGGTAAATATATGAGAAATTCTATCCTACATGTATATGTGTAATACATTCACATTTCACATTATAATATTTTATTAATATAAATTATATTAATAAAATATTATTATGTGATTAGATGGTTTTACAACATATTCTTGCGTAAATACATATATGCTTTATTATAGATAGCATTGGGCCTTTGTTGATATTTTAAAATAACATAGAGGTACAAAGTATAATAACTATTCTATTTCATGTATGCATTGTGCCATTTTTTTTTTTTTTTGTTGCAGCGAAAATTTTAATTTTATGGTACATAATGTCAATCATACACAATTTCGGGTACTATATATATACCAGCATCCCACCCACCATATATATTCATAATATTAATATATATACAAAACTTCACACATAATGTCATTAAAATTTTCTAAAAAAATATATTATTAAAATTATCCTTTCGGAAAGATCCAAACTGTGAAAGGCTTTCAATCTTCGCTGCTCCCCTTCCTCAAACAAAAAAGAAAAAAGAAACGAGATTACTAAATTTTGATATAGAAGCAATACTGAATTTAATTAATTTATATACAATATATATATAATATAAAATGATATATAGATAGGCCCGGATCTGTCATCTGTGTAAGGGAGAAGAGTAGCGTGCGTGGAAGGATAGAAATAGGCATTCATACAGATAGACGCAACTTGATTCAAGTCCTTTTCGATTAGAAAGAAGGAAAAACAAATGGGAACCTTAATTAGCAATGTGGAAAATGACCACTTTGTCCAACCTACTCATATTGCTTCATTTCCATCTTTTATTCTATTCTTACCCATTTATATTTCTTTATTTATTTATTGGCTTTTAAGAGTGGTAAAGTCTCATCAAGGGCATTCACAATTCCTTTTGTTTTTCAATGAAAACATAAAACTATAGGGTAAGTACAATTAATTAATTACATATGTTTTTTAAATTATACGATCAATTAAAATGTGGGAATTATGAGATGAGACATGCACGTCTTTTGATTTTGTTGGATCGTATTTAAATTAATCTAGACTATTGTTGATTTCTATATATATTTTTGGATATTTGTGTATATAGAAGGAGAGAGAAAAATGATATCAAATCAATCAAGAAGAGAACATCCAACGTGTAAATGAGAGGCAATGAGTATCTCATATATCCTTACTTCTTGTTTAGCTCATTAATTTATTTAATTTAATTCAATCTAAATTAATCTACCTCAAGCATCGATTATTAATTAGAAGTCACGTTATTTAGCTTATTTTATCTAGGTCAAATGTGAAAGAAAGCTTGAAGAAATTATTTTAATGGTAGCCATTGCAACTTGTGTATATGTTAATTTCTTGAATCCAAAGACGGTACAATATAAAGTATATATGCATAGCAATCGAGTATTCTAGAGATGCATCTTTCGTGTCACCTATACAAGTGGAAATTTGTGACGAGTGGACTGAAAGCAATCACATCCAATGATTGTGATAATCACACGAGCCACCTTTATCAGTATAGACATTCATATATTTATTTTAGTAATTAATCTATGTAGCTACATTAGGCTGCCCGCAATGGTGGAAACAAGTTTCAACTTTTAAACCGCTACATCAGCTTTTGGAACCCACCTACTTTTTTATCTAAACACCTTCAACAACAATGAAATCAGTTTCTACTATTTAAAGGGTCTCATTATAATACACACTATCTTTATATATCTATACATATGTTTATCCAATTAATTTTATTTGCATTATTGTTTATATACTCCATCCGTCCCACTGAATATGGCATGTTTTCCATTTTGGGTCGTCCCACCGAATATGACATGTTTCCTTTTTGGGAAAGAATTAGAGCTTATTTTAAACTAAAAAAACACTTTAGCCGTACATTATTGACCAAAAAAATACTTTATTAAACCTAATTCTCTTTTTCTTAATCTCCGTGCCGAAAACAAATAGGTCATATTCGGCGGGACGGAGGTAGTAATATTTACATATTATGATTATATATTTTATTTAAAATTTTATATTTAATGATTTAATATAATAAAATAAAACGACATTACAATTATAAATAATAATTAAAATTACATTACTAAAATTAAAATTACATTACTAAAATTGAAATTACAATAATTGAAAGTACATAAAATAGCTGAAATTACATTACTAGTGGAATTTGTGAAGAATGCTGCGGAAACTGGTAGCTATTTTTTTGAGGTTGGTTTGGTGGCGACATGAAATAGTTGGAAGGAATGTTGGATGCAAATTATGGAGGAAAATTTGATCCAGTAGGAGAGTTGAATAAAAATTGTTGAGGAAAATTCGAACCACCAGGAGAGTTGAAAGCAAATTGTTGAGGAAAATTCGAACCACCAGTGGGATAGTTGGATGAGATTTGTTGAGTAGGAAAATTGCCTGCATTTTGTTGAGTAGGAAAATTGCCAAAATTTTGTTGAGTAGGAAAATTACATGCATTTTGTTGAGTAGGAAAATTGCCAGCATTTTGAAAGTTGTATGGAATTGGTTGTTGAGAGTACGACATTTGATGATATTGTGAACTTGAAAAATATGAACCTTGATAATTTTGGGAGCTTGCATTACTAAAGTCGGAGTTTTGAGAGCTTGAATCTGCCATTTAATTATAGTGAAAATGAAGTGAAGAAGAAAGGAAGAAAATTGGAGAGTTGGAGAATAGATATATAAAGAGATTTTTTGGAAAAATGGCCGTTGTAATTTTTATTGCCGTTGGGAAAAATTAGCTGTTTTATTATAAATATTTTTAATATAATATATAAATTATAAATATTTATTATATAATTTATAAATTATTAGCTTTGAACTTTAAAATATCATCATTTGCTCGTTTCAAATCGGATTTTTACGATTTTTATGTCGAATTAAAGATCTCGTCTTGATCTTTAATATAAAATATATGTTCGATATGTTTTAGAAGAGCTAATAGGTCCGTATTTAAGAAAAAGTATAAAAAAACCGAAATAAAAAAATTAAAATTAAAACAGTGGAAGAAAAGAAAAAAAAATTTGGTCAAAGCTATCGGCGCCCCCACGCGCGCGTGGACTGCACGCGCCAACCAGCGCGCGCGTGTCGTTCACGCGCCGTGGGTGACGCGCCGCAGCCGCCCAACTTGCATGCTTGGTTTTTGAAACCAGTTTTTCAAATGCACAATGGTGTATTTGGTGGGTTCCAAAATTTGAAACCCACCGTTGGAGACACCCTTATGGTTAGTCATAATTTGATTCAATAACAAAAAAAATCGGTTTATTTATTTTTTTTAGTTCTACATGACTTATAATATTTAAAATATTTAATTTATACAAATTTACCTTGATATATTTGGATTTGGACGTAACATAAATCTCAATAGATATAATAAATATAATACAAAGATTTTTGTCAAAAAAATAAGAAAGAAATATGTTTACACTAATCATGATAGAATTTAAATAAAAAATATAAACACTAACATAAAATATATAATCTTACTTTTATATGAATCAAATATCTAATAAAATTGGTCTATTTTCATTTAATCGACCAAATTATGGCTAGCCACATTATGGCCAAATAGCATCAATCTTATTTTATCACGACGAGATTAGCCTGCAATCGACACCTAAAATGTATCCTAATTATATGTAATAATATATAAATTACATATATAAGGTAAATTATATTAGAAAAATCAGATGCGACATAATCGATTTATAAGGTATTGGGTGAATCAACTTGAGATCTTTAGCCACTTGAATAATATTCAACACACCAATCAACTATCTCGATTCGAGTATATATATATATATTATATCATGCAAGTGACTAAAGAAGATGCTTTTTATACAAAAATCTATCGAGCGGTAGTGATCTGCTTGCTAGAAGATGAGCTGGACTTTGAGCTGCTAAATAAAGTGGGCTAACATTAACCGATGAGTTTAAAATTATCAATTTAATCATAATTTTTCAATTGAATAAAATTGTAGCTAAATTATTAACACGGTCAAAATTGATTGACATTGCAAACAATGGATATAACCATATTTTATGAATTTAATTAGAGATGATAATGGATTGAGTATCCCACCTATTACTTATTTTCCGAATCCAAATTTATTTAAAATTTCTCTACTTGTCCTTTCAAATATGATGAAAAAGTGACTTTACTACATGTCCTGTGTCACAAATTCATTGGGTAATGCGCGATATTATTCGATAAAAATATAAATACTACAAAGTAAATATTAATAATAAATATAAATAACAAAATATATAATTAAAGTATAAATATCAATAGATAATATTATTAAAACAAATGCTAATAACAAAATCTATCACGAGTCAATAGACAACTTTCTCAATCGCTCATTAACTACTAAAATCTAAAGTTAGATGAGAATTGAAAGAAATCAAAATAATTATATAATCATGTCATGAAGAAAAATCCTAAAATTACTAATAATCATAATTATGTTGTAGATTTTTTTTACCTTACATATGTGTATATATAATTTACTTTATATATAAATGAATCTAATAACAGTAGCGGATACTTGATCATAGATAATTATTCATACTCATTTGAAACCCGTCACGAGTACTAATCTTACTATCCAAACCCGTCACGATTCATTTAATACTATCCACACTAGTTTTACTACATATAATTTGATAATAAATAGATATACTCGTAAAAATCTGACACATTATCATCGTTTGTTTTAACCAACGTAGATTAGATGATATCAGTATATAATGGAAAAATGAACGTGAAATACTATCGAGTTCCGACCATAAATCTATTCGACATAATTGTTTGTTGGTTTTTGAACCAAGACGAAATGGATAGAGAAACCACTATGGATAATAATATAATTTCAAGTGGATGGACTGATAGTATATGCTAAAATTATTTACCGATTCATGTGTCACGGCAATTAGTATACAAGTGAAATTATTAATTAGTATCTTTGACTTGAAGCATCATTATCCAGATAAAAACCATAAAATTAGGTACCAATTGCGATAATTATTAATCAAGAATGTGTGAGGGTATTAGGGAGCTGTAGTAAAAACTCTCTTACAAGTAGATATGTCAAAAATTCCCTAAAAAAAAAAAAACAGTAGATCTGTCAAAAATGGCACGCTCCTACCCGAATTTCGAGTCGGATTGGACATAAAATTTTGACTTGCAAAAATTTCGGGCTAAACTGACTCGATCTGAAATGTTCTAATTATAAATTACACCAACCAAATGAAAAAAATGAAAATCATACTTTGTTAATGGAGGCCCAGCGCAATATTCATCTACTGGACTAATTATAAAAAAAATACGGCCCATTAAACCCAGCAAGCAAATTTAGTTCAACGGTAACGTCGTCGTTTTAGTTTCAAAATGTTCCGCTCAAACCAATTACCAAAACCCTTCATTATACAACACCGAGACCGAGGTTTCTTTCTCCAATCGAGTAGCCCAGAGAGAGAGAGAGAAAGAGGGGAGAGAGAGAGATCGCTCTCACTATCTCTTGCTTCGACGCTCAAATTCTATTCGATAGAGCAAGACTCAAAGCGGCCGGGTGGATCTAGATGCTCTTTGTTTGTTTGTTTGAATAGATAAAAAAAAATGGCGTTTGCTGCAAACACTCCTGATATTTCCGGTGACCGGCAATATGAACAAGACGTTCGCGCTCAAAACGGTATATTCTCGTTCGATACGTAGCGATTCTTTATGTGCATTTTTTCTTCGTTTGTTGGATCTTCCTTCTATATTTGGTGTTTCTGATTCATATATATGTATATATATAATATTCATTTCATTATATGCAGTGATGGCATGCCAGGCTGTGTCAAACATCGTCAAGTCTTCACTTGGTCCTGTCGGCCTTGATAAGGTAATTCACCTTTAGTTTCTCATCTTGTTGCGTAAATTTGTGTTGGTGGTTTTGGATTAGAATGCTATTTTACTATCAAGTGTATTCAGGCTTCGATCCATTGCTTACATGCAAATTCTGCTAAAATTTACTGAATCTACTGATGTTACTTTGAATGCCTGTGATTGGGCTACCTGGAATGAAAAGATGCACATAGCTAGTTTGGTGTCTCATTGTATTTATTTGTGAACAGTTGGTTGCAGTTGTATATTGGCTAAGCAATTGGACTCCTCAGTCTTCCTGTGTTTGTGAATCTTTTGCAGGGTTTTACTGAATGCTATATGTGGTTGATTCGTTTTAGTGTAGGCATGTTAACTGATCGTTTTTGGTTTGCCCATTTTTTGAAACAAGTCGTCCTTTTGAGTTGGTCGGCAGTGCCAGTTCAGGTACTGAAACTTATTTTCTCATCTTGGTGAAGGAAGTAGTTGGTATAATGTATCTAACAGCTTGCTGCGCATAAGTTATGGACACATCTGCATTCTCTACTATTACTTGTGCACTTGCTATTTAAATTTTGAATGTGGTGGTGACCTAACTGGAAGTGTATTTGCTCAATATCCCGTGTCCTACTTTACAGATGCTTGTGGATGATATTGGTGATGTGACCATCACTAATGATGGTGCCACAATACTGAAGATGCTGGAAGTGGAGCACCCAGCTGCCAAGGTGAATGGATAACCTTTTGGATTATACAAGTTCAGTTAAACAACTCGGTCCTTACCTACGCTGCATTTATCTTCAATTGCTAATTGGTATAGGTCCTTGTTGAGTTGGCCGAACTACAAGACCGAGAAGTTGGAGATGGGACAACTTCTGTGGTCATTGTATCTGCAGAATTGCTTAAGGTAACATTGCTAGCCTGCAGCAGGATAAGAGATCCTCTATCCTTGTTGAAAGTACCACCTTTGATATTTTGGCCGGGAATGTTGATTTTGAGTTTTAATTTGGCTTTCTTTTTCTACAGAAAGCTAATGATTTAGTGAGAAATAAGATACATCCAACATCAATAATCAGTGGATTCAGAGTAAGTCTCTGTCTTTCTTTTCCAAGTACACTATTGATTTCTATATTTCCCTTCATGGTGCAATCTGCTGCATGCTCATGCTGTATCTGATTGCATAAACATTTTTGTGGCAGCTTGCAATGAGGGAAGCATGTAAATATGTTGATGAGAAGCTGGCTGTAAAGGTTTCTCTCCTGACCACTCAATCTCTATTAATTTTGAATAATTTACATTTCCTGAAGTGTACAAAATATTGAATTTGCGGAAAGGTCAGAATGTCAAATTTCTAACTGGATTATCCTGCTAGTTTGGATACAGATCAATATTGCCAAATATTTTAAGCATATTGACATGTCGTGATATAGTTTTTGATTTTTTATACGGCCTCTGTCTGCTCTCTCTCTCTCTATCTCTCTCTCCTCTGAAATTATCTCGTTTTCTTTCCCTTCATGATTAGAATATACTCCCTCCGTCCCTAATAAGTAGGGCTGGCAAATTTCCGGGCTGGGCCGGCCCGACCCGAGCCCGGCGGGCTTTTTGGAAAAATCGGGCCGGCCCGGCCCGGCCCGAAAATTCACCGGGCCGGAAAATATGGATCCCAGCCCGAAAAATCAATTTATAGCACATTTTTACCGGGCCGGGCCGGGCTGGCCCGAGCCCACCGGGCTTTTGCCTATTTCGGGCCGGCCCGGCCCGGCCCGAAAATTCGTCGGGCCTGAATTTGCTGAGCCCAGCCCGGCCCGAAAACAGGCCGGCCCGTCGGGCCGGGCCGGGCCGGGCCTGTTTTGACAGCACTACTAATAAGTGTAGTCCACTTTCCTTTTTCGTCTGTCCCCCATAAGTGTGGTCCTTCCTTAAATGGATATGACCCCACTTAAATTTTTACCCTTTTACCCTTTAAAAGTAACTAACACTACAACAAAGTGGGTCCCATTTTCCACTCACTACACATCTACCTAACATCCTTCTTAAAACCCGTGCCCCTCCCTATTGACCACACTTATCAGGGACGGAGGGAGTAATATTTATAGATAAGAGGGCCAGTTATGATAGAGTCAATGGTCTATCTAACTAAGGAAACGAACAATTGAATTAGGAAAAATCTCAATTGATGATCTAAGGAAGCAGGCTCCAGTAAAGGATCATATAAAACTTCTTAACTCTCGGCCCGGCACGGGTCCGATATCCTAACTACCCAATATAATAATAATAATAATAATAATAATAATAATAATAATAATAATAATAATAATAATAAAGCATCTAATAACAAATAAATAAAGACTCAATAATAAAGGTTAACTCTCATCTCAAGCAGCTTCATCCTCGGCTCCTCCCGAGTCAACATGACACTTCCGTGTTTATGAGCAGTGCTGCTATATCAAGTTAAAAGTTATAGTAATGACTTACATGATTACATGAAACTCTAGATTATGGAGTACCCGTATAGATACATTTCCATTGGAAAGGTTGTTGAATTGTTATATGCAGCCTAACATTTGATTAAATGTAATGCATCTACTTCTATTGGACTGACATTTTTCCTCTGTATGTTAGGTAGAAAAGCTTGGTAAAGATTCTCTTGTAAACTCTGCGAAGACCTGCATGTCCTCGAAATTAATAGGTGGTGATAGCGATTTCTTTGCAAATCTGGTAAGTTGGTCAGTGATAGCCATGTGTTAGAAATTATTTATATCATTCTAAACCTTTTGAGTTGTGTGCATGGTATGAAAGTGCTTCCTATTTCCCCTTAAAAGATACCTGGTTCATTGGATGTGCATTGTAGCAGTTGTTTTCTATCATCTTATCACATTATTTGTAGTCGTATCTCAACTCAATTTTGCTTCAGGTTGTGGAAGCTGTACAAGCAGTAAAGATGACCAATGCCAGAGGTGAAGTTAGATATCCAATCAAGGTGGGTAAACTGAAGCTTTTACTGGATAATGTTTGATATATCTTCTAGTTGTCCTTGCCCTATCAGTTTTATATCTGCCCTACATATCCTTATTCAGTTTTCTTCTTTTTAAAAAATTGTTCTTTCAGGGGGGCAGGTGGAGTTGTGGATAACCAATGTTGCATTTTTTGGGTTTATCAGAACCTATTAACCTAAAGTTTAGATCATAAGTGCAAAGGAATGTTGCTGTATTTGGATATTTGGTTTGGAGACATTAAATTGGAAATGCATTTGATCCAAAGAGCGCATAAAGAATTGACATTTACATGGCCCTAAACTATAGTGTGATTGAAACTAGATTTCCTTCATCTTTCTATGTGAAACCCTGTGTCTACAAGGACAAACAATAACTCAGATTTGAAAAAGTGGGGAAAAAAGTTTCTGCATATATGCATGAATTCTGACTTTACATGATTGTTTTAACCTTTCATCTTGAAGAAGTATCTCAAATGATATTGCTGATTTCCCAGGGAATCAATATACTTAAAGCCCATGGTAAAAGTGCTCGAGATAGCTATTTACTTAAGGGGTATGCTCTCAACACGGGGCGTGCTGCACAGGGCATGCCATTGAGGGTGTCCCCAGCCAGGATTGCTTGCCTTGATTTTAATCTTCAGAAGGCAAAGATGCAAATGGGCGTCCAAGTTTTGGTCACTGACCCCAGAGAGCTGGAAAAGATTCGTCAAAGGTGATTAGTTGTATTCATCCTCATAAAATATTGTCTCAAACAAGACAGTTGATTTTAATGGACTCTATGTAGCATCTTTTCATTTCCGTATCTGCACTTGTATTTTTCTGGCCTGCATATTTATTTGTATCAGGAAAGTCTAACTAAATTAGCATGTCCTGGAGATATGAATTTTTCTGGCTGTTGATTTTTCATATTCCGTTTTTGCTTGTGCATATTAAGTACCGTTAGGAGGCCACTCAGCAATTTTACCCATACAATATTTCTGGATTTTTAACATGTACTGTCTAATGATTGATTGACCTCTTGTCTTGTAGAGAAGCTGACGTGACAAAAGAACGTATTCAGAAGCTTCTCAAGGCAGGAGCCAATGTTATTTTAACTACAAAAGGAATTGATGACATGGCACTCAAGGTCTGCCTTTTCCACAACATTAGATCGACAAAGTACTTATATCTATTTTAACCATTAAAATTTCCTTTGAAATGGTTGCTTTAGTGGCAGGTACATGAAATGACATACTGTGTGTTATGATGCTTCCCTATTAGGCTATTATAGCTTTGTTTTTATTCAGTTATGTAAAAATTGTCAATTGTGTAAAGATAACTGGGGAGAAATTGGTTGCACTTTTGGAAAGTGTTCAAGTTAGAACCATTTTATTTAATACAATTACATGCAATGGAAATTGTATCGTGCTAACATATTATCTTTCCACATCTACATGCTTTTCACTAACTGTTGTGATTGTGCTGTTAAATTATGTCTTATGTTGTAACAGTATTTCGTGGAGGCTGGTGCAATAGCAGTGAGACGTGTCCGCAAGCAAGACCTGCGTCATGTCACCAAGGCAACTGGTGCAACTGTGGTAGGTTTGCTTCTCATCTTAAAATGACTGCCTGTCGTATATCTTTTGCTCGTTCCATAAATATTTCGAATGAAAGATACATTATCACAATTCACAGATGAGTTCAGTTCAGTTCCAGAAATTAGAATGACTTAAGTAACAGTTATACGAAATCATGAATTGACCACCATTTATAGTTACAAGAAAGGATTTAATGAAGATGACCAAGGACGCAGTAACTAAAAAGCTTCTAAAGAAGCTCAAAGCGTGGCATTAGAAAAATCTGGTTGTGTAAAGAGGTTTCATTACTGTTCTGCAGTCTTTCCAATCTGTATTCCTGTTTACCGTAATCTGATTGATGAAGGATACTTAAAAACTAGGTCAGTCCAATATGACAATTCTTCAGCCTTGTGTTTCTCAACATGAAACATAGTTTTATACTCCCTCCGTCCCCGATAAGTGTGGTGCGTATTTGATTATATGTGAGGTATAAAATATTAGTTGAACCACACTAACCTGGGACGGAGGGATTATGATTTTCTAGCTATACAATTTCGACTGAGATCTCTTGCCTTAAATAAATAAAGAGAAGTGTATTCGATCAGTCTTTGAGGGGAAACCTTTCTGTTCTTAATTATTGGCTTATTGCACCTGTACAGGTTTCAACTTTCGCAGACATGGAAGGGGAAGAAACATTTGATCCATCACTTCTGGGATATGCTGATGAAGTAGTGGAGGAACGCATTGCTGATGATGATGTGATTATGATAAAAGGGGCCAAAACCTCAAATGCGGTATGTATGAGCTTTGAGTCTTTAATACTAAAATGGTTTATTGTCATGTGTTGAAATGCTCGAGCTACCTCTGATAGTTTGCATTTTTATATGTTGGTTTGTTCTACTCCCAGTAGTTTTTGATCACGAAAATGCTCCACTCTAAAATGTAGAGATTAATATGTTTCTTTGTAACTTCTGTGCAGTATTATACATATTGACCTGGAATATGTTTTCTTTCAGGTTTCATTAATTCTTAGAGGTGCCAATGATTTCATGCTTGATGAAATGGACAGGGCTCTGCATGATGCCATATGCATTGTCAAAAGGACTCTGGAATCTAATACTGTAAGGGCCCGTGTCACTTATTTGCCACTGTTGGAATTCTGTCTAAGTTTCATTCTTTCCCTAGTTTTAAACTTGCTGATACTAGTGATAATTTCTTGTTCTTAGGCTTGTTATATGCCTGTTAGATTTAAAATTATGTTGAAAATTTTACTTAAAGTTCTTTGTAGCTAATAAAGGGAAAAATGCTGCATCTTTTGAAATGTGCTGGTGCCCTGCGAAATATTTTATTTTCTTGTTATGCTTTAGTTTTGAAAATTTTGGTTACACACATCTTTCTTGGTTATTTAACCCATGTTAGTCAGTTACAGATAATGTAACTCATGTTCTTGCAATTTGGTGAAATATAGGTTGTTGCTGGTGGAGGTGCAGTTGAAGCTGCACTTTCTGTATATTTGGAGAATTTGGCTACTACTTTAGGGTCACGGGAGCAGCTGGCTATAGCTGAGTTTGCTGAAGCTTTATTAATCATTCCTAAGGTCCTACACTGTGAAAAGTGTGCCTGAATTGTTTCATTAAAATCCTCATCAGTTGTCTTCTTTCCATCTAAAGCATGCTGCAATGTCTTTCTAGGTGCTTGCTGTCAATGCTGCTAAAGATGCTACTGAGTTAGTCGCTAAACTACGGGCTTACCACCACACTGCACAGACTAAGGCTGATAAAAAGCATTTGTCGAGGTACATATCCGATGTTACTAGTATTACACTGTTTATTTCTTTTGATGTTATTCTCCAAGAGAGAACAAAAGATCCTCAAATTAACAGCCTGTAAATTTAGTGACTTCCCACAGTTATTATTCTCTCTATTGCCCAATGGTCTCATTTTCTTTTTCGGTAACCATTACTGTGTTTTTAGTTTTCTAACATCTTTAATAATGTAAGCATAAGGTTTATTATTGGGTGATTAAATTGGTTAGCATTAAAAGATGAAGGTATCATAAAGGTTTGCGCACTTGCTGTTTATAAAAACCTCAAGTCATCGTGTTACTTGTTGAGAGTGTTGGAAGATTGCGAATTATAAATGACACTTTTTGTTGATGATGCTTCATGGCACAATGCATTGTTTATTATTGCAGTATGGGTCTAGACTTGTTAAATGGTACCGTTCGGAACAACTCGGAAGCAGGAGTTATTGAGCCTGCAATGAGCAAAGTAAAAATACTCCAGGTAAGAGTCTGCAACCTGATGGATTCATTGATCTTTCAGCACTTGACATGTCCCAACTCATTTTCTTTTTGTTGTTTGTTAGTTTGCTACTGAAGCTGCTATTACGATTCTTCGGATTGATGACATGATCAAGCTCGTTAAAGATGAGAGCCAGAATGACGAGGGTTAATTAAGGGTTGCAACTTAGTCATCCTTTTATTTTCATAGATTACTTTATACATCTTCGTAGTTGTAACTATGCATATGGAAACGCAATTCCATCTCAATCTTGTGTTTCTGTTTTAAAAACCGACTGTTAACAAATGTCGCTGTCGTTGGTGGTATTTTTGGGTAGAAGTATATCTTTAGGTTGTGTTTGCCTTTTATCATATTTATCCCAACCCTTAAGGGATCACAATTTTTATATCTTGTTCACTAAGAGGTAAAATGTGGTATAATATTATCACTCCATTTCTTAGGTATAAAACTATACCATTTTTATATCTTGTTCACTAAGAGGTAAAATGTGGTATAATATTATCACTTCATTTCTTAGGTATAAAACTATACCTTGGGCAAGGGAAAAAAAAAGGCTGCCCGAAATTATATCTCTTGTCCGGATTTTTCATTATATCAAAGCAACATACAAGGTGAATAATTAATGTTATAACTCATTATTAATCAAAGTGAATGCACCCTTATAGTTTTATTTACCTTTTATTTGAATTTTGTATGATCGTGACATTTATAAGCGAGACATCAGACATGGTTATTCTTTTCGGTTGGTGTGGCTGGTCGCAATGAGGGAATCATCATAAACGTGTTATATAACTATTTAGTGTAGAGATAATATGTCAGTTGTATGGTCTCGCTCTTTCACTTCAAAAAATTAAATCAGTAATTTTTTATATAGACGTAAATAAGAATAATTGTAGATAAAAAGTCGAATTTTATTTCTGATGAAGGAACATTACTTTGTAACACTGCTGAAGTTATGGGAAGATTGAAAACTGGGAGTTAGTGTGCTACTTTTGATTTTGGCTGTCGTTATTTGTTTCACAGAACAACTCTGAGCTACAGCTTTGATGCGAAATTATATTCAACACCAAAAACTTAGCAAGTCAATCATTTGAGAAATTCAACAACAGATAACAAATGCTTCATTTCATATCCATGGAAGAAAGAAAGAGCAAAAAGTGGTGAGATTCATTCAGACTGAGATCCCATGGTTGCTGATCTTTGCAACTTCTTTGGACAGAGCATTCCTTTGTTTCTTTGCCTCTTTAGCAAGGTTTGTTACCTGCACACAGATAAGTCCCACATTAAAGATACATTCCTCTTGGAATGATGTGTGTCACTGTAACCAGTAAATCAAGGAAAAAGAACTGACTTCTGTTCGAAATCGAGATGCTTCTCTACTTGGGAATTCACTTAGAGCATCCTTCAATCCTGGAACAATTTAATCAACCATTATTGAACTATAAATGTCTCGACCAAGAAAACGAGAGGAAAGTAATAGCAACTGCCAACACACAGACTGATACAGCGGCGCGCACACACACAGACAAGATGGGAGGGAGGCAGGTTACATACCTCTTGCTTGCCTTTCTATCTTATAAGCGGAGCCTATGACACCTTGTATTTGCTTTCCAGCTTGTCTGTTTGGAGAATGTACAAAGTTTGACAATGAAATTCAATTTCCAAAATTGGATAGGTATTTGAATGAAATAAGCTAGACAAGGACCTGAGTTTAGTCCTCCCTCGCACCAAGTCTTCTTCAGCTTGCAATGCCCTTTTCTGTCAGATTACCACACGACATGAGCTGATCCGTAACTAAAGCAAGGAAAGCTCATGTTCCCGGAAAAAAGTTTTTATTATGAATTTGGACATTACCACACAACCCCACCCCACCACTACCCAGGAAGAAAGAGAGTAAAAGAAAAGGGGATGCGAGGATGGACATACAACGCAAAAATAATAGGAGATGGCTTCTTCTGATTTAACATGGTTAAGCAGTGTTAGAATAAGAACGGAGAGGGTTTTGCGCTAGAATCTGATTCACCATACAAGTTGCAAAGAAAATGCTTAAGTCTGAATTGTTTAGAAGCACATCCTTAGTGGAAATAAATTGAATAGTAACTGCTATATAAACCAGAGAAAGACAGAAGATTTCAGGAATGCAAAATTTTTCTTATATCATAATTCATAATGGATATGGTTTTACTACCCTTAAATGTTAGTTAATCCTCTGAATTATCATACTGCATTTGAGTTTCAGATGTTTGATACTTGGTCCTCCATTTTCAGTAAAATTAATAGTTAACTTTATGGTTCTTCCATTTGGATTCTATATGACTGAAACATGAATAAAACGAATGGACAAACAGAAATTACAAATTTCATCTTATAGCACATAACTACTACTTGAAACAAATTCTATCTTTTCACTTTATTTTCGTTTGCAATCCTTATTCTCAATCTCATCACCCTCGATGGACAATGGAAATCTGAGTCCTGCTATATGTGCAGGAGCTCAGAAAATACTACCCTGAAATCATTTTCCCCTCTCCAGCCTAGCAAGGACATTGGCAATTCTTGGTTCTCCTAAAAGCCAAGCACAAGAGCTTCGATCTGAATACTCCTTATTGCTCATAATTTCGACAAAGTTTCATTTTAGATTGTAAAAGAATTGAGAGGGAATGATAGTATAGAGGAATGATGAATGCAACATGAACGGAACATAGCAAAATAACTGAGAATGCACAAAGAGTACCTCTAATTTTTCGCTTTCACCCTTCAAAAGCTCAATCGATTGCCTCAACTCCTTGACTCTTGCATCGGCTCTAGAAAGCAATGTCTAGACAAGGCAGCATTAGGCAAAGTCATAATTAATTTAAAATTTTCAAGGCACCAAGATGCCAGATATGCTGATTGATTTAAGCATCAGCACTCTTTCCATAACTTTCTTGTAAGAATGATCAATATCAACGATGCCTATTAACACTTATTTATTACCTGTTCATTAAAAAAGAGGCGCATCATCTTGTAGGATAAGAACTTTCTGCTACCTGCAATGAACTTCAAAATAAATCTAAAGCAAAACATTGGGGCCAATTGAATATCGATCACTGATATGTTTTGTCAATACATGCTTAATAAATTCATGCACTGGACATACTTTTCAGACCCAGGGATCCCACACCAACAACAGCTCCAGTCGTAATAAAAGGGTGCGAGTAGGCAAGAAGAAAACCCTCTGCAGAACATTAATAGTTTGGGAGAAAATCAAGAACAAAATTAGAACTCTGATGAAGATGATTTACATCAATTTAATCAAGTGGTATAGAACAGTAGCTTCGAACAGACCTTTAATCTTCTCAAAAACAATATCCTCATACGTGCGATAGTCAGACTTCAATTCCTGTAAAGAGTCCTGCAACACGATTCCCTCAAATCATAAGCATAAGAAACTGATAAACCTGTAAAGATGGAACACTAAAGAACTCTCGACAGAGTAATCAGAAATTAACATCACAAAAGGGCCAACGCGCAACGGGCTCCTATTGAGAACCTTGAACAAGATACCAAAATCCTGATGTAATCAAAATAGTGCAAGCCATTATATAATGCTAGGCATCTAAGAGCTCCAAGCTCCTTCTGTAATTCTGAATAGTGTTTGATGTATTTCCTCAAAGATGTTAAATACACTAGCTTTCTTATATTCGTAGAACCTAACTTGAATAAGAATACATTGCAGCTCACTTATTAGTCAGGGAAGATATAAGATTAAAATAAAATAAGCAAGCCACATTTTATGCTCTTCTACAAGATTAAAATAAGAGGGGAAGATATAAATCACCCACTAAGAAACAGAAAACCTAGATTTCTATAGAACTAGAGAGCTGTAGCAAATAGAGCTTACCAACAAACAAAACGAGTCACACCTCATATTCATATATAAATGTGTTTCCCTCATACTTGATACTTCATCGAATATCAATTTAAAACCATCTTTTTATCCATAATTCCAAAATTTATCGGCGGAAAAAAATAAGAACACACATCCTTTAGTTACTAGTTTTTTTAACACTACAAAAAATCGAATGCCTACATTTCCTATTTAGCACTTAGGAGCATAGCAAACAGCCAAAGGAAAAAAAAATTGCAATATTACACTTTTTTTTAATGCCAGTGAACATAACAAGAGGAAAAACATAAACAGTTCAAAATTTGAGAATATTACAATGGTTTGATTGAAATGTGCGGACGAGGTGGTGAGAATGCGATCAACGCGCGATCTGGTGACTTCAATTGCGTTCCCTACGGTGCTCTCGATGGTCTTCTGTGCAATTTGTGCTTGCTGCAAAGCGTAGTCCGTCCACGGAATATTCTCCGGTACGTTCTCATCCGCCGGATTTTCCGTCGGAAATTCCCCCGATGATTCGCCGGCGATTGCTGACATTTTTCTCTTTTCAATATCAGGCTCAAAGCTTCGGAGGTTTTCCATTACATTGTTTTTTTTTTTTTGTTATTTATAATTTTCTTTTTTGTTGGGTCGGGTTGGATCGGGTCATTAGGGTATATGGGCTAATAAGGGTTAGTCACTGGATACTGGTCTGGGCCTGGATAGGGTCGAGTAAATAATTTGTAACTTATTTATTTTAGTTGCTTTTGTCATCTATAAAATCAAAAGTAATGTGGAATTTAGTTTAGATTATATAGTTAATTTTTTTTTGAGATACAAAGTTGATAATATTAAAAACGATAAATTGTAATTTATGACATGTTCTTTTAAAGTTCTCATATTTGTATTCCACATCAATTTGGTAAAAGTCATAGCTTTTACACATATATAGGTTGAATAGTCTATTTTACAAGACCTTTTAAAGGAAAAAAAAGAGCTGCACTTGGGTACAGCCGGCTGACCCGACCCGACCAGTTAATGGTCAACGTCTGACCGTTGACTTTTTCGTTTTTTTCTCTCCATCTTCGGCTACGATTTTAATTTATAGATAATGATTGTGGCAGTATTAATATTTTTTAGCTCGCTCTGAGGCCTTCGGCTCCCTCGCTCGACTCTTGAAAAAAAATAATAAATAAAAAAAATAAAAAGTCAATGTGGTCAACGTTGACCGGGCGGGTCAGGCGGGTCGCGGGTCGGATCAGACCTGATGTACGGTGCAGCCGGCTGCACCCAAGTTTTTGCCAAAAAAGAATTCAATTCTAATATGTGAATTTGTTGTCCACATGTAGTGACCTATGATCATAGTGCAAGGGCGTGGTGAAGTTCCCTCATTTGTGTAAAAAAAATAAACTCAAATTTAAAAGTGGATTAATCGTGCACGCGTATCTCCGTCAAGTTGAGACAAATTTTTTGTTTTCGAAATATACATAACATGCTATATTTAAAATTTAGTCCAAATTAAGGTTATACTATTATTTTTGAAACTCAACCAACAAAAGGTCGAGGCTTACACTATAATTATTTCTATTAAAATATAAAAAAGTACAACTGTATGGTAGAAATGTAAATATTTTTGTGGATTGATTATATAAGCTGAATACACCTTTAGTATGCACTTAGCTTAAGTGTCACCTTTAATAGGATTTTATTTATTTTAATTACCATTTATGTTTTTATTATTGTAGCTTTAATTCTGTGGCTTCAAAATGCATTTCATTGAACACCTTAATATTTTGTATAAGCACTTATTTGAGTCACTTTGTTTTTTGTTTGTAGAAGTGTTACTAAACATGCTGTATTATTATTATTATTATTATTATTATTATTATGGTTATTATTATTATTATTATGGTTATTATTATTATTATTATTATTATGGTTATTATTATTATTATTATCTGCACAATTAATAATCCTCCAAATTTCTGAATTTTCCAAGTCTGTGATACATGCATGTTCAAACAAATTAAGCACCTATGTATAGATTAGAATTTTGTCTGATCTAATCAAATTGAGCTCCATATATATAATGTTATCTTCTACTTTCTTTCTCGTGGTTGCAAGATTCGAAGAATCAGAGATTAGAATTCAATCCTTGAATAATGTTTCACAATGATTGGTTTCTGTTAAGGTAAAAATTAAGACGCCACAAACTGAAGTTTAATTTATTAATTGAATTGTAAATGAATGAAATTAGACATTAATGAATTCAAGTTGAAACATAGTATCATAATCAAATTTCAACAGTCCGCAATTGTAACTCATTGTTGTGGGCATGTCGTCGTCCTTCTTCTTCCCCGTCTTGTCGAGAAGACGGGGAAGAAGACGACGACGGCGGCTTATCATGGGTATCGGCATTCATCTCCTGAAGTGGAGGGGGGTCGAGGATGGTGGATTGAGAGTTGGATTCTTCAAAAAGATGGTGCTTCATCTCTCTGTGTTCTTGGCATATGGCGCACCAGTGCACCATGCACGGATCGCACGGTGCATCCTGCAATTTTAATTTATCACCCAAAGATAATTATTTAAAAAAGAATATTGATTCATAATCTAAAGAAAAACAAAGACATTGTTATCTTAAAGAATGCAAATTCATAGTTGCATCATGCATTAATTACACGAAATGAACTTCAAATAATATTCTTTATTTTGTTATAATATAACCTATTTTTTGAAAGGGGGTGAATATAACTTTTTAGTTCAAAGTATGCACGATTTTTTTTTTCAAAAACATTCCACAATTTTTAATAAGACAGATTAGTAATCAATAAATCAACTTTCCAAATTACGACAAATCCACTTTAATTTCCGACATAAAAAAATTGTGTTGACAACCGAAAATTCTCCGATAATTAAAAGTCAATTTTCTCTTCAAATACAATTAATCTATACGCAAATTTCCTAGCTAGCACTGACTTATGGGTACCCAAAAAATAGGTTTGTCCTATATTTGAAAATGTAGTTAGTTAAACTATGGGATGATATTAATGTCGTCATTATCGAAAATGTTAGACGTTTCTGAAAAATGAACATACTTGGAATTATGAAAAGCTATCGAAAGTGATGACGTGGTACCTTCAAGTGGTATTTCCGTTGCAACAGCTGTCGGCCCATAGCGGTGTAGATAGCGCAGACCCACCAAGCAAACAGCAACCCCTCCGTTATAAGGCAAACTGTATCTGGATCAATTACGCCGTTAAATGCTACCGTTAATGCAGAATGCACACTGCATGACCAACGCACGCTCTATCCGGGGATATCTCGTCGTTCATCACCGCCACGTTACGTCCGAACAGCACGCACGGGCACAACATTCCCGTCACGCCTAGTTATATATCAGTACACATTGCCAACGTATACATTATTAATTATTATTGGTGAAATTAAAGCTTACAACTATTAGTATCTTCAAGACAACCGAAAATGCCGCCGGTAGCCCAGTCTTCATCAGCTGGAGGCGAGTAGGATGCAGCCAAGGTTTGTCCACATTGCTCACATGTTCTACCATTCACCTTTGATTAAAGTTGTCAAAATTGGTCCCGACCATAACATTTTTGATCCAACATAATTTTACTTCGTCCCGACTCATATTGTCCATTTCACCATCAGCCGGCCTGGCTTGGCCTGCTCATTTTACATTTTTTTTTTTGGCCCAGACTAGCTTAATGCTTATCACCAAATTAATTAATCATAAAGAAATTAAACATATATCCTCCATTCTATGGATATATCCCAATATTGAGCTTTTTTAAATTAAACAAAAAGATCTTATAATTAATGAAGGTGAAAAATCTATAGACAACCTGAAAATGATTAATGTTCAATAAAAACAATTTTAATTTTCTTTCATTTTTCATATTTTAATTCCCTGTTGAGTGTCGAGAAAACTTTATGGTACTACCATATATATATTTTGATGAATAATTTATAATGTGTGTATACCTTTTCGATGTCAATGGTTTGATTTAGTTCACCGGGTATGATGTTCTGTAAGGCAATCTGATCCTCACTTAGCTTCACGTATGACCCTTCTGCCATCTCTCACTCACACACACACACACACACACACACACACACACACACTAATTCATATAATTAATTATATGACATTAAAGAAAACAAGAAAACACAGAAATTAGTAATTATCCATTAAATACTATGCGCTCACAAACAAGAAAACAACAAAAATGAAAGAGGACTGAAGTTGAGGGGCGGGGACAGAGAGAGAAAGAGAGAGGGGAGAGAGAGACCTTGAAAATGGGAAATGATCTATGCAGAACAACGGAGAAATTAGAGAGATTTAAATTTGTGTTTAATTAATCTTCTTCAAGTGCCCCACATATTTGCTGAAAAGCCTGACAATCAGGCAGTAGCAGTTAAGTTAGTTGGTAGAAATAATCGGATCGAAAGACAATCATCAACTCTTTTTTTTTTTTTTGAGAAAATTAAGACACTCATCAACTCATACATTAACATATACTACGCTTGTATAGAAGACACTGTAATCTTTAAGGTGGCGTTTGGTTTGCTTGATAATGAATGATTGATAATATAATCCCACCCAATCACACGTTTGGTTTGAATGATGAAACTCGTGATAAATAACTAGGCCCGTGCTCCAATCATTCAAATGGATGATAACTTATCATCCCAAATTTGGGTTGATTATTAATCATTGTCTAATCCATGATGCAAAATTACAAAATAACCACACATAAACACACACACACACACAAAACACACACACTGCACACAGTAGCACACACACTCACACACACAACACACTCACATAGTCCTTCAATTGTCCTACACCACAATCAAACAATCCTAACACAAGACTAATAATCTAAATAATCACATCCTACACTATCCTATCAAACATTATCTATCTCATCCATCAAACCAAATGCCCTGGATGCATAGTATTCTTTCTATCTTAAAGAAAAAAAATAAAATTCTCTCTTATTGTTCATAATATATATAATCACGAAATTGGAATTCACTTGTAATTAGTTAAATAAAATTATTTTTGAAGCAATAATAAGATTTTAAACCGATCGTTACACACGGCCCATAGCCCAAAGCAATTTCTCATCAAATGTCATATTTGTTTTGTAAATAGTTACACTTTTTTCAAAATAAAATAAAACATTACTTCCAAAATATATACACTGGTCTTTAAGGGATATAAATATGTTGAATCCCAAAAGAAGAGGTAAAAATGTAAATATGCTCAAACTATTTTAAAACAAAAAAAAAGAAAAGGGAAAGAAAGAAAGAATCGCTAATTAAGATTACCTTCCGATTAATGACCAATATCCGGATTTTCCTTGACCAAAAAGAAAGAGAAGATTAATTCGCGAGCAGATTTCTTCTCAATTATGATATCATTAATTATTTACTATTTTCTTGAAGAATAAACCTTGTACCTTATCCAATTTCCAAGGCACACGTCACCATGGGAGGTGGTTTCATATTTGCTGCTGCTGCTAACTCAGCCTCCTTCTCCGCTGCCGCCGCGCCGCCGTTCCCCACCGCTGGAATCTTCCCAATTCCGTCTGTTTGTACCGAAAGTCAACCGTGCTATTTCTCTCAAAACGACAGCATTTTTGGTCCGGTTCCTTCTCGAGTAGAAGTTGAAAGTGCAATTCTTCAACTCCAAAGGTTAAAATTTATTCCTTTTTTTTTTGCCAATTCTTATGTTTTTCAATAGTTAGTGTCTTTTGATTTCAATCTTGTGTTTGTCTTAGTTTTTTTCATTTCATTTAGTTGGAAATTTTGGAATTAAGGTTGTCTCTTTCTTGATAATATACATAATCTGAAGTGGGATATGAAGAACTACTAAAGATGAGTAGATGATGATGTATGAATGATCTTGATGCAATTTCTGTTCAAGCAGTCTGATCCAATCACATTCCGATTGTGGGAATTCAAATTAGATTTATAGAACATTTTTTGTTAATTTGATGAGACTAGCTTCATTAAATTCTTGAATTCATATACTGTTATGAAGAAAATAACTACGCAAGGCATAACTAACTGGTAGAATGCAAGCTCTAGTTTGAGATTTTGTCATCAGTATTAGTTCATTTGTTAGTCAAGTGGCATAGGCTGTGAGATTTTGGATGGAGGTCGAAGAAGTAAGGCGTTAAACGATGTGCTTTGATCCAACCTTGATGCATTGCTTTCTCTGCATCACTCTGCCTCTCACTAGACTCAAGTCCCCTGTTAATTTTATGCAATTTTCCTATATTTGGCTTTTGATTGCATTTTTGTGGTGTTTTCGAAATGTTCTAATACTATGTTATACTTAGGTTTATGCGCGGTCATTCAACTACTAAACTCGAGCTTGATGGTCTTCACGGACAAATGATGCATCATGATCACTTGAATATGTTGCAATCTCCTGGATTTATTAAGTTTTCTGAAGCATTCGCCATGATGCAAGCAGAACCACCTCTTCAGGTACATTTCTTTGCACAAATGGTTGCAGAAATTTATTGATGTTTACTTGCATTTTTCATTTATTTGTCTCATAGTATTATCTGTAAGTTTTGTTAGATCATTAATTCCATTTGATTTGTTATAAGTTTGGTACATTCCCAACTTTTCTAATGGTGACTAATTTTTTATTCAGCATTTGGTTATCTCTATTTCATGTGATGCAGCTGTTTGGGAGGCCATCTTGAGTAATAAAGCAGTTAATGATTTACAAGGCTCACTCTCTGCAGGTAATTATTCCAACTATAAATATTATGATTTTGATAATTTTGTTGGACTTTCATTTAGACTTTGATAGAGCAATTCTTCAAATTTTGAGTTTGTACGTAATGAAAGAATTGAAATATTTTATATGTATGTTGAGATATTAATTGTGAATACAGGTAAAGAAGAGAAGAGGGTTAGTTACTCTAAAGAGGCAGAGTTGGCAGAGGTTATCTTAAGATGGATTCAAGAATTCACAAACTCCAAACTCTTTCAACTGCTACAAAACTTTGCATCACTGCTGCATGAGATATTCAAACCTACTTCAAAAGAGAAGCCTACTTCAGATCTAACCGATCTTGTGGATGAGAAAGTTCGATCTTCGTTGCTGCTCTCTGTCATTATCCTTCTCATTGTTGTCGTTACCCGTCGCCACGACTGATCAACACCGTTTGATCTCCGTCTTACTAGTAATAAACCATGAAATTAAGTACTTGCTGCCTGCCTCATCTCACTTTCATGCACATAAGTTGATGCTGTTTAGTGAATGTGTGCTTTTGTTAACTTTGTCAAATTTTTATTTGTTTTTTGATTACAAGTTATGGTGAAACTTTTGTCACCTACTCTTACCTCTTTGTGAAGTTTTAGAGTTAGCAGGCAATATCTTGTTATGTAACTTTGGTGGTCCAAGAATTAAACTTATATCTACAAAATTTCACTTTTTAATTACTAATTAATTACTTATCAATTAGTTTCCTTCTCTTTTTTATTTAGGTTTTTAATATATTTTTTACTTTTTAAAATTTTTCATCCAAGCTTAGGTGAAATCAAATTCAATAAAATCAACGAAAATGGATGTCACACCATAAACCGTAATTTACCCAAAAAAAAATATTAACAATAAAGTTTGTATTTCTAGGTTGAACCCTACTTACTCGATCATTACGTTCACAACATTCTTGTTTATTGTTTTCTAGTAATGAATTCTAAATATCATTGCAAATCAAGTACATACTCATCTAACTAGTTATTTTATGCAAATGATCGATACGATATGGTTGGGTAGTGATATTCGGCCACCCAGTGGCCAACCACCATCCGGTTTTTTTGCCAAAAATCGGTCGGTTCATTTATATTTTTTGGTCGATGTTTTTTAATTTTTTTTTGCCAATTATGTCCCTAATCTAATTTACCTCCTTAATCTTTCATTTAGGCGTCAAATCTATCTACATTATTTCTCCCTCTCTTTTTTTCCCCTCCAAAATGGTCGAAATATATTTATAACATTATTACATAATTATTTTAGAAAAAATCTTTTTTTATGTCAATTAATATATATAATGTTATTAAAATTATATTAAATCGTTTTCATAATATTCCTACCCATTATAAATAATTAAAAAAATTATAATACATTTTATATTTAATTATAGATTTAATATAGCAACATATATTTTTTCTTAATTAATATTTATAAAGCAAATGAAATTTCATTAATTCAATTTCATAATATTCTGACTAAAAGTTGAATATTAAAGAAAATAAATTAAATTAAATCAAATAATTTTTTCTCAATTAATATATATAATGCAATTTTAAAGTATGTTAATTCGATTTCAAAGTATTGTATTTAATTTATTTAATTTAATTTCGACTACTATAATGAATTTAAAATTTAAAAAAAAATAATATTCCATGGAAATACTATACAAAATATCTCTCGCCTAAGTAATTATTTCCATCCCATGTATTAGTTCCTAAATTAGTGGGATTATATTAGGATAATATTTTTTCCCTCCCACAAATTAGTTCCTAAATTAGTGGGATTATATTAGGATTATATTTCCCTCCACAAATCACAAAATAATTTCGAAAATAAACTAAAATTTGAAATATGATTTAATTTTGAAGAATCCCTAATTTGGTGGAAATTAGGTATAATAATGGAAACAAAATTAAAAATTAATTAGGGATAAAAATCAATCACAAAATAATACGAAAAATAAAATAAAATTTGAAAGGTCGAAAGCATGTAAAGGAATTTTTTTTGCAAGTTATTTCGCGGGCCGCCACTTACCTCAATGGCACAATACTCTAATTACAACATATACGTCTCAAGTTCGACTCTCACTAGGCGCAATAAGTTATAATTTTTTTTAACCCAAACTCGATTTTTTTTTTTATCAATTACACCACACTAGTGCAATTCGATTTTTTTAAAAAAAAATTTAAAAGCGTACAAAAAAATATTTAAATCACTAGTGTAATTTTTTTTGGGCGTCTTTTTTTTTGTTACAAATTAGTATAGTGGAAATTAATCGTAATTCGATATTTTCTATTAACAATTACACTAGACAATGATCAAATCAACATTATCCGAATTGATTTCCACATATTGGACTAGTATAGTGGAAATTAATCGTAATTCGATCGTTTTTATTAAAAATTAGACTAGTCCATGATCAAATCAAGATAATCCGAATTAATTTCCACAAATTGGACTAGTATAGTGGAAATTAATCGTAATTCGATCGTTTTTATTAATAATTACACTAAACCATGATCAAATCAACATAATCCGAATTAATTTCCACAAATTGGACTAGTATAGTGGAAATTAATCATAATTCGATCGTTTTTATTAACAATTACACTAGACCATGATCAAATCAAGATAATCCGAATTAATTTCCACAAATTGGACTAGTATAGTGGAAATTAACCGTAATTCGATCGTTTTTATTAACAATTACACTAGACCATGATCATCAAATTAAGATAATCCGAATTAATTTCCACAAATTGGACTAGTATAGTGGAAATTAATCGCAATTCTATCATTTTTATTAACAATTACACTAGACCATGATCATCAAATCAAGATAATCTGAATTAATTTCCACAAATTGGACTAGTATAGTAAAAATTAATCGTAATTCGATCATTTCTATTAACAATTACACTAAACCATGATCAAATGAACATAATCCGAATTAATTTCCACAAATTGGACTAGTATAGTAATTTGATCGTTTTTATTAACAATTACACTAGAACATGATTCAATCAACATAATCCGAATTAATTTCCACAAATTGGACTAGTATAGTGGAAATTAATCCTAATTCGATCGTTTTTATTAACAATTGCACTAGACCATGATCAAATGAACATAATCTGAATTAATTTTCACAATTGGACTAGTATACTGGAAATTAATCGTAATTCGATCGTTTCTATTAACAATTACACTAGACCATGATCAAATCAACATAATCTAAATTAATTTCCAAAAATTGGACTAGTATAGTGGAAATTAATAGTAATTCGATCATTTTTATTAACAATTACACTAGACCATGATCAAATGAACATAATCCGAATTAATTTCCACAAATTCGACTAGTATAATGGAAATTAATCGTAATTCGATCGTTTTTATTAATAATTACACTAGACCATGATCAAATCAACATAATCCGAATTAATTTCTACAAATTGGACTAGTATAGTGGAATTTAATCGTAATTCGATCGTCTTTATTAACAATTACACTAAACCATGATCAAATTAACATAATCCGAATTAATTTTCACAAATTGGACTAGTATAGTGGAAATTAATCATTCGATCGTTTCTATTAACAATTACACTAGACCATGATCAAATCAACATAATCCGAATTAATTTCCACAAATTGGATTAGTATTAGTGGAAATTGATCGTAATTCGATCGTTTCTATCAAAAATTACACTAGACCATGATCAAATCAACATAATCCGAATTAATTTTCACAAATTGGACTAGTATAGTGGAAATTAAAATAAGAAAGAAATTACAAAAAAAAGAAATTCTATTGTATGTTTTGTTTAATCAAACAAGAACAAGAATTTTGCATGTGATATCAACATAAAATAACAACTCCGGTGTCATATCAATCATGCAAGAACTTAGAAATTAAAAAATAAAATTAATGAGAATTTTATCTATTTAATATATGATGATTAATTTATATTTTATTTTTTGTAAAAGATTTCATATACATATTCCATTAAAATAGATCAAAGAGATGTTATGAATTTGGTATGTATCCCTATATAATTGATATTAATAATATTAAATAAATAAACGAAATCATATTTCCTAATTATTATGGAAAAAATTATATCGATTATTTTGTAAATTATTACTAGGCGCAATTTGTTTAATTTTTATTAATTGTCTCATAAAGAAATCATGTAAATTTATATGCATCGCAAGATATTTCGCGGGCCGCCACTTACCTCAGTGGCACAATACACTATACGTCTCAGGTTCGACTCCCACTAGGCGCAATAAGTTGTAATTTTTTTTAACCCAAAGTCGATTTTTTTTTCTCAATTACACTTAACTATAATATAGTGCAATTCGATTTTTTAAAAAAAAATTTAAAAGCGTACAAAAAAATATTTAAATCACTAATATGCATATCACAACTCATAAAAATATATTTGGATCCAATTTTTTAGGGATTAGTTATATGGCATAAAAATCTAGGAAGAAAATGTAATGTAGGGTTTGGACGATATTAATTTAAAAATAAAAGATATGAAATTAAATTTTAAAAGAGATAAAAAATATAAAAGATATGAAAGCAAATCCCTAATTTGGAAATAAAATTTAAAATATGATTTAATTTTGAAGAATCCCTAATTTGGTGGAAATTAGGTATAATAATGGAAACAAAATCAAAAATTAATTATGGATAAAAATCAATCACAAAATAATACCGAAAATAAAATAAAATTAAAAATATGATTTAATTTTGAAGAATCCCAAAATTGGTGGAAATTGGGTATAATAATCAAAACAAAATCAATAATTAATTATGGATAAAAATCAATCACCAAAGAATTCCGAAAATAAACTCAAATTTCGAATTTTGAAATTTAAAATCCAAAATTTGAATTAATTTCCTAGATTATAGGGGTAAAGGGTAAATTAGACTATCAATAATATAGCCTAATTTTCGGATTTTATTAAATTAATTAACAAGTCCAAATATTTACAAAAATACCATGGGTGGACAACCACATAGTGTCCAAAAATCTTTTCCCTAAATATAATAACGAATTAATTTTGAATATAATAATGAGCTGACCGACCACTGTGAGGCTGTGTATACAATTATACATGTGTACGAAAATATGAGTGTTTTTTAGATCTTTGTAGATTCAAAATATATACTCCCCTGTTCTTTTTTAAGTATCTCATTTAGCTCATTTTCTTGTTTCCTAATAATTGTTCAATTTCAAAATTTGAGAGTAAAATAGTGTGAAACTTCCCATTTTACCCTTGTCATCAATACAAATTATTTACATTTTAGATTTTCTATGCATTTAATTAGGGGTAAAAGAAATAGTAATTTATCAACTTTTTTGGTATATATTTTTTGACGGCCGGGATAATTATTTAAAAATGGAGGGAGTATGTTAAATGAGATCCACATCCTTTGTAGTGCCTTTCACTTACACTATTTATCTCTGAAAGTTCAGCGAAGCGACAAAGATGAATTAAAGAAGCCACACTATTTATAGAAAGGCAGTTGCTGCAGTTTTTTCCCACTAAAAAGAATACTCCCTCCGTTCTTTTATAAGTGTCCCCCACCGTCAAATTACACATACCAATGAAATAAAGAAATTTACCTATGTAACCTTATTAATTACCATCATAATGTATACATACAACTAATTAACAAATTACGAGAAGCATTAAATAAGGATAAAACAGGAAGAAAGCCATTATTTTACTCTCAAATTTTGAAATAGGACATTTATTTGGAAACAAAAAATTGAGCTAAATGGGACACTTAAAAAAGAACGGAGGGAGTACAAGATTAAGGGGTGTTAAATTTTGGCTATAATGATCAGTTTCAATACAATTTACCAAGTTGTACAAAAGTTCTAAGACTGAATTAATTGTCTTAAAAATCACAACATCTAGATCACTTTGCAAATAATACTATACTTTAATTATTGTAATTGTTAAAATTGCAACACAATCACAAAAAAATTTGTAAAGACAGCAATCCCAATATTTTTTCTGAAAAAAAGTCCTAACACGTCCAATAAAATTTTCATGTGTACGCACTTAAGACGATACCTTTTGATCTTTAATTTATGTAAGATTAATGATGTTTATTATAAAATTCTTACGTTTTAATACGAACTCGAAAATTTTATTCCCATCTCAGTCTCATCCTCTATATGCATCATGATTAATGTTACACATGATTGCACACATGGGACGTACTCATAAAAAAATCAATGAAATATATATTTGATAAAAAATTTGCCCGAAAAAACTTCGGGAGTGTTGTGACTGCAAAACTGTTAAAAATGACGCTGTAATTTGAAATGGATTATGTTGTGATTGCAAAAGGATCTAAAGATTGTGACTTACTCCCTCCGTTCTTTTATAAGTGTCCCCCACCGTCAAATTACATATACCAAGAAAATAAAGAAATTTACCTATATAACCTTATTAATTACCATCATTAATGTATACATACAACTAATTAACAAATTACTAGAAGCATTAAATAAGGATAAAATTGGAAAAATGTCATTAATTTACTCTCAAATTTTGAAATAGGACACTTATATGGAAACAAAAAATTAAGCTAAATAGGACATTTAAAAAAGAACGGAGGGAGTATACAATAATTAACCTTAATTTTTATTACAAGAGCTCAACAGTATTTGGCTTTTGGGTGGAAATTGAAAATAAACGTGCTTTTTAGAGTTCAGCACAATTGAAATTTGAAGAAAATGTATTCGAAAATAAAAACAAATTAACGAGATCTGTCTGGCCTGTCCTTCCTGTCCCTTTTATCGTTTCAAATTTATTAAATATATATTTCACCTTTGTAATACCCCGGGTTTTATTATCTCGTTATAATTAAAATTTTATTAATTATTAAAGTTTTGCATTTCTTAATTGCTAATTTTCAATTATAAGATTTATGGCGCGATCCGTTTCTAAAAATTTATTTCAGAAATCGAGTAACCGGATACAGGATTATGGTTTCGGCGCCTGATTAATTTTTCGTTCGAGACCTCGGAATTGAGCAGCGTCTGCATTTCCATTCACTTATTTCTCGATACGAATCTTTTTCCAAAAAGTCAGTTTTTGTCATTTTCGGATATTTTTATCGACCCGTCGCGTCTCGACTGTTTCTTATTTTCGAAAAACGAACCGACATTTCCGACAAATTAAAATATTTCGGATTCAATGGTCTCGACCATTTTCGTCAAAAATATTGTCGTCTAAGAATTTCATTGCTCGTTTTAATTTACGGTTTAAAAATTTAACATCTAGATAAAGTCTATCCTAATATTACCTTTAAATATCTCTTTCTCTCTCTCATTCACCCCCCATCTGCCGTCCCATTTCCCCCATAGCAGCAAACACCATAAGCTTTCATTTCTTCATTTCTTCAAGCTTCAAGTTTCGATCACTCTTTCGTCTACCGTCCGATTTTCGATCCGAGTTCGATTTTGACAAGGTAGGAGCTTCTTCTTCATTCCCAACCAAACAAAATTTCATTCTTTCCATCTTTAAATTTTCGAAATTTTTGAAGGATGGTTGGATTGTTGTTCTAGCTTTTGATTAATGTTTATATGATGCTTAGTAATGTTTTTAATAAAGGAATCAAGTTTGAAACCAAGTTTTTCAAAAAAAAAAAAAAAAAAAAAAAAAAATAAATAATAAAAAGGACCGAAAATCCTAGAAATGTTAGGCTTTTGATTTTAGCTTTGATTCTTGATAAATTGTTTATAGATTATGCTTCTATGTGATGATATAAGCATGTGATAATTATTAGGGATTTTTCTAAAAATATTTTATTTATTGAATGAATTTGGATTTTTAATTCTTAATTTATCAAAAGGACCGAAATATATATGTACAATAAAGCCATGTATTTGATTTTTAATGAAGAAGATAATGATAGAATTGGAATCTACGTTAAAAATTAAGTGACGTAGAATTTTTCAGAATTTTAATACCAAGTTTTGAAATTGAGAGTTTAATTCTGGATTAAGTCGAGTGGATCCGGCCCGGCTTGATTAACTCGGTGAACTCGGTCACTGGAATCACCCATTGGACCCGACCAATTTGGATTAACTCAGGACCCGGCCATTGGATTAACTCAGTGGACCCGGTCATTTGGATTACCTCAGTGGACCCGATCAATTGGATTAACTCATTTGGTTTCGGTCCGGCCCGGCTCGGTTTTCCGGCCGGCTCGGTTTTCCGGCCGGCTCGGTTTTCCGGCTCGGTTTTCCGGCCGGCTCGGTTTTCTAGCCGGCTCGGTTTTCTAGCCGGCTCGGTTTTCCGGCTCGGTTTTCCAAATAACTCGGTTTTCCGGCTAGCTTGATTTTCCGGACGGCTTGTTTTATCCAAATTTGATTTATGATCAACTTGTTTTCAGTTGTTTCTTTCGTAAACTCAAAAGTATATATTAAAGATTAATCAAGTTATCAAGTCTGTTATCGTATGGTTTCCCTCTCGATCTTTTTCTAAGATTTGATTATTTACGATTAAAGGAGGACATCATACATAGAAGAAAGGACGGAAGATTGAAGCTGGGTTTCCGTTCTGTAAACCATTAAGGTGGGCTTTTCTATTATACAAATAAAATGTGGCTATTCTATTTACTGAATAACTCGAGCTTTGCTCTATTTTTCTTATCACTTTAAAAAGCATGTTTTAAAGTGATTGTCTTGGCATAAAAGAATTTGTTTTGTGAGTTCTATTATGCCTATCTGAGTTGGTTCGCCAACTGGAAATCGATCGGATTCTGAGTTAGCCAAGAGGGTGCTTTCCAGAATTAGTGTACACGGTAGCCGGAGTGTGTGGTACTACGTTGAGGGGTAGCCGGCCACGGTGAGAAGCGACCGCGGAAGAGTGCATTCTTCCCCGTTATTCGCATTTGGTCATATTGAATTAAAAGTAAGAAAATGCTTGCAAGCGATTATGAAAAGAAATTTTAGTAAGCACGGGCCTTTAATGAAAAACCCCGTTGTGTTACTGTTGAAATGCCTGATAAATCCATTAAATCTATTATATGTTTTTGGCATGTGTTCACTAAGTACTTTGTACTTAGCCCTGTATATGTTTTTAATTATGCAGGTTGAGTGACGGGTGACGGCGGGAGTTGAGTACGTGGTTGTAAATCCTTAATAAAGCTAGTCGAGCCTCGATTTCACATCTTCATATGTGGAGTCAATCTACGTTCTTTTTCCGCTGCAAACACTCTAATATGTTATAACACTTTTTGTTTAAGTATTTTGTACTTGAAACTTGAAACGACTTGTTAGTTCTATTTGAGAAATCCTTCGAGATTGTCTCGCGTTATATTTTCAAAGTTTACTTCTATGTATTTCATTGATGATTCAAGATTTATCCCTCAGTTATTCATTAATCCCCTTTCTTCCCCGCTTCTTAATTCCAACCCCTAGTCACACCCCGGCTTAGCCGTCCTTCGGGATTTGGGGTTGTGACAGAGTGGTATCAGAGCGTTTCGTTTGCTCTGAGCCTGAGTCTTCTTTTGAGTAAAAGTTTAGTTCGAACCACTAAACTTGAGAAACTAGTCACGAACTCAACACCCCGTTACGCCGGCTCAACCAATAATAAGGTAAGAAATTTTAAAAGTTCTCGTTCTTTGCAAAAGTTTAAAAACATCTTGAAAATATGTTTTAAATATTATTCTAAGCTTGAATTTAATGCTAGAATTTATCTCCTTGGAATTATATGATCTATAATTTCCGTTTTCAAGAGCATGTCGGATTGAGAACTTAGAAGAATTTTTCTAAGGCATCTTCCCGATTTTTGAGAACTTAGACTTTTAAGAAGCGTTGGTTTCAAAGCAATAAAGAAGAACTCAATCAACGAAGAAATGAAGAAGTAAAGAGAAACGAAAGCAAAAGAGAACGAATGTCACTTGCGTATAAGTGATATGAGCACAGTCATCTTCATTGAAGTTCATTATTCGACGGAACTTCAAGTTGACTTTGCTTTCCATTATAGAGAACCGTTTAGATTTTGCTGGTCGAATCTAGCTAAGTAAAGTTTAGTTGAGTTCTTCCTTTATTAGAGTTAAGAAACCTCTAAGTATAGAGTTATAAAATTTGAGAATTTTTTTTTATTTTTGGATTTATATACAATTTTGAGATAATTGCTAAGTGCTTAAGTTAAGTGGTGCTATTTATTGTTTAAGTTGTTTTTGTTTAATACACAGTTTATTCTTTAAGTGCTTTAAGAATCCCTTAAGTTGTGTTAGTTTTTATCCTACCAGTTACTGATTTGTGTTTTGCAAATTCTTCTCTTAGGATGAGTACGGAGTGCTTCTCGAGCTTCTTTAGCAACCGGTTCAAGCCTCCCGTTAGGCCTGAGGTACTTTTGAGGCTGTACCATGACTTCATCCCACGCTCGGGTTGTGACTTTGGACAGTATGTTATAGACTTTCTACACTACTGGAAACCTGTTAAGCAACTTGGAGTGGACGATAGACAAGCTATGGTGGACTGTATCGCCATGATGCCCCAGAAATGGAAGGGATGGGCGCAAAAACAGTCATGGTTTTTCCTTGTCTTGGTGGGGGCTAACACGGAACCTACAGGTGACTTTTGTCTGTTTGCATCCGCTTTGTTGAGACAGTTTGTCACAGTGGGTAGTTGTCCAAGAGTTGAATTTGAGGAGCACGCTTCGTACCGTCGACTGAATGACCTAGTACCGGTGGCCCGACTTTCTTCCTGGAGTTCTACCAGAGGAGGCAGGGTCGACTACTGACCTACCCTTTCTTGGGGTTAGACAGGCCGACGAGTTTGCAGCTGGACCTTCTGCGGTCCCACTTTACTATGGATTTCTTGAAGATATCACCTCCTCGTACCCTGCACACCTAACCCAGCCCTTAACTGCAGTGGACCTTGCGAGCTCCCATACCTGTCTTTTTAGACGAGCCGATGGTTGCGCTCGGCCGGGCTAGCCTTGCGAGGAGATGGCGGCACCGCAGTTGTACTTGGGGCCCGAGCAGCTAGCACCGGCCGAGCCACACCCGGGAGTAGCGGGCGACGATGCCGGATCAGCACATACCCGACGCCGAGGTCGAAGGGACCTTGGGAGCAGTTTCGGCGTAGAGCTAGAGGAGGAAGAGGAACCCGAGGAGTTTCCTTGGTGGTTGGAGCCCGGCGAGGGCGATGAGGAGAAATCTTGCGGCGTCTCCGAGAGTCGGACATGGACCCGTCTAGGGCCGGTTAGGCGTGGGAATTAGTTTTTGCTTTTGTAAATAGATATGGAATGTGTTAGACTTCTTTTGGTGTAAATAGTCGGGAGTTAATGTAAATATAATCCCGAGTCTAGCATCTTTCCCTGTTGTTGACGGCAATGCATCTTGTTAAAGCATCCCGTCTTTTAAATTTTTAGAAGCATATTATAGATAGGCAGATAGCCTAGTACGGGACGAGATAAAGTCTAGATCTTTTGGATGTAAGACCTCGTGGAGGCAAATTTTGGTTATTCCAATATATATATATGACCCCATGTGAGGGCTTTTACTCTTATGTTGCAATCTTCTTATATTCTGTTTTTATGTTTGTCAACTTGAGAAGTTGTACAATCGAAATCCATTTATCTTTGTTCAAGTAATGATTGCCAATCTCGTTTAAAGTTGTCATCGAGTATGCCGGTTTGATAAGTTATGTTCTAATAAGTTTCTTTCTAAATCTCGAATATCTTCAAAATGGAAGGCGAAAATGAAGGAGGAAGAAGAGGACGTGGGAGAGGGAGAGGCAGAGGTAGGGGTAGGGGTAGACCTCGAAGAGAAGATCAGGAGCGTCAGGAAGCCCCACCACCACCTCCACCTCCACCACCACATCGCCGTGATATCGAGGATCTATTCCTCAAAAGAAATCCACCTACTTTCAATGGATGCGGAAACCCGAGCGATGCGGAGCTTTGGGTAAGAGCTATTGAAAGAATTTTCCGGCTTCTCGGATGTGCGATGAGGAGCGTCTTTCTTGCATAGCCTTTCAACTCATTGGACCTGTGACTTACGGTGGGAGGCTCGCAAGAAAATCATTCCGGAGGAGCATACGGCTCGGTATACTGGAATGAATTCAAAGAGGCAACTTGTTTGACAAATATGTGCCAAAGACTTATAGAGCAAAGAAGGAATCGAATTCTATAATTTGAAACAAGGAAAGATGTACGTGACGGAATATGATGGAATATTACGTGAATTGGCAAGATATGCACCGGATCAAGTTGATACGGATGAGAAAATGGCAAAGAAGTTCCGTTCGGACTAAGACACGAGATTGGAGTGTCGTTAGCCGATCATAGAGGGCCTGAGCTACACTGAGTCACTAGAGAGAGCTCTAGAGATGGAGGCAGTAATGCCGGAAGAAAGACGAGCTCCAGTATCCGTGCCGGTACAAGCTCAAGCTCAGACTCAGAACCATTTCAACAATAACTACAAGGGCAAGAGAAAATGGGAAGGCGGAAATAACAGTGGTTACTATCAACACAACAACCGTCAGGGTAATCAGGGTGGTAATCAACGTGGCTTTCAACAGCCTAATCAGAATAGCAATCAGAACAATAACAACCTTGGCAAGAGGCCATGGCAGAAACAACCAGTCAGGGCAATGGCAAGGGCGGCAGAATGCTCCGAATCAAGGAGACAACGGTCAGGGAAAGGTTGTAATCCCTACTTGCCGTAAGTGTAATAGGGTACATTTCGGCGTCTGTCAGGTGGGCACCGAAAACTGTTTTAACTGCGGCCAAAAGGGTCACATGAAGAGAGAGTGCCCGAGACCACCCCAAGCACTTAGGCCGAACCAATATGGTCAACCCCAACCTCGAGGGCTATACGGGCGCGGCCGCAACCTCAACAACAGCCACAACAGCGGAATGCTAGGGCCTTTGCCATCGAACAAAAGCCGCCAATTAAGAACAAAGGAAATTTGGCAGGTATGGGCAAACTTCTTAACTTTCCTGTAATTATTTTGTTCGATACCGGAGCATCACACTCTTTTATTTCTAGTTCTTGTGTCGATAATTTAGATATCATACAGAACGAGCTAGTCATAAAATGAGAGTAACTACACCATCCGGAGAGATCACAACCACTTCACTTGTTTGCTCTAACCTAGAATTGGAACTAGGAACTTTTAAGGTTATAGCTAACAATTTGAATGTCATGGTAATGCGGGACGTAGATATAATCCTAGGAATGGATTGGTTAGGCGAGAATTATGCTACGATTCTCTGTAATGAGAGAAAAATTTCTTTTCAATTACCCGAGAGAAGAGCCCACGAATTTCACGGAATTACAATGGGTAGGAGAGTGCCGATTATCTCTCGCCCTTCAAGCTAAGAAGATGATGAAAAAGAAAGAGCATCGGGCTTTCCTTGTTTACCTGAACGGGGAAGCTGGAGTCGAAAAGACCAGAGGAGATGTGGCGATCGTCGTCGGAGAATTCGAGGACGTATTTCCGGAAATACTACCGGGATCGCCACAAAATCGACAAGTGGACTTCAACATTGACACAGAGCCCGGGTCGGCCCCAGTGTCGAAAGCACCATACAAAATGGCACCGAAGGAATTACAAGAACTCAAGATACAACTACAAGAGTTGTTGGATCTTGGTTTTATTAGACCAAGTGTTTCACCATGGAGAGCACACTGTTCTATTTGTAAAGAAAAAGGACGGCACAATGAGGATGTGCATAGATTATCGAGAGTTGAACAAGATAACCCTCAAGAATAAATATCCTTTGCCAAGGATAGATGACACATTTGATCAACTCAAGGGAGCATGTGTGTTTTCAAAAATAGACCTTAGGTCCGGGTATCATCAATTGAAAATCAAACCAGAAGATATACCCAAGACGGCTTTCCGAACACGATATGGCCACTACGAGTTCTTAGTTATGCCATTCGGATTGACTAATGCTCCTGCAGTATTCATGGATCTCATGAATAGAGTTTTTCACCCATACTTAGACAAGTTCGTCTTAGTATTTATTGACGACATTCTCATTTATTCCAAAAATGAGAAAGAGCACGAAGAACACTTGAGAATAGTGTTGGAAACTTTGAGAACTGAGAAACTATATGCCAAGTTCAGTAAGTGCGAGTTTTGGCTGAGTGAAGTGATGTTTCTTGGGCACATTGTGTCAGCAGGAGGTATCAAGGTGGACCCTGCTAAAGTGGAAGCGGTACGTGACTGGAAGTCACCAACCAACCCTAATGAGATTAGGAGCTTTTTAGGTCTAGCCGGATACTATAGAAGATTCATTGAAGGATTTTCTAAGATAGCTAGACCTATGACACAATTACTCAAGAAAGGAATCAAATATAAGTGGACGGATGAGTGTGAGGCAAATTTCCAAGAACTAAAAGACAAGTTGACTACGGCACCAGTTTTGGCTCTCCCAGAAGCAAATAAAGAATATGTGGTGTATACAGATGCTTCTAAAAATGGACTAGGTTGTGTGCTGATGCAAGATGGAAAGGTGATAGCCTATGCATCACGACAACTTAGGCCACATGAAGTCAATTACCCCACACATGATCTGGAATTAGCAGCCGTTGTGCATTCGTTAAAAATCTGGAGACATCACCTATATGGAGTTAGGGTTGAGATTTTTACGGATCATAAGAGTCTAAAATACTTTTTCGAGCAAAAAGAATTGAATATGAGACAAAGAAGATGGCTCGAATTAGTAAAGGATTATGACTGTGGTATCAATTACCATCCAGGCAAAGCTAATGTTGTAGCGGATGCTTTGAGTCGCAAGACTCCAACACACTTAGCTTGTTTCCTTACCGAAGAAGGAGAACTCATTCAAGACTTTGAGAGAATGAGTTTGGAGGTGATCAATTCACCAGAAACAATAACTAGTCGTGTTGCAACCCTAGTGGCTATACCAGACTTGCGAGAAAGTATAATAAGTGCTCAGAGGAAAGATGAGGTGTTTGAGAAACTACGTCGAAGGTGAGATCGGGTAACCTAGCGGTTACTGCGAAGCAACGAGATAATGCAATCGAGTTCGATGGAAGACTTTGTATTCCTCATGATGACGAACTGAAAAATGACATCATGAGTGAATCTCATGATACACCTTACACTGCTCATCCGGGAAGTACGAAGATGTATCAGGACTTAAAGAGAAAGTTCTGGTGGGACGGCTTAAAGCGAGATGTAGCCTCCTTCGTTGAACGATGTCTGGCTTGTCAGCAAGTAAAAGCCTTACACCAACGACCTTATGGAAAGTTACAACCGTTGGATATTCCAACATGGAAGTGGGAAGGTATAACAATGGATTTTGTGACCGGTCTGCCGAAGTCAAAAAGAGGAAACACCGCAATATGGGTTGTAGTAGACCGTCTCACAAAGTCAGCTCATTTTATACCAATTCCGATTACCTATGGATCGGAGAAATTAGCCCAATTATATGTCCGTGAGATCGTACGTACGCACGGAGTACCAACGTCGATAACATCGGATAGAGATTCAAAATTCACCTCAAGATTTTGGATCGGCTTGCAAAAAAAATTGGGTACCAAACTCAATTTCGGCCACGGCTTTTCACCCTCAAACGGACGGTCGATGCGAAAGAACAATCCAAACACTAGAAGACATGTTGAGAAGCTGTGGTGTTGGATCAAGGTGGGAGCTGGGAAAATGTTTTGCCACTAATCGAATTTGCTTATAATAACAGTTATCAAGCAACAATAGGCATGGCTCCATATGAAGCATTGTATGGAAAGAAATGTAGATCACCGCTTTATTGGGATGAAGTAGGTGAAAGGAAAAATCTAGGGCCGTATTCGGTCGGTGAAATGATAGAGATCATTCGACGGATCCGGTGAGAATAAAGGAAGCCCAAAGTCGACGAAATCTTATGCCGACGTACGTCGATACGAGTTATCATTCGAAATTGGGGATAAGGTTTTCCTCAAGGTTTCTCCGTCTAAGGGAATTATTAGGTTTGGCGTGAAGGGTAAGCTTAGACCCAGATTTATTGGACCTTTTGAGATTTTGGAAAAGATAGGACTCGTTGCTTATAGATTGGCTTTACCGCCAAGTCTAGGGAGTGTTCATAATGTTTTCCATGTCTCTCAATTAAGAAAATATGTGTTCGATCCTAAACACGTGGTTCACCAGCAAGACATTGTTCTTAGTCCGGATTTGAGCTATGAAGAAAGACCGCAAGCTATCTTGGACCGAAAGGTACAAGAACTCCGAACCAAGACGATACCGCTTGTAAAAGTTTTATGGAATCACCACGGGCAAGAAGAAGCTACGTGGGAACTAGAAGAAAAGATCTTTGGAAAAATACCACGAGTTTTTTGAAGAAGGTATGCAAATTTCGGGACGAAATTTCTTGTTAGAGGGTAGAATGTAATACCCCGGGTTTTATTATCTCGTTATAATTAAAATTTTATTAATTATTAAAGTTTTGCATTTCTTAATTGCTAATTTTCAATTATAAGATTTATGGCGCGATCCGTTTCTAAAAATTTATTTCAGAAATCGAGTAACCGGATACAGGATTATGGTTTCGGCGCCTGATTAATTTTTCGTTCGAGACCTCGGAATTGAGCAGCGTCTGCATTTCCATTCACTTATTTCTCGATACGAATCTTTTTCCAAAAAGTCAGTTTTTGTCATTTTCGGATATTTTTATCGACCCGTCGCGTCTCGGCTGTTTCTTATTTTCGAAAAACGAACCGACATTTCCGACAAATTAAAATATTTCGGATTCAATGGTCTCGACCATTTTCGTCAAAAATATTGTCGTCTAAGAATTTCATTGCTCGTTTTAATTTACGGTTTAAAAATTTAACATCTAGATAAAGTCTATCCTAATAATACCTTTAAATATCTATTTCTCTCTCTCATTCACCCCCCCCATCTGCCGTCCCATTTCCCCCATAGCAGCAAACACCATAAGCTTTCATTTCTTCATTTCTTCAAGCTTCAAGTTTCGATCACTCTTTCGTCTACCGTCCGATTTTCGATCCGAGTTCGATTTTGACAAGGTAGGAGCTTCTTCTTCATTCCCAACCAAACAAAATTTCATTCTTTCCATCTTTAAATTTTCGAAATTTTTGAAGGATGGTTGGATTGTTGTTCTAGCTTTTGATTAATGTTTATATGATGCTTAGTAATGTTTTTAATAAAGGAATCAAGTTTGAAACCAAGTTTTTCAAAAAAAAAAAAAATAAATAAAAATAAAAAGGACCGAAAATCCTAGAAATGTTAGGCTTTTGATTTTAGCTTTGATTCTTGATAAATTGTTTATAGATTATGCTTCTATGTGATGATATAAGCATGTGATAATTATTTGGGATTTTTCTAAAAATATTTTATTTATTGAATGAATTTGGATTTTTAATTCTTAATTTATCAAAAGGACCGAAATATATATGTACAATAAAGCCATGTATTTGATTTTTAATGAAGAAGATAATGATAGAATTGGAATCTACGTTAAAAATTAAGTGACGTAGAATTTTTCAGAATTTTAATACCAAGTTTTGAAATTGAGAGTTTAATTCCTGGATTAAGTCAGCTGGATCCAGCCAGCTTGATTAACTCAATTTGAACTCGATCATTTGGAATCACTTGGACCCAATTTGGATTAACCCGGGACCCGGTGGATTAACTCAGTGGACCCGATCAGTGGAATTACTGTTGGACCCGGTCAGTGGAATTACCTACTGGACCCCGATCATTGGATTAACTCGGTTTGTCCAATCCAGCCAGCTCAGTTTTCCAGCCAGCTCAGTTTTCTAGCCAGCTCAGTTTTCCAGCCAGCTCAGTTTTCTAGCCAGCTCAGTTTTCCAGCCAGCTCAGTTTTCTAGCCAGCTCAGTTTTCCAGCCAGCTCAGTTTTCCAAATAACTCAGTTTTTCCAGCTAGCTTGATTTTCCAGACAGCTTGTTTTATCCAGCTGATTTATGATCAACTTGTTTTCAGTTGTTTCTTTCGTAAACTCAAAAGTATATATTAAAGATTAATCAAGTTATCAAGTCTGTTATCGTATGGTTTCCCTCTCGATCTTTTTCTAAGATTTGATTATTTACGATTAAAGGAGGACATCATACATAGAAGAAAGGACGGAAGATTGAAGCTGGGTTTCCGTTCTGTAAACCATTAAGGTGGGCTTTTCTATTATACAAATAAAATGTGGCTATTCTATTTACTGAATAACTCGAGCTTTGCTCTATTTTTCTTATCACTTTAAAAAGCATGTTTTAAAGTGATTGTCTTGGCATAAAAGAATTTGTTTTGTGAGTTCTATTATGCCTATCTGAGTTGGTTCGCCAACTGGAAATCGATCGGATTCTGAGTTAGCCAAGAGGGTGCTTTCCAGAATTAGTGTACACGGTAGCCGGAGTGTGTGGTACTCTGTTGAGGGGTAGCCAGCCACGGTGAGAAGCGACCGCGGAAGAGTGCATTCTTCCCCGGCGTTATTCAGATTTGGTCATATTGAATTAAAAGTAAGAAAATGCTTGCAAGCGATTATGAAAAGAAATTTTAGTAAGCACGGGCCTTTAATGAAAAACCCCGTTGTGTTACTGTTGAAATGCCTGATAAATCCATTAAATCTATTATATGTTTTTGGCATGTGTTCACTAAGTACTTTGTACTTAGCCCTGTATATGTTTTTAATTATGCAGGTTGAGTGACGGGTGACGGCGGGAGTTGAGTACGTGGTTGTAAATCCTTAATAAAGCTAGTCGAGCCTCGATTTCACATCTTCATATGTGGAGTCAATCTACGTTCTTTTTCCGCTGCAAACACTCTAATATGTTATAACACTTTTTGTTTAAGTATTTTGTACTTGAAACTTGAAACGACTTGTTAGTTCTATTTGAGAAATCCTTCGAGATTGTCTCGCGTTATATTTTCAAAGTTTACTTCTATGTATTTCATTGATGATTCAAGATTTATCCCTCAGTTATTCATTAATCCCCTTTCTTCCCCGCTTCTTAATTCCAACCCTTAGTCACACCCCGGCTTAGCCGTCCTTCGGAATTTGGGGTTGTGACAACCTTATTCTTGTCATAAACATACCTATCACATATTCATAAAAGATCCATCCCTAATTTTATAATACTCATAAATACCACTCTTATAGAATATAATATGCAAAACTCACCTTTAGCTCGCTGGATTTTTTGGACACTTTGCCACCTCAATTTATTTATTTATTGTTTAACACTTCAATTTTTCTTTTCTTAGGCTACTATTTTAACTTGCTTTTTTTTTCTCTCTCTCTGTAAAATGATATTTTTGGTGATCTATGTTTGGCCTACTGTCATCTTGCGTGCATAGTTTGCTGAAATGATATCCTAACAATATATATTATCTTGACTTTCAGTCCTAGCTAGTTACATTAAATAACATAGTTTCTTTTGTACAAAGTTAAATCAATTGTAACTTGGGAGGCTTTATGCAATTTCTTTAAAAATTTAGGGTCCAAAAATTATTTTCAAAACTATAATCAATTTTTTTTCAATTTTAAAATAATTCAATATTACCATAAGGTCAAAATCATAGAGATTATAACATTTATGCACTGCAATCTACGTTTATATCAAAATGCGATAGAAAATAGAGTTGGTATTTTCATTTTAGTTGGGATTAAAATAGGCAAAGCAAAAATGTTAGTAATTTAGAGAGCATTTGAAAATATGAAATAATTTCTTCAAATTATACAGTCCATTCATATAAAGTAATATGATGATGTTGACTCTTCATTTGCGTATGAAGCGGTAGCGAATTAGGTTTCGTTACCTTTGCTTTGATTGATGTATGTCGATATCAATGACAAAAAATTAATAGATTCTATACGAATGCACCATATCAAAATCGATTCTATACGAATGCATGATTAATGAATTAAGTTAAAATAAAATATTAATTTAAATGGAAAATGTCCCGGATTCAATCTCCATTTCCTCTTCCTCAAATTAAAAAATTTACAAATGGATTCAATGAGAAATTGAATAATACTGTTTGGGTCTCTATATTTTATTTGGTCAAAATCAACTTCATATATATAATATTATTTCAGCCTAATTAGTCTTTGGAGCCTTTAGATTAGGATGTGCTTAATATACTCCACCCGTCCCGTTAAATTAGTCTTTCTTCAATTTTCATACAGATTAAGAAAATATATTTTTTAAGCGAAAAAGTATGAAATAGTCTTAAAAGTTAATAAAAGATAAATTCTGTCAAACAACTTAGTTTACATAAATCATAACAATATTTTCAATTTCACACCAATTTGCCCTTGACAATCAAATTTGAAACTAATGGTACGGTAGGTACGAAATAACCTAATTCGTACCTAAATATTTCACAAAAAGTAGAAAATAATTAGGATCTAGTACTAATATAAACCACTCGTGCCAATATACCACGGCATAACGCCATTATTACGAGGTATGATTGGTACGAATACACTCATTAATTTGTACCAACGTACCTCGGCAGTCGCATCAACTTCTTGGTACAATTGGGTTCAACACAACCTTTCGTACCAACACACCATTACAGCTCATCGCGCTGTCGTGGTACGACTAGTACGAACACACCAATTCATACTAGAGTACTAGGTTAGCACGATGCGCTCTGCATGGTACGCCGGTACAATACGATCTCTCCATATTGGTCCCAACGTACCACTAAGTTGGTACAACTAGTACTAAATCAAAAAAAGAAGGGCAATATAGGGATTTTGCATAGAAAGTTGGACAAAATTTATACAAACTAAGTTGTTTTTGCCAAAATTTATGTAAACTAAGTTAAGTTGCTTGCATAATTTATCTTTTACTAACTTCTTTGAACATTTTTAAACATAATTTATATTCAATTGTTCCATTTTGCCCTTATTACTATTTCACACATAATTTTCACATTTCTTTGAATAAGGTTATTTAGTGAAAGAATATTTTAATATAATGTCAATTAAGAAAGTGAACTACGTTTTCGGCCCAAAAAAGAATAGATGACTAATTTTGTGGGATTGATGAAGTATGTTTTGGAAATTCTCAAATTGCACGAATCCTTCAATTAGATCCCATAGTTGTGATTAAGACACCCAATTAATTGACACAAAGATTGGGGTGCAGTTAGATAAAAATTAAGTAACAACTATCTTGAAGATAAGTGATGATTATTCTAAAGAAAATGATAATTATACTTTTACCCGCTAACTAGTTAAAATATCAAATAACAATTATCATGAAGAAAAATAACAATTCGAATTCAATTGTACGGTAGGCTCAACCTCACCCAAATCCACCTCGTTATTTTGTTATGATGCCAAAAATAATTTACTTTTTGTACCTATATTTATAACTTAGGGGTAGTTATGGGCCCTAACTATAATATATATTGGGAGCTTTAATTTAAGCATCTATCTGCAAGATATGGGTGGGGCCAAAATGATCGACTTTGTCCCTCAAATTTGCCAATGTGAAAAATAAAATTAGCCTAAATCATTGAGAAATAGACTATAATATATATATATATATATATATAGTATTAATTAGGAGGGAGATCATGACGGTGAGGTCACTTATCACCTTCAAATAGGAATAAATAAGTCCTTATTGGGGCATATATAAAGTCCCTACCCTTTGTTTAAAAACTCCCAAGTGAGAAACATTTACTCGTTTGTAGCCTTATGAGAGTTGCCGTAGCCGATGATTAATATTTGTTAAAAATACTATATTTCGTCACTCATTTATATATATATATATAAATTTAATGATACATCACTAGATACAAGCATTCAATATATATAGTAATATAGAGTCTAATGTATATATATATATATATATATATATATATATATATATATATATATATGGATGAGTTCATGTGAAAACTAATCATAGAGTAGAAACTAGAAACTAGAAACTAGAAACTTTTCTAATCTATAGATGAAGGATAAATTGATGGTCAAGATCTATACATGTGGACGAAGATTGATTTTAATAAAAAAAAATCTTGTATTTATAATATATAAAAGGGTAAACATGTACAATTTTTTTCTTTTAATAATTAATCCCACGTCCTACGCCTTCGAAATAGAGAATTGATAATAAAAAAATTAAGGGTTTTATTTTTTGGCTTGGTTTGTGGTCTGGCTAATAATTCTATAAATTGAATACATTTCGTAATGCATTTTTTAATAAATTGTTATGCATTTTTGGATTTATATTATTGGGCATCATTGGTTGTATTGATATTATTTCATATATTATGCATCTTTGATTAAAATAAATTTCTTATATGTTAGTGAAAATAATGTATTAATGCATTTCATTTACAATAATGATGCATTTTGTAAAATTGCGCATCAAAACATTAATATAAACTTAAAACAATAATGCATTTCAATTACTATAATAATGCATTTTGCTTAAAATAATTATGCATTTCATATAATAAAATTATTAACTCTCGCAACAATTATTAATGTAAACCGAAAATGTGTTTATGCATTTTTTGTATAACTGTAATGCATTTTTCATACATCTATGATGCATTTCGAATAAAAAGAAATAAAAATTAGAAACCTAGTATTGAAAATTAAAAATTAGTAACAATAAAAGAAATAAAATAATAATAATAATAATAATAATAAACAACCGAATGAAACATCAACACACATAATTATAAATACTGCTAAGATGATGGCCACTATTAATTCCTCCTATAGGTAACCGATTCCACATCCCTTAATTTGAGGGAAAAATCCGTTACAATTTATGAGCAAATTACAACATCAACCTCTTTAAATTCTACATCCTAAAAAATTATTAAAAAGTTGCTATTTACTATAACCGTTGATATGCTTAGATCAATGGTTATAAAAAGTTTTTAGTTTCTTCATGGGATTAAGGTTTTATTTGATCCATCCCCTATATATATATATATATAGGGAGATGATCAAATAGGAACTCCTATTTATATGAGAACTAGGAACCAATCCAAGCCATCCATCCTCTAAGATCTATGGATATGATTTAATCTCATAACCAATTGGTCAAACCCGCTTTAGTTGGTCAATCCCGCATCTTTTCAATTAAGTAAGGTTATTATGGTAATTTTTGCTATTTTATCCAGTTTATAAACAAGATGCATAAAATAGTGTAAAGTAATGCATTAATTAGTGAAAAGTGATGCATCAATATCACATTTCTGATGCATCAATTATTTTTTATCAACGTGGAACAAATAATATTTTTTTACACGATTTATATAGAAAAAATATTATTTATAAAATGTGTACTTATACAATTAAAACATTATGTATATCATAGTCGTATTTATTAATTGATGTTTTGAACACATTTTTATGATGCATTAATACGATTTATGTCACAGCCCCAAATCCCGAAGGACGGCTAAGCCGGGGTGTGACTAGGGGTTGGAATTAAGAAGCGGGGGAAGAAAGGGGATTAATGAATAAATGAAGGATAAATCTCTAATCATCAAGGAAATACATAGAAGTGAACTTTGATTATATCACGCGAGACAATCTCGAAGGATTTCTCAATTATAACTAACAAGTCGTTTCAAGTTTCAAGTACAAAATACTAAAACAAAAAGTGTTATAACATATTAGAGTGTTTGCAGCGGAAAAAGAACGTAGATTGACTCCACATATGAAGATGTGAAATCGAGGCTCGACTAGCTTTATTAAGGATTTACAACCACGTACTCAACTTCCGCCGTCACCCGTCACTCAACCTGCATATTTAAAAAAAACATATACAGGGCTAAGTACAAAGTACTTAGTGAACACATGCCAAAAACATATAATAGATTTAATGGATTTATCAGGCATTTCAACAGTAACACAACGGGGTTTTTCATAAAAGGCCCGTGCTTACTAAAATTTCTTTTCATAATTGCTTGCAAGCATTTTCTTACTTTTAATTCAATATGACCAAATCTGAATAACGCCGGGGAAGAAGGCCTTCTTCCGCGGTCGCTCCTCACCGTGGCTGGCTACCCCTCAACAGAGTACCATACACTCCGGCTACCGTGTACACTAATTCTGGAAAGCACCCTCTTGGCTAACTCAGAATCCGATCGATTACTAGTTGGCGAACCAACTCAGATAGGCATAATAGAACTCACAAAACAAATTCTTTTATGCCAAGATAATCACTTTAAAACATGCTTTTTAAAGCGATAAAAAAAATAGAGCAAAGCTCGAGTTATTCAGTAAATAGAATAACCACATTTTATTTGTATAATAGAAAAGCCCACCTTGATCCAACACCACAGTTCTCAACATATCCTCTAGTGTTTGGATTGTTCTTTCAGACTGACCGTCTGTTTGAGGGTGAAAAGCTGTGCTGAATTTGAGTTTGGTACCCAATTCTTTTTGCAAGCTGATCCAAAATCTTGAGGTGAATTTTGAATCTCTATCTGATGTTATCGATGTTGGTACTCCGTGCAGACGTACGATCTCACGGACATATAATTGGGCTAATTTCTCCGATCCATAGGTAATCGGAATTGGTATAAAATGAGCTGACTTTGTGAGACGGTCTACTACAACCCATATTGCAGTGTTTCCTCTTTTTGACTTCGGCAGACCGGTCACAAAATCCATTGTTATACCTTCCCACTTCCATGTTGGAATATCCAACGGTTGTAACTTTCCATAAGGTCGTTGGTGTAAGGCTTTTACTTGCTGACAAGCCAGACATCGCTCAACGAAGGAGGCTACATCTCGCTTTAAGCCGTCCCACCAGAACTTTCTCTTTAAGTCCTGATACATCTTCGTACTTCCCGGATGAGCAGTGTAAGGTGTATCATGAGATTCACTCATGATGTCATTTTTCAGTTCGTCATCATGAGGAATACAAAGTCTTCCATCGAACTCGATTGCATTATCTGTTGCTTCAGAGTAACTGCTAGGGTTACCTGATCTCACCTTCAGACGTAGTTTCTCAAACACCTCATCTTTCCTCTGAGCACTTATTATTCTTTCTCGCAAGTCTGGTATAGCCACTAGGGTTGCAACACGACTAGTTATTGTTTCTGGTGAATTGATCACCTCCAAACTCATTCTTTCAAAGTCTTGAATGAGTTCTCCTTCTTCGGTAAGGAAACAAGCTAAGTGTGTTGGAGTCTTGCGACTCAAAGCATCTGCTACAACATTAGCTTTGCCTGGATGGTAATTGATACCACAGTCATAATCCTTTACTAATTCGAGCCATCTTCTTTGTCTCATATTCAATTCTTTTTGCTCGAAAAAGTATTTTAGACTCTTATGATCCGTAAAAATCTCAACCCTAACTCCATATAGGTGATGTCTCCAGATTTTTAACGAATGCACAACGGCTGCTAATTCCAGATCATGTGTGGGGTAATTGACTTCATGTGGCCTAAGTTGTCGTGATGCATAGGCTATCACCTTTCCATCTTGCATCAGCACACAACCTAGTCCATTTTTAGAAGCATCTGTATACACCACATATTCTTTATTTGCTTGGAAGAGCCAAAGCGGTGCCGTAGTCAACTTGTCTTTTAGTTCTTGGAAATTTGCCTCACACTCATCCGTCCACTTATATTTGATTCCTTTCTTGAGTAATTGTGTCATAGGTCTAGCTATCTTAGAAAATCCTTCAATGAATCTTCTATAGTATCCGGCTAGACCTAAAAAGCTCCTAATCTCATTAGGGTTGGTTGGTGACTTCCAGTCACGTACCGCTTCCACTTTAGCAGGGTCCACCTTGATACCTCCTGCTGACACAATGTGCCCAAGAAACATCACTTCACTCAGCCAAAACTCGCACTTACTGAACTTGGCATATAGTTTCTCAGTTCTCAAAGTTTCCAACACTATTCTCAAGTGTTCTTCGTGCTCTTTCTCATTTTTGGAATAAATGAGAATGTCGTCAATAAATACTAAGACGAACTTGTCTAAGTATGGGTGAAAAACTCTATTCATGAGATCCATGAATACCGGGAGCATTAGTCAATCCGAATGGCATAACTAAGAACTCGTAGTGGCCATATCGTGTTCGGAAAGCCGTCTTGGGTATATCTTCTGGTTTGATTTTCAATTGATGATACCCAGACCTAAGGTCTATTTTTGAAAACACACATGCTCCCTTGAGTTGATCAAACAGGTCATCTATCCTTGGCAAAGGATATTTATTCTTGAGGGTTATCTTGTTCAACTCTCGATAATCTATGCACATCCTCATTGTGCCGTCCTTTTTCTTTACAAATAGAACAGGTGCTCCCCATGGTGAAACACTTGGTCTAATAAAACCAAGATCCAACAACTCTTGTAGTTGTATCTTGAGTTCTTGTAATTCCTTCGGTGCCATTCTGTATGGTGCTTTCGACACTGGGGCTGACCCGGGCTCCAGGTCAATGTTGAAGTCCACTTGTCGATTTTGTGGCAGTCCTGGTAGTATTTCTGGAAATACATCCTCGAATTCTCTGACGATCGCCACATCTCCTATGGTCTTTTCGACTCCGGCTTCCCCGTTCAGGTAAACAAGGAAAGTCTGACAGTCTTTCTTTTTCATCATCTTCTTAGCTTGAAGGGCAGAGATAACTGGCACTCTCCTACCCATTGTAATTCCGTGAAATTCTGTGGGCTCTTCTCTGGGTAATTGAAAAGAAATTTTTCTCTCATTACAGAGAATCGTAGCATAGTTCTCAGCTAACCAATCCATTCCTAGGATTATATCTACGTCCCGCATTACCATGACATTCAAATTGTTAGCTATAACCTTAAAAGTTCCTAGTTCCAATTCTAGGTTAGAGCAAACAAGTGAAGTGGTTGTGATCTCTCCGGATGGTGTAGTTACTCTCATTTTATGACTAGCTCGTTACATATGATATCTAAATTATCGACACAAGAACTAGAAATAAAAGAGTGTGATGCTCCGGTATCGAACAAAATAATTACAGGAAAGTTAAGAAGTTTGCCCATACCTGCCAAATTTCCTTTGTTCTTAATTGGCGGCTTTTGTTCGATGGCAAAGGCCCTAGCATTCCACCGTTGTGGCCATTTGTTGAGGTTGCGCTGCGCGCCCTCGTATAGCCCTCAGAGGTTGGGGTTGACCATATTGGTTCGGCCTAAGTGCTTGGGGTGGTCTCGGGCACTCTCTCTTCATGTGACCCTTTTGGCCGCGGTTAAAACGGTTTTCGGTGCCCACTCGACGTACGCCGAAATGTACCCTATTACACTTACGGCAAGTAGGGATTACAACCTTTCCCTGACCGTTGCCTCCTTGATTCGGAGCATTCTGCCGCCCTTGCCATTGCCCTGACTGGTTGTTTCCTTGCCATGGCCTATTGCCAAGGTTGTTATTGTTCTGATTGCTATTCGATTAAATTTGTTGAAAGCCACGTTGATTACCACCACGATTACTCTGACGGTTGTTGTGTTGATAGTAACCACTGTTATTTCCGCCTTCCCATTTTCTCTTGCCCTTGTAGTTATTGTTGAAATAGTTCTGAGTCTGAGCTTGAGCTTGTACCGGCACGGATACTGGAGCTCGTCTTTCTTCCGGCATTACTGCTTCCATCTCTAGAGCTCTCTCTAGTGACTCAGTGTAGCTCAGCCCTCCATGACTAGCTAACGACACTCCAATCTCGTGTCTTAGTCCAGAACGGAACTTCTTTGCCATTTTCTCATCCGTATCAACTTGATCCGGTGCATATCTTGCCAATTCACAGAATATTCCATCATATTCCGTCACAGACATCTTTCCTTGTTTCAAATTATAGAACTCAGATTCCTTCTTTGCTCTATAAGTCTTTGGCACGTATTTGTCAAACAGTGCCTCTTTGAATTCATTCCAGGTATGCTTGAGCCGGATCTTTCCTCTGGAATGATTTTCTTGCGAGCCTCCCACCGCAGTCGGCGAGGTCCAATGAGTTGAAAGGCTATGCAAGAAAGACGCTCTCATCGATTACATCGAGAAGCTGGAAAATTCTTTCAATAGCTCTTACCCAAAGCTCCGCATCGCTCGGGTTTCCAGATCCATTGAAAGTAGGTGGATTTCTTTTGAGGAATAGATCCTCGATATCACGGCGATGTGGTGGTGGAGGTGGAGGTGGTGGTGGGGCTTCCTGACGCTCCTGATCTTCTCTTCGAGGTCTACCCCTACCCCTACCTCTTCCTCTACCTCTCCCACGTCCTCTTCTTCCTCCTTCATTTTCAGCTTCCATTTTGAAGATATTCTGAGATTTAGAAAGAAACTTATTAGAACATAACTTATCAAACTGGCATACTCGATGACAACTTTAAACAGATTGGCAATCATTACTTGAACGAAGATAAATGGATTTCGATTGTACAACTTCTCAAGTTGACAAACATAAAAACAGAACATAAGAAGATTGCAACATAAGAGTAAAAGCCCTCACATGGGGTCATATATATATATATTGAAATAACCAAAATTTGCCTCCACGAGGTCTTACATCCAAAAGATCTAGACTTTATCTCGTCCAGACTAGGCTATCTGCCTATCTATAATATGCTTCTAGAAATTTAAAAGACGGGATGCTTTAACAAGATGCATTGCCGTCAACAACAGGGAAAGATGCTAGACTCGGAATTATATTTACATTAACTTCCGACTATTTACACCAAAAGAAGTCTAACACATTCCAGATCTATTTACAAAAGCAAAAACTAATTCCCACAGCTAACTGACCCTAGACGGGTCCATGTCTGACTCTCGGAGACGCTGCTGTACTCTCCTCACTGCCCTCAGCGGGCTCCAACCACCAAGGAAACTCCTCAGGGTCCTCTTCCTCCTCTAGCTCTACGCCGAAAACTGCTCCCAAGGTCCCTTCGACCTCGGCGTCGGGTAGGTGCTGATCCGGTACTGTCAGCTCTGCTACTCCCTGGTGTGGCTCGGCCGGTGCTAGCTGCTCGGGCCCCAAGTACAACTCTGGTGCTGCCATCTCCTCAGCAAGGCTAGCCCAGTCGACAGTAGCCATCGGCTCGTCTAAAAAGACAGGGTATGGGAGCTCAGTAAGGTCCACTGCAGTTAAGGGCTGGGTTAGGTGTGCAGGGTACGAGGAGGTGATATCTTCAAGAAATCCATAGTCAAGTGGGACCGCAGAAGGTCCAGCTGCAAACTCGTCGGCCTGTCTAACCCCAAGAAAGGGTAGGTCAGTAGTCGACCCTGCCTCCTCTGGTAGAACTCCAGGAAGAAAGTCAGTCACCGGTACTAGGTCATTCAGTCGACGGTACGAAGCGTGCTCCTCAAATTCAACTCTTGGACAACTACCCACTGTGACAAACTGTCTCAACAAAGCGGATGCAAACAGACAAAAGTCACCTGTAGGTTCCGTGTTAGCCCCCACCAAGACAAGGAAAAACCATGACTGTTTTTGCGCCCATCCCTTCCATTTCTGGGGCATCATGGCGATACAGTCCACCATAGCTTGTCTATCGTCCACTCCAAGTTGCTTAACAGGTTTCCAGTAGTGTAGAAAGTCTATAACATACTGTCCAAAGTCACAACCCGAGCGTGGGATGAAGTCATGATACAGCCTCAAAAGTACCTCAGGCCTAACGGGAGGCTTGAACCGGTTGCTAAAGAAGCTCGAGAAGCACTCCGTACTCATCCTATGAGAAGAATTTGCAAAACACAAATCAGTAACTGGTAGGATAAAAACTAACACAACTTAAGGGATTCTTAAAGCACTTAAAGAATAAACTGTGTATTAAACAAAAACAACTTAAACAATAAATAGCACCACTTAACTTAAGCACTTAGCAATTATCTCAAAATTGTATATAAATCCAAAAATTAAAACAAAAATTCTCAAATTTTATAACTCTATACTTAGAGGTTTCTTAACTCTAATAAAGGAAGAACTCAACTAAACTTTACTTAGCTAGATTCAACCAGCAAAATCTAAACGGTTCTCTATAATGGAAAGCAAAGTCAACTTGAAGTTCCGTCGAATAATGAACTTCAATGAAGATGACTGTGCTCATATCACTTATACGCAAGTGACATTCGTTCTCTTTTGCTTTCGTTTCTCTTTACTTCTTCATTTCTTCGTTGATTGAGTTCTTCTTTATTGCTTTGAAACCAACGCTTTCTTAAAAGTCTAAGTTCTCAAAAATCGGGAAAATGCCTTAGAAAAATTCTTCTAAGTTCTCAATCCGACATGCTCTTGAAAACGGAAATTATAAATCATATAATTCCAAGGAGATAAATTCTAGCATTAAATTCAAGCTTAGAATAATATTTAAAACATATTTTCAAGATGTTTTTTAAACTTTTGCAAAGAACGAGAACTTTTAAAATTTCTTACCTTATTATTGGTTGAGCCGGCGTAACGGGGTGTTGAGTTCGTGACTAGTTTCTCAAGTTTAGTGGTTTGAACTAAACTTTTACTCAAAAGAAGACTCAGGCTCAGAGCAAACGAAACGCTCTGATACCACTCTGTCACAGCCCCAAATCCCGAAGGACGGCTAAGCCGGGGTGTGACTAGGGGTTGGAATTAAGAAGCGGGGGAAGAAAGGGGATTAATGAATAAATGAAGGATAAATCTCTAATCATCAAGGAAATACATAGAAGTGAACTTTGATTATATCACGCGAGACAATCTCGAAGGATTTCTCAATTATAACTAACAAGTCGTTTCAAGTTTCAAGTACAAAATACTAAAACAAAAAGTGTTATAACATATTAGAGTGTTTGCAGCGGAAAAAGAACGTAGATTGACTCCACATATGAAGATGTGAAATCGAGGCTCGACTAGCTTTATTAAGGATTTACAACCACGTACTCAACTTCCGCCGTCACCCGTCACTCAACCTGCATATTTAAAAAAAAACATATACAGGGCTAAGTACAAAGTACTTAGTGAACACATGCCAAAAACATATAATAGATTTAATGGATTTATCAGGCATTTCAACAGTAACACAACGGGGTTTTTCATAAAAGGCCCGTGCTTACTAAAATTTCTTTTCATAATTGCTTGCAAGCATTTTCTTACTTTTAATTCAATATGACCAAATCTGAATAACGCCGGGGAAGAAGGCCTTCTTCCGCGGTCGCTCCTCACCGTGGCTGGCTACCCCTCAACAGAGTACCATACACTCCGGCTACCGTGTACACTAATTCTGGAAAGCACCCTCTTGGCTAACTCAGAATCTGATCGATTACTAGTTGGCGAACCAACTCAGATAGGCATAATAGAACTCACAAAACAAATTCTTTTATGCCAAGATAATCACTTTAAAACATGTTTTTTAAAGCGATAAAAAAAATAGAGCAAAGCTCGAGTTATTCAGTAAATAGAATAACCACATTTTATTTGTATAATAGAAAAGCCCACCTTAATGGTTTACAGAACGGAAACCCAGCTTCAATCTTCCGTCCTTTCTTCTATGTATGATGTCCTCCTTTAATCGTAAATAATCAAATCTTAGAAAAAGGATCGAGAGGGAAACCATACGATAACAGACTTGATAACTTGATTAATCTTTAATATATACTTTTGAGTTTACGAAAGAAACAACTGAAAACAAGTTGATCATAAAACAGCTGGATAAAACAAGCTGTCTGGAAAATCAAGCTAGCTGGAAAAACTGAGTTATTTGGAAACTGAGCTGGCTAGAAAAACGGTAGGCTAGAAAAATCGAAAACCAATTGAGTTAACCCAATTGGACGGCCATCATTGGATTAACCCAAATTGACCCACATTGGATTAACCCAATTGGACCCGATCAATTGGATTAACCCAGCTGGACCCAGTCAGCTGGATTAACTCGGTGGTCCAATGCTTCGATTTTCCGGGCTCTTTTTTCTAGCGGCTCGATTCCAAATAACTCAGTTTTTCCAGCTAGCTTGATTTTCCAGACAGCTTGTTTTATCCAGCTGTTTTATGATCAACTTGTTTTCAGTTGTTTCTTTCGTAAACTCAAAAGTATATATTAAAGATTAATCAAGTTATCAAGTCTGTTATCGTATGGTTTCCCTCTCGATCCTTTTTCTAAGATTTGATTATTTACGATTAAAGGAGGACATCATACATAGAAGAAAGGACGGAAGATTGAAGCTGGGTTTCCGTTCTGTAAACCATTAAGGTGGGCTTTTCTATTATACAAATAAAATGTGGTTATTCTATTTACTGAATAACTCGAGCTTTGCTCTATTTTTTTTATCGCTTTAAAAAGCATGTTTTAAAGTGATTATCTTGGCATAAAAGAATTTGTTTTGTGAGTTCTATTATGCCTATCTGAGTTGGTTCGCCAACTAGTAATCGATCGGATTTTGAGTTAGCCAAGAGGGTGCTTTCCAGAATTAGTGTACACGGTAGCTTCGTGAGTGTAATGGTACTCGGCTGAGTGGTAGCCAGCCACGGCTGAGAGAGCGACTCGCTAGGAAGGCCTTCTTCCCCGGCGTTATTCAGATTTGGTCATATTGAATTAAAAGTAAGAAAATGCTTGCAAGCAATTATGAAAAGAAATTTTAGTAAGCACGGGCCTTTTATGAAAAACCCCGTTGTGTTACTGTTGAAATGCCTGATAAATCCATTAAATCTATTATATGTTTTTGGCATGTGTTCACTAAGTACTTTGTACTTAGCCCTGTATATGTTTTTTTTTAAATATGCAGGTTGAGTGACGGGTGACGGCGGAAGTTGAGTACGTGGTTGTAAATCCTTAATAAAGCTAGTCGAGCCTCGATTTCACATCTTCATATGTGGAGTCAATCTACGTTCTTTTTCCGCTGCAAACACTCTAATATGTTATAACACTTTTTGTTTTAGTATTTTGTACTTGAAACTTGAAACGACTTGTTAGTTATAATTGAGAAATCCTTCGAGATTGTCTCGCGTGATATAATCAAAGTTCACTTCTATGTATTTCCTTGATGATTAGAGATTTATCCTTCATTTATTCATTAATCCCCTTTCTTCCCCCGCTTCTTAATTCCAACCCCTAGTCACACCCCGGCTTAGCCGTCCTTCGGGATTTGGGGCTGTGACAATTTACGTGATGCATTAATATAAAAACTTTAAATGCACATAATAGTGAAAGACTAATTACCACAATTAATGCATTATGTATATAATATTGTGCATTAAACTGTTTAAGTTTATGCATTTACATTGAGTATTTTTTTTTAACATGTAGTATCATTAATTATATTTTTATTTTGCATTATATAATTTAGATGTATGCATTACACTATGCATTTTTGTTTTTGTCAATAGTATCATTCATTTATGCAATACGTATATCGTATTTGCATTCGTATATCATATCACAATTAATTATGCATTACGTATATCATATTTGTATTTATTACTTGATGTTATTGTCACAAATTTTATGATGCATTAACTACGTTATGCATCAATATAAAACTGTAAATGCACAAAAGATGTATCACCATGATTAATGCATTATGTATATGGTATTTGTGCATTACGTTGTTTAAATTTATGCATTACATTGTGTAGAAAGTTGATGCACTAGATGACCTTATGAGATGCATACGATTTAATTAGTGTCATTCACTACAAATTACTGTAACAATAACAAAATCTTTGTTTCTCATCTAAAATACAACAATATACCAACATGAAAACCTCTAACTTTATACAAAAATCTCAATCACTTTAATGATATAGAAAAAGGGAAAAGAGATCAAAAAATTAGGATTGCATCTTGATGAAATTCTTGATAGTAGATTGATCGAAGAAGAGCTAGAAGCCAGAGGCGTTAGTTGGCTATTGTCGGCGACGGAAAAAGGTGTTTTGTATAAATTTTATGGAGAAACACGATGATGTTAGCGGCGGCAGTGGGTATGATAACAATTGACATCGTCGCATCGAGAGATATGAAGTGGGGGCGGCCATGGTTGTGAATTGAGAGTGAGAAATAGTTTACAAAGTTTGATGGTGGTGATTTGCAGAAAAGAAGAGCAAGAAACGGAAAATATGAGAGAGAGAGAGAGAACTAGCGATCAATATGTTCTTTGGGGAAGGGGATTTAATTAATTATTTATCCATATACCCCTCCTCCTTTTTTTTAATCATCTGGGTCAAAAATTTAGATTTAATATCAACCACACATTGTTTACAAATGAGTGGCTATGATTAGTTCCTAATTCTTATATAAGGAATGGTTCTCACCAGATCCACACCATATATATATATATATTAATGCCGTGGGAATATGCAACCGGTACTTTCGATGCGTACAAGATAAACCTATATGATCTTGTACAATAATTAGATTATTGTACCAAAATATTTGTGACATGGAATGAAATAATTGTTTCGAAAAGTTATGTTAGAAAAGGTTCAAACGCGTTCCGCGTCCCAACATATTTAACCAAATAACTAATATACAAACCAATAATGATAAATTGATAATGACCCAGCGAATCTAATCGAAATCTTTTCTTTTTTTCTTTTTTTTCCCACTTTTTCAAAGTATGAGTGAATAAACATACCTTGGCAAATTTTGAGGCCAAAAGGCCGTAGAAAATAATAGAGCTAGCGCATCTAAAAAATAGGTGCTGTTGGAAGCTTTGAATCAAGTCAAAAGAACCAACACTGGCCTTAAAGGGAATATAAGGGTATAATAGCAATTTCAGATGTATTAATCTTCTAATATCATGCAATAAATACTATTATAAATATTAAAATACTCACTGTTAAAGAATGCATGGTTTGACTAGTATCTATCTATACCTTTTCAATTTACACAAAATCTATATAAAACAATCTCAGAGTAGAGGAATCAGAAATCTTGTTTAAAACTTATATCCAATGACGTATTTATAATTATAAATTACAAATATATTATTTATTTATATTTTAATTTATTTATTCTCACACATGATAAATACATAGTCTTTGGCAATAGTATATATTAATATTGCATCATGCATCAACGCGTCCACCGGTGGTAAGGGAGCATTATATTTGTGTATATTTTGGTGTCAAATCTATTACTATATTAAAGCAAAATAATTTGCAATGCTTTTTCCCGCTTATTTGGCATGCCACATGCAAATAATTGTACACTATCCAATAAAAATTAATAAATGTACATTTTATCATGCCATTTCAAATTTTCAAATTCAAATATTAAGCTTTGGAGTAGTAATTATTTTATTGTTTGTCACATTAATTAATTTTTATGTTTGCTAAATGTATTATTTTGTATAAGAAGATTCACAAAGATAAATTTATTAATTTGAAATATTTAATTAGATTATATAGATATTATTGACATTTAAAAATGTAAAAATCTATTACTATATTAAAGCAAAATAATCTGTATGCATTTTCCCGCCCAAACTACCATTTATCCCTCCTAAATTGCATGCATGTTCAACCTACTAATAAATTCATGTGTCTCTATAAATTTTAACACACAGACTGTTGGGCTACTGGCACTGCTACCAATTAAGCTTTTTTTTATTATTGGTAAATGGTAATTGTACATATTTTCATATTTCAAACTAAAAGCAACATAATATATATTTAATTTTCACCGATTATTTTCAAATATGCGTCCATGTTGATTTATTCAATTATAGGATTTGACGATTTCAAATATATGTATATTTACATAAAAAAATATACTTTCATATCCACGTTAAATATGTCATTATAAATTTCTGATTAACAGTTTTTTATTTTACATATTTTAAAATAATAATTCTTGAGTATATTGTACAAAAACTCAATTAAATAATTGGATACTTGCAATGTATACGTATTTTAACACAAACTAAAATCATTTAACTTTTTTTTTAAAAGGACCATTTATTTATTTTGAATTACATATAAGTTGAAGGAAATATCCAATTATATATAAAACAAAATATCAAATTGAATTCGCGTTGGTCTAAAATTCTCTAATTATCTAATATAAATAATAATAATATATAAATTTTCTATATATGTAAATTTGAGACACTTCAAAACAACACATTAATTATTCGGCATTGTGCAGCGCAAAGCGCGCGGGTTAATCTAGTAATATCAAAATTCGAATCCAAATCAATGAAAATGGAGGGAGAAGTTTTGCATACATGTATAAAATATTTTTTTGGATGTAATTTTCTTTTTTTTTTCTTTTTTTTTTTTGCATGCTAGCGGATTAGGTACAGTATCACGAAATTACAATATAATGTTGCTTGAAGATACACATCAACCAAAAGATAAAAAATCAATGAGGACAAAATGTGATTAATTTTACCATACAAATAAAAAAAATGCCATTTCGACACCTTAATGATGATGTAAGGATATTATTTTTTGACGATTTTTAATTTAACATAGAATTCGACTTTTACTCTTTCAATTATATATATTAAGGCACCGCTTAATTCACTCATGATTAAAGTTCGATTACACGAAAAAATACCACGCAATGACATTAATTAATCAAATGAAAATTATTTAAAAAATTTATTTGTGACTAATCACAATTTTCAAACTATATACATTAGTGTCGCAACGATTGTAATCCGCGCACTACATCATATAATTTTTTTTTTCTTTTTTCCATTATATCAAACTCAAATTTGAAAGAGGAAAAAGAAAAAGAAATTGAACAATTAATTACTTCTAGTAGCACTCCCACAAAAACGGCTCTTCAAGCCGGAATCCGATTTCGGCTCCAGCCAGCTGCCATGAAGAAGCCAAGTTACGATATGAATCACTGTGATCTGAGCTAGCCAGGGACAAATCCGGCAAGTCGAAAAACGTGTCATCGTCATGAGCCGACGATGCCGAACTCGACGACTTCACAACGTCATCCGACGCCAAATCAGTGGAAGAATGACAGCTCGGCAGGCTCGGCTCAGCTTCTGCGCCGCCAAACGGCAAGGCGGCAGCTTTCGCAGCTGCGGCTTGGATGTCCTTAGGCGTTGCGGAAGCCGGGCGGGGCAGCTCGTGAGCCAAGCCGGGGAAATTCAAGACAGCTGATTGGCCCTTTATGGCTAGAGCCGCCACGTCGTGAGCTCGAGCCGCCATTTCAGCCGTCGGATAGGTTCCGAGCCATATTCTGGACTTCTTTCTCGGCTCTCGAATTTCACTGACCCATTTGCCCCAGCTCCGCTTCCTCACGCCGCGGTACGTCGGGTGTTTCTCGTCGGCGCCGCCACTGCCCCGCCTCCCGCCGCTACCTTTATGTCCATCTTTTCTTGTGTTTTCTTGAGCTATGCACCGCTGGTTGATCTGGCTTAATGTTTCGTTTTTAGTGAATGAGGAAGAGTTGGAGGAGATGGAACTGGTGGAAGGCGAGGCGGAGGCGGCAGTGGAAAATGGAGTATCGAGGATGATTATTTGCTCCATAATGGTGGTACTTGAGTTAGTGAGGTTAGGTTTATGAGATTCTTTCATAAAGGGAGTGACTCATATATGAATAAGAATAAGAAAAAGAGAAAGCATGAGACTACTCTATATAGTATACTCTAAAACACACACACACACAACACATTAATTTAGAATTCATCGTTATGGTACTGGTACGTATACGTAAATAATTAAAATGACGTGTCACTGAAAAAACAGTCACTAATATCATTTCATCAGTCCAAATCAAATAATCATTAAAAAGAAATTTTGAATAATCGATCCAGATCTCATATCAAATTGAGATTATATACATACATATATAGGGGACCCAACTGAGATTATATGTATTAATTAGTGTAAAACATAATGCAAAAAAATAGCAAGCGTATGCAGGATTAATTTAAACATATGTTTACCGCAATTAGGAGCTATGGCAAAAATAGATTCTCTTTTTCCAGTTTTTGCCCGTGAATACTGCATCATGTACTGTATGCATGTCACGTAATTATTTGTATAAACCTTATGTCACATAATATAATATCTGCGGATAAAAATATCAATTTAATAAAATATTCAGACTGTATGAGATTTGTATGTAATCATGTATTAGTCAATAGTCATGAATAGTTCTTAATCAGGTGATCTCGATGACGTTGACAAAATATGTGTTGATGTGTATCTATTATCATTATAATTATAAAAGTGTGCACTCTTACAAATTTTGATATATCTATGATATCTGTCTTTATTTTAATTTTTAATGGTAGTTTTGTAATTTAATATAGAGATAGTTGTCATTTAAATTACAAATTCTGACCAAGTTTTTAATTTTAACCTAACTTTCAAAACATTACAAACAATGATCCCATTTCAAATTTTTATAAAGACCCAAATTTTCAAACTCTAATCATTTGAGCCTTTGATTTGAAAAATTAAAAGCTTGAACTTTGACGGACTCGAAAAGAGAAATATTAGTCAATGTTTAGTATTTGGTGACGATAATGAATTTTAGCGATACAGTTTCATGCAGTGGCCGAATGATGGTAAGTACGTGCCTATGATGCTAAGGATAATTTTGGATATTTATTCTAAAAATGGATAGAATTTGTATATTTTTAAAAGTTGGGTATTTTTTTTATAGGACAGGTATGTTTTGTTTTTCACTAAGTAAAATTAGTATTTTCTGATATTAATCATAGATAATTTTTAAATAGAAAACTGCAAATTAAATCATGAATTTTATTCAATTTTGCAATTACAGAACGAACAATTTTTTTAATTAAATATACAAACTTTTAATTTTTTGCAATTAGAACTCATGTATATTATGTTTTCGGTGATAAATTTGGCTTCTATAGACACGTAAAACTAGACTAAGACTACGTCGTCTAGTAAGACGGAATGTGTGTAACACTATTAATTTAACATATCCACACATTAGCTTTTATGGCACCGGAACCAGAGTTTTATATGCAAAAAACTGAAAGTTTTTGTATTTAATTACAATGTTTTAAATTTCGTATTGTAATTATAAAATGGGGGTAAAGTGAGTAATTCAGTTTGCAGTTTTTCCTATTTTAAATTAGTGATGAAAAATAATTGTGGTAGATGTATGAACAGAAACAAAGACAAATTCTGTTGGGGTCAATTTGACAATAAATTAATAAAAAGGGTGACCAATTTTTGCCCATCCATAACCCACGCGAATTTAACATAAAAATCACTTAAATCTTGTATACCAACTTTGTTGTTTTTTAGTTTTTTGTACTATTTTTTTATTGTTTTTTCTACAATTTTAATTTCTTGTCTTTAGTTTAGTTAATTATGGCTGATTGGACTCAATTAGAGTATATAATTGCTTAGCATTTAATTTTATTTTTTAGTTAATGATTGATTATTTTATGATTGATTATTTCTAAAGCTCCAATTAATAGGTAATAAATTTTAATTAGAATTTATTACATTATACAAATTAATATTAATCCGATCGATTAAATTTTTGTATTTATCGCGACTACATGCTACGGATTAAAAATATAAAAAATAATATATAATTGACTTCTTCTGAATTTATCTGAACTTTTCAATATTTTAAATTAATTTAAAAGGAAAATTCTCTAGATTATATTTACATTATATCATAAACGTTTGTGACAACAATGAATTAGAATATATTAATGGTTGTATCAAAGTTGTTACAAGAATATTATTTCGTCACATATAATGATTAGTTTAAGTTTATTAATTAAAAAATGAGAATTGGAGTAGGTAGTTCTAGCGGGCCATGTAGATACAAGCTATACAAAGCAATATACAGTCTCCAGTATTTATTAAATTTGGCCATTTTGTTGCTCAACTTTAACCAAACTTCTATTACAACTATTTTACCCCTTGAACTCACAGCTGCATATATATTTTAATTTTCCTCACAATTTTTATTTTGTAGAATTATACATGTTTGAGGAGATCAAACACGATCTCTAATTTACTGGTCGAAATTAACGAATCATGACTTGACAAAGTCAACAAAGTGAATTGTGTTCAAATTTGAAAATCTCCAACGCATGAACTTCACACTTGAACTAAAAAAATCAATTTGTTCTTTCAAAAACAAAAAATCAATTTGTTTTTTGTACTAATTTGGATATGGGAAAAAAATAAAAAAAATTGTTTCCAAGTCCATACCAATTTTAATACAAAAAACATCAAATATGAGCACAAATTAATTACCATTAAAAATTCGATGGCTTTAGAAGCCACATTCGGATGTCTAATGTGAAGTGTTAATCTTATTCCTAGTTTGTTTATTATCATAAAAACTTGGGTACGGTTGGTCTTACCATGCAGTTGGATAAAAAACGGTAATTGTTCTGGAAAAAAAATGATAATTATATATATAAGAATCATTCAGAATATTTCACATATGTCTTAGACATTATTTTCAATAAAAAATTATATATAGATATATAAATATAATTTGTGTTAACATTTAGTAATTCAGTACTTAGTTATCATGGAATTTTTTTTTTTACCTCGATCGGCAATAAATTAGTTCGTGCTTAGCAATACGTTGGCGTGACAAATACATATGTTTGTTGCATGTGTTTTATTACATAATAATAGTATTGTGTGTATATGAGTAGAGTTATTGTTTTTGGATGCAGGAAGTTGAATTTCAGAAAAAAGGAGTTATATCCATGTTTGTTTGTTTGTTTTTTAATAATTCAAGGTTAGTTAGTTATATAGGTCAACTTCACGATAATGATTTTGAAAAAAATAATTCCAAGTGGGCTAATACAGAATCCTAAACTTGTAATTTAATATTAATTATATATAGATGTTGAAGGAAATTGGTAACAACTATATAGCATATTTAGTTGTCAAGAGTTCATAAGTATGTTGGTCGATGCTCTACTTAAGATCCATTTAATTAATACAAGCTCACTTTCTGGCAATAAAAGCCACAAATGTTTTAAAGTCGCCACAAAATTAATTAAAAAGTTATATTTGTTTTCATTAATTAATAAAACTATTATTGTAAGTCACGTGTTACAACTTGATAGATGAGCTTTTATTACCATATCGCATAGATTAAATATTGAACTAAAAAGATGTACCTTTTTTCAATTATTTATGCTGAAATTATTATTTTGCCCTTTAAGACATAATCAATGTATCACTCTTCATTTGTGAGCATCACTAATGTTTAGTGCACATAAGTATTTTGTTTTTTTTAGTATTATTTTTTACTCTAATATCTCGAGGATTCCTACTGTGGTTATCAAAATTTATAAACTGCATAAAAATCAAAGCTTGTTTCTTCTTTTTTCCTACTTCAAAGAGATTAATAAGAAGAATAAACCAGACTTTGATTTTTAAGTAACTTGTAGATTTGATGATCTGAAAAAAGAAAAATGTGTATGTGGATTAAATGTCAGCTGTACTCTTGAAACCCTTAATTACTCTCTTCGTCCGTGAAAAGTGTAACACATTTCCTAATATTTGTGAGATATAAAATAATGGAAAGTGCTACACTTTCACGGACGGAGAGAGTATATTTTTTATTAATGAAACAACGATAAACATGGGACAAGGGCAAAAAGTAAACTTATAAGAGCATCCACACTGATTTTTTTCCCACACAAAATTCGTTTGCATCCTCAGTGATACATGTAAATCTTCTCCATGCTTTCTTAGATTTAACTAATGGGTCCACTACTAATTGCTCCCACTTTTTCAATACCTTTTATTTAACTTGAATTTAAGTATTCTTTAATAATAAGATAAAATATTTTTATTTCTAATTTTCAAACACAGAAAAATAGGTGGAACAAGAGCATTATACAAACAAATATTATAAATTGGAAAGCCATAAATGCCACATTTATGCTCTTTTTCATCTAATCATCATGATTCAGATTTTAGGGCCACCACAAAAATATTCGACGCTGTTATCATAAGTTTGTCTATATGCTCTTTTTTTCCAAAAACAAAAAAAAGAAAAAAAAAGAAAAAGAAAAAGGTTTGTCTATATGCTCAATCTTCCATTTCAAAAGTCATCTTTGTTTGCAACATGGGAAAAATGTTCGCTATTTCCATGCCCTATAATTGTACCATAATATTGCCACATACACCGAATTATGCAATCAACCTAGACATCAATAATCAATTGGTGCAGTAAAAAAATACTCCGTATTTGTTACGTCAAAAAAAAAAAAAAAACACATGCTTGATTTTCATTAGTTGTAATATATCCACAATAGATATTATCGTTTGTCCCCTAAAATAATTATTTCTCATATTGAGTGTGACGGTCTGGTTAAATATTCTTCTCTAAATTAAATATGTAGGTGGTCTATAACATTTATAGGTAAGGTATCCCTATCAAGAATTGTATGGTCCTTATATCTACAAAATGCAATTTCAACATGCTAAAACGCAATAGGCATAATTGGACGTGAAGTTGACTAAGTAGTAGTTAGGCATGTGAGATGTTGCAACTTTGCACCCAAATTGTTATAATTCATGTACTAGTTGGCTGTACAATCACCCCACAATGCTTTAACTGGGATACCATATGATGGAAGGAGAAAAGAGCAGCATTGAACAATACGAATCTCAATCGACCGTGATTCATATTCATGCATTTACTTTGTGTTACAGATTAAACTTGACAACAATAGAATTAGGTGACCAAATAAGTTCAAATTTGATGGATTAATCTAAACTGCTTTATTTGTCTAAGCTATTACCAAAAATAAAATACGTATTGTTTTACCAACATACATTGAAACATATTTATAACGATGTTGCTCGCCACATAGTGCACCAAGTTCTATAAAGTGTAATCTATTAAAATACTCCTTATGTTTTTTGAAAAATTCAAAATACACACCAACACCAAAACAAATTTGTTATGCACAAGATGACTATTATACCCCTTTGTTTAAAATATTGACAATCCAGAATTACTATAGACAGAAAATGGCTATGTATTTCTTTATGGAATTGTTTATTATGTGTATTCTGCTATTTTTGATCCACGCTTTCAAAATGGTATCAGAGCCCTAGGTTTATTAAGGAATTATATTTTATTTATTACTTTAAGTATTATCCTAACGGAGGAGACATCAAGGAAAACATGGATCCGGACAACTATCCGAGATGTGAATGTTACAGGAACTATCTCCATGATTTGGGGATACAGAAAACAAGAACCCTGAGTGCTATTGCACATTGGGAAAGGGAGTTTCACTCCGCAACAATGAGAGTTGATTGCGAAGCATTCATTTCTTGTCACCAAGAGATGAGGAGACGAGAAAGCCTCAGTGAAGATTTGAGGTATCTCCTACTAAAAGTGGAGGATACAATGAGAGAAAACCATCAGAACCATACAGACTGATGGATCCCGAAGAATGTCCAGAGTGTGGACATCACCAGAAACTTCTCCAAATCTTGGAGAAAAGAAGAACGAGATATTAGAGTGTTCTAACACACTGGAGAAGGCAGTTGGACCTCCTGATCCAACAAAGCAAGGAGGAAGAATTAATTGATTCATGTTCCCAAGGAATCAAAAGAAAAGAAGACATCCTCCATAGTTGTATCTACCTCGAATGGGAGATAGAACATGTCATGAGAAGAAACCATTGGATCCATTTGGGAGTGAATTGGAATCACTGGAATCATCTCTGATGGAACCAAAGAAAGATAAAGGAGTATCATCTACTCATTTATATCAAGAGATTAATCCAGATTCCTCCAAATTTTCGATGGATCTGAGAGAAGTGCAGAAGACAGTACAACATTATGGCGACAGCTTATATGGTGTACCAAGGAATCTCTGATCGAAAATAAGCAGGAGGAAATCTACAACATCCTGAAGGACATTCGAGACCGTTTAGAAAACTAGAACAACAACCTCGTTCTAGTCAAAGAATGAATCCTTTTGCCAACGAACCCACTTACCCGTTACCAGTGGGAGAGGCCAAGAAGGATCCAAAGATAGAAACATTGACAAGAATGATTCGATGAGAAAAAAAGATGAGTACCCTCGAGAGAGTCAATCTTGACGACCTCCAAGAATTATCAGAATCTTTTACTAATCTTGCGGTAGTCGATCTGAAGATGAATCAGAACGACCAACAAGTTATAATGGCCCACAACCCACAACCGGTGAATCAATTACCACCAGGAGCCATTATTGAAAATCCACAGGATTTTCAAACCGGAGCCAGATTTGATCATCATACACCAAATGATGCATATATGGCGGAAAGAAGGACTAGGGCAAGACGACCACAACCAAGAATGCAGGATAACCATGTTGGTAAAGCCACATTGGATCCAATCCATCCATACGGGGTTATGCTCGATCTTGATGAAGTTAATTTCAAGGATCGAAAATCTGTAATCGATGAGTGGACGTTAGCAGTGAGAATTGCAGCAGCAACTTTCGATTTGAACAAGGAAGGATTTATAAAAATCCTAGAAATAAGTATTGCAGGAGTCGTGAAGATAGCATGGGATAATCTATCTTTTGAGATATGATCCGCATGCTTCGAAGGCGAATCTTTCACCGAACATGTTAGGAGAATGGCTATTCTTATCAAAAACCATTTTATTGGAGAAGGATATTTTGAAGGTTTTGATGAAGAGAAAAGAAATAAATACTTGATGGCATTGTATAATCTAATACTTACAGTTTTGGATCAACAATCGCTTAACAAGTTTCTACAGCTTTTTTCTCTTTATCAACATCAATCGAAAGCCGATGAAAGAGTCGCACTGGAAATTTTCTTTCTAAAATTTCCAAGTCCATGGAAGAAAATGCTGATTCGGGATTACGAACCAGGAGATCTTGAAAATGTCGGAAGAAGGATGTCATATGTACATCGAAAACTCTCAGAGTGGTGTCAACAAGCTACAGCTCTGAGGAACATGAAGAAATTTAGGAGAATCAACAAATACGCTCATCTAAACTGTGAGGATAATGATCTGCCAACGATCATTGGAGGAGAACCACCTAGGCTGAAAAGGAGCAAGAAGAACATGTTCCAGCCCTATCGCAAAGGTGGAGATCCAAAAAGAAATTCTTGGAGACCAAGAACCAGATGGTCAAGACAGAAGGCTAGATCTTACAAATCAGGCCAAAGAAGTGGACCGTCAAGGAACAGGTATTCATTCCAAGGGTCTAATAAATCCCAAGGAAGAACACCTGCAAAGAAAACTTTCAGGCGAACTTATACTAGAGAGAATGAAAGTTTTAAGGATTGCAACTGCTGGACTTGCGTTGCAAATGGGCATATTTCCACAAATTGCCCTGACAACGAGAGAAGAGGCATCAACAAATTCGAATCTACTCCGGATATCGAAGATGTCGTCTACTACCAGGAGCTGATACAAGTATATCAGTTCGAAGATATACCCTCAAATGAGAGTATATACGAACAAGAAGAGGTCTTCAGTGAAGAAGAAGATTCGGAATGGTCTGATGGAACTTCTGAGTCAGACTAATCCAGAGTCAGGATAGAGAAGATAGAACTGGATTTTCTAGTCATACGACGCTCTCACAAAGCCTAATTGATAAATCATGAAGAAGAGTCTAAATATACAGAAGTATCAAGGCTTTTCAGCAAGCAATATAGATAAAGTTCTGAAGAGCTTCAATCTAAAGAGCAGGAAACAACATATCGTCTATGGGATTACCAGACAAGAAATGTCGCTTCCTATAGAGCTTACGGGGAATCAAGTAGAGATGCAGTTGATTCCAGCCAGCGATATCAGGAAAGATTTGGGAAAGATGAAGCCTGAAGTTTCTGAAAAGATGAAATGGATCCACATTGGAGTCATCCAGTTAATGTTAAAATCGGCTCTCTACACAGGAGTTCACACGCCGATTGATGTCGCTATATGCGATAAAAGAGTCAGAAACCTGAAAGATCCCGTATTGGGAACAATTGTGGGAAATCTTTATCCAGGACAAGTGGTGGGGATCATTTATCCAAAGATTGCTTACAATCTTAATAATACCCATTTCAGTAAAGCCCTGACGCTATATCAGGACTTCAAACGAAAGGATCTTCTGGAGGAAGGAAATAGACCTTACTCCATTACATATCAGGTATCATATGCTCTTTATAACTCACATCGCACTGAGTTATTCCTTGGAAATAAGTTCATCGAGATACCAGATATTTTCAGCAAGGTGACAACGGCAGTTTGTCTCGATAGAGTTGAAATATCTCGTCTAAAAAATGTAGATATTCAAATTCGAGATAAAGAAGTTATGAGACATGACCAGAGTCTCAGGATAACTTCAGGAAGATTATCCTTTCAAGGAGACAGAATTATGTCTTTACCATATGGAAGGAGTGTAAGCCAAAGAGATCAACCTCAGACATCTCAGAGTAACAAAGTTGCTGTAAATCTGAAATGTCCTGAAGGATAGAGAGAAGTGATAGTAAAATTCGATACTACAAGGTGGCAAACTAACTTCCCTTGTAATGTTCTTTACTATCTGCAGCTAGGGGTGAGCACGGTTCGGTTAACCGACCGTTTGCCACAAAAAAAAATCGACCATACGGTTTTTAATCGGTTCGGTTAACCGCTAAAATGTAGAAAATAAAAATAAAAAACCACTATAACGGTTAACCTAAAAATCGGTTCGGTTAACCATTATTCAACGGTTAACCATGTAGAAAGAAAACTTTCAATTTTTTTATAATTCACAGCATGAAAAACAAAAATGCATACCTTAAAATGTGGATTCGAAATATACATTTAAAGTAGTATAAATAATAAAATGAACACTCTCATGTTTTCAAGTCAAAGTAGTAAAATTAAGTTAGTTAATATTATAATTTATAACATATAATTAGTTGGTATAATAATTTTATAACATATAATTAGTAAAATTATAATTTTAAATGAGTTTCGGTTTGGTTCGGTTAACCGTCGGTTTTTATATACAAAAATAAAAACCTAACCGTTACACTCGGTTATTTAAAATTAGAAAAATAAACTGAACCGTCGGTTCGGTTAACCATATTTTCGGGACGGTTTCGGTACGGTTTGTCGGTCGGTTCGGTTTTTCGGTTTGCTTTACTCATCCCTATTTGCAGCAGCCGGAGATTAATCATTACAAAGGTACCCTGGAGATTGGGGGAAGAGTGATGGAGATCAAAGGCAGAGCTGAAAGAGAAGCAGTCCTGTTGCTAGGTTGGATTTTCTCGAAAATCACAAGCTATGGGCAAGTAAGGAAAATGGAATGGAAATCATGATTAATGGGCAAAAGCTATTAATCGAATGACAAGTCCATTCTCCATATACATCTCTGTTGGGATGTTATATGAAAAATATAAGGCGGAATATTTTGCTGCTTATATTGATTCAGGTGCAGGAATCTGTACTGCAAAATGAGGAATCTTCCCAGCAAAGGTAGAAGAGGATCTACCCCGCATTGCAGGAAGAGATTTTTCAAAAAAAAAATTTGCTCCTAGCTAAAGGAGTAAAAGAGATGGAAATTCGGATTGGCGGAGCCAGAGGTACACCTTGGTACAAGGTTAAAACTCCACCAATTTATTTCCATGATATAGGTGCAGATATTCTGTTAGGAAACAATTTCCTTCAGATGTTCAAAAGATACATGCAGGATAATGAAAGGAGGCAACTGGTATTCACAACCATTTGCGATCACAAGATCATTGTTCAGAGGCTGAATGAGGCTTTTAATAACCAGATACCATTAAGTTTTTGCAGCAAGCGTGGTGATGAAGGAAAACTTCGACACCCAAAAATGAAGGATCAAAGGAGATTCAACGAAGCAGTACTAAGCTGTATCCAAGAAAATGATCTCGAAGACGAAGAAATCCAGATCCTTAAAGCATTGTTAATATCTCATCAAGATATTAGGGAAGAAATGCAGGTGTCCCTAGAAGATGCCAAAAGAAAAATTAAAAGAAGTTACAATGAGAAACCCAGATGATACCAAAATTAATAGAGTTTTGATTTGATACCAAAACCCAGCTGACCCCAACCGAGTAGATGATTGCACAAGCCTAAGCATTTTTCAGCTCACCTGTTTGAGCTTATAGAGTTTCTTAGTTTACAGGTAGAGTCGCAGAAGTCAGCAGAAGACACAGCTGAGCGGACACAGCTGAGGAATTCAGCAGAGTAGACTCAGCAGAGCAGACCAAGCAGAGTCAAAGACCCAGCAGTATCAAGACCCAGCTCAGTGACAGAAACCCAGCTCAGTGTCGAAGACCCAGCTCAGTGTAAAAGACCCAGCTTAGTGTCGATGACACGTCTTAGTGTCGATGACACAGCTCAGGTTAATGATACAGCTCAGGTTGAAGACACAGCTCAGGTACAGCTCAGGTTGAAGACACAGCTCAGGTTAATGATATAGCACAAGTCTAAGACACAGCTCAGAGTCAAGACACAGCAGAGTCCAAGTCGCTGAAGACACAGCAGAAACGCTTAGCAGCTCAAAGATGAAGACCTTCTTGATGGTCCCTGAGCTAGGTATTTGGTGTAGAGGGGGGGGGGTGAATACACCAAATAGATTTCTGAAAACTTTTTCTAGTTTAAATAACAGAGTTGGTGAGCTCAGTTATTAATCCAGCTGAGGAGGGTTAGCTGGATAAATAACTCAGCTGGCGGTGCGGAATGTGGTGGTTTGAAAACTTAGCTCGGTTAATTAGAAAAACTCAGCTTGAAAAGATTAACTTTATGTTTTCAGTTTAGTCAAGTTGTGCAACTTTCAGAAAGACACAATTTGTCTTTGGAGAGCATAGTATGCAGTTTTAGATCAAATATGCAATGAGATGATAAAGTTAGTACTAAAACTGAATTTAAAGAGAAAGAAAAGAGCACGAGATTTTTACGTGGTTCGGAGTAACACCTCCTACGTCCACGATCAGGTTCACTGGTAATTCACTACCACTTGGTTTCCAAGTACCAAGTAACTTCACAACTCTAACCCGAGATGTGTTCCAACAGTTTGCGGGCACTGTCAAGCCTAACCTTTCAGTTTACGGGTACTGAAAAAACCTTACAAACACTTGAATTTCTCGCTTCAAGCAAGCGTTACCTTGACCTAACCTTTCTGGGTAAAGAGGGGTTTGGTTTGGGGTTCCAACTGTGAATGAGTTCTTACAATTAAGAACTTTAGAGTATGATGAACTCGTTCGAAATCTAGGCTTTAGATATACAAAGATTTTAGCCTAGGGATCAGACGAAAAACTAAGCAGTTTCTGAACTAGAAACACTTTAAGATAAAGTATTCTTTGATCTATGTAGAACTGCTACAGAGCTTTTGAAAGATTGAGGATTTCAGAGAATGAAAGCTTGTAGAGAGTTTTTCGTATTTGATCCTGAGGTTGAAGACGGGTTTATATAGGTAGAGATTCAAGACTAGCCGTTGGAGGAGCCTTTTGAATCTTACCTACTCTCCTTAAATTCGATATCTGCCGTTGGGCGAATCTACACCTGTCTTCATTTGTGTCACATCCTAGGTCCTGAAGTCTAGGATGCTAATTCGGCAATCCCTCATTGGTCGAGGCATGTTGACTTCCTCTGATGCCGGGATCTTCTGCCTTTGGAGCTGGCTTCTGAATTCAGAGCTGGATTGGGCAAACTGACTTGAAGTGATGTCTTCAGAGTTAGTTCATTTTGTTCTGTACAGCTGGACCAGCTGTGTTTTGAACTCAGCTCGAATTCTCTTCAGCTTGATCATGCTCTGCTGAAAGACTCAGCTGAAGGTTGACTCCTGCTGTAGACACAGCTGGATCGTCTGCTGTCCTCTGAGGAATTCGTTCAGCTCTTCTTGCATGGCGTTAGTCCAAGGCACGCTCTTTAAAGCTTCGAGAATTGATTGAGGCTCCGAAACTTGAGCTACATAACACGCCATTAGAGCTGTATCTTCATTATAGACCGTCAGTTCTAGCTCTACTGAGAGTTGAGCTGTGTCAGCTGCTTCTTGATGATCCGATGAGGCTTGAGCAGCTGAGCTTCTGGTTTTGACTTGGTCAGATGGTTCTCCAATGATTGCTAATGATGGATGATCTTCAATCCATCTTCTCATTTTATGAATTTCTTCTTCCAGCTGATTGATGCTAGAAGTGGCAAGATTTCGTCTGGCTTGGAGTTGCACTGGAGTTAAGTCTTGAGAGATTGATTCTCCTTGAGTTGGATTATGAAGTGACTTCTGTAGAAGCTCTGCTGGAGATGGAGCTGGGGATTCAGCTGTGTCTGGATTTCCAGCTGATGGTATTCCCCCTTGATTTGGCGTTGAAGGTTCTTCTTGATTTCCAGTTGGTGGAGCTTCCCGATTGACTTGAAGTTCATCCTCTGGCTCATCATCCCAAATTAATGGTTCGGCCAAATTCCTGATTCGATTTTCTTGAGCTCTTGTCTGAATCTGTCTTGAAGATTCTCTTTCGTTTCTTCGTTTGATAGAGTCTCTATATTCGAATGATGACTCGTCAAAGATAACATATAGAGTTACTTCGACTGTTTGAGTCCTTCTGTTGAAGACTCTATATGCTTTACTCACAGCAGAATAACCAAGGAATACTCCTCGGTCTGTGTTCGCGTCGAACGTCTTGAGCTGTATCTTTCCGTTATTTAGGATATGACATTTGGATCCGAAGACCTTGAAATATCCAATATATGGTATCCTGTTGTTCCAAAGCTCATACGGCGTATTTCCTTGCCTTGATGTGAGTAGGGAGCGATTCTGAGTGAAGTAAGTTGTGTTGATTGCTTCGGCCCAGAACTTCTTTGGAATGGCAGAGCTGGCTAGCATTGAGGTAGCCGCTTCTTTGAGTGTTCTATTTCTTCTCTCAGCTACACCATTCTGCTGAGGTGTGCGTGCTGCTGAGGTTTGATGTTGAACTCCGTTCTTCTCGCAGTATTCATAAATGGTTTCATTTAGAAACTCCATTCCTATCTGATCTGATTGACATTATCTTGCACTCCTTCTGAGTTGACAGTCTTTCCAGCAGGATAGGCAGCTTAGTCCTTGTTTCGCTCTTCTGGTACAGGAATGACACCCATGTGAATCTTGAGAAGTTATCCACTACGACCAGAGTATATTTTCTGCCATTGAAGCTTGCTGGAGTAACTGGACCAAACAGATCCATGTGAAGGAGTTGGAGTACTCGATCAGTTGACTGAACTGGCTTGAGAGAGAATGAAATTCTTGTCTGCTTTCCTTGTTGACACGCGCTGCACATATGACTTTTGTCATATACTTGATCTGGAATTCCATTAGCGAGCTGGTTCCTAGCCAGTTTGTTGATTGTCTTGAAGTTGAGATGATTCAGCCGTACGTACCACGACGGTGACTTCATTGCTGCTTTTTGATACAAGACAAGTCTCCGGAGGGCTGCTGTTCCAGTCAGTAAAATACATATTTCCTTCTCTTTTCCCTCTTAGGAGTATCTGCTTGGTTTCCCTGTGCTTCACTGTGCATCAAACTTGATAGAAAAACCGTTGTCGCCGAATTGGCTAATGGAAAGCAAGTTGTGTTGCAATCCTTGTACATAAGAAACATTTGGGATTATAACATTTCTAGTTTTAAATGTACCATAACCTTTGGTTAGGCCTTTGGAGTTGTTACCAAATGTTACTTGAGGGCCTGGACGCTCGATATACTCCTGGAGTAGGTGCTTTAAGTGCGTCATGTGCTTGGAGCATCCACTGTCCAAGTACCATAGCATTCTCATTGACTCCTCAATGATGTGTCGTTCCCTTGCAACCTATACAAACGATCAAAGTTTAGGTACCCAGTTTTAATTGGGTCCTTGAGGGTTAGACAGAGATCCTTTAATGACCCAGATCTGCTTGATGACTCGAATTGGGTCATTTGATCTGACAATTCTTCCAGTTGAGTCGATATACACATTCTTTGTGTTCTTCGATTGTTGCTGACGGGGTCTTGATCTCAGTGTCTTCCTGACTTGATGTCTTGGTCTTCTTTGGTATCCAGCTGAGTACTCAGCTGAGACGTTCCTTTGTCTCTGCTGTCTCTTGTGATACTTCAGCTGGAAATGGTTCTCCAGCTGGTAATCATATGAGTGATATCCAGCTGGGTATCTCTGATATCTTGGTTGATATCTTTCAACGTGCTGTTGCTGTTGCTGGTATCTGTAATGTCTAGCTTGTTGTCTTTGTTGAGGTTGAGCACGTTGCTGTCTGATTTGAGCTTGAGGTTGTCTCACAGCTGGCCTTTTGATACTCGCCGTGTCCTTGACGGAGCTTGAGGATGTCTCGCTGCCTGGTCTTCCCGACGCCCTTTTCGCCGTGTCCTCAACGGTTGATGCTGAGTTGCTGGGATTGGATGTTCTTTTGCTCGTACAAACATTACCTTTGTTCCACTCGTGGAGGCAATGTTTGAGGCGTCCTTTGATTCATGGTATCCCAGTCCCGCTTTGAGTGCTGCTGGACGTTGTGCACCTATGATCTCGTCCATTGTTGATGTGGCTTTGATGAGAGCTACTATCTTCTTAGATAGTACTTCTTCGGTGTTTTTCAGCTCAAGGATCTCAGCTGACTTCTTTTCTGATTCAGCTGTGACCTTTTCCAAATCTTCCATCAGCTATTTCTTCTCATAGTAGAAGTCCTTCATCAGCTGATCTTGTTTCACTATTTTGTCTTTTAGTGAAACAACTTCCTCGTGAAGCTGTGTTGTATCAGCTGCTTCTGATACCTTTTTCTTTTCCAGTTCCGCTTTCAGCTCGGCATTCTCACACATTATGACGTCAAGGATCTCTTGAAGCTCCTTGGAGTCGTTCATTACTTTCTCTACTAGACTCCAGTCAGGTAGCCCTGATTCTGAAACCTGTGTAGAGTGTTCGTGTGATGGTGAGAGGTTAGATAGATTTTGGGTTCGAGACATTACCTCATCTTCATCAATGCCGTCTGTTTGTCCCATGAAGCACGTATCCCAATCAGGTTCATCGTGGGCCATCAGTGCTTCTTCTTCCGAGTCTGAAAATGGCATGTTGTCATCCATTTTGTTGCACTCTGATTCCTCATCGGCGATGTAAGCTCTCCTTCTGTCAGCTGCCTTAGCTTTCAGTTGGTCTTTATCTTTCTTGGACAGCTTTGGACAATCTAGCCGGTAGTGTCCTGGTTCCTTGCAGTTGAAGCAACCTTCTTCTGTTCGTTTGTCAGCTGACTTCTCACCAGCTGCTGCGTACTTGTCTCTGTAAGTTCTTGCGAACTTCTTGTATTTGCCCTTGCTGGTGTTGAGGCTGTTGTAATTTTTGACCAACATGGTTATTTCTTCAAGTAGCTCTTCCTTGCTCATGTCCTTCTTGTCCTTCTTCGATGACTCAGCTGACTGCATATATGCAGATTTTTCATAGTTGGCTCTGAACGCAATCTCCTTTGGCGCAGGTATCAGCTCTCCATCATTTTGATTTCTTGAAGATTCTTTCATGGTAATCTTCAAGTTATATTCGTTGGTTTTGAGCAGGGAGAATAATCTTTCAGTTGAAAGATCACCTAAGTCACTTCGACTTTGGTGTACCACCTTATATGTGTTCCATTCAGCTGTGAGCGCTGAAAGAACTTTTAGATTTTTTTCTCGCTAGGTGTATTTCCCAGTTCGGATGGTTTCTATTTCCATTACTATATTAGAGAATCTGAGTTCCATCCATTCGATGGACTCGTTGACCAGCTGCTTGAAGTTATCAAACTTCTGGCATGCAATAGTGAATTTATTTTCCTTTATCTCATTCGACCCTTCGCATAGCTTTGCTAGGGTTTCCCACATCTCTTTTGCGGTTTCGCAGTTGATGATTTTGCTGAGGTAGGCGTTGGAGACCGTTGAAGATATGGTGTTCCTCGCAAAGCTGTCTAGTCCAGCCTGCTTCCTTTCTTCTGAGGTATGCTCACTCTTGGGCTTGGGAATGAGCTGATATGCTGGTTGACCACCATCTTGAGTTGAAACAAGCTCGTTTCCTTGTTTGAATATTATGATGGGTCCGTCTGTGATGACGTCCCATATCATATCATGATGTACACAGAGAAAGCTCTTCAGTTAAAACTTCCATATTGCATAATCGTCGACCGAGAAGGTGGGATGATTTCTGTTAAGATAAGAATCCATGGAGATATGCACAGTATGTAATATTATGAGTTTTTCACAAAGAGGATCTGTTCAGATGACCACTGATAGATTGTCAAGAGAGATCTCTTGATACAGAAACAACGGTCTGTTGAACCACTGCTCTGATACCAATTGATGGTCCCTGAGCTAGGTATTTGGTGTAGAGGGGGGGTGAATACACCAAATAGATTTCTAAAAACTTTTTCTAGTTTAAATAACAGAGTTGGTGAGCTCAGTTATTAATCCAGCTGAGGAGGGTTAGCTGGACAAATAACTCAGCTGGCGGTGCAGAATGTGGTGGTTTGAAAACTTAGCTCGGTTAATTAGAAAAACTCAGATTAAGAACTGTGAATATGATGAACTGTGAATGAGTTCTTACAATTAAGAACTTTAGAGTATGATGAACTCGTTCGAAATCTAGGCTTAAGATATACAAAGATTTTGGCCTAGGAATCAGACGAAAAACTAAGCAGTTTCTGAACTAGAAACTGCTAGAGAGCTTTTGAAAGATTGAGGATTTCAGAGAATGAAAGCTTGTAGAGAGTTTTTCGTGTTTGATATTGAGGTTGAAGACGGGTTTATATAGGTAGAGATTCAAGACTAGCCGTTGGAGGAGCCGTTTGAATCTTACCTACTCTCCTTAAATTCGATATCTGCCGATGGGCAAATCTGCACCTGTCTTCATTTGTGTCACATCCTAGGTCCTGAAGTCTAGGATGCTGATTCGGCAATCCCTCATTGGTCGAGGCATGTTGACTTCCTTTGACGCCGGGATCTTCTGCCTTTGGAGCTGGCTTCTGAATTCAGAGCTGGATTGGGCAAACTGAGTTGAAGTGATGTCTTCAGAGTTAGTTCATTTTGTTCTGTACAGCTGGACCAGCTGTGTTTTGAACTCAGCTCGAATTCTCTTCAGCTTGATCATGCTCTGCTGAAAGACTCAGCTGAAGGTTGACTCCTGCTGTAGGCACAGCTGGATCGTCTGCTGTCTTCTGCTTCCTGAACCTGTAAACCTAGAGCTCAAATATGTGAGCTGGAAAACACTACTTAGGATGAAGCGATCATCTATTCAGTTGGAGAATCAGTTGGGTTTTGGTATTAAATCAAAACTTTATAATTTTCCCAACACTTCTCCAAGACAAGATCCCGATGTCAGAAGATCTTGTCTGACGAGGTCAAATCAGAGAAGAAATAGCTTCTGCAGATACAGACCTACTTCGTAGGTTAAAGGCCATAAGTCAATGAGAGTAGGTAAGATTCAAACGGCTCTCTTCCAACGGCTAGTTTAAATCTCCACCTATATATATCTCCTCACCATAGAAGACTGGTGAGGCTGGCGAGACGACTGAAGAAATAAAAGAGTAAACAGAAAAATGAATAACGATCTTCATAGCCAAATCTTTCAAGAATACCCAGCCAGTCAGCTGTGTTCTTAGTTGTTCACATATTCAGTCATAGGCAGAATAGATCAGAATAGAAATATCTTAAGCCTAGTTTGAACGAGTTCATCATACTCCTTGTTCTTCATTGTAAGAACTCGTTCATAGTTGGAAAACCCATACCCAAACCCAAACCCAGAAAGGTTAGGTAAAGGTACGCCTGCTCGAAGCGTGTAATTCGAGTGGTTAGGTTCTTCAGTACCCGGAAACTGAAGGTGTAGGCTTGACAGTGCCCGTAAACTGTTGGAACACAACTCAGGTTAGAGTTGTGAAGTTGCTTGGTACTTGGAAACCAAGTGGTAGTGAATTACCAGTGAATCTGGTCGTGGACGTAGGAGGTGTTACTCCGAACCACGTTAAAATTGCTTTGTTCTTTACTGCTTTGTTTATGCATTCTGCTAACTCCTCACGCATACATTTCAAGCTGCATAAACTGACTAACTAAAAAGTGAAACAGAGCTTTGCAATATAATTTGAAGTAACAGACGGACTTTCCAAACCCATCACATTCCGCACACAGCCAGCTGTGTCGATCATGCTGCCTTCCAAATTTGGATCGGACACAACAAATTTCACTCAAAAGAGTTTTTAAGCGGAAAAGTTTTTAAACCTTGGTGTATTCACCCCCCTCTACACCAAGGTATCCGTCCTGGGACCAATAATTGGTATCAGAGCAGTGGTTCAAAAGGTCACTGTATCTGTGTCAAGTCAGCATTTTTTTGCTGATAGTGGTCACCTGAACAGATCCTTCATAGCTTCAAATTTCTTTTACAAAAAAAATCATCTTATTGCATACTGTCTTGAGAAATCATGAATCCGGGCATTTGTCCGAGATGCGAATGTTACAGGAACTACCTTCATGACTTGGGGGTACGAAGAACAAGATACCAAAGTATTTTGGAGCACTGGAGAGAGGAATTTCACTCAGCAGCAAACCGGATGGATTGTGATGCAATCGTCTCAAGCCATCAGGAGATGAGAAGAACAGAAATGCCGATTGACGACTTGGAACGTCTCATACTTGGAGTATATGACATCATGAGAGACAACCATCAGAGTCATCACATTATCTGAAGGAGTTTCTGAAGAATGTCCAAGAAATACGGCCAACGAATTTGATCTGGGGATCACAAACAGAGAATCATCCAGCCAGATGTCTCAAACAGAGCTAACATCTAAAGCAAAGGAGACAGCTCTCAGTGCAAATCAAGAAAGATCAGCTCAATCAGCTTAGCTTGGAAGGACCAACAAGGAGCACAGAAATATGAGCAAAGAAGAATTGCACGAAGAAGTTGCTATGTTTGTACGGAACATCAATAGGCTGGAACACAGCAAGGAAAGGTACAAGAAGATCGTGAAGGTTCATCACGACAAGCAACTCTACCCAAAGAGAACCCCAGCTGAGTCAACCTCCCAAAGAAAAAGTTAAAAAGCTCAAGTCGAGCAAAATAAGAAGATCAAGTATTTTCTTAAGACTCGGAAAATGAAGCATTTCATTAAAGTTGCCTGCTTCATGGGACTCCCAAACCCAGCTGTGAAAAGCAAACACAGCTGGACACACTGCTGAGTACATTGGTCTCGAGAAGAAATCAGAAGCAGCAGATGAATCAGCTGGATTTGAGACAGCTGGCCTTATCAAAGGAATGATCCAATGATGAGAATATCCGCTCAAAGGAAGTAGGATGCAGCTGAAGAAAAAGCCACCTGCTATCAATTCAAGAAGATGAATCTAGTTGAGGGAAAACTCAGTTCAGCAGACTCACCAACAATTGGTTTCAAATCAATAATTGATCTCATCCAAGTCCAGCAGAATTATCAAGAAGAGCATCCAGCAGGAAATACTCAGCTGGATCACCGTGTTGGACTAACTCAGCAGAAACCCCAAGGAATTCAAAACAAATTTATCAATTCAAGGGGAAACTCTACATAGCTGGAAAGAGTCAGCAAAATCAAGAAGAATACCCAGATGGATGCATTCACAAAGATGCATCACTGGAATCACCAGCTGAAGAAAAACCCAATCCAGTGGAGCAATCAAGCTGATTCTCTAACCCAGCTGACTACATGAAAAGCACCCAAGAGATTACTCAACATCTGAAGGACTCCATTGATTGGGAAATTCACACAGAAGCACAACGTGCTGAAATCTAAATCAAGATGATGTGTGAATTACTTGGGCTGCTCAAATCCGGATGAAGAAACCTCATCCAGCTGAGGGGGAACAAGACTCAGCTGGATAATGGGACTTCAGGGTAGAAGAATTTAAACCCAGCTGGATCTTCAACTCAGTTTAACAAGGAAACCAATTGAGGAGGAATCAAGCTCATCTGGATAATAAAACTGAATAAAAGCTCATTCAACATAAAGAAAACACAGCCGTGGTATCAGCTGACTACAATGATCAGCTGACGGGTTTGCAAATTTTTTATTATTTTATTTTTCCCTAAGGAATATGCTATGTAAGGATAAAAATATTTGAATTTAATTCAAATACCCAAACATTCCTTAAATGGATTAGTCTGCAAGCAATCCATCCCATCGCATTTAATGAAAAACATGCAGAATACTGTAGCTCGAGAGAACTGAGGCAGAAGTCAGAACGGTTCGACTACCTCACGCGCATGTGACCTACACTCTATATACACACGTCATGTGACGTGTTACGCAAATCTCTCTCAGCCACAGATCTTCCATTCTATTGCCATGATCTCAACCCTCCATCAAAATGGACAGTTGATATATACATCCAAGATATGCAAATCTTCGCCATATTTTCTATCGCACATACTTATCTCTGAAATTTATGTCTCAGATTCTTGATTATCTCTTTGCAAACACGCTCCCCTAGTATCTTTGCATTTCTAACCTCTTGCTACAGAAGAAGATCATGGCCCCTAAGAAGAAAACACCAGGAGCAAGCCAGACTGAGAATTTGATGTCAAAGCTTCATTTTGAGAGTTGTTTGACTCTCAAGAACTACCAGAACTCAGAGTTCCAGGAGGTGCTGGATCTCATCGAAAATGCCAGACTTTTGCAGTGGGCGACTGGAAGACCGAAGAACATCTTCCACCGGGAAGTGGCAGAGTTCTTCCTAGAGATGACTAACCGAGATGATCGACTCCGCTCCAACGTCTCTCTGCAAATCAAGGAGAAGACTGGACATACAACTCCGTAGGATGTTGACATCAACATCAACCGAATGTTGAACAAGCTGTTCGGCCTCAAGACTTTTGGGGATCGCTCCTCAGATAACTACACCAGAGAAGAAATCCAGGTCGAACTGGATAAGATGCTGTTCAAGCCAGAACCATACAGGGCGAGCATGTCCAAGCTCCTGCTCAAGCCCAAGTACAGACTACTTCTGGATGTCACCCAGAAGTGCATCCTCGGTATCGCTGGATCTCAAGGAGAGATCAGCATACCCAAGCTGAAACCGATGATAGCCATCCTCAGGAATGACCCTGTGGATTGGTTCTCCTACTTTATGGGAAAATTGGAAAAAGAATCTAAAAAGATTCATTTTGAAAATGACAGCTTCACCCGGTACAGCTGTAGGGAGACAATCTACCTATGCACCAAAATAGCGTGCATAATAGAAAGCTACACTACCGGAAGGCAAATCAAGTGGCATGACACAGAAGAATTTTTTGTGTCCAGAATACTTTTCGAAAAGCCAAGTCAGCTCACTGACTTGTTGAAAAATGCAGCCCCTGAAGGGAAGAAGAAGGTGCAAGAGGAAAGAACGGACTACCTCTCCCTCTCAAGCGGGAAAAGGAAGCAACCGGAGGAGACACAACCACCGGATCTCCACTCGCCAAGAAGAAGCGAAATTCAAGGCCAAGCAAGCTACCGAGGAGGCAAGAGAGAAACCGGTTGATGAGCCAACCGGATCGGAATCCACTCCCACAAACCTCCCCAAATTCAAAAGAAGAAAACTGAGTGGAGACCAGTCACTGAGAAGACAACTCAGGGATCCTCCTCCAGCTCAGACAATGGAAGGGAGTTCGTGATTACATCACAAGAAGCTGAAGAATCACAGGTAGTGGTCCCTCACCCTGACCCAGAAGATGATATTCCCCTTCGCCAGATTCTTCAAGAATCCTCACAGCCCGCTCCAACTGATTTCACATCAGTTGGAATTCCTCAACAACAATCTCTTCTCCTTCCACTTCATCCTCAGGTACCCTTCTCAGATTCCCCTCTCACTTCGTCAGTACCTAAAACTGCCCCTCTCCTTCACACCCAAATTTCAGCACCCAACTCTCCTCCCAAAGAACCATCTCCTATAAGAGAGCAGACATATATTCAGTTGGCTGAAGCTTCTTCACAGCCAGCTGACACCCAAGCTGAACTCTCTTCTAATCCCAGTTCACCAAGAGAGCCTCGTCCAGCTGACGCTCCTTTGCAGCTGGATGATGAAAACCAAGCTGAACCTTCTAGCCCCACTTCTTCTGAGGAAATTGAAATCCTCAGTCCCAGAACCGTTGTACGTGTTGCCACTATCATGAAGTTCGATGACCTCAGACTTCAAGGATTAAAGAGCGCACTGCAACAAAATCCGTCTCTAGTTTCACTCTCCGCCGCACTAGTCGCCGTCAGCGACTTCAAGTTTTACCTTGCTACCAAGATGACTACTTGGTACGCAAATGAAGAACTGGTAGAGTTCTACTCTTTTGCTAAGCTCAAAGCCGAAGAAGCAGCTCTGCAGGAGATATTTGGATTTGGAAGTCTTCAGGATGCTTTCATGCATCAAGACGAGCTGATCCAAACTCTCATCCAGAAGGCCAAGCAAGATGAAGTTCTGCCGTCTGAGGAAGTAATCGCAAGAGCCAACTCTTACCTCCACACTCTCAGCTGGATTGTTCCAGTTGAGAATGCCAAGGAAGCTATCCCTGCCGACACAGCTGAGGCAATGGTGATTGAAGACGAGCCAACTACTGCAACAGACGAGCCAGCAGAAACTGCCCCACCAAGTCCAATTGCCAATGACACTCGCTCACTGGTCGAGATCGAGGCAGACAAACCCAGCCAAGTCGAATCCGGGACCCAGACGGATCCTGATGCCGTGCTTTCTGATGCAATGATTAGTCAACTCATCTAGAGAAGAGAGTCCCTGAGATCATTTCAAAACTTCAAGCTCCACTGGAAAGCAGCTTCAGCGACCTATCCAGCCAGATGGCAGCTCTACAAAAACAAACGCTCTCCAACAGAACTGACATTCAAACACTGTTCAACCTCTACAAAGAGCTGGACACTCAGTTCAAAACTGGAAGTAACAGCACAGCACAGCTCAACCTCGTCACAGCAGACAACACAACCAAGATTGCTGATGTTGACAAAGCCCTGGCCCAGCTAAATGAGACAATCGTCAACCTATCCTCCACCCTTGTTGATAATGCCAAAAAGGGAGAAGGTAAAGGGGAAGGAAATGACAAGAGAAAAACATCAAGGGCAGGCAAAGGGAAAGCTGTAGCGGAAAATGAAATTCAAGTCTTTGATCGAGATTGATGAAGTTGTTCTTGCCGAGAAGAACCAGCTGGACGGAGAGGAAAATGGAGCAAAATGATCATTCCTCTTGCCAAAGCTAGTGGAGTCACGCCAGAAGAAATCAATAATACTCAATGGCTCTGCAACTTTGTAAATCAACAAAAGCAAGAGATGAAGAGCTTTCAAGAGCAGCAGAAGATGAGGGAAAGATTGCTCAATGCTGAAGAAAAGAAGCAGAAGAAGAAAAGAGCAAACATCAGAGCATCGAAGAAAAAGTCTCAGATGCCAATGAACTGGAGAAGAATAGATGAATGGATCCCAGAAGAGTTAAACGACGACTGGGAACATACAAAATTCGAGTTCATTGAAGATTACTACTATCTGGGAACCTACCCAAATACGCCTCCAGATGTTGCTTTCAAGATAGGATGACTGCGAAAGCATTCTTCAATGCTGCAGAGACCACAAAGATCCAATTCTCTGCTCCCCAGCTGTATCTTCTCCAGCCTCCACTGATACCTGGAACCGATTTCCCTGACAAATCGCAAATTATCGCAGAAGTGAATAAATGGGCAATCAGGAGAAAAATTTCCAAGGTAAATAATGAAGAAGAATATAGGAAGCTGGAACGGATGATCTTCAACCGGTACAGGTTGAGAACGGATGAACAACTTGAAGAAGATAGACTGAAGAATCAGAGGCAGCAGCAGCAGAAATGAAGACCCAACCAACTGGAAATTTTGTCTTTTGAATTTTTGTAATTGTAAATTTGTAAAATTAATGAAAAGTTCGTTTTCTTTGCTCTCAAGCTCACCCTGATGACAATAACTCTTTGTCCAGGCACTGAACTCTGAATATGTTTACGTGCTGTGAATGTTTAATCTTTTGAAACCCCGTTTCTTGTTAAGGGGGAAGTAAATTGTTTTTCTCAGTTAGGTTTTGGCATCATCAAAAAGAGGGAAATTGTTGGGAAAAATAATAGAGTTTTGATTTGATACCAAAACCTAGCTGACCCCAACTGAGTAGTTGATTGCACAAGCCTAAGCATTTTTCAGCTCACCTGTTTGAGCTTATAGAGTTTCTTAGTTTACAGGTAGAGTCGCAGAAGTCAGCAGAAGACACAGCTGAGCGGACACAACTGAGGAATTCGGCAGAGCAGACCAAGCAGAGTCAAAGACCCAGCAGTATCAAGACCCAGCTCAGTGTAAAAGACCCAGCTTAGTGTCTATGACACAGCTCAGGTTAATGACACAGCTCAGGTTGAAGACACAGCTCAGGTTGAAGACACAGCTCAGGTTAATGATACAGTACAAGTCTAAGACACAGCTCAGAGTCGAGACGCAGCAGAGTCCAAGTCGCTGAAGACACAGCAGAAATGCTTAGCAGCTCAAAGATGAAGACCTTCTCCAAGACAAGATCCCGATGTCAGAAGATCTTGTCTGATGCGGTCAAATCAGAGAAGAAATAGCTTCTGCAGATGCAGACCTACTTCGTAAGAAATACCTTCTCTGAAGTCAATGAGAGTAGGTAAGATTCAAACGGCTCTCTTCCAACAGCTAGTTTGAATCTCCACCTATATATATCTCCTCACCATAGAAGACTGGTGAGGCTGGCGAGACGACTGAAGAAATAAAAGAGTAAACAGAAAAATGAACAACGATCTTCATAGCCAAATCTTTCAAGAACACCCAGCCAGTCAGCTGTGTTCTTAGTTGTTCACATATTCAGTCATAGGCAGAATAGATCAGAATAGAAATATCTTAAGCCTAATTTGAACGAGTTCATCATACTCCTTGTTCTTCATTGTAAGAACTCGTTCATAGTTGGAAAACCCATACCCAAACCCAAACCCAAACCCAGAAAGGTTAGGTAAAGGTACGCCTGCTCGAAGCGTGTAATTCGAGTGGTTAGGTTCTTCAGTACCCGAAAACTGAAGGTGTAGGCTTGACAGTGCCCGTAAACTGTTGGAACACAACTCAGGTTAGAGTTGTGAAGTTGCTTGGTACTTGGAAACCAAGTGGTAGTGAATTACCAGTGAATCTGGTCGTGGACGTAGGAGGTGTTACTCCGAACCACGTTAAAATTGCTTTGTTCTTTACTGCTTTGTTTATGCATTCTGCTAACTCCTCACGCATACATTTCAAGCTGCATAAACTGACTAACTAAAAAGTGAAACAGAGCTTTGCAATATAATTTGAAGTAACAGACGGACTTTCCAAACCCACCACATTCCGCACACAGCCAGCTGTGTCGATCATGCTGCCTTCCAGCTGGATCGGACACAGCCAGCTCACTCAAAAGAGTTTTTAACTGGAAAAGTTTTTAAACCTTGGTGTATTCACCCCCCTCTACACCAAGGTATCCGTCCTGGGACCAATAATTGGTATCAGAGCAGTGGTTCAAAAGGTCACTGTATCTGTGTCAAGTCAGCATTTTTTTGCTGATAGTGGTCACCTGAACAGATCCTTCATAGCTTCAAATTTCTTTTACAAAAAAAATCATCTTATTGCATACTGTCTTGAGAAATCATGAATCCGGGCATTTGTCCGAGATGCGAATGTTACAGGAACTACCTTCATGACTTGGGGGTACGAAGAACAAGATACCAAAGTATTTTGGAGCACTGGAGAGAGGAATTTCACTCAGCAGCAAACCGGATGGATTGTGATGCAATCGTCTCAAGCCATCAGGAGATGAGAAGAACAGAAATGCCGATTGACGACTTGGAACGTCTCATACTTGGAGTATATGACATCATGAGAGACAACCATCAGAGTCATCACATTATCTGAAGGAGTTTCTGAAGAATGTCCAAGAAATACGGCCAACGAATTTGATCTGGGGATCACAAACAGAGAATCATCCAGCCAGATGTCTCAAACAGAGCTAACATCTAAAGCAAAGGAGACAGCTCTCAGTGCAAATCAAGAAAGATCAGCTCAATCAGCTTAGCTTGGAAGGACCAACAAGGAGCACAGAAATATGAGCAAAGAAGAATTGCACGAAGAAGTTGCTATGTTTGTACGGAACATCAATAGGCTGGAACACAGCAAGGAAAGGTACAAGAAGATCGTGAAGGTTCATCACGACAAGCAACTCTACCCAAAGAGAACCCCAGCTGAGTCAACCTCCCAAAGAAAAAGTTAAAAAGCTCAAGTCGAGCAAAATAAGAAGATCAAGTATTTTCTTAAGACTCGGAAAATGAAGCATTTCATTAAAGTTGCCTGCTTCATGGGACTCCCAAACCCAGCTGTGAAAAGCAAACACAGCTGGACACACTGCTGAGTACATTGGTCTCGAGAAGAAATCAGAAGCAGCAGATGAATCAGCTGGATTTGAGACAGCTGGCCTTATCAAAGGAATGATCCAATGATGAGAATATCCGCTCAAAGGAAGTAGGATGCAGCTGAAGAAAAAGCCACCTGCTATCAATTCAAGAAGATGAATCTAGTTGAGGGAAAACTCAGTTCAGCAGACTCACCAACAATTGGTTTCAAATCAATAATTGATCTCATCCAAGTCCAGCAGAATTATCAAGAAGAGCATCCAGCAGGAAATACTCAGCTGGATCACCGTGTTGGACTAACTCAGCAGAAACCCCAAGGAATTCAAAACAAATTTATCAATTCAAGGGGAAACTCTACATAGCTGGAAAGAGTCAGCAAAATCAAGAAGAATACCCAGATGGATGCATTCACAAAGACAGACTCAGCTGGAATCACCAGCTGAAGAAAAACCCAATCCAGTGGAGCAATCAAGCTGATTCTCTAACCCAGCTGACTACATGAAAAGCACCCAAGAGATTACTCAACATCTGAAGGACTCCATTGATTGGGAAATTCACACAGAAGCACAACGTGCTGAAATCTAAATCAAGATGATGTGTGAATTACTTGGGCTGCTCAAATCCGGATGAAGAAACCTCATCCAGCTGAGGGGGAACAAGACTCAGCTGGATAATGGGACTTCAGGGTAGAAGAATTTAAACCCAGCTGGATCTTCAACTCAGTTTAACAAGGGAAACCAGCTGAGGAGGAATCAAGCTCATCTGGATAATAAAACTGAATAAAAGCTCATTCAACATAAAGAAAACACAGCCGTGGTATCAGCTGACTACAATGATCAGCTGACGGGTTTGCAAATTTTTTATTATTTTATTTTTCCCTAAGGAATATGCTATGTAAGGATAAAAATATTTGAATTTAATTCAAATACCCAAACATTCCTTAAATGGATTAGTCTGCAAGCAATCCATCCCATCGCATTTAATGAAAAACATGCAGAATACTGTAGCTCGAGAGAACTGAGGCAGAAGTCAGAACGGTTCGACTACCTCACGCGCATGTGACCTACACTCTATATACACACGTCATGTGACGTGTTACGCAAATCTCTCTCAGCCACAGATCTTCCATTCTATTGCCATGATCTCAACCCTCCATCAAAATGGACAGTTGATATATACATCCAAGATATGCAAATCTTCGCCATATTTTCTATCGCACATACTTATCTCTGAAATTTATGTCTCAGATTCTTGATTATCTCTTTGCAAACACGCTCCCCTAGTATCTTTGCATTTCTAACCTCTTGCTACAGAAGAAGATCATGGCCCCTAAGAAGAAAACACCAGGAGCAAGCCAGACTGAGAATTTGATGTCAAAGCTTCATTTTGAGAGTTGTTTGACTCTCAAGAACTACCAGAACTCAGAGTTCCAGGAGGTGCTGGATCTCATCGAAAATGCCAGACTTTTGCAGTGGGCGACTGGAAGACCGAAGAACATCTTCCACCGGGAAGTGGCAGAGTTCTTCCTAGAGATGACTAACCGAGATGATCGACTCCGCTCCAACGTCTCTCTGCAAATCAAGGAGAAGACTGGACATACAACTCCGTAGGATGTTGACATCAACATCAACCGAATGTTGAACAAGCTGTTCGGCCTCAAGACTTTTGGGGATCGCTCCTCAGATAACTACACCAGAGAAGAAATCCAGGTCGAACTGGATAAGATGCTGTTCAAGCCAGAACCATACAGGGCGAGCATGTCCAAGCTCCTGCTCAAGCCCAAGTACAGACTACTTCTGGATGTCACCCAGAAGTGCATCCTCGGTATCGCTGGATCTCAAGGAGAGATCAGCATACCCAAGCTGAAACCGATGATAGCCATCCTCAGGAATGACCCTGTGGATTGGTTCTCCTACTTTATGGGAAAATTGGAAAAAGAATCTAAAAAGATTCATTTTGAAAATGACAGCTTCACCCGGTACAGCTGTAGGGAGACAATCTACCTATGCACCAAAATAGCGTGCATAATAGAAAGCTACACTACCGGAAGGCAAATCAAGTGGCATGACACAGAAGAATTTTTTGTGTCCAGAATACTTTTCGAAAAGCCAAGTCAGCTCACTGACTTGTTGAAAAATGCAGCCCCTGAAGGGAAGAAGAAGGTGCAAGAGGCAAAGCAGCAGACTACCTCTCCCTCTCAAGCGGGAAAAAGGAAGCAACCGGAGGAGACACAGCCAGCTGGATCTCCACCTGCCAAGAAGAAGCTGAAATTCAAGGCAGCCAGCAAGCCAGCTGAGGAGGCAGCAGAGAAACCAGTTGATGAGCCAACTGGATCGGAATCCACTCCCACAGCCTCCCCAGTCCAAAAGAAGAAAACTGAGTGGAGACCAGTCACTGAGAAGACAACTCAGGGATCCTCCTCCAGCTCAGACAATGGAAGGGAGTTCGTGATTACATCACAAGAAGCTGAAGAATCACAGGTAGTGGTCCCTCACCCTGACCCAGAAGATGATATTCCCCTTCGCCAGATTCTTCAAGAATCCTCACAGCCCGCTCCAACTGATTTCACATCAGTTGGAATTCCTCAACAACAATCTCTTCTCCTTCCACTTCATCCTCAGGTACCCTTCTCAGATTCCCCTCTCACTTCGTCAGTACCTAAAACTGCCCCTCTCCTTCACACCCAAATTTCAGCACCCAACTCTCCTCCCAAAGAACCATCTCCTATAAGAGAGCAGACATATATTCAGTTGGCTGAAGCTTCTTCACAGCCAGCTGACACCCAAGCTGAACTCTCTTCTAATCCCAGTTCACCAAGAGAGCCTCGTCCAGCTGACGCTCCTTTGCAGCTGGATGATGAAAACCAAGCTGAACCTTCTAGCCCCACTTCTTCTGAGGAAATTGAAATCCTCAGTCCCAGAACCGTTGTACGTGTTGCCACTATCATGAAGTTCGATGACCTCAGACTTCAAGGATTAAAGAGCGCACTGCAACAAAATCCGTCTCTAGTTTCACTCTCCGCCGCACTAGTCGCCGTCAGCGACTTCAAGTTTTACCTTGCTACCAAGATGACTACTTGGTACGCAAATGAAGAACTGGTAGAGTTCTACTCTTTTGCTAAGCTCAAAGCCGAAGAAGCAGCTCTGCAGGAGATATTTGGATTTGGAAGTCTTCAGGATGCTTTCATGCATCAAGACGAGCTGATCCAAACTCTCATCCAGAAGGCCAAGCAAGATGAAGTTCTGCCGTCTGAGGAAGTAATCGCAAGAGCCAACTCTTACCTCCACACTCTCAGCTGGATTGTTCCAGTTGAGAATGCCACAAGCCTATCCTCGCCGACACACTCGAGGCAATGGTGATTGAAGACGAGCCAACTACTGCAACAGACGAGCCAGCAGAAACTGCCCCACCAAGTCCAATTGCCAATGACACTCGCTCACTGGTCGAGATCGAGGTAGACAAACCCAGCCAAGTCGAATCCGGGACCCAGACGGATCCTGATGCCGTGCTTTCTGATGCAATGATTAGTCAACTCATCTAGAGAAGAGAGTCCCTGAGATCATTTCAAAACTTCAAGCTCCACTGGAAAGCAGCTTCAGCGACCTATCCAGCCAGATGGCAGCTCTACAAAAACAAACGCTCTCCAACAGGCCGACATTCAAACACTCGTTCAACCTCTACAAAGAGCTGGACACTCGGTTCAAACCTGAAGAAAGACAACGGCACGGCTCAACCTCGTCACAGCAGACAACACAACCAAGATTGCTGATGTTGACAAAGCCCCGGCCCAAATTAAATGAGACAATCGTCAACCTATCCTCCACCCTTGTTGATAATGCCAAAAAGGGAGAAGGTAAAGGGGAAGGAAATGACAAGAGAAAAACATCAAGGGCAGGCAAAGGGAAAGCTGTAGCGGAAAATGAAATTCAAGTGCTGCAGTCTGAGATTGATGAAGTTGTTGCTGAGCTGGAAGCAGAAGAACCAGCTGGACGGAGAGGAAAATGGAGCAAAATGATCATTCCTCTTGCCAAAGCTAGTGGAGTCACGCCAGAAGAAATCAATAATACTCAATGGCTCTGCAACTTTGTAAATCAACAAAAGCAAGAGATGAAGAGCTTTCAAGAGCAGCAGAAGATGAGGGAAAGATTGCTCAATGCTGAAGAAAAGAAGCAGAAGAAGAAAAGAGCAAACATCAGAGCATCGAAGAAAAAGTCTCAGATGCCAATGAACTGGAGAAGAATAGATGAATGGATCCCAGAAGAGTTAAACGACGACTGGGAACATACAAAATTCGAGTTCATTGAAGATTACTACTATCTGGGAACCTACCCAAATACGCCTCCAGATGTTGCTTTCAAGATAGGATGACTGCGAAAGCATTCTTCAATGCTGCAGAGACCACAAAGATCCAATTCTCTGCTCCCCAGCTGTATCTTCTCCAGCCTCCACTGATACCTGGAACCGATTTCCCTGACAAATCGCAAATTATCGCAGAAGTGAATAAATGGGCAATCAGGAGAAAAATTTCCAAGGTAAATAATGAAGAAGAATATAGGAAGCTGGAACGGATGATCTTCAACCGGTACAGGTTGAGAACGGATGAACAACTTGAAGAAGATAGACTGAAGAATCAGAGGCAGCAGCAGCAGAAATGAAGACCCAACCAACTGGAAATTTTGTCTTTTGAATTTTTGTAATTGTAAATTTGTAAAATTAATGAAAAGTTCGTTTTCTTTGCTCTCAAGCTCACCCTGATGACAATAACTCTTTGTCCAGGCACTGAACTCTGAATATGTTTACGTGCTGTGAATGTTTAATCTTTTGAAACCCCGTTTCTTGTTAAGGGGGAAGTAAATTGTTTTTCTCAGTTAGGTTTTGGCATCATCAAAAAGAGGGAAATTGTTGGGAAAAATAATAGAGTTTTGATTTGATACCAAAACCTAGCTGACCCCAACTGAGTAGTTGATTGCACAAGCCTAAGCATTTTTCAGCTCACCTGTTTGAGCTTATAGAGTTTCTTAGTTTACAGGTAGAGTCGCAGAAGTCAGCAGAAGACACAGCTGAGCGGACACAACTGAGGAATTCGGCAGAGCAGACCAAGCAGAGTCAAAGACCCAGCAGTATCAAGACCCAGCTCAGTGTAAAAGACCCAGCTTAGTGTCTATGACACAGCTCAGGTTAATGACACAGCTCAGGTTGAAGACACAGCTCAGGTTGAAGACACAGCTCAGGTTAATGATACAGTACAAGTCTAAGACACAGCTCAGAGTCGAGACGCAGCAGAGTCCAAGTCGCTGAAGACACAGCAGAAATGCTTAGCAGCTCAAAGATGAAGACCTTCTCCAAGACAAGATCCCGATGTCAGAAGATCTTGTCTGACGCGGTCAAATCAGAGAAGAAATAGCTTCTGCAGATGCAGACCTACTTCGTAAGAAATACCTTCTCTGAAGTCAATGAGAGTAGGTAAGATTCAAACGGCTCTCTTCCAACAGCTAGTTTGAATCTCCACCTATATATATCTCCTCACCATAGAAGGCGAGTGAGGCGAGACTGAAGAAATAAAAGAGTAAACAGAAAAATGAACAACGATCTTCATAGCCAAATCTTTCAAGAACACCCAGCCAGTCAGCTGTGTTCTTAGTTGTTCACATATTCAGTCATAGGCAGAATAGATCAGAATAGAAATATCTTAAGCCTAATTTGAACGAGTTCATCATACTCCTTGTTCTTCATTGTAAGAACTCGTTCATAGTTGGAAAACCCATACCCAAACCCAAACCCAAACCCAGAAAGGTTAGGTAAAGGTACGCCTGCTCGAAGCGTGTAATTCGAGTGGTTAGGTTCTTCGGCCGGCGAAGGTGTAGGCTTGACAGTGCCCGTAAACTGTTGGAACACAACTCAGGTTAGAGTTGTGAAGTTGCTTGGTACTTGGAAACCAAGTGGTAGTGAATTACCAGTGAATCTGGTCGTGGACGTAGGAGGTGTTACTCCGAACCACGTTAAAATTGCTTTGTTCTTTACTGCTTTGTTTATGCATTCTGCTAACTCCTCACGCATACATTTCAAGCTGCATAAACTGACTAACTAAAAAGTGAAACAGAGCTTTGCAATATAATTTGAAGTAACAGACGGACTTTCCAAACCCACCACATTCCGCACACAGCCAGCTGTGTCGATCATGCTGCCTTCCAGCTGGATCGGACACAGCCAGCTCACTCAAAAGAGTTTTTAACTGGAAAAGTTTTTAAACCTTGGTGTATTCACCCCCTCCTCTACACCAAGGTATCTGTCTTGGGACCAACAAGCTTAATCGGAGTTGTTTTGCTATAGTTTCTAATCGAGTTTCGGCCTAGGATTTTTAGTCGCTGTTTGGCTTTGTTTCGTGTTTTGTTCTATTTCTTATTCAATTTTCGAATCAGATCAGTATATTAGGTGTTTTTATCTTTATTATTTCAGTTTAAAGTTGGATTGAATCAACCTTATCGCTGACGTTGTTCGAGTCCTTGCTTCCGCGTATTTATTGGCCGCATCATAAATTTTGGTATCAGAGCCACATCAGCTCTTGCTGGTCGTGGTTCAATCCAAATTGGTGTGACATTCTAGGGGCAAAAGTGATCGACTAAGTTTAAAAAAAAGAAGAAAATGAAAAAAAAAACAGAAGAAAAAAAAGAAAAAAAGAGAGCAGAATTCAAGTCGAAGCCCTAGGATTGGATCACCGAAATCCGTGGATTTTATTGTTTTGAATCTTCATAATCTTGATTACATTTTGTTTGAGTCGTGTGTCTTCTTTGTTGGGTAGAGTTTTTGTCCTTCGTCGACTAACGATTGGGGACGTCGTTTGGAATTTTATTTCGCTTTCTTTGCCTTTTTTTTATTGTCGAGTTTTTTTTGGGTGGCTTAGAGTTCTTTAATAGGGATTGAATTTTGACTGTCCTAGTTCTATTAGGATTTAGAGTTATTGCTTTCTTGATTTGGCTCAAATTTGTTTCCTTATTTGAATTGAAGTCAAATTCGTAACAACTTTCCATCTGAAATTCATCCACTTTCTTCTGCTTGTCGGCCTTCCTTACCTATTTCCTTGCATAACCGAACATCCTACAGCCCTTGGTACCGGAAATCCCATCCCAATCCAATTTTCTTTCCAATTTTCGATTTTTCATCTTTTCACTATAACTTTTGCTCCTGAAGCCCGATTTTTTTCCATAATACCATTCCGGAAGTGGAACGACGCTATGAGCAAGACACACTACTTTGCTGTGATATATAGGCTTTTTTGGCCAAATTCCTTGATCTTCTAGGTGAAATCGCCCTCCGAACTTTTTCGGTTTTTCTGATTTTTTCATTTTTTTTTGCTCAAGCCCTTTCTTCCTACACTCCTCATTGCCTATACTTCCCATTGCCTATACTTTCCATTACAACCCTCTTGGTGGTTCCATTGATATTCCTTGGTCCTCTGGAAGTCAAGTTCGAGCTCTTGACTAAAGCTAAAGAGTTGACGACAGATTCTACCGGACAATTTTTTGTGCAATTAGTACAGTTTTTTATTTTTCTTCATATTTATACATTGAGTGACATACACGAGTGATAAAAAAATCTGAGAGAACAAACGAGTGTTTGTGATGAACTGTGAGGTCTCTTTTTATTTCTTTACGTTTGTTCACTGTGCAGGTTTTTTATGGATCTAGGAAAAACACCACGTATTCAGGTACCCAGCCAGATTGGGATGCCAAATACCACTTTGATGCTTTGAGTGGTCGTCTACAGGGTCAGATCAAAGAAGTCCAGAACACCATGGCTCAATTGTTGGATAGATTTGAGCAGTTCAGTACAGCGACCATTCAGACACCACCACAGACTCAAAATCCACAACAACAGCAAGCACCTGCTAATCAAACGGATGAGTTTGAACTGCATGAGGAAGTATCAGAGTCAGAACACTTTGAGGATGAACGAGTTGATGATAATACATCCCAGTTCTTCCCACTTCAGAGAGATAGAAACGGCTTGCAGCTCGAGGTAGAGGCCGGGGTCATGGTAATCAATTCCAGCCACGTTTCCCGACAGCTCGCATGAATGTCTATCCAGAACAACCTAGATATGGTAATGCAGATGGTCTTCTCAACAACATCAAGACCACCATTCCAGAATTTGATGGCAGACATGATCCAGATGCCCATTTAAACTGGGAGCGTAAAGTTGATAATATTTTCGAGTGTTATGACTTCCCAGAGCCTAAGAAAGTGCAGCTAGTTTCCCTTGAGTTCACTGGATATGCAGCAACATGGTGGGAGTTTCAGCAGAATAGGCGCAGAAGAGATAGATATCCTCTGATTGACACTTGGCAAGAAATGAAAGATGTGATGAGAGGCAGATTCATCCCAGTTCACTATGAGAGAGAATTGGAGAAGAACCTCAGTCAGATTCGTCAAGGATCCAGATCAATTGAGGAATATCACAAGAAATTAGAGACAACATTGAACCGGGTTGGGAAAGAATAGACATTGATTGCTACACTCAACCGGTACATTGAAGGAATGAACCCTGATATTGCTTGTGAAGTCGAATTGAGGGACTTCAATTCTGTTGAAGCAATGGTTCATTATGCATCTATTGTAGAACGACAGCTCAGAGATGGACGTCGTCGATCCTTCCAGTCGACGCCTGCTAGGACCCTTAGGTTCGAGGCGACTCTTCCACGCCTAGGACAACCCCTACTCGTCCTCCTAGCCAGTCCACACAGCCCGTTCGCCGTTCTGAGCCGTCTGCACCACAACCCTCTCGCAGACCTGACTACAATTCACCTGCATCGAACAGAAATGCCCAGAATCGACCTATGCAGCCTAGTCAGCCTCTGAATAGTACTCCAGGAAGAGCATGTGACGTTCAGTGTCACAAGTGCAAAAGATGGGGACACTTTCAAGCCCAGTGTCCAAATCGCCGAGTTCTCATCATTACCGAGCAGAATGAGTTAGAATCAGCTAGTGAAGATGAACTCGATGATCCAGTTGAAGTAGTAGACGCCGAACAGCCCCTTAAAGAGTCCACCGGCGTCGAAGTTGAAGATGCAAAACCGAAGCAGACTTACCCTAGTCTTGTTTCCATTCGAGCTTTGAGCCTTTTTCGAGAAGAACAGAATGATCAATGTGAAAACATCTTCTACACTCGTTGTTCGGTTCTAGACAAGACATGCTCGATGATCATAGACAGTGGTAGCATTGTGATCGCTATCAGCCAGTATGTAGTAGGGAAACTGAACCTGATTCCACAGAAGCATCCCAAGCCTTACCGTCTATAGTGGTTGTCTGACTGAGGCAAAATCCGAATTGGATATCAGGTACATGTTACATTTTCAGTTGACAGATATACTGACACTGTTTTATGTGACGTTATCCCTATGGATGCGGTACATATTTTGCTCGGTCGTCCTTGGCAGTTTGACAGGAAAGCGATACATGATGGATTCGCCAACATTTATTCTGTGACTAAAGATGGGTGGACTACCAGATTATTGCCATTGGCGCCTAAGAATGTTGCAGAAGACCAGAAGAGGATGCAAGAGAAGTTCAAGGAAGAACGGGAGAAGAAGAAATCAGATAACACAGCCACGCCATCGTCTCCTAGCCCTACAATGAGTTCGGCTGACTCCAAGTCTTCCAAGGCAGCCCTTTCCATGCCTAAGGGATCTTCTAAGTCCATTCATGATGCCACTCCATCGAGTTCTAGTGCAGCCAATTCAGATCCAGTGCACAAGAACTTGTTTATTAGTGCAAAGGGAGTACAGAAAGTAATCCGAGCTGGTAAGCCTATCGTTCTAGTTACTTTTAAGGCTAATGATACTCCTGATATTGTTATTCCTTCTGTTTTGCAGCCATTGATGGAGGAGTTCAAGGATGTATTTCCAGAAGAGATACCAAGTGGTCTACCGCCTATTCGGGGAATAGAGCACCAGATAGACTTCCAGCCTGGCGCCGTTCTTCCCAACAGGCAAGTTTACCGGACCAGCCCTGAGAAGACCAATGAGATAGACAAACAAGTTAGAGAATTGCTGGAAAAGAAGCAAATCAGAGAGAGTATATCGCCATGTGCAGTTCCTGTGATTCTTATGCCAAAGAAGACAAATGAATGGCGTATGTGCATGGATTGCAGAGCTATCAATAAGATCACGGTAAAGTATCGTTTCCCCATTCCCAGGTTAGATGATATGCTAGATGAGTTGTCTGGAGCTTCAGTATTTTCTAAGATTGATTTGCGTTCTGGTTATTTTTAAGTTAGAATGTCTGAAGGGGATGAGTAGAAAACGGCATTTAAGACTAAGCATGGTTTGTATGAATGACTTGTAATGCCTTTTGGACTTACTAATACTCCTAGTACTTTTATGCGTTTGATGAACCATGTGCTGCGTGATGTTATTGGGAAATATGTTGTTGTTTACTTTGATGATATCCTTATCTATAGTACTTGTGTTTCTGAGCATGATAGACATCTTATGCATGTTTTTGAGTTGTTGCGTGAAGCTAAGTTGTATGCCAACCTGTCTAAGTGTTCATTTTGCATGGATGAGGTTATCTTTCTTGGTTTTGTTGTCAGTAGTCGTGGTGTAGAGGTTGATAGAGCTAAGGTGCGAGCCATTGAGGAATGACCAACACCTAAGTCTAGTTCTGATGTTAGGTCTTTCCATGGCTTAGCTAGATTTTACCGTCACTTTGTGCATGATTTTTCATCTATTGCTGCACCATTGACTGAGTTGAATAGGAAAGATAAGAAGTTTGAGTGGGGCAAAGCCCAAGAGCATGCTTTTAATCTGTTGAAGTCGAACTTATATAATGCTCCTTTGTTGGTTTTGCCTGATTTTCCTAAGATGTTCGAGATTGAGTGTGATTCCTCTGGAATAGGCATTGGTGCTGTTTTGATGCAGGATAGCAAGCCAGTCACCTATTTCAGTGAGAAGCTGAATGGAGCAGCCCTTAGGTACTCTACGTACGACAAGAAGTTGTATGCATTGAAGAGGTCTTTGGAGACTTGGCAGCATTATCTGAGACCGAAGGAGTTCGTGATTCACACTGATCACGAATCACTGAAGCACTTGAAAGGGCAGCAGAATTTGAATTCGAGACATGCCAGATGGGTTGAATTCATTGAATCTTTCCCATATGTTATTAAGTACAAGAAAGGTGAGGAGAACGTGGTTGCTGACGCACTTTCTCGCAGGTATACCTTATTTTCTGTAATGCATGCCCAGTCCTTACTTTGGTGATATTTTCGAGAATTGTCAGTCTAGGTCTAGATCTGTTGATTCCTTTTATGTGACCGATGGATTCCTGTTTAAAGATGCCAAGTTGTGTGTTCCTACTTGTTCCATGCGAGATTTACTTGTTTTAGAGTCTCATGCCGGTGGTCTGATCGGTCATTTTGGTGTTGCTAAGACTTTGAGTTTATTGCACGAGCATTTTTATTGGCCTCGCATGAAGAGAGATGTAGAGAGAATATGTGCTAGATGTATTACATGTACAAAGGCCAAATCTAGTTCTAATCCATTTGGTTTGTACACTCCACTACCTGCACCCTCTGCACCTTGGATTGACATTTCTATGGATTTTGTTCTTGGTTTTCCTAGATCTAAGTCTGGCAAGGATTCTGTGTTTGTGGTTGTAGACAGGTTTTCCAAAATGTCTCATTTTATTGGGTGCAGACAAACTGATGATGCTGTTAATATTGCTAATTTGTTCTTTCGTGAAGTAGTTAGACTGTATGGCATGCCTAGGACTATTGTGTCTGATAGGGATTCTAAGTTCTTGGGACATTTTTGGCGAGTTCTTGGGGAAAGTTAGGTACTAAACTCTTATTTTCTACTGCATGTCATCCTCAGACTGATGGTCAGACCGAAGTAGTTAATAGGACTTTAGGTACTTTACTTTGTGCCTTAGTGAAGAATAATTTGAAGTCATGGGAAGAGTGTTTACCTTTTGCTGAGTTTGCTTATAATCGTGTTGTGCATTCTTCCACTAATATGTCTCCATTTGAGGTTGTGTATGGTTTTAATCCTCTTACTCCTACAGATCGTATTCCTTTGTCTATTGACCATCTTTCGAGTTTGCAAGGTTCTCGTAGAGCTGAACAGGTTCAAGAGATGCACAAGAAGATCAAGGACATGATCGAGCTTTAGGGTGTGAAGAACGCAACCAAGGCTAATGCACATCGCAAGCAAGTGATATTCAAACTGGGTGATAAGGTTTGGATCCACTTCAGTCCAGGACGCTTCCCTAACTTGAGAAAGTCTAAGTTAATGCCTCGAGGAGATGGACCGTTTACTTTCGTTTCCCGAGTCAATGACAATGCATACCGCATTGATCTTCTAGGTGAGTATAAGTGTTCTAATACTTTTAATGTTTCTGACTTATCTCCTTTTCCTGTAGATGATTTCGATGCTGAGGAGGAGCCGAATTCGAGGACGAATTCTTTTCAGCAAGGGGGAAATGATGAGTCGGGGTCCAGCACTGATGAATCAAACCCGGAGTTGCAGCTGAGAGGTCCAGTTACAAGATTGAGAGTCAAGAAGTTGCAAGGCTATTTTCAGTGCATTGTCCGGAAAAAACTGGAAGATGAAGATATCGGGAGTAAGCAGTCCAAGTTGGTGAACTTGACCAGTGTCCAGGATTGATGTTTATGATGGGTCAAGTTTCGAAAATTGGGCTCTTGTTTATGTAATTGTTTTATGTTTTATTTTATTTGGGCTCAGACTTTGTGGTATTTAATTTAATTCAGTAGTAAAGCCCAATAGTTAGTATTTCTTTTAATTTAATTTAGTAGCCCAATTGTTAGGCCCAGTTCGAATTGGTCAAGGGATTAGCCCTAGTATTTAGGTATTTGGAGAATACTATTTTCAGCAGACAATTTTGAATCAGAAATCTTATTGATCGTTTTGTCTCACATCGTGCTTAGGTTTACGTTTTCTTTTGTATTCTTGGTAGAGTTCTTGAGTTGGCCTCTTTAGAACTTGAAAATCAATTGTCTCGTTCCTGATATCCAGTCGTATCCAGGTTAGACAAGCCACGAAGGTCGCTCCATAGACGCGTTTCGGATTCAAATTATTGGGAAAATTATAAGGTTTTGATTTGATACCATAACCCAACTGATTCTCCAACCGAATAGATGATCGCGTCAACCTAAATAGTGTTTTCCAGCTCGCCTGTTTGAGCTTTAGATTTTCTAGGTTTACAGGTTAAGAAAGCGGAAGACATCAGTCGACCCAGCTGTGTCTACAGCAGGAGTCAGCTAGCGGAAGACAGCAGTCGACCCAACTGTGTTTACAGCTGGAGTCAGCTAGCAAAAGACAGTAGGCGTCAACCTTCAGCTGAGTCCTCTAGCAGAGCCTGATCAAGCTGAAGAGAATTCGAGCTGAGTTCAAAACACAGCCGGTCCAGCTGTACAGAACAAAGGGAACTATCTTTGAAGACTTCACTTCAAGACAGTCCAGCTCTAAATTCAAAAGCCAGCTCTAAAGGCAGAAGATCCCGACGTCAGAGGAAGTCAACATACCTCGACCAATGAGGGATTGCCAGATCAGCATCCTAGACTTCAGGACCTAGGATGTGACTCAAATGAAGACAGGTGCAGATTCGCCCAACGGCAGATCTTGAATTTAAGAAGAGTAGGTAAGATTCAAACGGCTCCTCCAACGGCTAGTCTTGAATCAGTACCTATATAAACCCGTCTTCAACCTCAGGATCAGATATGAAAAACCCTCTACAAGCTTTCATTATCTGAAATCATCAATCTTTCAAAAGCTCTCAAGCAGTTCTACATAGATCAAAGAACACTTTATCTTGAAGTGTTTCTAGTTCAGAAACTGCTTAGTTTTTCGTCTGTTCTCTAAGCCAAACTCTTTGTACATCTTAAGCCTAGATTTCGAACGAGTTCATCATACTCTAAAGTTCTTAATTGTAAGAACTCGTTCACAGTTGGAACCCCAAACCAAACCCCTCTTACCCAGAAAGGTTAGGTCAAGGTTACGCTTGCTTGAAGAGGGAAATTCAAGTGTGTAAGGTTTTTCGGTACCGATGGCGAAAGGTTAGGCTTGACAGTGCCCGCAAACTGTTGGAACACAGCTCGGGTTAGAGTTGTGAAGTTGCTTGGTACTTGGAAACCAAGTGGTAGTGGATTACCAGTGAACCTGGTCGTGGACGTAGGAGGTGTTACTCCGAACCACGTAAAAACTCGTGTGCTCTTTACTTTCTCTTTATATTCAGTTTTGTACTAACTCTTTCATATCATTGCATATTTGTTCAAAACTGCACACGCAGCTGATCTCCAAAGACAGCTGTGTCTCTCTGAAAGTTGCACAACTTGACTAAACTGAAAACATGAAGTTAATCTTTTCAAACTGAGTTTTTCTAAGTAACCGAGCTAAGTTTTCAAACCACCACTTTCCGCACCGCCAGCTGAGTTATTTACCCAGCTGACCCTCCCCAGCTGGATCGATAACTGAGCTCACCAACTCTGTGATTTAACATGAAAAAGTTTCTAAAAATCTATTTGGTGTATTCACCCCCCCTCTACACCAAATACCTAGCTCAGAGACCATCACAAATAGATCCGGGGTTCGTTTCGGGTAAGTTCCTCAACCTCTCTTCGTTCTATTCGTTTTCAGCCATCTCGACCTTCTCTCATTCCTCATATACTGTCCATTCCACCTTATTATCCACCCTAATTCCACGCCCAGATCAGATCTCTGCCCAGCCGTCGTCATAGTTTTAACCTAATTCGACCAGAACGTCAGCCCCATGCTAAATTCCAAACCCCTCGTTCGAATTGGCTTAATTTTTGATATGTTGTTTCTGACTTCAATTTATAATTCGTGTTAAAATTTGAGCTTAATCGGAGTTGTTTTGCTATATTTTCTAATCGAGTTTCAGTCTAGGGTTTTTAGTCGCTGTTTGGCTTTGTTTCGTGTTTTGTTCTATTTCTTATTCAATTTTCGAATCAGATCAGTATATTAGGTGTTTTTATCTCTATTAGTTTAGTTTAAAGTTGGATTGAATCAACCTTATCACTGACATTGTTCAAGTCCTTGCTTCCGCGTATTTATTAGCCGCATCAATGTCTCGGGGAAGTATTCTCGGGTGTGGATGATGCCAAATTCAGATCCACACGAAGTTAAGAGATGGTATGAATTTGGGGCGCTTGCCTCGGTTTATACAACGTCACCATCATTCACCGAAATCAAGAATTTACCCAAATGGATTCAAGAAGCGGTGTATGATACCTGGGCTAACAATCCACATCTTAGTCAAGGTGATATTTTGGAGCTGTATTTCATCAGTGCAACCCCAGAACCTGCAGAAAAAGGTAACCATGAAGCCTTCCACTATATTAGGCTTCGAAGACCAGATGGACGCGCCCTCGAAAAGATCAACGCACCTACAGAGAAGGAGAAAACTCTAGTCTCCACACTACCAGAAGACCTCATCTCAACCAGAAGAGCATGGGGATTATTTCTATGGATTCTTATCTTAACAGGAATCTTCCCACCTTCTCGGTAGACGATTATGCAATATGGAAGTTTAGACTGAAGAGTTTTCTCTGTGCGCATCACGATATGATGTGGGACGTCATCACAGACGGACCTATCATCATCTACAAATCAGAGAACGAGCTTGTACCAACTAAAGATGGCGAACAACCAAGATATCAGCTCATTCCCAAGCCCAAGAAGGAGCACATCTCAGAAGAAAGGAAGCAGGCTGGACTAGACAGCTTCGCAAGGAACACCATATCTTCAACGGTCTCCAATGCCTACCTCAGCAAAATCATCAACTGTGAAACCGCAAAGGAGATGTGGGAAACCCTAGCAAAACTATGCGAAGGGTCGGAGGAGATAAAGGAGAATAAATTCACGATTGCATGCCAGAAGTTTGATAACTTCAAGTAGCTGGTCAACGAGTCCATCGAAGGGATGGAACTCAGATTCTCCAACATTGTGGTGGAAATATAAACTGTTGGGAAAATTAATAGAGTTTTGATTGGATACCAAAACCCAGCTGACCTCAACCGAGTAGATGATCGCACAAGCCTAAGCGATTTTCAGCTCACCTGTTTGAGCTTATAGAGTTTCTTAGTTTACAGGTAGATTCGCTGAAGACAGCTGAAGACAACAGAAAACACAGCTAAGCAGACAGCTTAAGAACTCAGCAGAGCAGACTCAGCAGAGCCAGACCAAGCAGAGTCAAAGATCCTGCAGTATCAAGACCCAACTCAATGACGGAAACCCAGCTTAGTGTCGAAGACCCAGCTCAGTGTAAAAGACCCAGCTTAGTATCGATGACACAGCTCAGGTTAATGACACAGCTCAGGTTGAAGACACAGCTCAGGTTGATGATACAGTACAGGTCTAAGACACAGCTCAGAGTCGAGACGCAGCAGAGTCCAAGACGCTGAAGACACAGCAGAGACGCTTAGCAGCTCGAAGACGAAGACCTTCTCCAAGACAAGATCCCGATGTCAGAAGATCTTGTCTGACGCAGTCAAATCAGAGAAGGAATAGCCTCTGCAGATGCAGACCTACTTCATAGGTAAAGGCCAGAAGTCAACAAGAGTAGGTAAGATTCAAACGGCTCTCTTCCAACGGCTAGTTTGAATCTCCACCTATTTGTATACCTCCTCACCATTGAAGAGAAGGGGCTGGTGAGGCTGGCAAGACGACTGAAGAAATAGAAGAAAACAGAAAAATGAACAACGATCTACAAAGCTAAATCTTTCTAGAACACCCAGCCAGTCAGCTGTGTTCTTAGTTGTTCACATATTCAGTCATAGGCAGAATAGATCAGAATAAACATCTTAAGCCTAGTTTGAACGAGTTCATCATACTCCTTGTTCTTCATTGTAAGAACTCGTTCATAGTTGGAAAACCATACCCAAACCCAAACCCAGAAAGGTTAGGTAAAGGTACGCTTGCTCGAAGCGTGTAATTCGAGTGGTTAGGTTCTTCAATACCCAGAAACTGAAGGTGTAGGCTTGACAGTGCCCGCAAACTGTTGGAACACAGCTCGGGTTAGAGTTGTGAAGTTGCTTGGTACTTGGAAATCAAGTGGTAGTGAATTACCAGTGAATCTGGTCGTGGACGTAGGAGGGGTTACTCCGAACCATGTTAAAAATGCTCTTGTTATTTATCGCTTTGGTTTATGCATGTTACTAACCCTCATGAGCATACATTTCAAACTGCATAAACTGACTAACTGAAAAGTGAAACAGAGCTTTGCAATATAATTTGAAGCAACAGACGGACTTTCCAAATCCACCACATTCCGCACACACACACAGCCAGCTGTGTTGATCAAGCTGACATCCAGCTGGATTGAACACAGCCAGCTCTCTGAAAAGAGTTTTAACTTGAAAAAGTTTTTAAACCTTGGTGTATTCACCCCCCCTCTACACCAAGGTATCCGTCTTGGGACCAACAATTGGTATCAGAGCAGTGGTTCAAAAGATCACTGTATCTGTCAAGTCAGCATTTCATTGCTGATAGTGGTCACCTGAATAGATCTTTCAAAGCTTCAATTTTTTTAAAATCATTATATTGCATACTGTCGTGGAATCTTCCCTGTGCAGGAAACATCCGACATTCTCTGTCGATGATTATCAGATCTGGAAGTTCCAACTCAACAGCTTTCTGAGTGTTCATCACTGATAGATCTAGGGTTTGCGAAAGCAGCTAAAAGAGACAATAACACGATGACACAGTAATTTACGTGGTTCGATCGATGTGATCTACGTCCACGGGAGAGAATGTAGAGAGCTTTTATTATACTTGAGAGTACAATGAGTATTGAATGTCCCTTACACCTCTAATCTTGCATCTATTTATAAGCATTGGGTTAAGCCCTAATCCTTCTAGAGATCGGACTCCTTATACATATCTGGTTGCTTGATACAGGTATATCCGATTCCCATTCGTAGTAGAATTCTATCTTCTTCCAAAGTAGGGTTTCGTTACTTGGTCTTCAAGGTAGATGTGGACTTTGTTTGGGCCGAACTCTGTGGGCCGAGCTTTAATATATAGGCCCAAATAGCCTTAGGTCGGGCCCAAGATGAGGCCGGTACTATCACATCCCCCCCGAAAAAAAGAGGAAAGAAGACTTGTAGACGCAGACTATGAGAGCTTATTTTCGAGGTGATTGATCGCGCAAATCACCTGTACGAGCTTCTCTTACCGATCTGATGTGCCGAGCTGAAGTATCAGGGGCCTGGTTAAGTTGGGTCGTTAAGTTGATTTACCTGGCCCATACCCGATGCAGGAGGCGGGAAAAGTAATGGGCCATTTAAACTGTGTTGAGGGACGGTACATATTCCGAGAAGGACGGGCCCACGTTCACACGTGTCGGATGCAACAACGGGATTCAAATGTATATGCACCGAGGTTGGAACGTTTGTTTTTCACATTATTTCACATCCGCCGCCCTTAGCAGAAAAGAAACTCTCGCTCCAAAAAAGGTGTCCTTCTTCCCCAAAATCCCTAATCTGTTGTTCCGGTACTGCCGGCGTTTACTCCGTTGGTTCCTCTGCGTACAGTTGCAAATCACCCGCCGGAGCATTTACCTTCTGTTTGAACAAGTAAGTATGGCCTCCCTTTCTCAGTGTAGTAGTAGTGACATCGAATTGCCTCCGTCAGTCGACTCGAGTAGAAGTTTTGCTTTTAGCATTTTTTCATTAGGATCTGCTATTCCTTCTGTCGAATCTTTAATAGTGCCCCCGTGTGTGAAGGGGAAAGTGGCTGATTACCCCTCGACCTTAAATGAGGCTAGAATTAGGTTTCTTGCCCAAACGTATAATTTTCCAATCGACGCGGAATTAATAGAACCTCGCCCCGAGGATAGGGCATGCTCTCCCCCAATGGGGTTTGTTACTATTTATGAGGACGGCACGTACGCCGGTCTTCGATTACCCCTCCCCGAGCCCTATTCGAGCTCCGGAGAGAGTTGGGCTTAGCGTTAGGGCAGATAATGCCGAACTCGTTTAGGCAGTTTACGGATTTGGGTGTGGCAGCGGTAGATAGGGGTTACCAAATATCCGCCGAGCTCATTCACGAGCTCTTTGTCTTCAAAAGGGGGGCTGGTATTACGCTGCAGCTCGGACTGAGTTCAAGGGGCGAACTCAAAATAAGGTGGACAAGTGGCACCAGAAATTTTTCTTCTGCCGCCACAGTAGTTTCATCGACCTGATTTGGAGGCTAGAAAAGCCTTGCGAGTGGGTAATAGAAGAGGTCGATAAGGATTTGGAGTCCGCTGTAAAAGCGATGAGGGACCACGGTCCTTTTGAGGCGAGCTACAATGAAGACTCCCTAGCTGAAGCGGGGTTGAGCCCATATGAGCCTCAAAATATGGTGGATCCGGCGACGGGTGATGAGGCCCCGCTAGTGCTATTAGGATAGTTATGCTGTGTTTATTTATCGTCCTGACTCCTTTCGTGATTTGTATGTGCAGTGAAGTTCGGTAAGATCAAGGGGGCTGATGGCAAGGCTACAGCTCGCGGGGCTAAGAGAGCGAAGCTATCTGGGCGATCTGCCTCCTCCTCCGATCAGGTTCAGCTCGCTGGGGCTGCTGCTGCAACTGTTCGCTCTCCTTCCCCCAAACCACCCCAGAAACGGTTGAAGGTCGAGGACCAGCTCGAAGTGGACATCATTGATGTCACGTGTAGTGATGCGAGCCCGGCAGCTCCCTCCAACAAGCTGGCTGGTCTGCCTTTTTCCGAGGTGAAAAATTACTTTTTAGTAATACAGTTTCCCTTGATTGTTGCCGGTGTAGCTAACTGTATTCCTTCTTGCAGGGCCTTGATATGTTCGTGGGATGGCTGAAGAACAGCGTCGGGGAGATGTCCTCGAATCACGAGGACGAGAAGAGCCGATACGCAGAAAAGCTGATGTCGGCCAATGCCCGAGCGAAGAAGGCTGAGGCCGAGCTGATCAAGGCCGGCGAGGATATGAAAGCTGTCCGATCCGAGCTGGCCGCTCAGCTCGAGAAGGCCGAGGTGGAGTCCGAGAGAGCTCGGAAGCTTGAGTCCGAGCTGAACGCGGCGAAGGACCGGGAAGGTCGCCTTGCCGCTAGCCAAGGCGAACTTCTGCGGGCATTTACAAGGAGGTTCCTGTTGTCGGAGAGCTTCTCCGAGCTCGCTAATGACTTGGCCATGCTTATCAACGGGAACTTCGCCGTGGCTGCCTTGGAGAGGGCCGCCAAGGACTTCCCCGGCCTGGATGCCTCCAAGTACGGCTTCGAGCGGCTAGGGGATGAAGCCCTCCCTTCCCGGTACGCCAGAGTGGTCCGAGATCACCTCGATCATTTTCCTATCCTGGAAACTCTGGCCAGCTCGTCCACTTTGCTGTCCGTCGAGCAAATTGCTGACTGCTCGGTAGACCGGGACCTCGACCTGGACTCTGCTTTCGATGCCCTTCGCGACGAGGAAGAAGAAGGCGCGGGCCCAGAAGAGGAAGTGGAGGAGGAGCAGGAGGCTGGGGCGGGTGAAGATCCGGCCGCTGACAAGGACTTTGACGGTTCCCCCTCCGAACAGCCACCTTCTCAGGACAAGGAGGTCGGCGATATTTTAGTGTAGTTGGTTTTTTTCTCTTCTTTTTCATTGTATATCTGTACGGAATATCTTCAAATGAATGAATTTGTTTTTTTTTTTTAGTGTAGAGCTTGGATTCTGTCGGTGTTTCTACTTTGCGCATACAAATAGCTCTCCTTTCACAAGACCTGGTTGACCAACGGTCCGTTGTTGAGCAATGGAAGGACAAATGCCGCCGAGCCGAGGAGCTTTTCAGCCATAAGTGTACTCTGCTGAAATCTCAAGAAGCCGAGCTGACGAGATGGCAGATGAAGTTCGAGGCACTTTGTGAGGAGGTCGAAGTCAAGCGTCTCGCTTTTCAAGAGAGTACCGACTTGCTTCAGGCCAAGCTTCTTCAGGCTGAGGAGGAGTTGGAAGTTGCCCGAGATCGAGCTGGCCGCGTTCCCAAAGATTACGAGATGATCGTCGAGGAGCATGCCGAGTATGAAGATATTATCCGTCGCGGGGGTGGTATCACCATCTCCGAGGCGGAATTAAAGGCAAAAGAGGACTTGGAACAGTATATCGCGCTAAAGGAAGCACTCGGGTCCGAGTCTTTTGGGCTTCAGGGTGTTTTTGAAATGCTGAAGGAGAGTGCGGGCAGGTATAAGTGTATTTTGGACCGCCGACCTAAGTTACGGGCCCTTTTGGCACGTGGTCCGGGGGCTGACCTTTCTTCTTCTGTTCGGACAATGCCTGCTCGCGAGGTGAAAACGGCTTCGCGGGGACATCAGGTCGGTCCGAGCCAGGGTAGGCGAGCTGTTTGTCGCGGTTCGGCTACCCCGCGAGGTCGAAGTTTTCCTGCTGGGAGAAGTCGAGGTCGGGGATGAGGTCGAATCTCAATTGATGATCTCCTAGGGCCTTCCTCCTTTGAGGAAGATTGGCTTAGCTTCAGCAAGAAACATCCTTCCCCCTAGATTAGCTCGCTTCTGCCTGTAATAATGTACACCCAACTGTTCCAAATAGTTAGAAGTAAATATATATATTGAGTTTTTGAACTTTCTTGTTCTTCGTGAAGATCGCTTCCTTGGTTTTTTGCATGTTGCATCTTTGAGGGAGTTGGACTCAGACCTCTTTGTGTTGACAAGGGAACCATGGTTCGGACCTTGTATTTCATCCTCCCGGGCGAACTTGGTTCCGACCCCAGTTGAGATTTAATTATCCTTAGGAGGGAGTTTGACTCGGACCTCGTGGGATCTTCCTTTTTGGAGGGAGATGAGCTCGAACCTCGGAAAGGGTTTCCTTTGCGCATTATAGGAATTTGTTACCCCATGTCGGGTCATTACTGACCACGCAAGGGAACCGTAGTTCGACCTTATGAGGGGATTTTGATATGATGGATACTTCGTATAAGCAAATCAAAAGACACGAGATGCAAGACAAAAAGGAAATTTTATTAAAAATGACCAAAAACAAAGTAAAAAGAGTTTTGACGAGCTCGTTAAAAACAAAACATTAAGGACAAAAAAGACAAAAAAGAAAACCTAAGACTCTATATGCAAGATTTTGTTGCTTATACGAAGAATCTCTTTAGATGGGCGATGTGCCATGTTCTGGGTATTAGTTCGCCCGAAAGATAGGCGATTTTGTAAGCTCCTTTGCCGAGGACTTCGTGTACTCTGTAGGGCCCTTCCCACGTAGCTTCGAGCTTGCCGAGCTTCTCTGAGAGGCTGATCTCATTGTTTCGAAGCACAAGATCACCGACCTGGAACTGTTGGGGTTTGACCCTTTGGTTGTAATACCGAGCCATCTGCTGTTTGTACCGAGCTTCTTTTATGCTGGCTAGTTCCCTTTTTTCCTCCAATAAGTCTAGGTCGGTTCGGCGCTGCTCTTCGTTAGCTTCGGCGGAGAAATTGATAGTTCGGGGACTGGGTGCTCCGATCTCGACAGGTATGACTGCTTCTGACCCGTATACTAAACGGTACGGGGTTTCTCCCGTTGGAGTTCGGGGCGTAGTCCGGTACGACCACAGGACATTTTGGAGATTGTGGATCCACTCTGTTTTCTCCTTCTCTAGGCGGGCCTTGAGTCCGTTCACTATCGTCCTGTTGGTGACTTCAGTCTGGCCATTAGTTTGAGGTCGGTTGACCGAGGTGAACTTTTGCTGGATATTAAGTCCTTCACAGAATTCTCTGAATTCCCTGCTCGTGAATTGCGTTCCATTATCCGAGATGAGGACTCTTGGTACCCCGAACCGGCACACGATGTTTTTCCAGACGAAGTCAACGGCTTTATCACTTGTGACTTTTGTGGAAGGTTCAGCTTCTACCCACTTGGTGAAGTAGTCGACGGCGACTATTAGAAACCGTTTTTGCTTAGGTGCCGGGTAGAAAGGCCCTACGATGTCAATGCCCCACTCCATAAATGGCCACGGACTTTGAATAGTAGAGAGGTCGGTTTGGGGTAGTCTCGTCACTCTGGCATGCAGCTGGCATTTTAGGCACTTCTTCACGAACTCTTCCGCATCTTTTGCCATTGTTGGCCAATAGTACCCCCACCGCATGATTTTCTGAGCTAGCACCCGAGCTCCAATGTGGCTTCCGCACGATCCTGTGTGCACTTCATTTAATATGTAGTCCGCTTCCTTTGGTCCAACACATCTGAGGAGAGGCTGTAAGTAAGACTTTCGATAGAGGACCCCTCCCTCGAGGGCATACTGCGTGGATCTAGCTAGAATTTTTCTAGCCTCCGTCTTGTCCTCGGGCACTTCCCCGTTTCCCAAACATCTGATTAGGGGGGTCATCCAATTTGGGTCGTCCTCTATGATTGCATTGACTTCCGCCTCTTCTATACTCCTGTTGCGGACTTCTTCCACTAGCGTCGAGCTGGATGGGGAGGTCGCCAGCTTACTTAGCTCATCAGCTCGGGTATTTTGGCTTCTGGGAATGCGGACTATTTTGAAGAATTGGAAAGACTGTCCAAGGAGCTTGACCTTCTCTACGTACTTCTTCAGCTTCTCACTTTTCACTTCGTATTTCCCTAACACATGGTTGACCACGACTTGGGAATCACAATGGGCTTGGACAGCTCGTACCTGGAGGGTTTGGGCGAGACGCAGTCCAGCAATGAGAGCTTCATATTCCGCCTCGTTATTCGTAGTGGAGAACTCGAATCGCAGCGAATATGTTAGTTCGCTTTCTCTGGGCTGATGAGGAGTATGCCGGCTCCACTTCCTTTCTTTCCTGAAGCTCCATCCACGTACATCTCCCAGCAGTCCGGGGGTGTCTTCTCTGGGACTTCATGGAGCCTGGTTTTGGCTTTGATTTCTTTTGGCTCCACGAGGTCCTTATACGCAGCTTCTACAAGGAAGTCTGCCAGAGCCTGTCCTTTTATAGCTCGACGGGGACCGTACGATATAGAATGTTCTCCTAGCTCGATTGCCCATTTCGCGATCCTTCCTGAAGCTTCTGGCTTAGTGAGAACTTGCCGAAGTGGTAGATCGGTCAGAACTTGTATCGGGTGAGCTTGGAAGTAGGGCTTTAGGCGCCGAGCTGCGTTTATGAGGGCTAGAGCAACCTTCTCGAGAGGCTGATACCTCGTCTCTGGGCCTTTTAGAACTCGGCTGACAAAGTACACCGGTAGCTGCCGATCTCCTTCGTCTCGGACCAACACTGCACTTATTGCCTCCTCAGATGTTGCGAGGTATAGAGAGAGAGGTTCTTCCTTCTGGGGGACTGACAAGGTTGGTAAGTCCTCGAGGTGGCGCTTGAGCTCCTCAAAAGCTAGCTCGTGCTCTCGTCCCCATCCAAATTCCGGGGCCTTCTTGAGAATTTTGAAGAATGGGAGCTGCCTCTCGGCAGCCTTGGAGAGGAAACGACTTAGCGCGGTTATGCACCCTGTCAACCTATGCACGTCGCGGATAGTCCGAGGTACCTTCATCTCCTGCACGGCTCTAATCTTCAGTGGATTGGCTTTGAGACCTTCTGGCGAGATCCAGCACCCTAAGAATTTTCCAGATCGCACGTTGAAAGTGCACTTCTTCGGGTTCAGCTTGAGGTTCGCCTGCCTTAGTATGTGGAGCGTGGTTCGCAGGTCGCTCACCGCCGAGGCCTCTTCTTTACTCTTGACGACAATGTCGTCTACGTATACTTCGACAATCTTGCCGATGTGATCTCGGAAGAGGAAATCGACCATTCGCTGGTAGGTCGCCCGGCATTCTTTAACCCGAAAGGCTTATACTTGAATGCAAAGATCCCGAAGCTTGTTGCGAAAGCTGTCATGATTGCATCCCCCTCATCCATTAGAACCTGATAGTATCCTTTGTAGAGATCGAGAAAGCAGAATACTTCGTGTCCCACCAAGGATTCGATCTTTTCATCGATGTTGGGAAGAGGATAGCAGTCCTTCGGGCAAGCTTTGTTGAGGTCGGTGTAATCTACACACATCCTCCACTCTCCTTCTTCTTTCTTTACCACTACCGGATTAGATAGCCAAATCGGGTACCTGACTTCAAACAGAAGCCCTGCCCTCAACCATTGCTGCACCTCGTTGTAGATAACTTGATTTCGTTCGGCAGCAAATGATCGCCGTTTCTGCTTGACCGGGGTCGAGTTCGGGTTAATGTTAAGCTTGTGCGTAATGATTTCCGACGACACCCCCGTCATGTCCGTTGGAGACCAGGCGAAGACGTCTTGATATTCTCTTAGGAGCTGGATTACTTGCATGCGTGTTTGAGGTCCCCCGGCAAAGCCGACCTTGACAACCTTCGCTGGATCTGCTTCGGACAGGGGAACCTGTTCCGCCGGGGTGTCTGGGATTGACGTCATTTCGTCCGGCTCCTTGGGATACTTTGATTGCTATGCTTGGGGTTGACCTCGTAGAGCAACCTGCATGCACTCCTTGGCCTTTATCTGGTCACCTCGGACCGTAAGGGTTCCAGCCGAGGTCGGGATCTTCAACAGCAGGTGATAGGGCGAAATGATGGCCCTGACTGCATTCAGCCAATCCCGACCTAGTATGATGTTGTAGGGGGAGTTCGCTTTAACCACATAGAACTGAACCAGCTTATTGACGCTGGTCGGCGGGCTGCCAATGGCAACGTCGAGCGCGATGGTCCCTTCAGGTCGCGTCTCTTGCTGCGTAAAGCTCTTGAGAGGCAGGGGTGTGGAATTCACCCGAGCTGGGTCGAGGCCCATCCTATCCAAGCAGTGTTGGAAGATGATGCTCACGCTGGCCCCACCATCGATGAATACGCGGTGAACCATCTTGTTGGCCACTCCGACCTGTATAACCAAGGCGTCGTTGTGTGGTGTAGCGGTAGGCACAGGGTCATCCTCGGAGAATGTGACGGTTTCCCCCTTCTTGAACCTCTTTTTTGTTTGCTCCTCCTCCGATGGGACCGGTGGTCTGCGAGCTTCTGCCTTCAACCTAGTTTTTGTCTTGCCTGGGGGTAGCCCGATGATGGTGGAGACCACTCCGTCGTACTGTGGTGCGTCGTACGGAGGGTCGTCATCCTCCTCGTCGTGATCGACCTTAGCTCGCTTATTGTGGGGAGCACAGCGACCTTGTCCTCCTTTCCGTTTTCCTTTTGTGTTTTTCTTCCCCCTGGCTTCATATCTCTTCAGAGCTCCTTCTTGGGCTAACCTCTCTATCTGTTCCGCGAGGTCGCGGCAATCCTCCGTGTGGTGCCCATGGTCATCATGGAAGGAGCAGTGCTTGTTTTGGTCCCGAGGTTTAGATTTTGACATGGGACGTGGTTTAGCGAACCAGTCCTCGTGGAGTGCGAAGATCTCGGCATTCGTTTTCATAAAAGGAGGTCGTTGGGACGGCTCTGGTCCCACCCGAGGTCCAAGCCGGGACTGGATTGGTCCGGATCCGAGCCGGGACTGGATAGGTCCTCTTTGGAGGCGCTCGTGGGCACTTCTCCGATCACGATCGCTCCGACCTCGATCCCCTTCAGTTCTCTTCTTCTCGGTCTCCTCCCGCTTCAATCGGTCCGCATCCTGGCCATCGGCGAGCGGTATACAATCTTCCACATCTTCGGGCCGTCTCGGGCTCGCTAACGAGCTCTTGGTTCAGGGACCCGGGGGCAACTCCATTTCGGAAGGCCGAGATGAGGAAGACGTCGTCGATTTTGTCGACCTTCAAGCTTTCCTGCATGAACCTAGAAGCGTACTCCCTTATAGATTCTTTGTCCTTTTGCTTCACCGATAGGAGGTATGCTGTGTCTCGGCGAGCCTGAACCTTCGTATGGAATCTTTGCTTGAATATTTTTTCCAAATAGGTCCAGGACCCCACGCTGCCAGTTGGAAGGCTGTCAAACCAAGCTCGGGCATAATCGATCAGCATCTCGGGGAATAGCTTGCACATGTGTTCCTCCCTGAGACCCTGGTTGTGCATGCTGTACCGGAAATGCGTTAGGAAGTTAAGGGGGTCGTCCAGCCCATTGTAGGCCGGTATGTTTGGCAATATGTACACCGTGGGGAGTTTGGTGTCAAGCAGCTCGTCGGTGAACGGGCTGACAAGCCGAGCTGGTTCCTTTTCATGTCGGTGTCGATTCCTCGGGGGACTGCGACTCTCGCTATAGCTCGGACTTCGATACCTTCTGGGGCTCCGAGGTCGCCTTTGGATATGATGTCGCCTGGGGCTACTCTGCGAGCTTGGACTCCGACGTCGATCGGTACCCCGCCGGGGATCGCGCTTCTCCTTTAGCTCCGATTCCGGTCTCTCGGTGTAGTGAGGAGCTTTAGGCAGAGATTTTTGCGTGGAACTCTCCCTGGCTTCAGGTATGGGAGACATCCGGGTCGTCGCAAGAAAGCGTTTGAAACACTCCTTGTTCGCTTTAGCGAATTCGGCCGCGGCGTAGGTGGTGGCAAGGTCAAAGTCTCTGGAGAGATCATCCTCCTTCAACTCGGATCCCTTCGGCTCCGACTCGTCGTTGATCTCTAGCGCGGGCATCCTTTCGGAGGGATTTCCTTCTATTGGGTCCCTGGCGTGCCTCTCCTTTGGGACCGAACTGCCTTTCTGGCGATTCTCTTGGCTTATGGGGCAGCTTTCTGCTTCGTTAGGATTCCCTCGTTGGCTTTGGGCCTCCCGCATGCTTTGTGATCGCGTTACCATCGTAAATCAGCTACGTAAGAACCGTTGATGAGTTTCCCACAGACGGCGCCAATGATAGATCTAGGGTTTGCGAAAGCAGCTAAAAGAGACAATAACACGATGACACAGTAATTTACGTGGTTCGATCGATGTGATCTACGTCCACGGGAGAGAATGTAGAGAGCTTTTATTATACTTGAGAGTACAATGAGTATTGAATGTCCCTTACACCTCTAATCTTGCATCTATTTATAAGCATTGGGTTAAGCCCTAATCCTTCTAGAGATCGGACTCCTTATACATATCTGGTTGCTTGATACATGTATATCCGATTCCCATTCGTAGTAGAATTCTATCTTCTTCCAAAGTAGGGTTTCGTTACTTGGTCTTCAAGGCAGATGTGGACTTTGTTTGGGCCGAACTCTGTGGGCCGAGCTTTAATATATAGGCCCAAATAGCCTTAGGTCGGGCCCAAGATGAGGCCGGTACTATCAATCACGATATGATGTGAGATGTTATCTTTAACGGACCCATCATCATAAACTCAGAAAGTCGAGCAGAAGACAGAATGGTCAGGAGCTTGAAGATGGCCTAAGCTGTAACAGATCAAAGAATGGCTCCAGCCAATGCTTACACAGTTGGAACCGAACCATCGAGGTATCAAAGAGGTCGTACTCAATCAAGCCAGCTCTCCAAGCTCAGTCCTATCAAACAAGAAAAGCAGCAACTCCCAGCTGATCACAGAGCTCAAAGGCAGCAGATAAATCCAGCTGACTGGAATCAAAATCAAAGACAGAATGTCATCCAGCACAGACATCAAGGTCAACTAAAAGACAGCTGAGAAGGATCTCAGCTGGTTATAAAGCTGAAAAATCAACCGAGCTTCACATCAAGATTCCAGTAGACGGGATATCAAGCTAGATATCAAGCTAACAGACTCCAGCTATGAATTGGACCTCATCAAAATAGAGTCAACAAGGTCCAAAGAAGAAAGGACCCTTTCAAGGACCAATCAGAAGTATCACTCACAAAAGATAAGGACAAATCTGGGTTATCAATGGAACCCTCAACAACAAAGCCGGACCCAATCACAACTGGGTGCCGAAGGAGTGATAACAGGTCAAGGGGGGACAGACGCAATTGAGGATGTCATCAAGCGTGCTGAGAAAGAAGGACAGCTGATGATCAAAGCTCATGACTCACCTCAAAGCTCATCAAAGAATATGTCAAGCGTACTGGTCCGAGCCAATTATTGTGACAACGGTTTTCCTGATAAGTTCAATGCGCAGGAATGCAATGTAAAGAGCAGGAAATCGAAGACTCTACCCCGCAAAGCAGCAGTGAACTTAGCTGATCATGGAACAACTGACTGTCTTCTCAAGATCGGAGATCAAGTTGACAGATGAACATAATTGTTGAGAAAATCACTGGCTCAAGTGAAGTAGGAATCAGCTGAGAAAAGACAGCCACCTACTATCAAATTCAGGGAGAACTCCACCGAGCTGGAAATCGACACAGCTGTGATATCAGCTGAGGGCTAAGTCAATCCAGTAGAAGATTCAAGTGGAGAATCAAGAGAAAAATCCAGCTGAACTATCAAATGTCATCCTCTGGATATCAAACAAAGCTGGATCAAACGTGGATTGCAGAATCCAGAAGAGGAATCTAACTGAGGGAGAACTCAGTTCAGCAGATTCACCAACAATTGGATTTCATCAATTGGTCTCATCATAAGTCCAGCAGAATCATCAAGAAAAACATCCAGCAGGAAATACTCAGCTGGATCCCCGTGTGTCATCAAGAAGAAATCAGACACAGCTGGACTAACTCAGCAAGAACCCCAAGGATTTCAAGATAAATTTTTCAAGTCAGGGGGAACAAACCCAGCTGGATCCCAAAGCAGAAGATTTACTCAGCTGAAGGGAGAAACTCAATTAAGCAAAAGAAAAGACATCCGCGACATCAGCTGACTTTTTGGTCCAAGCTGACAGTAATGTGTCTCATGCATTTATTTTTCTAAGGAATATACTTTTTGAGTCCAATTATTTTGAATTCCAATATTAAGCGGACATATGTTCCTTAGTTAAATTGCTTGATAAGTTTCCATTCCCATCGCATTAATTATAAAGACTGCTGAGTACTGAAGCACAACAGGATCGAGGCAGAATGTCAAGCGTTTGAACTGCCTCACGCGCGGTTGTGATACACTCGCCATAAACCCGTCAGAACGTGATGAGTGAATCTCTCCCAGCCGTTGATCAGAATACCAGCTGTCTGAATCTCAACCGATGATCAATTATGGCAGTTGATATACATGGAAAAGATACGAAGAAATCTTCCATCTTTATCTCTGCGAAATTCAAATCTTCAAGTCATCTATCTATCCTCTGCAATTTTCTCACTCAATCAAAATCAACAGATTGCAGAGATGGCACCCAAGAAATCATCCGCAGGGATGAACCAGTTCGAAGTTCTGATGACAAAATTATCATTTGAAAGTTGTCTTTCCACCGCCAACCTTCCAGTTCCAGAACTAAAAGAGATGGTGGATCTAGTTGCAGACTCCGGTCTCTTGTTGTGGGCAACTTCCATGCCCAAGCTTTTGCTAAAGAGAGATGCCGCACTTTTCTACCTCAACATCATTGATGAAGACGGCTTCTACTCATCTTCATTTGACATGATCGTCAAAGACGAAGATGGAAAGTTTGATACAGCAACCGTCAATATCAAGCTCAACAAGATGCTACGAAAGGTGTTCAACCTACCCAGAGAAGGAGAATTCATCCCAGACGATTACAGCCGTGAAGAAGTGGATGAATTCCTTAGCCAAGAGATGCTTATCACCCCAGAGCCGTACAGAGCGAGCATGTCAAAGCTCCTTCTCAAGCCAAAGTACAGGCTGCTGCTGGATTTCACGCAAAAATGCATCTCAGGGATAGCTGGATCTCAAGGAGAGATAAGTATTCCAAAGCTCAAGCCGATGATTGTCATGATCAAAGGCGCAAACGTCAACTGGTTTGATTTCTTACTCAACAGATTAGTCAAGGAGTCAGAGAAGAACAAGTTCAACTCCACCAGGACGACGTATTCAACCTCAGAGCCACTGTATCTATGCTCTAAAATCTCTTTCTTGATAGAGCAAGCTGTGAAAGGGCACACAGTAAAGTGGGCTGATTCAGAACCGTTTCCAGAAACGAAGATTCTCTTCCAGAGAATAAGTCAAATCAATGATCTTCTGAAGAAACAGCCTGTTGTGAGCAAAGGCAAGAAGCAGCTGGAAGAAACAAAGACAGATGTTCCAGCTAAGAAGATTCAGAGAAAAAGGAAGACAGCTGACCCCAAACCAGCTGGAGGTCCAGCTGAGAAGAAAAAGAAGACAGCTGTCATTCCACCAACAAAGGCAAAACCTTCCTCTGAAGAAACTCCAAATCAAGAAATGATGATTCTCTCCCCACATCCAGTGTCGGCCTTCAATCAATACGGATCAAATGTCTTGGCTGATATGGGATTGAATGATGAATCATCATCTAGTTCAGAGGACGAGCTGGACATTTCAAAGAGTCAGATAACTCTTCCCAGCTCACCCCAACTCTCACCGCCTCATAACTCTCCGCCCAAACAGCCTTCTCCTCCACCCAGCTCCCCAGCAAGAGATTCATCTCTTGTAAACGAACATGGAAATATTCAACTGGCTGAAGCTCCTTCACAGCCAGCTGATGACCAAACTGAACCCTCTAATCCCAGCTCACCCCCAAAACAACCATTACCCAAAGCTCAAATCTCCACAGAATCAGAAGAGAGTGATTCTACTGCCTCTACATCATTCAACTCTTCTGGCTCAGCTTTCATGGAAGCTATGTACGAGGAGCTACGCATCGCAGGGATCAAGAGTGTTCTAACTCAGTATCCCATCTTGGCGCACCTGCCAATTGCCCTCGTCAAAGTTGCAGATCTCAAATTCTATCTGGCCACCAAAATGGCGACATGGTACCAGAATGAGCAGCTGATCGAGACCTTCTCTTATGAGAAATTGAAGACAGATGAAGCATGCCTCCAGCACACTTTTGGCTTTGGAAGCCTGGAGGATGCATACTTGCATCAAGATGATCTCATCAGAGGTATAACTGAAGTATCTCAGTTGTACCCCAAGCCGCACCCAGCTGAAGTCTGGGAATCTGCCAATAAGCTTCTAACAGCAGCAGGATGGGAGACATCTTCTGGAGCTGTCAAATCCAAAGAAGTCGCAGCTGAACTTGCCAAGAAAGCTATCCCTGCCGACACAGCTGAGGCAATGATAATTGAAGAAGAGCCAACTAATGCAACAGTTGAGCCTACCGAAGCTGCCCCACAAAGTCCAATTGCCGATGACACTCACACACTGGTCGAGTTCGAGGCAGACAAACCCAGTCATGTTGAATCTGGAACCCAAACAGACTCAGCTGACGAGCTCTCAACCGCAATGAAAGAAGCAATATCCAAAGAGGTTGAAGAAATTCTCTTTCAGGACAGACTGAAGTCTGAAGTCGATGTCATCATGCGGTTCACAGCTCTAGACTGTCAAGTTAAAGAGCAACAACGGACGATTGATGAAGCTCATAAATTTGCCCTGAATCTATAAGAAAGCACCAGTCAAGATCTCAGGCAATCTCTCGTTTCTCAACAAATTGATCAGTCAAATCATCTAGAGAAGAGAGTTCCTGAGATCATCTCAAACCTTCAAACTCCACTGGTTGACAACATAGCAAATATCACAAGCCAGCTGGATGCTCTAAAAAAGACTACTCTCTCCAACAGCGCTGACATCCACCAACTCTTCAACTTATATAAAGATTTGGATGCTCAGTTCAGAGCTGGAAGCAGCAACAATGCCCAGCTGAACCTCGTCACAGCTGACAACTCAGCCAAGATCGCTGATGTTGAAGGTATTCTTTCCAAGCTCAGCGCAACAGTTGCCAACCTCTCTGCCTCCCTTGTTGATAATTCCAAAAAGGGGGAAGATAAGAGTGAAGCTGGAAAAACAATGGAGAGGGAAGCTGCAGCTAAGGGGGAACCTGTGCAGCAAATTCAGAGGGAAATCCACAATTTTGCCAAAGAGCTGGATGAAGAAGAGACAGAGCCATTTGCACCAGTCAAAGAGACATGAAGAGAGAAGATGGTTGCTCTTGCCAAAGCCTGTGGACACAAGCCTGAAGAATACAAAGACTATCACTGGCTATGTAACTTCCACAACGAGCAAAGAAAAGAAATGCAAGAGCTGGATAAAATTATCAAGAGGAAAGCTGATTCGCTCAAGCCTGCTGAGAAAAAGCAAAAGAAGAAAAGGCAGAGCTACAGGCAAGCTAGAAAGAAAACATATCCAAGCAGCCTCGACTGATAAGAAGAACCCAGATGATATCAATGAAAACTGGGAAAGATGCAAATCAGAATTCATCAAAGAATTCTACTACTTGAATCAGTTCAAAGGCATGGATCCAGAAACTGCTTTCCAGGATTATTTCCTCGAACTTCATGAGATAGATCCAATGATGGCAAGATCAATTGCCCTTTATGCCAAGAGAAACAACATCCAGCTGAAGGCTCCAAAAGTCAAACAATTAAAGCCTCCATCTCTAGCTGGAACAAATCTTCCTGACAAAGCCCAGATTATCAAAGAAGTTCATCACTGGGCTGGCGAAAGAAGAATCTCCAAGTCTAAAAATTAAGATGAATGGAGAAACATGGAAGAATTCATCTTCAACAGATATGGTCTCAAGACTCACCATCAGATTGATGAACAAAGGAAGCAGCAGAGTTGAAGACCCAGTCATCTGGGAATTTTCGTCTTTTGAATTTCTGTAAAATGTAAAATTGTAATATTATCTCTTATTAATGAAAAATTCGTTTTTGCTCTCAAGCTCATCCTGATGACAATAACTCTTTGTCCAGGCACTGAACTCTTAATTTAATTTACCTGCTGTGTATGTTTAAACTTTTGAAAACCCGTTTTCTTGTTAAGGGGGAAGTAAATTGTTTTTCTCATTTAGGTTTTGGCATCATCAAAAAGGGGGAAATTGTTGGGAAAATTAATAGAGTTTTGATTGGATACCAAAACCCAGCTGACCTCAACCGAGTAGATGATCGCACAAGCCTAAGCGTTTTTCAGCTCACCTGTTTGAGCTTATAGAGTTTCTTAGTTTACAGGTAGATTCGCTGAAGACGGTGATGATGAGAAGACACGGCTAAGCGAACGGCTTAAGAACTCGGCGAAGCGGACTCGGCGAGCAAGACCAAGCAGAGTCAAAGATCCTGCAGTATCAAGACCCAGCTCAGTGACGGAAACCGAGTTCAGTGTCGAAGACCCAGCTCAGTGTAAAAGACCCAGCTTAATGTCGATGACACAGCTCAGGTTAATGACACAGCTCAGGTTGAAGACACAGCTCAGGTTGATGATACAGCACAGGTCTAAGACACAGCTCAGAGTCGAGATGCAGCAGAGTCCAAGACGCTGAAGACACAGTAGAGACGCTTAGCAGCTCGAAGACGAAGACCTTCTCCAAGACAAGATCCCGATGTCAGAAGATCTTGTCTGACGCAGTCAAATCAGAGAAGGAATAGCCTCTGCAGATGCAGACCTACTTCATAGGTAAAGGCCAGAAGTCAACAAGAGTAGGTAAGATTCAAACGGCTCTCTTCCAACGGCTAGTTTGAATCTCCACCTATTTATATACCTCCTCACCATTGAAGAGAAGGGGCTGGTGAGGCTGGCAAGACGACTGAAGAAATAGAAGAAAACAGAAAAATGAACAACGATCTACAAAGCCAAATCTTTCTAGAACACCCAGTCAGTCAGCTGTGTTCTTAGTTGTTCACATATTCAGTCATAGGCAGAATAGATCAGAATAAACATCTTAAGCCTAGTTTGAACGAGTTCATCATACTCCCTGTTCTTCATTGTAAGAACTCGTTCATAGTTGGAAAACCATACCCAAACCCAAACCCAGAAAGGTTAGGTAAAGGTACGCTTGCTCGAAGCGTGTAATTCGAGTGGTTAGGTTCTTCAGTACCCGGAAACTGAATGTGTAGGCTTGACAGTGCCCGCAAACTGTTAGAACACAGCTCGGGTTAGAGTTGTGAAGTTGCTTGGTACTTGGAAACCAAGTGGTAGTGAATTACCAGTGAATCTGGTCGTGGACGTAGGAGGGGTTACTCCGAACCACGTTAAAAATGCTCTTGTTATTTATCGCTTTGGTTTATGCATGTTACTAACCCTCATGAGCATACATTTCAAACTGCATAAACTGACTAACTGAAAAGTGAAACAGAGCTTTGCAATATAATTTGAAGCAACAGACGGACTTTCCAAATCCACCACATTCCGCACACACACACAGCCAGCTGTGTCGATCAAGCTGACATCCAGCTGGATCGAACACAGCCAGCTCTCTGAAAAGAGTTTTAACTTGGAAAAGTTTTTAAACCTTGGTGTATTCACCCCCCCCCGCCTCTACACCAAGGTATCCGTCTTGGGACCAACAGAAACCATCAGAACTGGGAAATACACCCAACGAGAAAAGAATCTAAAAGTTCTTTCAGCGCTCACAGCTGAATGGAACACCTATAAGGTGGTACACCAAAGTCGAAGTGACTTAGGTGATCTTTCAACTGAAAGATTATACTCCCTGCTCAAAGCCAACGAGTACAACTTGAAGATTACAATGAAATAATCTTCAAGCAATCAGAATGATGGAGAGCTGACACCTGCAACAAAGGAGATTGCGTTCAGAGCCAACTCTGACAAATCCGCATACATGCAGACAGCTGAGTCATCGAAGAAGGATAAGAAGGACATGAGCAAGGAAGAGCTACTTGAAGAAATAGCCATGCTGGTCAGAAACTACAACAGACTCAACACAAGCAAAGGCAAATATAAGAAGTTCGCAAGAACTTACAGAGACAAGTATGCAGCAGCTGATGAGAAGTCAGCTGACAAACGAACAGAAGAAGGTTGCTTCAACTGCAAGGAACCAGGACACTACCGGCTAGATTGTCCAAAGTTGTCCAAGAAAGACAAAGACCAACTGAAAGCTAAAGCAGCTGACAGAAGGAGAGCTTATATCGCCGATGAAGAATCAGAGTGCAACAAAATGGATGACATGCCATTTTCAGACTCGGAAGAAGAAGCCCTGATGGCCCATGATGAACCTGATTGGGATACATGCTTCATGGGATAAACAGACGGCATCGATGAAGATGAGGTAATGTCTCGAACTCAAAATCTATCTAACATCTCACCATCACACGAACACTCTACACAGGTCTCAGAATCTGGACTACCTGATTGGAGACTAGTAGAGAAAGTAATGAACGATTCCAAGGAGCTTTAAGAGATCCTTGACGTCATTATGTGTGAGAATGCCGAGCTGAAGGCGGAACTGGAAAAGACAAAAGTATCAGACGCAGCTGATACAACTCAGCTCCAACAGGAAGTCATTTCACTAAAAGACAAAATAGTGAAACAAGATCAGCTGATGAAGGAATTCTACTATGAGAAGAAACAGCTGATAGAAGATGTGGAAAAGGTCACAGCTGAATCGGAAAAGAAGTCAGCTGAGATCATTGAGCTGAAAAGCACCGAAGAGGTACTATCTAAGAAGATAGTAGCTCTCATCAAAGCCACGTCAATAATGGACGAGATCATTAGTGCTCAGCGTCCAGCAGCACTCAAAGCGGGACCGGGATACAACGAATCAAAGGATGCCTCAAACATTGCCTCCACAAGTGGAACAAAGGTAATGTTTGTACGTGCAAACGAACCTCCAATCCAGCTCAGCATCAACAATTGAGGACACAGCATGCGCCAGGAAGACCAGCTGTGAAACATCCTCAAGCTCCGTCGAAGACACAGCAGGCATTAAGAAGGTCAGTTGTGCGACAACCTCAAGCCCAACTCAGACAGCAACGTGCTCAACCCCAAGGAAGACAACAAGCTGGATTTTACAGATACCAGCAACAGAAACAACACGTTGAACGATATCAACCGGGATATCAGAGATACCCAGCTGGATACCACTCACATGAGTACCAGCTGGATAATCATTTCCAGCCACAACATCACATGAGACAGCAGAGACAAAGGAACGTCTCAGCTATGCACACAGCTGGAAACCAAAAGAAATCAAGACATCAAAACGGGAAGACATGGAGATCAAGACCCCGCCAGCAACAACCGAAGAACACAAAGAATGTGTATATCGACTCAGCTGGGAGAATTATCAGATCAAATGACCCAATTCGAGTCCTCAAGTAGATCTGGGTCGTCAAAGGATCTCTGTCTAACCCACAAGGACCCAATTAAAACTGGATACCTGAATTTTAACTTTTTGTTTAGGTTGCAAGGAATCAACGCATCTCTGAGGAGTCGATGAGAACGCTATGGTACTTGGACAGTGGATGTTCCAAGTACATGACGTACCTAAAGCATCTACTCCAGGAGTATATCGAGCGTACAGGTCCACAAGTAACATTTGGTGACAACTCCAAAGGTCTAACCAAAGGTTATGGTACATTTAAAACTAGAAATGTTATAATCCCAAATGTTTCTTATGTACAAGGATTGCAACATAACTTGCTTTCCATTAGCCAATTCTGCGACAACGGTTTTTCTGTCAAGTTTGATGCACATGGATGCACAGTGAAGCACAGGGAAACCAAGCAGATACTCCAAAGAGGGAAAAGAGAAGGAAATATGTACTTTCTTGTCGGAACGGCGGCCCTCCGGAGACTTGTCTTGTATCGAAAAGCGACGATGAAGTCGGTATGGCACGTACGGCTGAATCATCTCAACTTCAAGACAATCAACAAACTGGCTAGGAACCAGCTCGCTAATGGAATTCCAGATCAAATATATGACAAAAGTCATATGTGCAGCGCGTGTCAACAAGGAAAGCAGACAAGAATTTCATTCTCTCTCAAGCCAGTTCAGTCAACTGATCGAGTACTTCAACTTCTTCACATGGATCTTTTTGGTTCAGTTACTCCAGCAAGCTTCAATGGCAGAAAATATACTCTGGTCGTTGTGGATGATTTCTCAAGATTCACATGGGTATCATTCTTGTACCAGAAGAGCGAAACCAGGACTAAGCTGCCTCTCCTGCTAGAAAGATTATCAACACAGAAGGAGTGCAAGATAATGTCAATAAGATCAGATCGTGGAACGGAGTTTCTGAATGAAACTATTTATGATTATTGCGAGAAGAACGGAGTTCAACACCAAACATCTACAGCACGCACACCTCAGCAGAATGGTGTAGCAGAAAGAAGAAACAGGACTCTCAAGGAAGCAGCTACCTCAATGCTAGCTAGCTTTGCCATTCCAAAGAAGTTCTGGGCTGAAGCAATCAACACAGCTTGCTTCACTCAGAATCGCTCCCTACTCACATCAAGGCAAGGAAAGACACCGTATGAGCTATGGAACAACAGAATACCATACATAGGGTATTTCAAGGTATTCGGATCCAAATGTCACATCCTCAACAATGGGAAGACACAGCTCAAGACGTTCGATGAGAAGACAGACCGAGGAGTATTCCTTGGTTACTCCGCTGTGAGTAAAGCATACAGAGTCTTCAACAGAAGAACTCAAATAGTCGAAGTAACTCCACATGTTACCTTTGACGAATCCTCCTTCGAATATAGAGAGTCTATCAAACGAAGAAATGAAGGAGAATCTTCAAGACTGATTCAGACAAGAGCTCAAGAAAATAGAATCAGGAATCTGGCCGAACTATTAATTTAGGGCGATGAGCCAGAGGAGGAACTTCAAATCAACCAAGAAGCTCCACCAGCTGGAAATCGAGAAGAAGCTTCAACGCTAAATCAAGGGGGAACATCATCAGCTGGAAATCCAAACACAGCTGAGTCCCCAGCTCCATCTCCAGCTGAGCCTCTACAGAAGTCTCCTCAAAATCTAAATCAAAGAGAACCAATCTCTCAAGATTTAACTCCTGAGCAACTACAAGTCAGACGAAATTTAGCCACGTCAAGCATCAATCAATTGGAAGAAGAAATTCGTAAGAGGAGAAGATGGATTGAAGATCATCCATCATCAGCAATCATTGGAGAACCAAATAACCAAGTCAAAACCAGAAGCTCAGTTGCACAAGCTTCATCGGATCATCAAGAAGCAGCTGACACAGCTCAACTCTCAGTAGAGCTAGGACTGACGGTCTATGATGAAGACACAGCTCTAATGGTGTGTTACGTAGCTCAAGTGCTAGAGCCTCAATCAATTCTCGAAGCTTTGAAGAGCGTGCCTTAGACAAACGCCATGCAAGAAGAGCTGAACGAATTCCTCAGAAATTGTGTCTGGGAATTGGTCGACAGACCTCAAGAAGTCAAAGTCATAGGACTCAAATGGATATTCAAGAACAAATTAGATACCCTGGGAGTCGTCATCAGAAACAAAGCTCGACTGGTTGCCAAGGGCTACACTCAGCAGGAATGAATTGACTTCGAAGAATCATTTTCTCCAGTAGCATGATTGGAAGCAATCAGACTCTTTCTCGTCTATGCAGCACATCACAAATTCAAGGTCTATCAAATGGATGTGAAGTGTGCATTCTTAAATGGAGAAATCAAAGAAGATGTCTACGTTGAACAACCTCTAGGATTTGAAGTAGAAGGAAATAAAGTCTACAAGCTAAAGAAGGCTCTTTATGGATTGAAGCAAGCACCTCGAGCTTGGTATGACACTCTGTCAAATTTTCTCGTATCCAAAGGATTCAAGAAGGGCTCAGTAGACAGAACTCTCTTTACCATCAAGTCAGGAGAAGATATCCTGGTTGTTCAAATCTATATAGACGACATCATCTTTGGATTAAGATCAAGCTTCTTATGCCAAAGATTTGGAGAGATGATGTCAGAGAAGTTCCAAATGTCCATGATGGGAGAAATGAGTTTCTTTCTAGGACTTCAAGTCAAGCAATCATCAGAATGGATTTTCATAAATCAATCCAAATACGTGAAAGACTTGATCGCCAAGTATGGAGTTCAATCCAGCAGAATTGTAAAAATTCCAATGAACACCAACTGGAAGATTGAACCAGGAACTGAAGGGAAGTCAGTTGATTCCAGCAAATACAGAGGGATAATAGGATCCTTGCTGTATCTAACAGCAAGTCGTCCAGACATCTCTTTCGCAGTCGAAGTGTGTGCCAGATTTCAAGTTGATCCAAAGGAAGCACACATGCAAGCAGCCAAGAACATTCTCAAATATCTCAAAGGAACTCAGAATGTTGGGCTGTGGTACCCAGCTGAAGACAATCTACAGCTGACTGGATACTCAGACTCAGACTTCGCTGGAGATCGGTTGGATAGAAAATCAACTTCAGGAACTTGTCAGTTCTTAGGAAGTAAGTTGATTTCATGGTTTTCAAAGAAACAAACGTGCGTTGCAACTTCCACGATAGAAGCAGAATATATGGCCGCCGGAAGCTGCTGCTCACAAATTCTCTGGCTGAAACATCAGCTGGATGACTATGAAGTGAAAACTGGACAGGTTCCAATTTTCTGTGATAGCTCAAGTGCGATTGCCATTTCAGAGAATCCAGTACTTCACACAAGATGCAAGCATGTAGACGTACGACATCATTTCATCAGAGATCACGTAGAAAAGAAGGAGGTGATTGTTGAGAAAATTCACACAGACATACAGCGGGCTGATATTCTCACAAAGCCACTGATAGAAGCAAGATTCAAAATGTTGTGCGGATTACTTGGACTACTCAACCTAGACGATGTCTCACCCAGCTGAATGGAAGCAGACCCAGCTGAATGGAAGCAGACCCAGCTGAATGCAAGACAATCGCAATTCGTAATCAACGTCATCGATATCACCGAGAAAGAATTCAGCTAAACCAGATGCTGAAAGTGAAGAATTATTCAGCTGAGGGGGAACCAGCTGGAACCACGATGACCCAGCACACCCACTCAATCGAGGTATCAGCTGACTACAATGATCAGCTGAGAGGTTTGCAACAACATTAATTACACCTACTCGATCTGTTTTTCTGTCAACTCATATCTTGTCATATCTAATCAATCTTAATTAAGACTGCAAAGAATTGAATCATGGGAGTTTCGAGGCAAAAGTCAAAACGCCTCAACCGTTCTCTCTCGCGCATTAACTCACATCTTCTAATCAAGAAATTGACATGACGCGAGAATCACTCCTAATCGTAGATCTTCTTATCAATAGACAAATCTTGATCGTCCATTCATCAAGAAAACTCTTTAAATATACTAGAAGATATACGTAAAGCATTGCATCTTCCCTAAAAAGTTTTTTGGCATTCTTTCTCATTTCCATCAATTGGTATTATTTGTTTCTACTAACAAAAGATGCAGAAGAAGAACATGGAATCCAGAAAGATATCTCCCGAAGCCAATCAAACTTGAAGAATCTGTCAAAGCTTCAAGATAAGAGTTGCTTAACTCTCAAAGAAGACAGAAGTCCAGAAGAAGGCGAAGCCCTTCGACAGATCCAGGCCAGCGCAGTGAGAGATTGCAAAGCTCAAGAACGTCATTCACCAGGAAGGTGCAGAAAACTTCCTGGGAATGTCAAAGGAAAAAGACCTCCTCAGCCTCACTGATTCTCTCAACATAAAAGAGAGAACGGGACATACAACTCCCTGGGATACAAAAATCAACGTCAACAGACCTGGACCAAATGTTGATAAAGTCGGAGTATTCAAGAGCAGTCATGACAAAGCTCTTGCTCCACCACAGGAGGCATAGAAAAAGATGCAGGAGACAAAGCAGCATGCATCTATCTCCGTCCCAGCTGGGAATCGGAGACAACTTGAGGAGACAAAACATGCTGAAGCACCATTCTCAAATAGAAGACTCAAGTCAAAGGTGCTCAGTCAGTCATCCGAGAAGCCAGCTGACATTATGAGAGAATCGTAATTACTCTCCTAGGAGCAGAAGGCCCACAAGTGGTCGTTTCTTACGGTGGAGGAGAAGTTCATGCCCCTGCATGAACATCATCGTCACCAACACCGCAACGGAGGATTCCAGCTGATCAACCAAGTTTAAACCCCAAGACAGATGGAATACTTCAACCGCCTTCTCCTCAGTTTCCTTCAGCTCCACAGGGACACCAGCTTCAAGATCTTCCGATGAAAGATGCTCAAGTCCCTGCACCAAGCTTAAATGAGAAACATCACCCAGCCAATGAACACCTGCAGCTGGATGATGATGATATGAGCTGAACACAAGTCCCTCAAGTGCTGAATCAGACTTTCTCATTCAATCTAAGAAGTCTGAAGAAGCAAAATTTACAAGGAATGAAGTTGTGCCCGACTCAGAAGATGCTATCTCCCGTGCCAACTCATCCCTCCAAGCACTCAGCTGGACTGCCCCCGAATCAGCCAAGGACGCCGTGTCCGCAATCACAAACCGAGGCTAATGCCATGCGAAGAAGAGCCAGCTAATACAACAGCTGAGCCACTTAGACTCCAAACCTCGTTGCTCAGAGCTGAAAACCACAGTTTCGCCAAACTAAAACATCGCAACAGCTGATGGTGTATCTCTCCCATCCTGTTTGATCATTCCAAAAAGGGGGAAGTAAGGGAGGAGAGAGACAAGTCAAAGAAGAGGCAAACTGTTGAGCTAGAGGAACCAGCTGAATCAGAATCAGCTGAAGAGACGAGTCAAAAGAAAGAAGCAACGGATGCAGAAGAGAAGACCCAGCCAACTGGGATGGAAGACTGAAGATTTGAAGTTTTTTTTCTTCTTTCTTTTTCCTGTGTTATAATGTATATTCTTACATTAATAAAACACAAGTTTTTCTGCGTCATAAGTTGTCTCAGTTAGGTTTTGGCATCATCAAAAAGAGGGAAATTGTTGGGAAAATTATAAGGTTTTGATTTGATACCATAACCCAACTGATTCTCCAACCGAATAGATGATCGCGTCAACCTAAATAGTGTTTTCCAGCTCGCCTGTTTGAGCTTTAGATTTTCTAGGTTTACAGGTTAAGGAAGCGGAAGATAGCAGTCGACCCAGCTGTGTCTACGGCGAGAGTCGGCCTAGCGGAAGACGACGGTCGACCCGAGTTTGTGTTTACGGCGGAGTCGGCTAGCAAAAGACGAGGCGTCAACCTTCGAGTGAGTCCTCCAACGAGCTCGATCAAGGCGAAGAGAATTCGAGGCGAGTTCAAAACACGGCCGGTCCAATTTGTACAGAACAAAGGGAACTATCTCTGAAGACTTCACTTCAAGACAGTCCAGCTCTAAATTCAAAAGCCAGCTCTAAAGGCAGAAGATCCCGGCGTCAGAGGAAGTCAACATGCCTCGACCAATGAGGGATTGCCAGATCAGCATCCTAGACTTCAGGACCTAGGATGTGACTCAAATGAAGACAGGTGCAGATTCGCCCAACGGCAGATCTTGAATTTAAGAAGAGTATGTAATATTCAAACGGCTCTTCCAACGGCTAGTCTTGAATCTCTACCTATATAAACCCGTCTTCAACCTCAGGATCAGATACGAAAAATCCTCTACAAGCTTTCATTATCTGAAATCATCAATCTTTCAAAAGCTCTCAAGCAGTTCTACATAGATCAAAGAACACTTTATCTTGAAGTGTTTCTAGTTCAGAAACTGCTTAGTTTTTCGTCTGTTCCCTAGGCCAAACTCTTTGTACATCTTAAGCCTAGATTTCGAACGAGTTCATCATACTCTAAAGTTCTTAATTGTAAGAACTCGTTCACAGTTGGAACCCGAAACCAAACCCCTCTTACCCAGAAAGGTTAGGTCAAGGTTACGCTTGCTTGAAGCGGGAAATTCAAGTGTGTAAGGTTTTTTCAGTACCCGTAAACTGAAAGGTTAGGCTTGACAGTGCCCGCAAACTGTTGGAACACAGCTCGGGTTAGAGTTGTGAAGTTGCTTGGTACTTGGAAACCAAGTGGTAGTGGATTACCAGTGAACCTGGTCGTGGACGTAGGAGGTGTTACTCCGAACCACGTAAAAACTCGCGTGCTCTTTACTTTTTCTTTATATTCAGTTTTGTACTAACTCTTTCATATCATTGCATATTTGTTCAAAACTGCACACGCAGCTGATCTCCAAAGACAGCTGTGTCTCTCTGAAAGTTGCACAACTTGACTAAACTGAAAACATGAAGTTAATCTTTTCAAACTGAGTTTTTCTAAGTAACCGAGTTAAGTTTTCAAACCACCACTTTCCGCACCGCCAGCTGAGTTATTTACCCAGCTGACCCTCCCCAGCTGGATCGATAACTGAGCTCACCAACTCTGTGATTTAACTTGAAAAAGTTTCTAAAAATCTATTTGGTGTATTCATCCCCCCCTCTACACCAAATACCTAGCTCAGGGACCATCACAAATAGATCCGGGGTTCGTTTCGGGTAAGTTCCTCAACCTCTCTTCGTTCTATTCATTTTCAGCCATCTCGACCTTCTCTCATTCCTCATATACTGTCCCTTCCACCTTATTATCCACCCTAATTCCACGCCCAGATCAGATCTCTGCCCAGCCGTCGTCATAGTTTTAACCTAATTCGACCAGAACGTCAGCCCCGTGCCACATTCCAAACCCCTCGTTCGAATTGGCTTAATTTTTGATATGTTGTTTCTGACTTCAATTTATAATTCGTGTTAAAATTTGAGCTTAATCGGAGTTGTTTTGCTATATTTTCTAATCGAGTTTCAGTCTAGGGTTTTTAGTCGCTGTTTGGCTTTGTTTCGTGTTTTGTTCTATTTCTTATTCAATTTTCGAATCAGATCAGTATATTAGGTGTTTTTATCTCTATTAGTTCAGTTTAAAGTTGGATTGAATCAACCTTATCACTGACGTTGTTCGAGTCCTTGCTTCCGCGTATTTATTAGCCGCATCAATGTCTCGGGGAAGTATTCTCGGGTGTGGATGATGCCAAATTCAGATCCATACGAAGTTAAGAGATGGTATGAATTTGGGGCGCTTGCCTCGGTTTATACAACATCACCATCATTCACCGAAATCAAGAATATACCCAACTGGATTCAAGAAGCGGTGTATGATACCTGGGCTAACAATCCACATCTTAGTCAATGTGATATTTTGGAGCTGTATTTCATCAGTGCAACCCCAGAACCTGCAGAAAAAGGTAACCATGAAGCCTTCCACTATATTAGGCTTCGAAGACCAGATGGACGCGCCCTCGAAAAGATCAACGCACCTACAGAGAAGGAGAAAATTCTAGTCTCCACACTACCAGAAGACCTCATCTCAACCAGAAGAGCATGGGGATTATGGGTCTGTCTCACAGAGATGGACAAGGTCAAGTTTTCGTTTAAATTCTTTCAGAATTCGATAAACGGATCATTCCTGTTAAATACTATGACAGGAAAATCAACAAGATTTGCAGAGGACGCTTTCGAGAGAAATAGGACTTTGCTTTGGAAAAACAAGAATGCAAACGAGCAAGGAAACTCATCGCAAATATTGCAACATGGCTCACTTTGGGCACTGGTCTGAGCGCATTTGTCCAAACTGCCAGAACCAGAAGGAGCCATAATTCGGAAAAGGCTTCTTGCCCATAAAGGGAAAAGAGAAGGCTCGGTCCAACGAGCATCTAGAGCACAAGGCGCTGCCAAAGGCAAGAACGCCCAGGGCCCCGGGAAAAAAGATTCCCGACACAAGTTAGTGGAGTCATGTGACTCTGAGTTGGAGAACCATCCACTTAAAAGAAAACGACATCAGTGGGTGGATGAATAGGGATTACCCACTAAACGATATATGGGTAAAACTACAGGAAGACCACTACCAGCAGAAAAGTAGTCCATTAGTCACAAGAAAGGGACCTCACACCGAAAGTGGGTTGTCCGCATTCAACAATGGAGGACAATAGATAACCCAATTCACGTGAAGATAGCTGGCCAAGGAAAGAAAAGCATCCGAGGCAATAATGGAAGAATGGAGGTCATTCACTTATACCTCTATATAAACAAGAATTGAAGAGAGCATTGATCATGAGAAAATCCACACAACATCTTCTCTGCTCTCTCCAAAAAATAAAATTGTTATAGTTCTTAGTTTAAGTATTCTAGTTTTAGTCTTATGTATTTCAATTCCGCTACCATAGGTAGCTAAACAAGTTTGTCTCCTCCCTAAAGGTTATATACTTATGTTGTAATAAATATTATATAATTCCTAAATAAAGTTCGGGCTTTTTGCTCATCCCTTCCAGTGTCTGATTATTCTCTGTATACCAAATTAATTACTCTACGCCTCGGGTAGGAAACGATCGAAGGCTGTGCTGAGTGTTGTTGAAGGAGTCTGCGTCTGGAAACCATCGGTTGCGATCGTGTGGTTGGACGGGGTCCCTAAAACTTCGGGCGGAAATACCCGGCAGCATTACGGTAAAAAATGTATGAATTTGGTATACGTAGGATTTTTATACGGAAGTGTGATGGGCCTGATAGTGTTGCATAAATTATCTCCATAATTGGAAATGTGATTGGAAAAAGCAGAATAAATAAATGAATTCAGCAGAAAGGGCATTAATGGTCATTCTGTGTATAACTAATTGAATTCAAATGAAAGGTATATAATTAATTTTTTGAATTGACAAAAGAGTATAAAGAATTTTCGCTCTTTCATAAATTGTAGTAATATTTTACATTTAATTCGTAACACGTCACATATAGAAATGATGATCAATCACTAACTCACTATACACTCATTGAGCATCCATAATGGGAAAGAATATAAGGTGGATTATTATTTTGGAGCTATTTTTTATATCTTTATCTCTTTTGACCATTGGCAAGAGCAACTGTTTATTATTATTTTTTTCCTTTTCTCCCTTTTTTCGTTTATGACCGTTGTTGGCAACGGTTATTTTTAATTTTTTTTTTTTTCCTTTTTTCCAACTATTATGCATTAACATGTAAACACTACAAGATTTCTATCAATTCTCACTCTACAATTTATCCATCATTTCTCAATCCTTACAAATGTCTTCTTGCGTGTTGTACAAATTTCTGTTTATAAAATTCTTAGTTATTAATTTTTCAGCACTCATATGTTTATATTTTTTAGTTATAGCATATTTGTTTTAAAAAATTATCATGTTAATTAAAATAACAAAGCTAAGTTTTATTCAAGTTAAATATTATAATAAATGTTATATGATAAAATGTATAGAAAAAGTGGGAGTAATTTGATAGTGGGCCCATGAATAATTAATTTTGAGGAAGTATTGTTGGGGGATAAATAATTGATGCAGCAGTGATGATGCATACATATTCTAGGGTTTGGGTAAAGCACAACTTGGATTAGAGTTATTAAATAGACCGGTCCGGCCCAGTCGAGCAAATGCTACAAGTTGGGCTGGGCCGGCCTTTTAAAATGGGTCCAATTTGGGCCTTTTTCAAGCACAATACCCAGTTTGCTCTAAATGAGTCCTATCTTTTAAGGAAAAGCCCAGCCCAAATCCGGCCCACTCCAATTGTGGGCCTGAGCTAGGTCGGGCCTATATATGTTGCAGGCACAACAACTCTAACTTGCATGGTCTTAACTTCTAAGTCAACATCGGTGCAGTTTTAACATAAAAAAAGCACAATAAATGAGAGGATCATGTTGGCTACTTCTGTAACTGCTACTGCTACCATTGCTACAAGAATATGATACCTGGACCTTATTGCTGGTTGCATGCCACTTGATGCACGGTGTCGTCATCATCTTCGTCGTACGCCTCTTTTTGTCTTCGTCTCTCCTTCTGTTTCATCTCTTCCTCAATGTCGACATCAAGCAAGGAGACTTCCTCACATTGAGAAAGTACTTTATCAGACAAGCGCTTGCTCGACTTCAATGGCAGCAGCGTATTCAGAATTTGGGATTTCTCGGAAGAAATAAATCCGGGCTCAGGGAAGTCCACATTGAAATGGATAATTAGCTGTCCCTTCATGAATGGTCTCTGGTACTGTGGCATTCCCTCATCATTTATTACCTTGTAAGAATCTGCAACGGAATAATCAACCAAGAAATTTCTCGACATTTCATAAGGTAATGAAGTAGCATACGAGAAAAATCAATGCACAAGTACCAGGCTTTACGACTTCTCCAGGGTCCGGCTTGATCAGAAGTTGTCTCCCATCAAGATGAGTTAGTACGAACTGAAATCCGCAAAGAGCTTCAGTTAAATTAAGATTGTGTTCGACATGAAGATCATCAGACTTCCTTATGAACTTATGGTGTTCTTTCTGTTGCAACACCACGATGATGTCTCCCGTGATCGTGTCAGGCTTCAAATAGCAGGCACATGCACAAATGAGCTTACAAAGAGACAATAACCAAGACAACTTTGTAGTCTTCAGCCACATAGAGCAATCCTTGAAATTTCTATGTAAAAATAATAAATTCCATAAACACACTCGATGTATGGAACCCAATCAGGATTACAGGCCGTCTCCCCAGATTCTGATAGACGAAACGCATCATATGTTAAATGGCACGAAATGGTTCACAAAGCAAAGGCTGCTTGGTCGGAATAATATTAACGTGCGTCGTGTGTGTGTGTGTGTCAAAGGATTAATTCAACTTACAGCTTCATCAGCTTTGCCTAAGAACACTATCTTCTCATTATGATGCATCCCTTTCTCTACTTTCACTTCTAGCACTTTCTTTTCCTGTATAACCTTTTTACCTTTGCATTGAGAGCATCTATTTCTTTCACTAATGATTTCTCCTGTATCAATGTAGATTCATAACGGGCATAGGTTTTCAACATCGATCATGTGGAGATTAGAAAAGCGGAAAACAGTAGAACACTTCATTAGTTACCTGATCCTCTGCATTCAGCACAGACGTGTTGAATTCGTTGGACCATGCCAGGTCCAATACGCCGGCTAGTTGTCCTAGTTCCAGTACCACAAACATTGCTTCCACTAGTGGAACAAAGGTAATGTTTGTAAGAGCAAAAGAAAACCCAATTCCAGCAACTCAGCAACGACCGTTGAGGACACATCAGGCATCAAAAAGGCCAGCTGTGAGACAACCTCAAGCACAGATCAGACAGCAACGTGCTCAAACTCAACAAAGACAGCAGACTGGACAGTTCAGATACCAGCAACATCAACAACACGTCGAAAGATATCAACCGAGATATCAAAGGAGATACCCAGCTGGATATCACTCATATGATCACCAGCTGGAGCACCAATTCCAGCCGAGGTATTGATGAAGGCGTCGTTTCACACTTCGCGCAAATAAATTTCTCATCTTGCCCAACAAGGCGTAGCTATGGCAAGTGGGGTCGAACCCTATGGAACCGGCGTAGTCTGTTCTTCGGGTGGTACTCAACAAAGGGATTGTGGTCGAGATATATCTCAATATCCTGTAACTAAACAAAGACAATATCAAATAACAAAGGTGTTTGGATTGGATTCGAATCAATGATCCTAATTACTCTTGCTTGTTCATCGATGCAATAATATTCAATTACAAGACTTTACTATTTGGTTTTAAGCAAAGATTAATTTAAACCCTATGGTCACGAAGTCACGACTCAAATACTCTAAGCCTAGATCTATTCAATTTTACAGATCTTGTCCAGAAGGCAAGATCGCTTCTCTCGATCAACAACGTCACGAAGACACTTCAGCAACGCTGCTGCCTAAAAGGCATTAAGAACAAAAGATCCCAAGATAGCCAAGGGGTATTAGATACCGACTACTCTCCAACACTTACTACCTTCTTGGACACGAGAGACTCTCTCGAGTTTAATCCCAAATCCTGTTCGTGACTTAATCTCAATATCTAGATGGTGATCAAGCATATGTCAATATCAATTAAGTCTAAATTTAATCCTAAATGTTTCGGGAATAAAATCATGCAACGAACTCAAACAATTAGATCTCACGAGTTTAGAACGAGTAATTCAGATCACATCATCTTCTCCAACCCAAACAATAAATTTAGCTAGACATAATTATAAACGAAAGCACAAAAGAAATTAAAGAAAACATACTTGAATAAATTCTGAAAAGAAAACTGATCAACGACGAAGTCAACAACGTAGATCTTTGGCAACAGCCAACAATAAAAAACTAAATTAAAACACTAAAAACGAATCTAAACTAAGAATTCTCGAAACTTAAATGAAAACTAAAACTAAGAACTAATAAAATACTATATGAACGTGGTTAATAGTGATGAAGTACAAAATGAAGTCGGCCATATATATAGATGGTGGAATTAGGGTTAGGTTATAATTCTTGTAGGCCAAGGACTCTTCCCTTCCTTATCCGCCACTTTCCTTCTTTGATTGGCTGCGGATTTTCTTCCCTTCTTGGTAGATATCTTCTCTTGATACGGATCTGCTAGGATAAGGAAAGAAATCTTCGATCTTTATCCTCTTTCTTGGAGAAGAAGAAAACCTGCTGCTGCTTCCCGACGTACATCTTGCCCTTGATGTCTGCATCCTATTCTGCTCCACATGTAGACCAAGATCCTGACTTCTCCGCGTACTCTCTCTGTTGGCTTAAGGGATATGGGGAGGTGCTTCTTGACTTGTAGATTGGCTGTTATCGTTGTTGCTCAGCTACAAGCTTCCAGCCCCTTGCCCATTTGCATCGTATCTCCATCTCAGCATCTTAACAACAGATTTTCCACCAGATTTGCCAAGCATCCCACTTGTTCTTCCATGCACACCTTCTCTCGACTTTGTATCCTCCCAGACACACTTTGACTCGATAAAGACACAAAAAGAAAAGACAAAATACAAGAAATATGAATACAAAATTGGGTTCATCACACCCACACACTTGAACCACACTTGCCCTCAAGTGTGCAAATATAATTTTGCCCAAGACTCAAATACAACTGATCAGTAAGTCAACATGTTAGTTAAAACAGAGCATGAATAATGTAAGCAAGTATTGTCATCAAATAGGTCAAGATAGAGTTAATGGGCAAAAAGGTTATCCTCACCAGCATTCATCTCTCAAGTGTATAAGGTTTAGTGTATCACTCTTGACCAAGATCCACAACGTTTTTCCATAGGCTTGCCTGCCCTCTATATTTCTACTTCAAAGTTAAACTACTTATCCTTAGGATTTTATTAGGTTATAATGTGGCTTAAGGCAAAAGGTAGGAAAATTTGGATACTGGTTATGTCAAGAAGAATTCAGTTCTTGGGCAATAAGTATGCCCTAGATCCCTCACTCCTGTCAAGCACAACATCGGGCCTAGCTCACTTATTTCTCAGGATTATTGTTTTTCTTCTCTTTTTTTTATTTTTTTTTTCTTCTCTTTTTTTTATTTTTTTTCTTCTCTTTTTTTATTATATTTTTCTTTTTCCTGATCAACACCTCCTAACGCGGGTGTTATCGCCCAGCATCTGCTACCCCTACATTCTCCTTTCATCCCTTACTTCTAGACCTGAGTTCTTGACCGGGAAGGCTCATAAAATCCAGGCTACTATAAGTGAATCAAAAAGAAAATTTTTAAGTTCAAAAGGGGCTAACAAAGGATAAATGTTTAGGTAGGGAAATTTTGGTCATGAGCTTATTGAACAAAGACACCTAAATCATCTAAGTAACTCAACTAAGTTACATGAAGCTTTGACTAAGAGTTGCAGGCAAGTTCTAGATCAACATGCATCACTGGTCATTATCACACAAGAAAGAATTAGATACTGCATGTGCATATGGCAGTCAATAGCTCAAAACCTCACAGATAGTGCCCAACAACTCATTCCGTCCTACTTATCTACATACGGCATACTCACATATACATCATCATACCTACTTCGACCTATCATGCCAACATACTGATCAACAACTTACTCCAAAAACATTTTGACCAACAACCCCCACCCACACACTTTGCCTTCGGCAAAGTGAGTGAAATGGTGGGCAAGACACTCACAAAACAAACTGATGCAACAAAATAACTTAACAACGACCTCACCCACACACTTTGCTTTTAGCAAAGTGGGTGAGATCGTGACCAACAAATTAAAGCACATATTTACAAACGAAGATGAGAAGGAAATTCTGAAGCCTTCTCGACTAACAACATAAAATAAAAACAAAAGACTCAAGAACACAAGACACAAAGACGAAAATTAAAAACCTAAACTAACACAAATGGGAGGAAACATAATCAAGAAGAAAGTATGACACAACACCTGGATGTGTCGTGGGTAAAATACGTATTGCGGGCAAAATGAGTGGCTTGGACGGTCACTATATGTGTTGCTCCACTTCTTCCATTCTGGCCAAGATCTCAAGGTTCGCGACTCCTTGCTTCTTGGGTAAGGCAGGTGTACATCCTGCCCCAACACTTATAGTTCTTGGAACAGAAGTGTTGCATGCTTGTCTTGCTCACTTCATGTGACTCGTCGAGCAAGTATGAAACTACTTGTGTGCAACAACAATCTCCTTCAGTTAGCCCAGGCTGCTGTCCTAGATGTCAGTTCAGAGGTAGCAGACTTCCTCTTGCCCTAGTCAATGATTTTGGGCAAGAAGGCCTTGCTGGTGGTATTGCCTTCGCTTTTGATTTCCCTTCCAATCTTGCTCTTTTGCCCAAATGCCTACACATCATGAACAAACCATACCTTCTACAAAAATACTACCTAATCTAGAGATTAAATAGATTATAAATAATAAAAACTCAAAGTAAAATTAAAATAAAAATAAAATAAAAAAAATAAAAAGAAAAGATAATACCAGGTTGTCTCCTGGTCAGCGCCTTGGTTAACATCGTGGGCACGACTCTTCATTTTCTGGTTCAGAATTCTTCTATGTCAGGAGGTCTAGATGACTCCCCAATATCCGTCTGTTGCCCAAGATAGGCCTTTACTCGCTGTCTATTGACCTTGAAAATCTTCCCTGTCTTGAAATTCTTTATCTCAACATCTCCATTTGGGTACTGATCTTGGATTTCATAAGGACCTTCCCACTTGGTCAACATCTTTCCCGACTTAAGTCGAAACCTGGTTTGGTACAGAAGTACTTGTTGCCTAAAATGGAACTTCTTCTCCTTGATCAACAGGTCATGAGTCTTCTTGATGCGCTCCTTATACCTACATAAGACTTCACATACCTTAACTTCCTCCATGCTCAACAGCTCGGGACTGATGATCTCGTTTTGCCCGAGATACATGTTCTTCAACTGTTGAGGCAAAGACTTCAACCCCAACTTCAGTGCCTTTTGCAGTGATGGCACCAACCTGTCCTTGGACTTCAACTCAGGGATGTTGAGCTGTTCAAACTCCTGAGGTATGTTTCCCGGAAACCTGACATAGTTGCACACCTCAACATCTTCCTGTTCGTCTTCTTGGGCAAGATCGTCCTCTGTTAGCTCGTCGGAACTCTGCTCAAGAACATTTTGTCTCGAAAATTCTTCTATTATCTCATCCTCATCTTCTTGAGATAATTCTTCTCGCTCTTCATCAATCTCATCCTCACAATCATCTTCATAAAAACAATTCAAGCTTTTGACTGTTTCTACTCGCTCCTCGAGTAAGTTGAGGCTATTGACGGACTCCAAGGCATCAATCCGGTTTTGCCTATAAGCGTCAAATTCTACCACCTCATCTGCTATCTCAACAGTCAACCTCCCAGTATCACAATCAATTTTGGTTCTTGATGTCCTCAAGAATGGCCTCCCGAGAAAGATCACTGGATTCTTTGTTGTCCGCTTCCCCATGTCAAGAACATAGAAGTCAGCAGGAAACACAAGATCTCTCACCTTGACCAAGACATCCTCTAACAGTCCATCGGGGTAAACCACTGACAAGTCGACAAGCTGGATAGCGACTCGTGTTGGTGCCATGGGACCAAATCTCATCTCATCGAACATGGCTCTTGGCATGACGTTGATTGATGCTCCTAAATCGAGCATGGCCCTTGGAATAATGGTGGTGCCAATTGTGCATGGTATGGCAAACATCCCTGGATCCTTTTGCTTGATCGGGATGTGGGGGTTCATCATAGCAGACACATTCGCCATGTGAAATCGGGCATCATCTGGATATCTTGTCTTGTTCATGCTCATCTCTCTCAAGAACTTAGCACATTTAAGCATCGACTTTAATGCCAACAACAGGGGTAGGTTTATTTCTACCTTCTTAAACACCTCCATCATGTCATTGAGCTCTTGCTGCTCACGATCTCGGGCAAAACGTCTGGGGTAGGGGGCTCTTGGCTTAGGGGGGAAATCACAAGTCCTTTTGGCCAAGTCCATCTTTTCTTTCTCAAACCTCAGCTTCTCGTACATCCTCTCATCCTTTTCTTCCTCCGCAATAATGTCCTGAATGTGAGTCATCTTACTCCTCTCCATCTTGACATACTCAAACAGGTCATCTTCTTCCTTTGAATCAAACACTGGGGACTTCCCGGTCAACATCGCAGCATATTTCTTAGCCTTCAGCTCATCATACATCTCAAGAACATCGCTGTTGTTCATCTTGGCTTGCTCCAGTTGGATTGGTTCATTCGGTTTGGTGTTGGGCAACACCTCAGGCAACTGATTTCGACTTCTTAACATTACAGCGTTGACTTGTTCTCTATTTACCTCTACTTGGGCAGGAAGCCTCCCGTTTTTGTCCTCTACAAGCTTAGACAATGTTTGGGCAATATGAGTTAGTTGAGCTTGAAGGTTATTGGATGTACCTCGACTCTCGAGTTGGAAGTTATCAAAATCCTTCCTCAATTTCTGATTCTCCTGAGTAAAACGATCGATTGTGTCCTTCATGAACTCAGGTTTGTTCTGAACTCGATGTGGAGGTATGTAGGGGTGCTGCTGCTATTGATTAGGTTGTTGAGCTTGTTGGTGGGCAGGAGCCTGCTGATAATGGTTATTGCCATATCTCAGGTTCTCGTGCTGTCTGTAGCCAAAGTTGTTGTTGCCATAGTTGTACCTCTGTTGTTGCTGCCCACCATTCCCTTAGTGATTTTGTCCCAGGGCCTTGACTTCCTCCCCTTCTTCTACGAACCAATTAGGGCAGTCTGATGTAATATGGCCTTTTCCTTGGCAAATTTCACAACTTTTTACTGACTTTGTGACTTCTTTCTCGTTCATCCTTTTGGTCAACATATCAAATTTGTCATCCATCTTGGCCATATATTCCTTCATGGTGTTGACCAAATCGTCAGAACCTCTCCTGCTACCTTCATATGCTCCTACTCTAGGCAATTCATCCTCATCTTTTGATTGCTCTGCCATGTCTGCGATCGTCCTAAACACCTCGGAAGGAGTTTTGTTGATTGTTCCTCCTCCACATGCTGCCATGATGTACTTCCTTTCTGATGCTCGCAATCCTCTCAAGAAGTTCTCGAGCAAATCTATCTCCTCAATCCGGTGTTGAGGACATCTTGATAAAAGCTTCTTGTATCTCTCATGGTAATCATAGAGAGACTCATTGGTGCCCATCTTTAGTGAGGATAATGCATTCCTGCCACTTTGTATACGAGTAATCGGAATGTATTTATCAAGGAAGGCTTGCTGCATTTTTCTCCAAGTGTCGATGATGCCTTCTGGTAGGGTGTAGAGCCACTCTCGTGCCCCATCTTGAAGTAAAAAGAGGAATGTGAGTAACCTTACATAATCTGGAAATCGGTCTTGGGCAGCAGCGTTCTCATCCTGATTCCGGGCAGGAAGTGTGGTGTTTCTGACTGTGCCACATGCCATCTCAAAGTTTTGGAGATGGGTTTGTGGATCTTCTCCTGGATGATCGCTGAATTTGGGAAATATCTGGATCAGCGAATGTTTGAGTTCCCAGTTAGTATTGATCGGGGGCAAGGCTATGCTCGATGGTTTGATGGTCTTATCCTCAGGGAACATGATCTCCTTAATGGTGCGTTCTGCCATGGTTACCGACTGAATTTCTGATGTGGCGGTTGTTGATGAAGACTCTGATCGCTCACTTCCCGAACTAGAACTATAATTGGGCAGATCGTGCCCAACAGGTTCCTCGCTCCTGTCTCGACCGGGACCGAAGAAGGTTCATTGATGACGTTCCCCTCGATACCTTTCCGTTTTCTTGCTCTATTTTACTTTGCTACCTTCTCCGGAGAGGCACCGTAATCCACAGGATCACATTTCCTCTGTGTCTGGTGTGGGTGTATAAACTGAGCTCAAGCCACGAAGAATAGAACTAGCTTGAGAAACCAGTTCCCCAGCAAAGGCGCCAATTTGACGAAGGCGTCGTTTCACACTTCGCGCAAATAAATTTCTCCTCTTTCCCAATAAGGCGTAGCTATGGGAAGTGGGGTCGAACCCTATAGAACCGGCGTAGTCTGTTCTTCGGGTGGTACTCAACAAAAGGGTTGTGGTCGAGATGTATCTCAATATCCTGTAACTAAACAAAGACAATATCAAATAACAAAGGTGTTTGGATTGGATTCGAATCAATGATCCTAATTACTCTAGCTCGTTCATCGATGCAATAATATTCAATTACAAGACTTTACTACTTGGTTTTAAGCAAAGATTAATTTAAGCCCTATGGTCACGAAGTCACGACTCAAATACTCTAAGCCTAGATCTATTCAATTTTACAGATCTTGTCCAGAAGGCAAGAACGCTTCTCTCGATCAACAACGTCACGAAGACACTTCAGCAACGCTGCTGCCCAAAAGGCATTAAGAACAAAATATTCCAAGATAGCCAAGGGGTATTAGATACCGACTACTCTCCAACACTTACTACCTTCTTGGGCACGAGAGACTCTCTCGAGTTTAATCCCAAATCTTGTTCGTGACTTAATCTCAATATCTAGATGGTGATCAAGTATATGTCAATATCAATTAAGTCTAAATTTAATCCTAAGTGTTTCGGGAATAAAATCATGCAACGAACTCAAACAATTAGATCTCACGAGTTTACAACGAGTAATTCAGATCACATCATCTTCTCCAACCCAAACAATAAATTTAGCTAGACATAATTATAAACGAGAGCACAAAAGAAATTAAAGAAAACATACTTGAATAAATTCTGAAAAGAAAACTGATCAACGACGAAGTCAACAACGTAGATCTTTGGCAACAGCCAACAATAGAAAACTAAATTAAAATACTAAAAACGAATCTAAACTAAGAATTCTCGAAACTTAAATGAAAACTAAAACTAAGAACTAATAAAAGACTATATGAACGTGGTTAATAGTGATGAAGTACAAAATGAACCATATATATAGGTGGTGGAATTAGGGTTAGGTTAGAATTCTTGTAGGCCAAGGACTCTTCCCTTCCTTATCCGCCACTTTCCTTCTTTGATTGGCTGCGGATTTTCTTCCCTTCTTGGTAGATATCTTCTCTTGATACGGATCTACTAGGATAAGGAAAGAAATCTTCGATCTTTATCCTCTTTCTTGGAGAAGAAGAAAACTTGCTGCTGCTTCCCGATGTACATCTTGCCCTTGATGTCTGCATCATGTTCTGCTCCACATGTAAACCAAGATCCTGACTTCTCCGCGTACTCTCTCTGTTGGCTTAAGGGATATGGGGAGGTGCTTCTTGACTTGTAGATTTGCTGTTATCGTTGTTGCTTAGCTACAAGCTTCCAGCCCCTTACCCATTTGCATCGTATCTCCATCTCAGCATCTTAACAACAGATTTTCCACCAGATTTGCCCAGCATCCCACCTGTTCTTCCCTGCACACCTTCTCTCGACTTTGTGTCCTCCCAGACACACTTTGACTCGATAAAGACACAAAAAGAAAAGACAAAATACAAGAAATATGAACACAAAATTGGGTTCATCAGGTATCACAAGAGACAACAGAGACAAAGGAACGTCTTAGCTGGATACCGAAAAAGACCAGGACATCAACAAAGACATCAAGCTGGGAAGATACTGAGATCAAGACCCCACCAGCAACAACCGAAGAATACAAATAATGTATATATCGACTCAGCTGGAAGGATCATCAGATCAAATGACCCAATTCGAGTCATCAAGCAGATCTGGGTCGTAAAAGGATCTCTGTCTAACCCACAAGGACCCAATTAAAACTGGGTACCTAAATTTTGATCTTTTTTATAGGTTGCAAGGGAACGACGCATCATTGAGGAGTCGATGAGAATGCTATGGTACTTGGACAGTGGATGTTCCAAGCACATGACATACTTAAAGCATCTACTCTAGAAGTATATCGAGCGTTCAGGCCCACAAGTAACATTTGGTGACAACTCCAAAGGTCTAACCAAAGGTTATGGTACATTTAAAACTAAAAATGTTATAATCTCCAATGTTTCTTATGTACAAGGACTGCAACATAACTTGTTTTCCATTAGCCAATTCTGCGACAACGGTTTTTCTGTCAAGTTTGATGCACAGGGATGCACAGTGAAGCACAGGGAAACCAAGCAGATACTACTAAGAGGGAAAAGAGAAGGAAATATGTATTTCGCTGACTGGAACAGCAGCCCTCCTGAGACTTGTCTTGTATCGAAAAGCAGCAATGAAGTCAGTTGGCTGTGGCACAGACGGCTGAATCATCTCAACTTCAAGACAATCAATAAACTGGCTAGAAACCAGCTCGCTAATGGAATTCCAGATCAAGTTTATGACAAGAGTAATATTTGCAGCGCTTGTCAACAAGGAAAACAGACAAAGATTTCATTTTCTCTCAAGCCGACGCCCTCAACTGATCGAGTTCTTCAACTCCTACACATGGATCTTTTTGGTCCAGTTACTCCAGCAAGCTTAAATGGCAGAAAATATACTCTGGTCGTAGTGGATGACTTCTCAAGATTCACATGGGTGTCATTCCTGAACCAGAAGAGCGAAACAAGGACTAAGCTGCCAATCCTGCTGGAAAGGTTGTCAACTCAGAAGGAGTGCAAGATAATATCAATCAGATCAGATCGAGGAACAAAGTTTCTGAATAAAACTATTTATGAATACTGCAAGAAGAACGGAGTTCAACATCAAACCTCAGCAGCTCGCACACCTCAGCAGAATGGTGTAGCAGAGAGAAGAAACAGAACACTCAAAGAAGCAGCTACCTCAATGCTAGCCAGCTCTGCCATTCCAAAGAAGTTCTGAGCCGAGGCAATCAACACAGCATGCTTCACTCAGAATCGCTCTCTACTCACAAAAGGCAAGGAAAGACGTCATATGAGCTATGGAATAACAGAATACCATACATTAGATATTTCAAGGTCTTCGGATCCAAATGTCATATCCTAAACAATGAAAAAACACAGCTCAAGACGTTCGACACGAAGACTGACCGAGGAGTATTCCTTGGTTACTCTGCTGTGAGTAAAGCATACAGAGTCTTCAACAGAAGAACTCAAACGGTCGAAGTAACTCCACATGTTACCTTTGACGAATCATCATTCGAATATAGAGATTCTATCAAACGAAGAAATGAAGGAGAATCTTCAAGGCAGATTTAGACAAGAGCTCAAGAAAATCAAATCAGGAATCTGGCCGAACCATTAATATGGGATGATGAGCAAGAGGAGGAACCTCGAATCAATCGGGAAGCTCCACCAGCTGGAAATCAAGAGAAACCTCTAACGCCAAATCAAGGGGGAATGCCATCAGCTAAAAATCCAGACACGGCTGAATCCCCAGCACTATCTCCAGCAGAGCTTCTACAGAAGTCACCTCAAGACTCAATCCAAGGAGAGTCTCTTTCTCAAGACTTAAATCCAGAGCAACTCCAAGCCAGACGAAATCTAGCCACTTCTAGCATCAATCAGCTGGAAGAAGAAATTCGTAAAAGAAGAAGATGGATTAAAGATCATCCATCATCAACAATCATTGGAGAACCATCTGACCAAGTCAAAACCAGAAGCTCAGCTGCTCAAGCTACATCGGATCAACAAGAAGCAGCTGACACAGCTCAACTCTCAATAGAGTTAGAACTGACTGTCTATGATGAAGACACAGCTCTAATGGCGTGTTATGTAGCTCAAGTTCCAGAGCCTCAAACAATTCTAAAAGCCTTAAAAAGTGTACCCTGGACAAACGCCATGCATGAAGAGCTAAATGAATTCCTCAGAAATTGTGTCTGGAAATTGGTCGACAGACCTGAAGGAGTCAAAGTCATAGGACTCAAATAGATCTTCAAGAACAAACTGGATACCCTTGGAGTCATCATCAGAAACAAAGCTCGACTAGTTGCCAAAGGCTACACACAACAAGAAGGAATTGACTTCGAAGAATCATTTGCTCCAGTAGCACGATTGGAAGCAATCAGACTTTTTCTCGCTTATGCAGCACATCACAAATTCAAGGTTTATCAAATGGATGTAAAGTGTGCATTTTTAAATGGAGAAATCAAAGAAGATGTCTATGTTGAACAACCTCCAGGATTTGAAGTAGAAGGAAATAAAGTCTACAAGCTAAAGAATGCGCTTTATGGATTGAAACAAGCACCTCGAGCTTGGTATGATACTCTATTAAATTTTCTTGTATCCAAAGGATTCAAGAAGGGCTCAGTAGACAGAACACTCTTCACCATCAAGTTAGGAGAAGACATCCTGGTTGTTCAAATCTATGTAGACGACATCATCTTCGGATCAAGATCAACATTCTTATGCCAAATATTTGGAGAGATAATGTCAAAACAGTTCCAAATGTCTATGATGGGAGAAATGAGCTTCTTCCTAAGACTTCAAGTCAAGCAATCAGCAGAAGGGATTTTTATAAATCAATCCAAGTACGTGAAAGACTTGATCGCCAAGTATGGAGTTCAATCCAGCAGAACAGTAAAGATTCCGATGAACACCAACTGGAAGATTGAACCTGGAACTGAAGGGAAGTCAGTTGATTCCAGCAAATACAAAGGGATAATAGGTTCCCTGCAGTATCTAACAGCTAGTCGTCCAGACATCTCTTTCGCAGTCGGAGTGTGTGCCAGATTTCAAGTTGATCCAAAGGAAGCACACATGCAAGCAACCAAGAACATTCTCAAATATCTCAAAGGAACTCAGAATGTTGGACTGTGGTATCCAGCTGAAGACAATCTACAGCTGACTGGATATTCAGACTCAGACTTCGCTGGAGATCGGTTAGACAGAAAATCAACTTCAGGAACATGTCAGTTCCTAGGAAGCAAGTTGATCTCGTGGTTTTCAAGAAGCAAACGTGAGTCGCAACCTCCACAACAGAAGCATAATATATGGCAGCTGGAAGCTGCTGCTCACAAATTCTCTGGCTGAAACATCAGCTGGATGACTATGAAGTGAAAACTGGACAAGTTCTAATTTTCTGTGATAGCTCAAGTGCGATTGCTATATCAGAAAATCCAGTACATCACACAAGATGCAAACATGTGGACGTGCGCCATCACTTCATCAGAGATCACGTGGAAAAGAAGGATGTGATTGTTGAGAAAATTCACACAGACATACAGCGGGCTGATATACTCACAAAGCCGCTGATAGAAGCAAGATTCAAGATGCTGTGCGGATTACTTGGATTACTCAACCCAGACGAAGCTACATCCAGCTGAATGGAAGCAGACCCAGCTGGAATTCAGAACCAACCTCAAAGAACCTAGCTGAGAAAGAATCAAGCTCAGCCAGACGCCTAAGTTGAAGGATTATTCAGCTGAGGGGGAACCAGCTGGAAAAACGATCACTCAACACAGCTATTCATAACCGAGGTATCAGCTGACTACGATGATCAGCTGAGAGGTTTGCAACATCATTACATACACCTACTCATTCTGTTTTAGACAGACATCAGTCAAATCATATCTTGTCATATCTAATCAAATTTAATTAAAAGTCTGCAAAGAACTGAATCATGGGAGTTTCGAGGCAAAAGTCAAAACGCCTCAACCGCCCTCTCACGCGCATTAACTCGCATTTTCTAAACAAGAAACTGACATGACGCGAGAATCACTCCCAGTCGTAGATCTTCTTATCAAACTATAAATCTTGATCGTCCATTCATCAAGAAAGTTGATATAAATATGCTAGAAGAGATACGCAAACATTTGCATTAACCCTAAAAAGTTTTTTTTTCGGCACTCTTTCTTCTTCCTCCCCTTTGTATTATTTGTTCTACTAACAAAAGTTGCAGAAGAAGAACATGGAATCTAGAAAGATAACTCCAGAAGCCGATCAACATGAAGAGTCTGTCAAAGCTTCACTATGAGAGTTGCTTAACTCTCAGGAACCACAAGAAGACGGAGTTCCAGGAGAAAATGAAGCTCATCGACAGATCCGGTCTAACACAGTGGGTGACTGCAAAGCTCAAGAACATCATTCACCAGGAAGTTGCAGAATTCTTCCTATGAATGTCAAAGGAAAAAGACCTCCTCCGCCCCATTGTTTCTCTCAAAATAAAAGAGAGAACGGGACACACAACTCTCTGGCATGCGGAAATCAACTTCAACAAGATTCTGACAAAGCAATTCAACCTGAGAGGAAGCCCAGTTAGAACTGGACGAAATGTTGATAAAGTCGGAGTCTTTAAGAGCAGACATGTCAAAACTCATGCTCCCCCACAGGAGGCACAGAAAAAGATACATGAGACAAAGTAGCATGCATCTACTTCCTTCCCAGCTGGGAAGAGGAAACAACTTGAGGAGACAAAACAAGCTGAAGCACCGACTTCAAAGAGAAGACTCAAGTTAAAGGTGCTCAGTCAGTCAGCGGAGAAGCCAGCTGACATTGAGAGAGAATTCGTAACTACTCTCCGAGGAGCAGAAGGTCCACAAGCGGTGGTTTCTTACGGTGGAGAAGAAGTTCATGTGTCAGCGTGAACATCATCATCGTCACCACCACAACGACGTATTCCAGCTGATCAACTAAGCTTAGACCCCAATCAACTAAGCTTAAACCTCACAGCAGATGGGATACTTCAACCGCCTTCTCCTCAATTTCCTTCAGCTCAACAGGGACACCAGCTTCAAAATCAACTTATGAAAGTTGGAGCTCAAGCCCCTGCACCAAGCTCAAGTGGAAAGCATCATCCAGCCGATGATCACTTGCAGCTGGATGATGAAAACATGAGTTGAACCTCATACCAACCACTTCAGAAGTGGAAGGGGAATACTTAAGTCCCTCAAGAGTTGCACGTGACGCCTCCATCTCAAGGTTTGAAGACCTCATGCTTACAGGAGTCACAAGCGCAACTGAAGTGCTGAATCAGACTTTCTCATTCAATCAATGAAGTCTGAAGAAGCCAAATTGTAAGGAATGAAGTTGTGCCCTACTCAGAAGATGTCATCTCCAGTGCCAACTCATACCTCCAAGCACTCAGCTGGATAGCCCCAGCTGAAACAGGCCAAGGAAGTTGTGTCTGCAATCACAGCTGAGGCTAATGCTATTGAAGAAGAGTCAGCCAATGCAACAGTTGAGCCACCAAGACTCCAAACCTCGCTGCTCAGAGCTGACAACCGCAGCATAGCCAAACCAAACATCGCAACAGCTGATAATACAGCGAAGATCGCTGACGCAATTCAGAAAATTGCACAGCTCAATAAGACGATAGTGTGTCTCTCCCGCCTTGTTGATCATGCCAAAAAGGGGAAACATAATGAGACAAAGAAGAGGCAAACTACTGAGCTAGAGGAACCAGCTGAATCAGCTGAAGGAGAAACGAGTCAAAAGAAAGAAGCAGCGGATGCAGAAGAGAAGACCCAGCCAGCTGGGATTGAAGATTGAAGAATTTTTTTCCTTTCTTTCTTTTTCTCTTTTTATGCTGTAATTTCTTACATTAATAAAACACAATTTTCTTTGCTGCTCAAAGCTCACCCTGATGACAATTACTTTTTGTCCAGGCTCTGAACTCTCAACTCTTTTCTGCTGATTTATTTTTTTTACCCTCTTAAAACGTAGGGGGAAGCTTCATAAGTTGTCTCAGTTAGGTTTTGGCATCATCAAAAAGGTGGAAATTGTTGGGAAAATTATAAAGTTTTGATTTAATACCAAAACCCAACTGTTCTCCAACCGAGTAGATGATCGCATCAACCTAAGTAGTGTTTTCCAGCTCGCCTGTTTGAGCTCTAGATTTTCTAAGTTTACAGGTTCAGGAAGCGGGAGACAGCAGAAGCTCAAGACAGCAGAAGATCCAGCCGTGTTTACAGCAGGAGTCAACTATCAGCTGAGTTTTCCAGCTGAGCTGAGTTCAAAACAGAGCAGGATCAAGCTGAAGATAAATCGAGCTGAGTTCAAGACACAGCTGGTCCAGCTGTACAAAACAAAGGGAACTAACTCTGAAGACGTCACTTCAAGTCAGTTTACCCAATCCAGCTCTAAATTCAAAAACCAGCTCCAAAGGCAGAGATCTCGGTGTCAGAGGAAGTCAATATACCTCGACCAATGAGGGATTGCCAAATCAGCATCCTAGACTTCAGAAACTAGGATGTGACACTAATGAAGACAGGTGCAGAAACGCCCAACGGCAGATTTCGAATTTAAGAAGAGTAGGTAAGATTCAAACGGCTCCTCCAACGGCTAGTCTTGAATCTCTACCTATATAAATCCGTCTTCAACCTCAGGATCAGATACGAAAAACCTTCTAGAAGCTTTCTATTTCTAAATTCATCAAGCCTTCAAAAGCTTACAAGCAATTCTAAATAGTTCAAAGAACACTTTATCTTAAAGTGTTTCTAGTCCAGAAACTGCCCAGTTTTTCGTCTGATTCCTAGGCAGAAATCATTGTATATCTTAAGCCTAGATTTCGAACGAGTTCATCTAACTCTAAGTTCTTCATTGTAAGAACTCGTTCATAGTTGAAACCCCAAACCAAACCCCTCTTTACCCAGAAAGGTTAGGTCAAGGTTACGCTTGCTTGAAGCGCGAAATTTAAGTGGTTGTAAGATTTTTTCAGTACCCGTAAACTGAAAGGTTAGGCTTGACAGTGCCCGTAAACTGTTGGAACACAACTCAGGTTAGAGTTGTGAAGTTGCTTGGTACTTGGAAACCAAGTGGTAGTGAATTACCAGTGAATCTGGTCGTGGACGTAGGAGGTGTTACTCCGAACCACGTAAAATCTCGTGTTATTTACTTTCTCGTTATTTCAGATATTGTACTAATTCCATTTGCATATTGCATCTTTATTAAATCTGCATACTCAGCTGCTCCCCAAAGACAGCTGTGTTTTTGTCTATAAACTTGCATAACTTGACTAAGTCGAAAACGTAAAGAATATTTTCAAGCTGAGTTTTTCTAAGCAATCGAGCTAAGTTTTCAAACCACCACTTTCTGCACCGCCAGCTGAGTTATTAGCCCAGCTGACCTTCCTCAGCTGGATTCATAACTGAGCTCACAAACTCTGTTTTAAACTTGAAAAAGTTTTTAAAAATCTATCTTTGGTGTATTTACCCCCCTCTACATCAAAGACCCAGCTCAGGGACCATCAAAACTGCACCAGAATCAAAATGGAAACTTAGAAGTATTTCGAAAAAGCACTATTCAAACATAGTAAGTACAAACTTTGGGAGTTGATGAAGTAATTAGAAAGATAATCCAAGCAACTCAAGCTCCTTATTCAGAAAACAGTGGGTAGCACTTACATATGAAGATTTTGTCCTGTTTCTCTCTCTATTCAATTTCCCAATCCTACATGAATTTGTATACCAATCATAATTCCAAAATAAAAAACAAACAATTTCAAAGAATTTACAACAATTCTTAGAAGGCATAATTCCCACAAAATTTGGGTGTGGGAGCAATGGATCATTGCAATTACAACGATTCTACCAGACAACGTGAATACAAAATTTGAGCAGAGATCATGTGCCAAGTCTTATGTATCAAGCATTCATCTAATTCAGAAAGTTGACAGTAATAACTTTGATAAACATGACAGGAAGTAATTCATACAATTCAACACCCAAGATAGTATTAAAAAGCATCGTGAAGAGATTAATATCAGCAATTCAGATATATATCCTTAAATTAGACCACGATTAACTTATAACTGAGATATACTTCATACGATACTAAACTACACTTTCTGATTATGCAAAACCCCTTTCATAAGATTGCAAAAAGACATAAAAATATGACCACCAAATTTACCAATTTTCATAATTAAGAAACAACTCCAAAAGGCTCTCAATAATTTTCACAGCAAAATGCTGACTTTGCATAACAAGAATCATTAAAATCATGCAGATAACAAAGAAATCAACTCCAACATAAAGCAAAAATCTCTCTCTTCAGCATCTAATAATTGATGAAAAAAGTAATTCTTTTTGTCAGATAAATTTGGTCACTGAGTGATTAGATATCACATAACAACAGAGTCGTGAAGAATAAAATATAAACAGAAGGTATCAAAAACTTTAGCTGGAAACAAATTTAAAAAACAAATTAGAACAAGGCACGTGCAGGTTAAAGTAGAACTCACAATTATTTTAACTTCAAATAAATATAAAAAATAATTCCGCATCATCAAATCAATAAAACCCATAATTCCGCCTCAAAACAAGAGGAAAAGACTGGGTAACAAGGGAAAAAAAAGTTCTGATTTTTCAGATCATGTTTCAGTTCTCGAAATTGAAGCTCATACACGTAAATCTACCAACAGCGCAACGATGTGTAAATAAAAGCAGAATCAGCTTTGGATTAAACAATCTTCATCAGCACGCACCTTTTTTTTTTTTTTTTCCTAAATGGGATTTTCCTAAATTGAGAGAGAAAAGAGGGAGTTTAATGTAAATGGCAACTTTTTTTTTAGAGTAATTTAAAATTGGACTATTAGAAGCTACTTAGATCAAAATTCAACCTTATATTTTGCGTTTCCGAAAGTACATGTAGATACAAATATCATTCAATTAATTATAAACACAACTACACTTCTCTGGTCGTATACAGTATACACCATCTTAAGGTAGCTACATCTACTTAATAAAATAAAACCAGTATCAGAATTTGATTGCAACACCCAAAAAAAAAATGAATTTAATTGTAACTTTTTTTAGAGGAATCAGAATCATTTATTCTAAATTAGCCCAAGTCCTCAATCAGGAAGGAAAATCAGTCAATCAAACAATCTCGCTATTAAAAATCAATTGTCACTTTTAAATGGGCACGTCAAAATTTAATCTCAATATTTTGTCATTTTAATAGATATAACCCAACATTTACTGGGAAAAAAAAGAAGAAAAAATACACAATTTTAGCCACATAAATTTAGGAGTGGTGTCGAGTTCAGCATGTTTTCTATGGTCGGAGCCTCATATGGTGGAAGATGTTAAATCCAACTAACAAATAAGATAATCAAACATAACTTAAGTTATCTAAATATGAATAGATGTTATTTTAAAACATTTATTCGAGTCTAAATTAATAAATAATAAAGCAGAAGTTAAAATAAAGTGTTGGGTTAAGTTTGGAGCGGTTGGATGTACCTAACTTTAATGCACCAACCACCATCACTATACTTATTTATAATTACTCCAATACCCAACATTAATCACATGGGAATTTTCTCTTTGTAACTTAATTTGGACTGGAACAACGACAAAACACTAATCACTAATGTACTTATGCCACTTTAATGGAACGACATAATACTAATGACTAATGACTAATGTATTAATGCTACATTTCATTCTTGCTAGTGCCCGTTTCAAAGGAGCAGCTCAGCCCAACTCGTATCATTTGCTCAACCATGTTTGGATTGAGTTGGGATGGGCTGGATCAAGCCGATTCATTTGACAATTTTAGGGTGTGAATTTCGTATTATTCAAAATTTCACTCTTATTTCCTTTTGCAACGGGGTCATGACACCCCCAGCCATCACTACCATCATTGCAAGCAACGACGGATCTACATTACCCACCCCACAATTTTATTTATTTATTTTTTTACTAGTATATGTGTGTGTGTATATATATAGAAACCAACCTCTGTGTAGAAACTAGAAACCACATCTAAACCCTAGATTTAATGTGATTAATCAATGAGATTGATTTGTCTTTTTATTCTTGATTTAGTTAGATGTGTAAATATGTAGGGACTGTATGGTCTTTTGATTTTATTTTGTAACCGACTATTCCTAATTTATTGCTATCAATTATCACAATACATTATTTATTTATAGTGAGAGAAGAAAATATCACGATTATTACATATTATTAACAATTTAAGGTGAATATTTTACAATTTTTAGAAAAGCTTCCACACATCCAGATTATTAAAAAAGATTATGCAATAGATACGTATACTTAGAAGGTTTTATCTCCAGGTATTTTGGATTATTGATATGAACCATTCGTCTTTTCAATCCAAATTCATGATAGAGAAGTCTTAAGAGTTTTTAACAAAATTTACATAGGAAAAATATAGGAGTTTTGCATTATCATGAATTTTTTTCCTCATAATTATAATGTTCTTCAAAAGATGTAATAATGTTCCCCATTTACTAATGTAATGTTCCACATTAATTGCATGATCATGAATTTTTTTGCTCGTAATATAATATTTTTGCCAATGATATAATAATGTTTCTGATTAATTGACGTAATGTAAAACATTTCCTTAATATGAAATATTAATATAATTGTCCGCGTAGTTTAGAGAATTTGTAGTACATTATTGTTGTTCTGCATGATCAGGGGAAGATTTGTTCACAAATATAATGTTCGTCAACAATTATAATAATATTTTTCAACAATAATAATAATGTTTATGCATATTTGACATAATATGAGTAATACATTTCTTTTGATATACAATGTTTTCTAGTATTGAATATAATGCTAATGAATCAATAATATAATGCCGTTTACTATAATAATATAAATTAATAATCTTGTATTTCAGTTTTAGGAGCCATGAATGTTTCTTAAATGATTTACTATCATGGATTTCCAAAAATGAGGACGAATGGGGTAGGGATTTGGAGTTTTTTATTTTTCTTTTAATTTAACTAGTAAGTAACCCGTCGAAATTCGACGGGAAATAACTTTATGTTTTAATTTATATGTATACATTTTAAAAATAATTTTATATCTTATTTAGAAGTTGTGATATTGTTCGCGTTAATTATTAATCAAACTTAACAAATTAATTTTATTTCACGTATCTAAATTTATAATTAGGAATGTCAATGAATCGAGTATACTCATTTATTATGTATTTTCTAAATCTAAATTTGTTTAGAATTTTTCTACATGTTCGTCCTAATCTCGGTTAAATTAGTGACTTTACTGTACATACTCGTCTCAAATCCGTTGAGTAATACTCGATAAAAATATGAACACTCCAAGTAATATTAATTAAAATTAGTAAAAATCCTTCTTTTTATGTTATTTGAACTGTCTCGTTGGTTTATTCTAAATTACTCGATAAAAATTTAAATAAAGTTAATTAATTAAAATTAGTAAAAATCCTTCCTTTTTAAGTATATTTGAACCGTCTCGTTGATTCATGTTAAATCGATATCTCTAATCTTTGCCAAAATGTGAAAAAAAATATGTTTACATCTTCAAAGTAATATTAATTAAAATTAGTAAAAATCCTTCTTTATATGTTATTTGAACCGTCTTGTTGGTTTATGCTAAATTATTCAATAAAAATCTAAACAAAGTTAATTTTAATTAAAATTAGTAGAAATTCTTCTTTTTAAGTGTATTTGAACCGTCTCGTTGGTTCGTGCTAATTAAATCGATATCTATAATCTTTGGCAATTTTATAATATTAAATATCCTTCTTTCTATGTTATTTGAACCGTCTTATTGGTTTATTCTAAATTACTCGATAAAAATATAAACAAAGTTAATATTAATTAAAATTAGTAAAAATCCTTCCTTTTTAAGTATATTTGAACCGTCTCGTTGGTTCATGCTAATTAAATAGATATCTCTAATCTTTGCCAATTTTATAATATTAAATATATATATATATATATATATTATATATGAATTAAGAATGTATAAAATAAGGATTTATAAGAATGTATTCCGAAATTGTTATTATTTTAATACGTGTAATAGAAGAAATTAATTAAATAGAGGGAAAGATAAATATGAGATGTGATTAATAGATAAACATGTGATATTTCAAGAATATGAAATTAATAAAAATAAAAATTAGAATATATGAATTAAAATTAGACAAATTACCAGAATAAAGGAAAATCTGAACGGAGCACCATGAAAAGGGCAGCTTTATTTTCGTATTAGTAATAGACTAGTAAGTAGCCCGTCGAGACTCGACGGGAAATAACTTTATGTTTTAATTTACGTGTATACATTTTAAAAATAATTTTATATCTTATTTAAAAATTGAGATATTGTTCGCGTTAATTATTCATCAAACTTAGAAAATTAATTTTATTTCACGTATCCAAATTTATTATTAGGAATGACAATGGATCGGGTATACTCATTCATTATGTATTTTATAAATCTAAATTTGTTTAGAATTTTTCTGTATGTTCGTCCTAATCTCGGTTAAAATAGTAATTTTACTGTACATACGCGTCTCAAATCCGTTGAGTAATATTCGATAAAAATATGAACACTCCAAGTAAAATTAATTAAAATTAGAAAAAATCCTTCTTTCTATGTTATTTGAACCGTCTCGTTGGTTTATGCTAAATTACTCGATAAAAATCTAAACAAAGTTAATATTAATTAAAATTTATAAAAATTCTTCTTTTTAAGTATATTTGAACCGTCTCGTTGGTTCATGCTAAATCGATATCTCTAATATTTGCCAAAATGCGGAAAAAAAATATTTACATCTTCAAAGTAATATTAATTAAAATTAGTAAATTCGACGGGAAATAACTTTTATGTTTTAATTTATTTGTATATATTTTAAAAATAAGTTTATATCTTATTTAAAAGTTGGGATATTGTTCGCATTAATTATTAATCAAACTTAGAAAATTAATTTTATTTCATGTATCTAAATTTATAATTAGGAATGATAATGGATCGAGTATATTCATTCATTATGTTTTTTTAAATCTAAATTTGTTTGTAATTTTTCTACATGTTCGTCCTAATCTCGGTTAAAATAGTGACTTTACTGTACATACGTACCCGTCTCAAATCCGTTGAGTAATACTCGATAAAAATATGAAAACTCCAAGTAAAATTAATTAAAATTAGTAAAAATCCTTCTTTCTATGTTATTTGAACCGTCTCGTTGGTTTATGCTAAATTACTCGATAAAAATATAAACAAAGTTAATATTAATTAAAATTTGTAAAAATTCTTCTTTTTAAGTATATTTGATCCGTCTCGTTGGTTCATGCTAAATCGATATCTCTAATCTTTGCCAAAATGCTGAAAAAAATGCTTACATCTTCAAAGTAATATTAATTAATTAAAATTAGTAAAAATCATTCTTTGTATGTTATTTGAACCGTCTCGTTGATTTATGCTAAATTACTTGATAAAAATCTAAACAAAGGTAATATTAATTAAAATTATTAAAAATTCTTCTTTTTAAGTATATTTGAACCGTCTCGTTAGTTTATATTAAATCGATATCTCTAATCTTTGCCAAAATACGGAAAAAAATATGTTTACATCTTCAAGATTTTTTGTTCTTTTCTTTAGCTACATATCCCACATTTGATTCAATGTATATATAATCTAGAAAGCACTAATCGAAGTATTTAGTCTTCGTAGGGATTTTCATTTACAAATTTTCTATAGATTATTATATATGAATTAAGAATGTATAAAATAATGATTTATAAGAATGCATTCCGAAATTGTTATTATTTTAACATGCATAATAGAAGAAATTAATTAAATAGAGGGAAAGATAAATATGAGATGTGATTAATAGATAAACATGTGATATTTCAAGAATATGAAACTAATAAATTTTAATTAATAAAAATAAAAATTAGAATATATATGAATTAAAATAAGATAAATTACCAGAATAAAGAAAAATCTGAACGAAGCACCGTGGATGGGGCAGCTTTATTTTCGTATTAGTAATAGATGTTTGCATTAGTTTGGTGGTGAGATATGTTAGCCCTAATTATTGGATGTGGCATAGAGAGAGAGATTATATTTTGTTACAAATTCACTCTTTTCGTAAATATTATTTAAATTATTATAAAAAAAATCTTTCCATTTTCTATAAATCTTGGCCATAGATTATATCATCATCAATGGTTAGTATTAGTTTCTAATTTCTACAGTGTATGGTTTTCACCTAATCCTATCCCTATATATGTATTAATTAAATTATTTATATAATACATTTTGTAAATGTATTAACTAAATTAATAGAAATCCCTTCTCTCCTTATTTCACCCCATTCCGGCGACTGCTTCTCGCCCCTGATTTCTCATCTTCCACTGGCCAAAATAAAATGTCTTCTACAATATCATAGATATTTTTTTTAAAATAAAATAAAATAAAATATTTTCTAAAATAATGTCCTCCGTCCGAGGTATAAATAAAATAAATTGTTCTATTGATATGTTTGGAAAACTAAAAGATATTGGAGCTCTTGCATAAAATATGGTAAAGACGAAAAATCATGAGATACATCTATTGATTTGTCCCAATAATAGTTAGTTTTGTGCCCCTAATAAAAAAATTATGGATCCTTCCCGATTGCAAGATCATCGATGGTTGGGATCGGCTGTGATTTTGTTGGGGATGATCCATTGTTTGATTTCCACTTTTTACTATTCCCTTCATAAATATCATCATGTGGCTTGAATTCGTTAAATTAGTTAAACCCTAACGGATGTTAAATTTATAAAAATAAATGGGTAATGTTAGGATAATATTGGTAGTATATGATATTTTAATATATAAGCATACAGTTTGGGAATTTTGTAGAAAATTTTTCATTTATCCACTTGGAGACCAAGTTGATCCATTCATCCATTTGGTGAGTCAGCCAAAAAGGTTAACGATTCCGTTAGCAAAAAACTAACGGAGGTTATACTACCTCCTCCCTCAACAAATGTCTCGGCTTGGAAAAAAATTGTCTTAAATAAGTATCTTTTATCTCTAAATTCTATACAAAATTGATGTCAAACTATCAAATTCACCATTGAATCAATACGATTGTTTTTACTTTTTCAGTTTTACATACAACGATTAGGGATGAAAGAAAGTAAAAATGTTCACTTCTTTGATATGCGTATTTTGACAGCTAAAAACATTTACTAGAGGACAATTGTAGTAATTATTATGAAACAATGCCAATTTAAAAAAATAGGGTTATTAATCATTTATGGCCCGACCTTTCACTCCGTAGTGAGTTTATGACCTGACCTTTCGAAATATTAAAAAATGGCCCGACCTTTGTTCTATTGTGACACTTATAGCCTGAGACCGAAAATCCGGCGATGGAAAACTGAGCTGGGCGGCCGGATGATGATGAGAATATTCCTTAAAAAATGAAGCAAGAATATCCACATCATCATTCGGCCGCCCCACTCAGTTTTCCATCATCGTATTTTCGATCTCAGGCCATAAGTGTCACAATAGAGCAAAGATCGGGCTATTTTTTAATATTTCTAAAGCTCAGACCATAAAATCACTACGGAGTGAAAGGTCGGGCCATAAATGATAATTAACCCTTTAAAATATTATACTAATACAAAAATTCATATCAAACCGTCTAACGTGTCAACTCATCAAGCTACTCCCGTGTACGGATCCACTTGCATTCGTTGATAGTTGTTGATATGAATATTTGGATGGATCTAGAGCTTGGATCCTTGTGTACATGTATAAATCATCTCATAGGAGACTGCCGTGTACTAAATTATAAATGTATAGACATAGGTAGTTTCTAACAAGTGGATTAAAGCAAGAGGGGGAGAAAAGGATGAAATACAAGAAGTTCCTAACATTATATTGGCCCATCACTATGGATAAAATTTCAATTTTTAGTGGCTTCCACTTTGCATTATATTCTCCTCTTGTAGTCTTGTCATTAGATTAGAGTTTGGAAGCTTCATTTAAAGTTGTATCAGACATAAATAAATTGGCACTATATTTGGAATTCCTAGTTTTTTATTACGTTCAAATTACGGCCGTAGACCTAATTTAACTATACTCCATATTCCAAATGCATGAATTCGACTGGTTGCGCTCCGCCCGCCATCACCACCTCCGCCGTTGCTTCCCAGAACATTCCGCCGTCTGCTTCATCACATTGAATATTCTCTTAGTGGGTCTTTTATGTCTTGGAATCATGAATTATATATGCATTTTTCTTGTGAACATTGTTTTGAAGGAATCATTAAAAAGTCTTACAATAGGACAAATGAGTGTCACCTACTTCACTAAATAGTAGCACTAAGCCCAACGACCGTTTTTTAAATATATAACTCCTCCCTATATTTTGAAACATTCCAACGGTGAAGATCTCATCTATAAATAGAAAGATCGAGGATTCAAATTCCACCATTTCTCTTTCCCCAACTCAATATATATATAGAGAGAGAGAACGAGTCTGGTGAGAACACATTTCTATATGAAAACGTGAGAACAATGCATTTTTATTACATCGGAAATGCATAAAATGCATAGAGTACAATAACTTAATGCATTAACACTTAAATGCATAAATTACAGTAATTAAATGCACGATTAAATCTGAACCGTAGATCAACAAAGATCAATGGTCCAGATTTGTTCTTATTTCTCATCTAAGAAAGTGTTCTTATTTGATTCTATATATATATATAGTGCTAATCCATATATATATAATTCATCTGAAATAAATACATCTAAATAATTAAATACATTTAATCTATTAACTATACTAAAACAAAGTAGCTAATAGTATTTTTCACGCCTAAAATTTCTTTCCAGGTCTCTTCACTTTATCATTCTCTCTTTAATGTATTTGTCCCTTCGGTTCCCAATTGAGTTTCACAATAAATTCAGCCTGAATTTTTGAGCTTTTTGAAAATGCTTTTGCAGGTGTTTAAAATTTTCATCTGCTAGCATAAATAGACGTCATTTTGTGTGATCAATTTCTCATCTTCTATTTTGATTCAACTCTCCAACAATTCTTTTTTTTTTCTTTTTCTTTTTTAGCACTTATCTCTCATTTTTTTGTTAAATTTTGTTCCTATCAATGTGCTATATATCCTCTCAAAAATACATAAATGTTCACTGCTATAATTGGCGAGGGATTGCCGATGAAGGGTTCTATATTAAGAGGAAGAGTCGAGTATAACACTCATCTCAATGTGTAATTTTTTTCTAAAAGTCGATGATGTTTGTATGAAGTTCACAAAAATGATGTACAGTTCTTGTGAAGATTTTCTTTCCATATTATTTCAATGTGGTCTTGTGAAGCTTTGTATATTCTTGTGATTTTTAATTTAGAAAAGATGGGTATAATAGAAGAAGAGAAGTCATATGAAGAAGAGAAGCGGCGGAAACAAAGTAATGGGGTTTCTGCCTTTTTTTAACTCTTAATTTTCCGTTGCATTTTCTTTTTTCATTTTGTACTATTATTTTTTCTTTAACTCTATATTGCTTTTAGTTTTAGATACGTGGGTTGTAGCATAAATTTAACGGCCTTTGTAATGCTACTGCTTTATTCATCAGTCTTTGTGATTATAGTTCCTTTTTTTCCAGTTGTTATTAAATGATTATTTAGTTTAAGCATATAATCAAACCCTTTGTAATCAACTTAAGAAAGACAAGTACACCTAAGAAAAAATAATCTAAGCCAAATTTGATAGATACGTAACTACGTAAGTCAGTAAGAATAAACACTGAAAATAAATATTTAATTATATTGCATAAATACTTAGTAAATAAATATATATATATATATAGAGAGAGAGAATATGTGCACATATTTAAATTGCAGCAAATAAATAAATATTTCAAGAAATAAAAGTTGGGATATTGCCCTCATTCTTATGTTTTAAATGTTATATATATATATATATATATATATATATATGAAGGGTTACAAAAAATTTCGTTGTATTTCAAATTTCATATTATTTTTATTACAATTTTATTTTTGATGTATAATAATTAAGTTGATATTGTTACATAAAAAAATATTAAATACTACCCACGCATGGCGGGGTACAATACTAGTAATATATTATATCAGAATAGTTGATTAATGTTTTATGTAGCAACAAATTACCTTTCTTGTTTATAAAATAATCTTGCACCTAAGTTTACTTCATAGTATGTACGCTCTTTACTCTCAAATAACAAACTATTCTTTATGATGATAACATTATAAATATAGAGGGATGATATGGTGCCACTCACCTTCCGTGAGCACCTTTCGTTCATGTTAACATTATTCTTTTATTTATTTTTATTGTTTTGTATTCTAAATCCAAGAAATTAATATTTGAATCATTAAATCTACAAAATACATAAAAATCAAAGTTATAGGAGTATTTGTTCTTTTTCCCTCTAACTTTAAAAAAATAAATAATAACACAAATCGAGTTTTGATTTTATGTTTTTGTAGATTTAATGATTCAAATATTAATTTCTAGGATATTAGAATATAAAACAATAAAAAAAATTAAAAAGAATAATGCTAACATGAACGAACGGTGATCGGCAGCGGCGGATCTAGTATAGGGCAACTGTACCCCCAAAAAAAATTAAATTTTTTTACTAGTATATGTAAAAATTAAAAAAAAATACCTATATTCTTAAACTTGTACCCCCTTTCGTATGTTTTGTTAATTGATTTATGGATAGAATAAAATTTGGACTTTCAATTTATTTAATTAAGGTCCAATAATAAATAAAATATCGGGCCTAGTTTGACATTGTATTTGTATGACCTATGATTTACCTTACAAGCTCATAGCATAATTCTAATAAAAAGTGACATCTGCTCCATTTATTGAAAAGAGATGATGAGTTTCAAAATTTGCATGAACTTAGAGGGTGTTTGGTTGAGCTTATAAGCTCCTTAAAATAGCTTATAAGATGTTTAAGAGCTTATAAGCTCTTGTAAAGTATTTGGCAAAAAAAGCTCTTCAAGAGCTTATAAGCTCAAAAAAAAGCTCTAAGACTTATAAGCTCCTAAAAAAGTATCTTTACCCCAATTTTTTTTTGTAAAGATGTTATGAACAACACTCAATTTCCTTATTTTCACAACTCATTTTATTTTTTTTAATTTATAATCTAAAATAAATTAAAAAAATCAACTTTTTTTTTCTAAATTATACCTATAATTTTTTTTCTCTCTCCTCTCTCTTTTTGCAATTTTTTTCTCTTAGTCCTCTATTTTTCTCTACTCTCTAATTTTTCTCTCTCTCTCTTTTGGTCTTCTCTCTCTCTCCTTTCTATCTCTTCCTTTCTTCGTCTTCTCTCTCTTTCACTCCTCTCTAATTTTATTTTCTCTATCGTCCTTTTCTTCTTCTCTCTATTTCTCACTAATACATTTATCTCTCTTCTCTTTCTCTCTCTACCGTCCCTTAAGTTGCAGTAACACAGGTGATATGTAAATTATCTAATATGTTTATGCCATTGAGGTTTGTCAATTTTGCACAATTGTGTAATAAGAATAGTTTGAAATAAAATTTTATTATGATCAAAACTGGAGAGAGAGATGTATGAAAGTGAGAGAGATGGAGTGGAGCTTATTAGTACAATTATCCAAATACTTTAGTAGCTTATAAGCTCTTAAGGCAAAACATCCTCTTAGTTTTACTTTTGTTGAAGCTTGTTAAAACAAACAATAATAGACATGTAACTTATTTTTTAGTGTTTTTCTCATCAAGTTAGTGTTGATTCTTCATGTTGCTACTGCAAGTGTAGAGATAATTATTTCTGTAATGACTTTTGTACGTAAAGAATAAGTTATGAAATAACATGAGTGATCAATTTTTGAATGATTGTTTGGTCATTTTCATTGAGATAGATGTGTTTCTACAAGTTTTTGACGATGGTGTTGTCAATCGCTTTCAACAAATGAAAACTTGTCGAATAATAAATTAGACATATGTGTAATATTTTTTGTATTTTAAAATGTATGGAATTTAAAACTTATCAACAATATTTCGGCATGTATAAGTATTAAATATTTTTTACATTTAAGTTTACGTTTATGTAATTATATATCACACCCCCAAATTCAAAATCCTGGCTCCGTCACTGGTGATCGGTGCCCACGAAAGGTGCTCACGAAAAGTGAGCGACATATCATTCCTCTATAAATATATATATATATATATATATATATATATAATAGTATGTAATTAGACAAAACATTTAAAATGAGTTACATCTATACATGTAGAAACGAAAAGAAAAAAAAAATCAGAACTTTGCATAGAAAAGGAGAAACATTAAGGAAATTGATGGGCTTTTTTTTTTTAAAGAAAAAGGTAAAGATAATGCAAAAATGAAATGTAAAACTCTTTATTGAAATTTAGAGTGGAGTTAGTATAAAACAAAGTATATAAAGTTTTTGATCTATTTGAGATCATTTATAAGGAAGATAATGCTATGCATCAGAATTTCATATTTGACAAAAAGACATTTAAACAAAAAAGACTTGACAGATTGATTATTTTTATTTTTACCTAAAATTGATATATAACACGCGTCTTAATTTATGTTGGACGACATACATGTTTCAGGATGATCTCTTACAGAAGAGAAATCTATTATGGTTTTGGACTTTTCCTGAAAACCAATTAAAAATATTCGTCACGTGTTTAATTTAAAAGGCATTGCTTATTATTATTATTATTATTATTATTATTATTATTATTATTATTATTATTATTATTATTATTATTATTATTATTATTATTATATTCTTCTTCTTCATTTTTAAGAACAAAAGGCATTGGTTTTAACTTTAAGCGGACTGCAATTGGTAATTACCATCTTCGAATAAGTATTTCGAACAGCTAAAATGCATATACCAAAATAATAAACAAAATAACTGATTTTACTTCTAATTATTGTATAGAAAATCAAAAAAGTAAATCTTTAGACTTGAGTCAAAAGGTAATTATGACAATTTGGTATATTTTTGCATAGAAATGTATAATACGATACTTATTTGGGAACAACATTTTTGGCAGCTCGAGATACTTATTTGGGGACGGAGGGCATTTTTATTTCCTTTTCATTTTTATCAGAACTTTTGTTTACCCATGCGCTATTATTATAGATATGTTCCCATTAATTCATCATAAATTATTATTTTTTAACAAAAAATTCTAAATTACTCAATAAAGAAAAAGATTTAGTTTACTTTTGAACAGTAGCGTGCAACATCCTCCCGAAGCCGAAGGCAACGATAATATAGATTTATTAAACTGTCCATGGAATACTAATTTATTATTTATACATGATTATTTATAATATTCACCATGTATTTGGCCGGCGCACTCAATATATTAGGGCCTTATAAATGCATTAGTCTAATGAATTAACATCTCTTTTTATTCTGTAGAATTATCTATACATTTTTATTTCATAATTCAATATATTTAAGTTTGACCCATTTAATTCTAAGAAATTAATTCAAGTATTCAAGTATTCAAGTTTGACTTAATTAATCCTAATATTTTTAAATTTCCAGTGGGATCGCCCTAGGGCTTTCCATAATGAGACCACTTATAGAATATTTGCAACTGTTCGAAAAAGATTTTATCAATGGAATCAAATTGTTAGGAGTTATATATCAATAACGTTTCTATGAATTAATAATGTCCAATCCACCACATTAACATATATTAGTTACATTCCTTAAAAGTGGAGAATTGGAGTTTGTTGCTGAAAATTACCCACTCCACTCCAATTTGAACCAATATTTTATGGGTCGAATTTTATTTTATTATTTCCATCACACCTTTTATGATCGAGCCTTTATTACATCTTACTTTATTCGTCCCTGATAAGTGTGGTCCAGAGGGAGGGACACGGGTTTTAAGAAGAATGTTAGGTAGATGTGTAGTGAGTGGAGAATGAGACCCACTTTGTTGTAATGTTGGTTAATTTTAAAGGGTAAAAGGGTAAAATTTTAAGTAGGGTCATATCCATTTAAGGAATGACCACACTTATGGGGGACGGACGAAAAAGAAAAGTGGACTAAGGGACGGACGGAGTATTACGCATGAAATCAATCTATGTTAATTCTTATTAAAAAACATAGAAACTTATATAAGACCATATCACAGTTAGACATGTCAAATACATATTTAGATTCAAATTTAAATCAAAATATTGAACCTTGTTTCATTGTGAGACTCTCATACTCCACACAGAAGATTCCCAAATAAAAGAAAGTATGGATTTGAGTTCTTAATCTTAAATTATATTTTCTCCGTCTACAATAAAAATAGTACAATTTTTTTTTATACTTGCTCGTTTGGTACAAAGTATGGGATAAAACCTGATATGTTTGACTGAGATGTCTTATAAATGGGCTCGTTTGGTAGGGGTGATTAAGATGTATAATATGTCTATGACACCCTAATATCTTGTTTGGTATGAAGTATACGGCCCTTTATAAAATTCGGGCCCGTATGAATAATACTACCTCCGTCCCATTATTCTTGTCTCATTTCTTTTGGGCACGGGTATTAAGGAGAAGGGTGTTTAAAGGGTAAAAAGATAGAAAGTGGTGGAGCCCATAACTTTTTGTGAGAGAAGCATATTTCCTTTTATGGAAACAAGACAATAATAACGGGACATCCCAAAAAGGAATACAAGACAAGAATAATGGGACGGAGGGAGTACTTATTTTTGTTGTTATGTATACTACCTATGAGGTGGTATAAATAATACTGCAACTAATTATAGCAATAAATTACAATAATTACTATGTGTTGCAGAGAATTTAATACATCATACCAAACGGAATATTAATTCTTTATATTTATAAGTCATCTCAGTCAAACATATCAGGCCTTATCTCATACTTTGTACCAAACGAGCCCTATAGAATTAATATTTCGTTTCGTATGATGTATTAAATTCTCTGCAATACATAGTAATTATTGTAATTTATTGCTATAATTAGTTGTAGTATTATTTATACCACCTCATAGGTAGTATACATAACAACAAAAATAAGTATTATTCATACGGGGCCGAACTTTATAAAGGGCCGTATACTTTATACCAAATAAGATATTAGGGTGTCATAGACATATTATACTCCCTAATCACCCCTACCAAACGAGTTAGTGCATAGCACTTATTTGTAACTTTAATGTATGAGCATTTAATTAAGAAGCGAATAAAGATGCACAGAGGCAACACTATAAAAGGGGGGTGGGGGGAGAGTCCATTTCGGAGTGAAAAGACAACACTTTCTCACTCTAAGAATCTACTCTCTACGAATCCTTTTGCACCAAATCTATTGATGGGTTTGTCCGATGGTGATGTTTCCTCACAGTTCCGCCAAAACGTCGTCGTAATGCGCCACGGCGACAGGCTCGACAACGTCGTGCCTCTCTGGGCGGCGTCCGCGCCGCGCCCCTGGGACCCGCCGCTCGCCGACGACGGCTTCGTCCGCGCCTTCTCCACCGGCGAAAAACTCAGAAAGCAGCTCGCGTTTCCGATCCACCGGGTTTTCGTTTCTCCCTTTCTGCGCTGCCTCCAGACCGCCGGCGAAGTCGTCTCGGCGCTGTGCGCCGTCGATAAGAAATCCGACGATCCCAACGACTTGACTTCCAACGGCGTCGTTATCGATCCCTCGAAAATCAAGGTCGGTAGTATATTTTATGCATGAAAAAATATTTTTATCGCTGATGTTGACCTATAATTCTTCTTTGTTGTATACATACATTTTAATATTTTATTGTCGTTTGAAGTTGCGTCTAATCATCTGGTGTTAGATTCTTTGAATTTTAATGTCTTTTCAGTATAGTTCTGTTTCATTAATATAGTTGCCTATTTTCAGCTAGATTATTTCTTAGTGAATCATAACTGGATTTATTATTTTCACTGAATTTAAGTGGTGGCATGTCTATTTGAAAGATGAAATTTAAGTTTAATGTATTATTTCCTCGTTGGTTGGACTTTCATTTTATCGGCTGAAAATCTTGGATTAAACTTGAGAGTTGTTAAAAATATCTGCAGCCTGCGTAATTTGACAATTTTGGTGGAATAATTTTTTCTGAGTTTTATCCAAATCCGTTTGTCCTCTGTTTCGACCACCTGGAAAACCACTATCCTTCTTCTCCACCCAAAAAGCCAATTTTTTTCATAATCTTCATCATTATCACTAGTTACCGCTTACCACTTTCTTTTCATTCTATTCACTCAAAACGTTTAAACCTAAATAAACTTCTACAAAAACCAATACAAGTTTGTAAACTATATTTTGCAATGCTAAAAATTGAAAATTGGAACAGGAAATGGAACCAAACCACACCTTAGCTTTTCTTAAGATGCTAAACTGGAAAATAACATGTGGGTGTTCATGTGTGCTCCAGGTTTCTATCTATATTTTAGTATGATCAAGTGAAAACAATTGTATGTCAGTCTCTGTGTGTGTGTGTATGTGTGACTCTATAAACCTCTGTGCATTCTTCTAATCCACTTCCATGCATGAGATATATAGTATTATCAGTTAAACTGCTGAATATTTTTCAGGTCTCATTGGAATATGGATTATGTGAGATGATGAACTCTTTAGCTATCCGACCTAACGTAGCTCCTAACGATGGGATTTTCAGTTTCGACATATCAGAATGTAAATCTGTATTACCTGCTGGAACTATTGATAATGCTGCTGAAATGGTTTATAAGGAGGTAATATTATACCAATGCTTTCATTATATGATTTATATCTAGATCTCTACAATATGAGCATGTAGCAATTTGATTTTTCTATGCTAAAAGTTGGTTTTGCCTGTGAATGTAGTTGCCAAGATGGCAAGAGACACCAGATGCTGCCAGGGCTAGATATATTCAGATGATCAAAAGTCTTGCCGACAAATATCCTTCAGAAAATTTGTTGCTAGTGACACACGGTAAGCTTCTCAACTAGAGTAGTGTTTACTGGCTCTCAAGTAGTAGTATTATTACCTTATTTTTTAGGTCTTGCATCACGAGCCACCTGAAAGTGTTATCAATTACGTGTTATTGCAATGTTATGTCAACGCCAAACATTTCATCTTGATGATCTAAGACTGAAAAAATGGCCTGCTTGCAGGGGAAGGCGTTGGATCTGCTGTTGCAGGATGTTTCCAAGATGTTGAGGTATCTGAAGTCGAGTATTGTGCATATTCAATCTTACAGAGGACTGTAGTTTTCAACGAAAACAAGTCGTTCGCTGCTGGAGACTTTGTGGGATCACTTAAAGATCTAGTTGGTGTCCAGTTAATGCAAATTCAAGAGTCCTATTAAATTGGCCTTTTCTGTCCTTGTTACATCTTGTACTTTACTTTCCTCTTGTTATCAAATAAACTTCGCCATACTGTCATTGCTACATTCGCGATTTGCATTATTGAATCAATGGTAAACATTGCTTCCATCTTCATTTGTTAGATCATAAGTTTATCCATGATGTGAAAGCAGTTTCTTGATTTGATCATATTGTTTTCCAGCAAGATATAATAACTATATAGAAAGTGATGGTCCAAACATTCTATACAGAGTAACTAGAATTCATTTCTGAAGATCAACAACATGAAAATAACATGAACTAGTTGCTTTACAAGAGCTTCTGGTTGGTACACAGGGGAACAATACAAGTAGCAGATACAAAACACAACAAAGTTGAGCAAAAACCAGCAGGTAGAGCATGTTAGATCAAAATACAGAAATTAAGCCATGTTTGTCAGATGATGAGAGAGGTAATGGGTCACGACCAGTCAGACGGGCTAGGAAGTTGCTCGATTTGATCAAACGAGTCGATGGGAGGGAAATCATCATCTACGAGACTGTCATGACTCTGTGCTGTTCCAGAAACTTGAAACGACGGGGCAATAGGGACTTGTGCGGTGCCTAATGGCGAATGCCCAAACCCATCATCAAGAAAACTGGGAGCTCCAAGCCTGCCAATGAAGCCTTGGCCTTCTATGAGCAGAGGGTAGTCCGGTTGAAGTAGAGGGAAGTGAGGGAAGGCGATATGCTGCTGTTGCTCCTGCTCCGGAGGCGGACAGACGGTCTGATCGTATACGACTGGGCTCGGATACACCACCTCTAGGAAAGGCAACATTTCAGTGGTCTGGTTGTGTGCAGAAGGGCAAAACTGAGACTTTGACACAAATTCATCCTCTGCTGATAGGCTCAACTTAGGCGCCTGCAAATAGGGAGTAAAAATTTTATGATCTATACAGTTTGAGTATCACAAAAAATGCAAGAAAATGGGGAAAAAGTGTGACCTTGAGAGATGGAAGAAGATGAAAGTTGGTGTTGTGAGATTTGCTAGATGAGGGAGTGGAGGTTTGCAGAATTCTTGCGAGCCTCTTCTGCCTACTGCTCCAGAAATTCTTGACGTCGTTGTCTGTTCTTCCGGGTAAATACGTTGCGATTTTCGCCCATTTGTTCCCGAATTGTGCTTGCAGATCAATCACCGTTCTCTCCTCCTCTGCCGAAAACTTCACCCCCCTGCCGGAAAACACACACACACACACACAAGTAGCCAGAATCATCAAATTCTCACACACGAAAAACGGAGAGAACAGAACCCTGAGGCATGCGAATAAGCAAAGTCGACGGAAAGGGCAAAAAAAGAGACCATTTTTGACCTATTATCATTAACACGACGGCAGCAAGAAACACAATCAGCCCATCACCGGGGAAAGAAAACTAAAAAACAGAAATTTGTACACTTGCAGGAAGGCGCAGAGAGAGAGAGAGAGAGAGAGGTTACGTCTTCAAGTCAGGGCGGAGTTTGTTGACCCAACGGAGGCGGCAGGACTTGCCGGTGCGGCGGAGGAGGCCTTTGGATCGAATGGAGCTCCAATCTCTAGGGCCGTACTTCTTCACGTGATTTATCAGCACTTCGTCTTCTTCCACTTTCCACGGACCTTTCTTTATATCCCGCATTTCATCATCATGCGCCATCCTCCTCTTCCCTTCCATCATTCTCTCTCTCTCTCTCTCTCTAAAATGCCGCTTGATTTCAAGAACTAGTTATATATGCACGGAGAATCGTATGATCCTGCTTCTGGATTCTGTGCTCGCTTAATGCTCTGCAGATTATCTTTGGAGTGGTAATGCTATTCTTCTCTCTCTCTCTCGCTCGCTCGCTCCCTCGCATATAATGTTTGTATCTATTTACTGTGTGTGATAATTGGAGAGAGTGGCGGTTGAGACGGTTATTGCCACTATCTGCCCACTAAATTACCCGCTTTCCCCAATTTTCTCTCTCATTCGAATTCCCACCTGGGCCTATTTTTTAACCAGGCCAACATTCATTCTTGGGCTACAACCCCATTTTTTCAGCCCATTCAAATTAAACTGTGCATACACGATTTTTTTTTTTTTGGAAAACAAGATACATGAAATATTTTAGACCTTAACCAAAAACACTCTTACTCGTATTCTTTTAAATTCCAAAAATGCGAAAAAAAAAAAACAAATTGAACAAATATGAAATAATTTGTCCAAGACCAAAAACTTTGTTTATTTTTTTAAGTAAAAAACTTTCTACTTCAATATGAATTTCTTTTTTTTAAGATGTACAAGAATATGAATTTCTCCCGGAATCGTAGAAGTTGAGATATAGTCACGTGCGTACCCTGAGGAGCACGTGAGCTGCACAACCCAAAACCCCAAGGGCCAAGCCCCTTTCCCGTCTCCCCTTCCTTGCAACCCTATTATGTGTCTCGAATTTCTGATTTCTCAATTCTTTTATAACACTATTTATTGAGATTTCTTGTTCAAGAAATAAACGAATATCACTTGCAAAAATTTCACAAAACTTTGTGGAAAAAAAAATAATCAAAGCTTAAGATTGTTGCGAGCTATGTACAGAAGTGGGTTTGGAATGAAGAATAAATTGACGAATATTTTGAGATCATCATGCAACGGGCTGAAGCGCAGGCATTTTAACGCTGTAACGGATTTAGGTTCCGCTCAATATTCGTCGTTGGCGACAGGAAGATCATTGGTAAGTGATTTTTTCATAAAGAGGATGTGAAAACTTTGTGTTTTGAGGTTTTAGCTGATGTGTTTTGCTCAATACATTGTTCGAAATTCTCGCTTAATGTCAATCATGTGTAAACGTTCTGCTAATTATGCAATTGAAGTGGTTTCCAATCTTGGTTTAAGAGGGGTGATTTATGGATTCAAAGATTTGTGATTTTGGCTGTGCATTGATTCGGGAGGTCTAGGTTATTAGTTAATTTGCTAATTTGTTCGATGATTATGTTATGCTGTTGAATTCGGTGCTTGTGTTATGTAATCGTGCAAAACATTTTGCTCCATGATTTTCTCTTTTGCTACATGTCTTAAAAATTTGCAAAGCTATGTTCGGACGCAAATTGAAGTTTGTTATTTATCTATCTGCATTTTATTTTTCAAGTCTTTATTACAAGATGGTAATCACAGTAGTAGGATTCAAGCCTATTTATTTATTTGTGCGTATTCGAGCTGGTATATTAGTTTCTTTGGTTTATTTCTCTTTTTTATGGTTATGGTTCAAGTTCTATGAATATTCTTAGTAACTACAAATGTTTTCTTGAGTTCTGGCAATGGAGCCCAACATTGATAAATTACTAAATCTTCTTTATTTACTCATTAATCGGAGGTAAAAGTGAATTGGATCTAGGGGCTAAAGAAGAGTTTACCCTGCTTGATAGCATCTTCCTGCATGTTCTACCTTGCTGTATTCAAGTTTTCTGTGTGAAATAACATCAACTTTCTATCTGAAAATACATTTTAGTGATGATGATTTTTTGTCATATCCCTTTGCAGGTTGCTCGTCCTATTGGTGGTGGTATGTAGATTTCTTTTAATTGCTGATAATCCCAAGTTCCATTTTGAAGCCATTATAGGAAAAAATGCTGCACAAATATGAGTTCCGCACTATTACATATATGAGTACAAATATTTCGAATATTATTGAATTATTCTCTCCCCCGGGGTGGGGGTGGGGGGTGCCGGTGTGTCCGAGTGGGGTTGGGGGTGGTTTCAGAAAGTGCCGGCCATGTAAATTTTCAGCTTATTCAAAACATTTTGTTCATAATCACCGGTATCTCGCAGGGAACTCTATCCTACGCAGAGATGAGTGGGCTAAGAAACATGCTCTGGTCTATCTGTCACCATTTAAACTTTTCGCAAGTGCAGGACAGCATATAAGCCATTCTTGCTTTGCTAGATCCTTTGCATCCCAGACTACGGAGTCAAACAAATCAAAAAAATCTCAGGTTTGTCCTTCAGTTAAACTGGTGGCACAAGATATTCGCGTTCTTTCCAGATTAAGCTGATCTTATATTATTTTCCTAGATAGGGTTGACATGTCTGTGACTGCATTATTGCTAATTTCCAATACACAGAGTTGAACCTCTGTTGCAGTTGGTCTGACTTGTTTGTCTGGTGCACACAAGTACTTTGGGATTCAAAAGATAAATTATATCATTTATAATTTACTAATGAGGTAGATTCATGCTTTTACCCAAGTGATCTGGATTCTGGAGATTGTGCTATCTCAGAAAAAGCCATATTTTTGTAGGTGTTTCCAATACACATTTTGCATATGTGATATGTGTCACAAGAAACAGTTTGAGGTAGTTTTCATATCAGAACTTTTACTCGTTAGACACTTAGACTGTATGAAGACTAGCTGTCATTGGCTATTAAATAAGTTCTTTTCAGTAGTGCTCTTGATGGTTCCATTTTCCTAAGTATAAATCATGGGAATTTGGTGCATGATCCTTAGGCAAATCCTTATGTAAAAACATGTGCAGCCCACGCACCACTTGTGAAGAAACATTTGGTCTCAAAACAACTTCCTTCTAAATTTCATGAATGAATTAATATTTGGAGTTTTCAATCTTTTATTTGCATGAAGTGTTCATATGGAGATTTGCTTGACTTTTTAATTATACCCTTTTTCAATATTCCTATCTATCTTTGACAGACTCAGAAAGAGATATCCACCGTTGAGGACCCTTTTGATTCTCCAACTTATAATATCCCGGAGAAGCCAGTGACGTTTACGGAGGGAGCTTCTTATAGTCTTGTAATTCTTGCAGGCCTTGGCATTGCCGGTGCTGCAGCATATGGGGTTTTTAAAGAACTTATATTTGAACCAAAAGAGTGAGTTCAAAATATATTGTGCCTGAAGGCCCTGAAAACGTGACGTGTATTCAGGTTTTGGTTTTACTCTTGTTTTCTGTGATATTCAATGAGGATAGTGTTTTTTCAGGTACAAAATATTCAACAAGGCTCTTGAAAGGGTTCAAAATGACGGCCAAGTATGTTTGCTTTATTTTATGTGTCGTGAATTTGCATTTTCTTTAATGTTGAGCTGGAATGAATGAGCGCCGCATATGGACGTCATTGATTGTAGAACTGTAAAATGTAAACGCAGGCTTCACCGAGAACTGGATAAAAGAGTTTTGATATTCTTTTTAGAACGTAGGTTCGAACTAGTATTGGATGAAGCAATTTCACCATAAATAACAAAATTCTGGATCTGTAATTAACTGGATCTTTTAGTCTCTCAAATTAGTCAAATTTGCTCCATTAGCTTCATTTTGTTCAGATTTTACATTCATTAGCTCTCTGATTGCAGATTTTTTTTTATTCTATAAGCATGGGAGTTTTATTCATTTTGGATTGGAAACAGAATCATTGTCTGCTACTTTATAGATTAAGATATTTGGAGAAATCATATCTACTTCATATTCATTCATTTCCATTGTGTATTGTCTTAACACAGCTTGATATTGAAGTTTCATTCATAAATCTTGGCTAGTCTTGTTGATCCCTTCTTAAATTCATTGCTACCAACACAGGTTAGGGTAAGAATCGGGTCCCCCATCACTGGCTACGGATCAGAAAGCAGGAACCGCGCTGCTCGTCAACGGATTCCCCACAAAGTATGGAGTGATGATGATGGCACTGAACATGTACTGGTAAGTTGCACATAAAATCATTATCTCTATAATACCTAACAAATTAAATTTGTAGATATTATAGACTATAAGCTTGCAAACATCTCAAGAATGTCGTGGAGTAATGGCTGACTGGCATTGTAGGTTAATTTCTTTATTCGCGGACCACATGGAGCAGGCAAAGTTATGTCAGAGATGTTCAGGGACAAGGTGGACAAGGAATGGAAGTTCATGTATTTAATTGTTGAACTCACTTCACCTTCCTCAACTCAACTCATGCTCGAGTCTTATATTCCAGCCTAAGAGCATACCGGTTGATCATTTTTTATCCGGTGTCTAGATGTTTGGCCTCGACACGATCCCCATCAGCTAATCTCGACACTTTAAGTTTGTTTTGAAACGATGGTGCAGATATGAAGAATTTCTTCAGTTTGGCAGTGCTTGAATTGTATTTGGCAGCAATCTATTTGTGGCCAGCTTAGTTGCTGATTCTTGGCTTCTTTTTTTTTTTTCCTTCCATTTTCTTGAATTTTTTTTTATGCATTAGAACATTTCGAAAAATAGAGGGGTGGTACATTCCACATGTAGTAGAACAAAAAAAATTTTGGATACCAAGAATTTTGGCGCATTGACAATATTTCACTAAGCTAATCATTTTGTCTTCAAGTAATTGCAAGCCGTAAAAAAGTAAATAAAAAAAAGAAAAAAAAAGGAATGTTCTTCCTCAGAAAAAGATGTAAAAGTGGTTTATTGAAATCCTTCACACTTTTATTGTTTTGTGCTCTTGCATGCATTCTTTATATTTGCACCAACAGTCTTGAGGTCTTCCAGCTGCATCAATATTAGCAAGAAAATTAAGTAAAATCAATAAAATTGGTCATGCCAAACTAAGGCAGTTCTTTTCTAAACTTGGACAGATTTTAACCTGGTAAATAAAAGATGCAATATGCTAAAAATTAAATAGAAATGGTGTCTTTATATTCCCCAGTTGGTAAATAGACAACAATTACTTCACATTAATTGGCAACTGAAGGGGGCTTTGAGAAGGCCTGAGAGCTCAGCAAAAGATAGCTTTAAAACACGAGTCATCGAGTGACCAAAACCTTGTAATTCAAACAAGCTCGGGACTATACTGATCTGAGTTAAAGCGTACATCACCAAAATTGCTCCATGATCGAGTTGAAAGATAAGAATCAAACAAAAATACATCTTCATATTCTGCTTCAACTTTGGAAAGTGTTGTGTTGAGCTTAGTGCGTAAATGCTCTTTAAAACAAGAAAATCCTCTATATTTTAGTCCTTGTTTTTAAATTTTTGTAGCTTTTAACATCTTAAAAACTTAATCATCTAAATACTTAAACTAATTTCTTAAATACTATCTAACAACAAGCTCTAAAAGCATCTTATTATTTACGATTTACGGCACTTATAAGCTCCTTAAAATAAGCTTAGCCAAAGACCCACTGAGTCCACAAAACAACTCAACTCTGATCGACCTATGAGACAAACTAGCAGCAAATTATCAGAAACTGGCAAGGTTCTATTAATTAAATTACTAGTTGTCATGGGGTTTATGTTATGACCAAGAATGACAGCACATTCGTACAAACATGATTTTTCGTACACATCAAGAGGCTGATCAGCATTTGGCACCATCTATGGTTTAATTTCACCAGACTCTACTTTCAATCGTTCACCACAACCCATTTCACCTCTTCCAAGAAGCAAGTTCGTATCATAAAACAACTACTCCCTCCATCCCATTGAAATTGTCCTTCTTTCCATTCTGGGTTGTCCCATTTAAATTGTCATGTTTCTTAAAAAGGAAATAATTAACCCTTCAAAAGTGATGGAACCTACCCATTTCCTCTCTTTTTACATTTCTTCTTAATAACCGTGTCGAACACTAACATGACAAAATGAGTGGGATGGAGGGAGTATTTCTTAAACCATCACCACAGCGGACAAGTCCATGAGACGATTAACACGACCATCTATGGTTATCCACTATACTCGCCTTCAACGATCTCACCACGACATAAACTAGTCAAACCAGCACAAGGATCATAAGACACATATAAAGAAAATTACAACTCCACTTACGAGCAAATCTAAGCTAGATCATAGTAAAAGAACTAGATTATATATTCTCCAAGATATATTACTTTCACCAAAATTTATAATTTTATTCTAACAAATAAGTGTCGTTAGATCTATTTTTATCATAAATAATGGAGTAGTATAAAATAAGTGGAATTTCGAACTAATAGTTTTATATTTTGTGAGCTAGTACACGAACCTACTAATGATCTAGCTCCCAGACTAACTAGTCGAAAATTGTGAGCTTGGTTTATGTACGAGTTCAAATGAGCTTTTATCGAATCCAACTACAAAATGCTCGAGAATAGACTAATTCGTTTATAGCTCCAATCTTTAGATCACCCGTGTCAATGAGCATTAGCATTACTTTAGATACGTGGAACAACCTATATCGACCAATAATTATAGACTTCTAGTTACAATGGCAAAAGAACCTCAGTGCTAAACTTAGAGGGTGTTTGGCTAAGCTTATTTTAAAGAGCTTATAAGTTCTTAAAGCTTATAAGCTCTTCAAGGAAGCTTATAAAATGTTTTGCATCAAGAACTTATAAGCTATTAAAGTGTTTGGATAAGAGAGATGAGAGAGAAAAAAATTATAGGTATAATTTAGAAGAAAAAAAAAAGTGATTTTTTTTTATTTATTTTATATTATAAATTAAAAAAATAAAATAAAATGAAAAATGGTGAAAATAAGGAAATTGAGTGTTTTTCATAACATCTTTACAAAAAAAAAAAGTTGGGGTAGAGGTACTTTTTTCTTAAAGAGGTTATAAGCTCTTAAAGCTTTTTTTTGGAGGTTATAAGTTCTTGAAGAGCTTCTTTTGCCAAATACTTTGCAAGAGCTTATAAGCTCGTAAGCTCAGCCAAACACCCTCTTAAACTAATCGAGGTTAATAGCATTTTTAATAACTAAATTATTCCTAGCTTGGCAATTTAAGAGAACACTTCAAAGACTGCAAACAAATAAACATTTTTAGTTTTCTTTTACAGTTGTTGAAACATTGTGTTACACTAGAATTTATATGCAATCAGACCAATAATAAAACAAAAAATCAGAGATTTTAGAAAACTATTTATTTTCCACAGATCAATAAAGTTTAAAAAAAGAACCATTAAAACCTAATTGACATGAGATTCTGCATATGTTTGTCTTCCTACTCGGTAAAGAGAGGTTTTTTAATTTATACACATTTACATTCTCTCAAATAAAACAAAAAAAAAAGTCCAGATCCCACAAAAACAAAAAATAGAGAAAAATACTTACAGAGCGGATTCCTGAGAGCTGGAGCCCTGCTACGGCGCCGGTGGAGGTGGCGCCGAGAAAGAGGGAAGCGACGCCGAAGGCCTTCAAAGGCATGAGGTTGTTGTGGCCGGCGTATCCCCTTTTGAGGATGGCGATAGCCCACCCGAATTGGGCGGCGCTGGCGCCACCCCAGAACCAGTAACCTTTGATTACGCCATTGGCCACCACTCTACTTTCTTCCTTTTCCTCCATTTCATTTCATTTCCTTTCCTTTCCAGTTACGCCATTGCTGAGTTCAACTTCTAAGTTCTAATTCAGCTCAAGTGGGCTATATGGGCTTAATTTTTTGGGTCAATTGTAAATGGGCTTTAAAATTGAGCCTTTACAATAGACTAGCTTCGCCGGAATAATTTTAAATTTGAAAAGATAAGTAATAATTTATTTATTTATTTTTTAAAGAAGAATTTATTATTTATTTTTATTTTTTGTGATAATGGTTTTTGACTTTGTCCACTTGCTCCAAAAAATAGTTTTCTTCTACAGATGTAGATCAAATGATAGAACAATTCAATTCAACGACGTTTTATTTTTAATATTTGTTTCAATATTTCCTTTTCCATACAAATTTATTAAAAATGATCATTTATCAAGAAATATAAAAATACAAGTACCTATAGTGAAACCTACACGTTTTTCAGTAAAAGGCAAAAGGTACTCAAAGTTTAAATTTAATTATCGCTTGATGAGGGCCCGTTGTGCAAATGTCATGGCATATAGGAATAGTAATGGAGTTGAGTTGAGTTTCAAAGATCATATTATTGTCCTTCAAAATCTCAAACTAAGATCATATTATTGTCCTTCAAAATCTCAAACTAAGATCAATTGAGAGGGAACCAACAGCTTATTTTTATAGGGTTCCAACTCTCTCTCTCTCTCTCTCCTTGATAACCCAATACATTCAAATTTCAAATTTTGATCAGCTTCTTGGCCTACTCTGTTCAACCTTTTTTATGGGGAAAGAGTAGGGAGCCAAGCGAAGCAAATTGCTGAAAAAACAGTTGATCTGATTATTTTGATTTGTATAAAACTGTAGAGTTTTACTCTGCCCATCATTCTTTACATTCTTTACATACATGGCGATATTATAAACAAACTATTTGACGCTTATAAAGAAATGATCAGATCCACATCACTTTATTATTGACACAAGATTCTACAAGTGGATTTAAACCCTAATCAGAGTAAATCGTTATTTATTTTGGCAGGACCATATCAAATTTTATTATATTCTTTTTTTTTTATATCATGGAAATTCGCAGCCTCTATCTTCGGTGCAGGCTGGACAAACATCGTCCCTGTGCAATAAAATTATATTCTTATTAGTGAGATGTGACGAAGTATTAGAACATATAATGAGACATTCTTTTAAGATACAAATATTTGAATTTTCTACCTAAATTTACCGACCAATACTAATGCTTTACGAGATTGAGCTTAAATACCCCTCAGTCCCCGAATAAGTGTTTCGATTTATCAAAATTTTTGTTCTCGAATAAATGTCATATCACAAATTTCTATGCAAATAAGTTGTCATATTTATCCTTTAATTTAAAATAAAAAAATTACTTTATTGATTTTTACGCAATAATTAAGGGTAAAACGAGACATTTCCCTAGAGGTGTTCACGGGCCGGTTCCGGTTCGGAACCTGCCCGAAACCGCCGGTTTCGGTTCGGGAAAATTGGAACCGAAACCGGCCCGCCATAGCCCACGGTTCCGGGTCGGAACCGGCCCGTATTGGACGGTTCCGGTTCCGGGTCGGAACAGCCGGTTTATGGTCCGAACCGTCTAATTTTTTTTTATTTTTTTTATCTTTGAAAATTTAAATTATATTGTAATTCAAACCCATAAATTATCAATGTAATGTATAAAATCGATATAGAACAAAATATATCTTCATTCATAATAATATGTGATCAATTACAGATGAAAATATATAATTATTCAAACACGGTTCCACGGTTCTGAACCGGAACCGCCGATTCATGTTCGAACCTTATTATTATTATCATTATTTTTGGCTTTTTTCATTCAATTTATCATTATAATTGTCATTTTTTATCCCTAAGGGATATAATTAACATGAATTAACACAAAATATAATTTAAAACTAAAAAAATTAAAAAAATTGCCGGAACCGCCGGTTCACGGTTCCGAACCATTGGAACCGGAACCGGCCCATCTACCCCACGGTTCCGGTTCCGGACCGGAACCGCCGGTTCCGGTTCCGTTGAACACCACTACATTTCCCTAACTAAAATACCTATTAAGAAAGTGAGGGATTAGTTGGTTAAAACTTAAAAGTACATATGATTACAAATCCTCAAATCTTTTCTTGACTTATCTCAGAAGCAGTCGTATGTAGGTGTAGTTGTAGCCATTCCAATCCCATGTGGACAGTCAACTTTTGCATCCCTTACACACGGTTTTATATTACATACGCCGCAGCTGTACCGACATATAGTATTACGTAATTTATTAATACATGATGCACATCCTCATTTTATTTATTCATTAGTCATTTATTTTTGTTTAATAGATCGAACGATCCAACTACTAGATAATTTTTTTTTTCCAGAAAGTATAATATTTGGAGTAGGACTTCTTTATAATATAAGAGGTTCGGTGAAGTATTTTTTCTTTTCTTTTTTAGACCCTTCAAATTTTAGGAAAAATATTATAAGCTTAATCCAACATTCAAATTAATGTAATTAAAATGTCTCGAGTTTGATTTTCGGAGATAGAAAAATTAACATGAAGAGATGAAGATCAACATTATTTAATGTCTACATGGCAAGTGGACAGATCCATGTCAATCTCCGACTTTCCATGTCAATTTTTTAATTTTGGAAAATCGCACTTAGAATATTTTAGTTACATTATCTAAACGTTGTGTCATGTTTGAAATTCCGGCAAAAATTGGAACATTTTAGAATATTTTCCAAAACAAATCATTGTTAAAATTTTCTCTATATTACAAATTTGCTGAGATTGAGGTACAAATACAATTGAGGATAATATCGTATTTGGGTTTCTATTGGGTCAAAAGTCGGACTTTTCTAAAATTGAAATTAGGGCTTCTTATGGTTCTCATTGAAGAGTAGGATTTTCTTCATTTATTAATTTAGATACTAAACTACCAAATAAACTTGGGCCGCTACAACATTTCTAGTGGAGAACTAGAAAAACAATCCCAATGAATAAACTCCTTTGAATTATCGTGTATGAGTTTGAATCTGAAATTAATAATAAGGCCGATCATAAACTTTTACAAAGTTTATGGTCGTCGAATATGAGTTTGAATCTGAAATTAATAATAAAACCGATCGTAAACCTTTACATCGTCGATAGATTAAGTAAGCCCACCAGCATAATCATTCCAAAGGAAAGAAAAAGAAAAATAAGCCATGAACAAATACATATAATATTGTTATACCTAGCGTATATCAGGTGACCGAGTAGAGAATATAGGAAAAGTTGAGATTGAGCAATATTGCAACGGTAACCAGTTCATTTTTTTCTTTTGGAGGAAGTAAACTTAGCCAGTTTTGTTGAAATTAATATATATCATAATCATTTTTTAAAAAAGAATATAGTATCATAATCAATTAATCAGAAATGAAAGGGATGCATTGAGAGTGGGTAACCCGTACGAGGAGAGGACCCCACAAGACCAATTCAAAAAAAATTCAAGAACTCAAAAAACTTCAAATTTTCTCCTTGTAAAAGTCAAGCCACCCAACATTAGTTGTCATAATTGTCCCCCTTAATTTAGATTAGCCAAACCTTTTCTTTTCAACTCTTCCACAGTTGCAAATTGTTCCACATTCTTCACTATAATATTACATAACACGAAATGCAGCAGCATCAAACGATACATCTACATCAAATTAAACAAGTTCGATTCCAACTACACACATCAACTTCGCCCTAAAGATTATACCCCTTGAACTTCAAAGCCAAAGGCATCAAAAAGGAGAAAACACTTCTGCTCTGTTTTTGCCATTTTCTCACCACATTCAAATTCCCAGCATATATACAGCGAAGGAGAGAAACTGGAAGAGGAACAAGTGGTAAAAATCCATCTTTTATCTACTTCACAAATCTTGGATCAACCAAATACACAGGTAAGAAAAAGGGAAAGGGCTAAGAAACTCACACCTTTAGGAGCTTTTCCTTCACTTCTTTCATCAACTGATTGTACAGTATTTCTCTTGGTATTAACCATTTTCTTTTCAAGCACCCATTCTGCCACCATTGCATCACTACTCTTACGAAGCCGGTGGCAGGTGCTGAGAAAGGGTTCCGGTGGGAATTAGATTTAGCAACTTCCAGCTCTTCCACTTTCCTCAACTACCAATCTACAATCTTGTGCACACAATCTAAAGTACACAGTTTATCACATAAACATGGTGTTCATCAAAGTTCTCGAATTGAGCCGAAAACAAATGAGAGTACAATATCATGTGTATGAACTACTAACGGAACAAAAGACATGAAATTTCATATGTTCGCCTTCAACGCATGAGAAGCAAACATTTAGTCATAATTAATGTACAAATACAGAAAACCCCAATTAGTGATTATTCATTTCAAAGAAAAATGAATCAAAACTTATTGAGTAACTGAGAATTGAGAAAGAAAATCTAAAAGATCTAAAAATCCATATTTACATCTGCAACTAATAATAAATAGAACAACTATCTCAATTCTTGGAGATCAGCTTTGAAAGGGGGAAACAAAGGAAACAAGAAAAGAACAAAGAAAAACAAAGAAACTGGGATGCTAAACCCTAAAAGAACACTAGTTGTTCTTCCTCTCAAATACAAGTTACTGCAGACTATACCTTCAAATGGATCCCACCAAAAAAAAAAGTTGGACTCGAAGCAGCTTAGAACTTCCAGAAACTGCGTCTTAAGGGTATAATCATAAGTCAGCCGCTGCATCTATCCCTGTATAGAACAGCACCGTCATCCGTTTCAGAATTCAGAATCCAAATCCAAAGCTAATTGGGGTGATCTGGGCCGTACCTTCATAGAATTCTCAGAGACCTTGTACGAATCTGCAGTTATCGATACCAGCCATAATCCAGGGAAACAAACCTGAGATCCATGAAAATTTAGACAAATCAATCACAATTATAACAGAGAAACACAGTATTTGTAACAAAATAAATATTTAAATAACAGAAAAACGCAGCGACATAAACAAATTCAAGCCAAATCAGATCTTATCTTACATCTACTTGTTTCTGGATGTTCTTTGCTCTCTTCTTGGGCCGCCTTGCCGGCTTTGATCTAGTCAGCGCAAAAATATCCTCCTCAATCTCCTCTTTCGTTAGCGAGACAGAGATGCTTAGTTTCCTCTTCTCCTTCTTCCCAGCGTTACCGCCGTCGTTTTCCCCTGATCTGTTGTTCAGACTCCTCAACGGCGACTGCGCTTTACTCCTTTCCGGTATCGCCGGACTGATATTCTTCAGGGGACCTCCGTTCACGTTCAGGGACTTGTGTATAGGCCTCCGAGGCCTCAAATTCCATGTCTTCGTTTCTTCATCAATATTATTGTTGTTGATCTTCTCCTCTTCTTGCACTTCGCCACTGCAGTCATCTTCGTCGTTATTATCGGTCTTCAGCGGCTCTTGTTGCGGATTTTCGTCCTCCGTTTTGCTGCTCTTGCAAGGAATTTTGATTAAGATTTTCGATCTCTTCGTTCCAACAGCATCGACTTCTTTCGCCTTCGATTTAGCCTCCAATTTCTGAGTAGTTCTCTCAGAATTTGTTGAATGGGGTCCGTTTCTTGCACCATCCGACGATGAATTGTTCGAGAGATTTCTCCGGTGCTCAACGGAACCCCCTTTGCCTTTGCCGGAAGCTTCGGAATCCGGAGCCGAATCATGCCTCGGCAAATGCCACGCCGGATCACCGCCGGAAGGTGAGTGTTTCCTCCACTCGCGTAGCGGATGTGGTTTAGATGATTCTCCAGGAGGCCGTTTCCCCAAGTAATCCCCGTGGACCGGAGACCCACGAGGTGACGCCGCCGCCGCAGCGGAGTCACGGAACGGGGACTGGTGCCGAGGCGGCGTCGCCGAGACGGAATCGCGCAGCGGCGACTGGCGGATGGGAGATGCGGCAGAGATATTCGGCCGCCGCGACGGCGATTTGATGGAGCGGCGGCGCTGGTGGTGGCCGCTGGAGTTTCGGTCCTTATTCCATTTGAGATGCGGCAGCGTAAAATTGTGCAGCGGCTGAGATTTTGCAGGAACAGTGGAAGCCATAGCAGCAGGCACCAATCGCCTTTGAGCGCCGATTTCAACAAAAATTATTCAATTTTTATCAGCAGATGCAAATCGGAAAGAACGGCGTAGACCAATCTGTTTCGTGATCGGCGGCGAGGTCACATCTCCGACGATGCGAAATCAAATTGAGTGCATGAAATGAGACTGTGTGTTTGTGTATGCGCGCACACGCTTGTGGATAGTTTTTTGTTGGGGGTAAACGTGAATGAAGCTTGAGAGAACAGAATTTATGATTGTAGAGAGAGAGAGAGAGAGGGAGAGGGAGAGGGAGAATGAGGTTGCAGAGAGAAGAAGATGAAAGGGAAGTGAGGTGGAAGAGAAGAAAGTTAATAAAAATTCAACTAACATAAATATAATTATATAAAAAATATATATATACAGACGTGTATATGTACATATATTTCACAGACAAACACGCACACGCGGGCTCAAATCTTAGAGGAGGGATTTGTGAACCCTAATTAGGGTTAGTCATTGCTTCACATGAATATCATTTACTTTTTAATTTTTTTCCTCCGTATTCGAATACAATTTTAATAGGGCGAACTCTTTTTAAATACCACACAATAAAAGAGAGAAGTTATTCACACTCATTTATAAGAGTAGGTTTTTTTCATACCAAGAGAAGTTATTCACACTCATTTATAAGAGTAGGAGTTTTTCATACCAAAATGTGTTAAAATACTAAACTACCCTTACTAAACAAATAAAGGTTAAAGCAAATAAAAAACAACTAAAAAACAAAAACTACAACCCCTAATTCGGTCCCCCCCTCCCGACACCCCAACCCCACTCTTTCTCTCTCTTCAAACTTGTCTCTCTCTCAACACGATACCACCACCGTGTGAACCAACCCTCGACCGCACCATGAGCGGAAATCGATCGGAAGCCGACCATGATGAGGAGGAGACGGCGTCGGCCTCGTCGTCGGGCTCTGTGGAAAAAGAAGTAATCTCTAACGACCTGCCGGTTAGTGCCCTAAATTCCATTCAAAAATGTTTTTTTTTTGAAAAATTATGCTTTCAAATTATGTGTTTATGCTCGTTAAATTGAAGTTGAGAGCAATGTATATGATTGTATGAGTATGGGTAGCATTATTTGTAAGATTTGTTGGTGAATTTTGGAGTCAAATGTCGGTAAAAGGGCTGCACTCGGTGGGTGTTCATATTCACACGATGGTGGTATGAAGATGAACCACCGTGTGAAGCCATTTTGGCCTCGGTGGCAGCACTCGGTGGCTGCCGTGTGGTGGCATCACACGGTGGCTACACGACCGTGTGTTGCCACCGTGTGCTGTCCAGACCCTGTCAAATTTGATCGTATTTTGTGTTTTTGTTTGGTTTGAGCACTCGATCATTGTTCTTATGGTTCGTATGTTTATATTGTAGCCCGGTCTTGAATGGATGAGGCCGACATTGCGCGGTGTTACTCAACTATTGAATCTCCACGTACGTGAGGCCGTATTCAAAGAGATAACTTCGGTGTTTCGGCATCTTACCAAGAATCCGAGACGGTATAAGCAGGTCTATGATGAATTTACCGCCGGATACGTTGGCCATTTGATTAAAGTCAGGAGAAGAGGAAGTTCAAACGGTGCCCTCCATCATCTTTTGGCGCGCCAATTGAAAGGTGATGGTGTCATACCCCCGGACGAGGCGTGGTTTCAAATTTGTGGGCAGACCCTCCGTTTCACTGCACGGGATTATGCGTGCATCACTGGGCTTAATTTTGGAAATTCTGAGTTTGATCCACATGGCAAACATCTCCTCCGGCCTACTAGTCTTTTCCACAGAATATTCAAAGGCCGCAGAATTTTGGTTAGTGAAATGCGTCGGAGGTTCATTGAGCATGAGTTAGGAAACGACATCGAAGACTATTGTAAGGTGGCGAATCTGCTGGTTTACTACATCTTTCTCCTATGCCGGGACGACATGGAGGTCGAGACTTGGGCATGGGCATTAATTGAGGATTTCGACCGTTGGAACTCATTTCCTTGGGGTGCTTACACTTACGGAGGGCTGTGTCACTACATAAACAACGGCGCAAGAAGCCGAATCAGGAACGGAAGACAAGTTACCACTTTTACGGTCCCGTTTGGGTTTTACAGTTGTGGTCTTACGAGTGTATTCCTGACTTGGGTGCTTACTGTGGAAGCCGAGATGATGTCGTTACAGTGCCGCGTTGTTTAATATGGACAACAAGGACCTTCAAAGCAGACTTTAGCACCTTCTTCGAGAGACGAGTACGTACATTAATTTTTATGATTTTATCTAATAAAGTTATCTACATGTTTAACATTTAATAATTACTTTTCTATGACTTGTTTTGCAGCGAGTGGTATATGCTATGATGCCGCATATGATTGAAGATACTCTTGAGCCTTACTGGTACAGTCTTGATAATATAGAGCATATGCACTATGAACCACCGAAGAAAATAGCAGAAAAGAAGACTGAAGAGACTGAGCCGGAGCCGAAAAAGAAGGGGAAGTTTAAGAAGATTGTGGCTGCCGTTGGAAATATCATTTCACCCTCCTCATCGGTACAAAAAGTCCCGAAACGACGCCGGCGAATTCCCCACCGGCGGTAGACATATCTAAAGCTGCTGCCGGTCTACCAGGAGACACGGTCAGAGAGGGAGTGTTGTGTGCACGGACATCCTTGCCCCGACCATGTCCAGGACGGCAGGGATGACTACTTCGATCGCCGACTGAAGGCGGTCTTGTTTGACGAGTCCGAGACTGGCTTCTTTGCCAGATTATCTCGGAAGCTCTTTGGTCAGGTCGTGGACTACTTCGGTCCCAGACACAGACGATCTAGGAGTCCTCCACAGCAGTCTGATGGGAGCTACAGGAGGGCGCACGACCCGCCTCGTCAGTCTGCCTCAGTTAGTAGCGGTCACCGGAGGATGTCCGTCGACCCGCCTCGTCACTCAGCAGCTGCAACTCTACAGACTCACCGCCCCGAGCAGCAGCAGTATCAGACACGGCTACTAGGACAATCGTTTGACCTCGTTCCTGAGACGTTTGATCAAATTCCCCATCAGAGTGAGCCCATGCCCTACCAGTACGACCACCCTCAGTTTTGGGGCTATAGCAGCACTCCGCTGCATCAGTACAACCCTCCGGTATGGCAGCCTCTCATGTTTCAGCCAATGTGTTGGGACAGACAGCCTCCAGCCGAGCAGACCCCCCAGCAGCATTGGGCGGCAGAGGGTAGTAGTGCTCAGTTTCAGCATGAGCAGACCCTCCAGCAGCATTGGGCAGCAGAGGGTAGTAGTGCTCAGTTTCAGCACGAGCAGACCCCCCAGCAGCATTGGGCAGCAGAGGGTAGTAGTGCTCAGTTTCAGCACAAGGCAGAGGGTAGTAGTGCTCAGTTTCAGCACGAGCACACGGTGGGGCAGCAGCAAAGACGATCTTCCTCACCCGTTGATATTAATTGGTCGTCCTCCAACTCCTCTTCTCACAATATTTTTGATGAGGAACTGGCCAAGCACGAAGAACAAGTGTTGGGTCGTCGGAAGATAAAGCCGGCTGCTGCTCTTTTGCCGCCTTATGTGGTTATGACTCCGGCAAACGTGAAGTTGTTGAGAAATTTGTACAAAAAGCATAAGAGGACAGGGAATGATGCTGTCGTGGAGATTAAAGATCTGAAACTGGTAATCCCACAAGAACAGTTCGTTCGTGTCGAGGATCCGGAGAAGATGTTTTGGGCAGAGGTAACATTTCTTTTTTAGTTTAGTAAAATATTTTAATTTCATTTATATTTTTTAAACCGAAACTAATACATTAAAAACATTGCAGGATATAGACTTGTACCTGCTGTACATGCGAAACAAGGTGAAACATGGAAGAATGACAGCAGATGGAGTTTGTCAGGCAACCACAATCTTGGCATCGACATTTTTCTATGTAAGTTTTAAATTATAACAAGTATTCCTATTTTTTTTTTTTTGCACAATTCATTTAACAGTTGATGTTCTTAATAGAAAATGATGCATAATGCGTACGTGGAGTTGGAGGGTTCAGACGAGCAGAGAGCTCAGGCTAAAGAAAAAGGAAACAAGAAGAAAAAAGGCAATCCTGTGAAACAATATCATCATTGGCGTGTACCAAACGCACTAGTGGAGATGGTTAATGGGACGGAAGACGTGTCTGCTACTTCTTGGTTTAATGCTAAACACGTAAGTTATTTAATTTGTAATTTTTTATATTCAAATATTATTTTAATAGACAAATATATTGAGTTCTTTATTCATTTTCCTGTTCAGGTTATCACGGTTTGCAATGTCGGGGGCAATCAATGGGTCACAATACGTATTCGTCTGCATGATTGGACTATTGAGTTGTACGACTCAACCATGCAGTGGCATAGAGATACTGATGTTCGGGAAGGTCAACTTGAGTGTGTGACACACCTCTTACCTCGACTCTTGGAGGTAGCTCGTTATTGGGACCAAAATCCAAACAGGAAAAAAACCAAGGCACCGTTGAGGATAGTGAAGATGCCTGAGTCAGAGCAGTTCATCCAGACTGACGGAATAAACTGTGGCCCATACTCGTGTATGTATGTCGACCGTCTCATCAATGCAACTGCAAAAACCCAACATCGTGATGTATCAATCGGTGACGATTATGTGGCTTCCTATCGAAAATATATAGCAACTAGGATCTATTGGTTAGCAGTAGAGGGTCGTTTCTGGCTTTGAGCCCGATTGTGAACTTTTCCATGACTTGTTTGTACGTTAATATTTTTCATCTACTAGGATTTGATCTTGTTGTGACAATTTCTTATGAAGATATGAGTATGTTTTGTGCATAAATGAGGTGAAACAGGGAAAACATGTGATAGTACATGGAAAATTGTGGCCTCAGATATGCACACGGTCGTGCGGCCACCGTGTGAACCACCGTGTGGTGCGACCATGTGAACAATTAGGTCTCTTGACTGTTCACACGGTTGCACCACACGATAGTTCACACGGTGGTTCACACGGTGGCCACCACCATGTGGTCCACCGTGTGGTGCGACCGTGTGAACAATCAAGCGGCCTAATTCTTCACACGGTCGAACCACATAGTGGACCACACGGTTGTTCACACGGTGGCTACCACCGTGCTCACGGTGGTGGCCTGCACCGTGTGCACAAGAACATTTCATTTAGGCCTCTTATCTTTTCACGTGTTATCGATTTAGATGTTTAACGATTCTCTAATAGCTTATTTAAACATTTATAAACACTTAACACCTCAATCGAACGCGTACATATAACATTTGTGTAATTCACTAATGTAAGAGGTACTTTTTCAATAACAAGATGTCAAAGTATATTACAAATATCTTCCTAATCCAAGGATTATACACAATACATAATGGATTTCGTTCATGCAATCCTATAATGATACAAATAGACATATTTGTTCATAATAATCGTTCATACGCACTCAATAACACGTAAATTAGTGATTTGTCATGCATTTAATACAAAATTGATTGTGTTCTTGTGCACACGGTGCAGGACACCACCGTGTGCACGGTGGTAGCCACCGTGTGAACCACCGTGTGGTCCGACCGTGTGAACAATTAGGCCGCTTGATTGTTCACACGGTGGACCACACGGTGGTGGCCACCGTGTGAACTATCGTGTGGTGCGACCGTGTGAACAATCAAGAGACCTAATTGTTCACACGATCGCACCACATGGTGGTTCACACGGTGGCCGCACGACCGTGTGCAGATCTGAGGCCATAATTTTCCATGTACTATCACATGTTTTCCCTGTTTCACCTCATTTATGCACAAAAACATACTCATACAACTATGTTTACATTGTCCTCAAACAACTAACTAGCCACAACAATGAATATGTTTAGGTCTCGCGGTAGGGACATTTTCTCGCGTCATGATCATCAAGACGACAAATGCTACATTTCTTCTTCCGCCGGCGTCTTTGCCTCATTTGTTGACCTCCGTCCGTCTCTTCTGCATCTTCGGGGGGATTATTCAAATCAACACCAGCGATGGGAATGGATGTTGTACATTTTTTTCTGTTGTGCCCTCTTCCTTTACATCTACCGCAGAACTGAGGACGGGTGTTTACATTTTCAACTGCGGACCGTGCACGACTCGTCCTTGGACAGCCGGCCTGACGAACCTCCTCTATAGGGAGACAAACAACAGAGGAGATCTCCGGGGACACAATCCACTCATCCGGATGTGGTATTGGACTAATGTGCTCTGCATAAGTTTCTCTGTAGCCGGCCTGCTTGAAATAACGACCGACAAAATCGTACACAGACAGTCCGTTACCTGCGCGCCTGTTAGAATAAGCAAATAAGCAAGTGTAATAAATGAACATCCAACATAAATTGTATAAGCAATGATCTGTAATAGCTAATAATTAAACGTATACCTAATAGCGGCAACAACATGACGACATGGAATCAAATCCAAATCGAACTCCCGACACGTACATTTACAGTTCCTAAGGTCAACCTGATAACGCATATTTTTTTCTTCAACTTTATAAATATGTGCGGTGGTGTTACCTCGAGCTTGAAGGCGGAGACCGTCTTGAACAGCTAAATTCAACTTCAAGAAAGTGTTCTCTGTCAACTCATGATCTCTCGATAAAGCTTCTGCCCGCTTCTCATCGAACCAATTCTCAAGAATTAAGCGATATAGCTCAATCATCGAGCATACGGGTAGACGCCTAGCCCACAACATATGAGAGTTCAAGCATTCGGTATAATTGGAGGTCAAGAAGTCATAGCGTCGTACCAGACACTTCGACCTAGCCCACCTCTCCGGTCCAACTTCAGCGAGCCGCCTGTGAGCCCCGTTGGGGCTTTCAACATGCAGTTTCGAGAACATCTCATCAAACTCTTCATGTCGATGGCAATATGCTGCGGTTTGAAAGATTGCGGCCACGTACTTGCCGTATGGAACAAGATTTTTCTGAAGATGGTGAAAGCACAACCCATGGAACGCATTCGGATAAACAGCTCGAACAGCATTCTGAATGCTCTTATGTTGGTCACTCACGATCAGTAAATCATCTGGAGGATTGTAGCATCTGCGCAGGTTAAAGAGAAAATATGTCCACCCCTCATCATTCTCTTTGGGACCGAGGCCAATTGCAAGAGGGGAGACATGGTTGTTGCCGTCCAACGTGACGGCAACAAATAAAATTCCCCTGTTCTTTCCCTTGAGGTGGGTCCCATCTACAACAATCACCGGTCGAAGATACTTATCAAATGCTCGAATACTCTGACCGAGTGGAACAAACATGTGGCACAGCGAACCCTTGCTATTCATCTCCAAATCATAAACGGTCCCCGGATTGTGCTGCTTCAACAAATATAGATATGACGGGAGCCTCTGATACGACGAGTCAAAGTCGTCGTACGTCCTCTGAATGGCTATGTTTCTCACCCGGAGAGCAAAACTGTATAGAATGTCAACCCCAAACATTCTACGCATCTCTGCAATCATCTCCTTTGGCCTCAGTGTGACCCCCTCGCCGGTCAATTTTTTGGCAAAATAGAACGCAGTAACCTCAGAAGTTACCGACCGTGCAACAACACGATTCAAGTCCTCGTGACATGTGTGATTCATGGTCAACTTAGTAATCCTCCAAATGGATGCACCCTCAACAGCACACACTCTAAAGTTGCAATTCTGTCTACCACTCTTGCAGAGAAACGTCATCCGTTTACCTGCGGAACGCTTACCTGTATACTGCAAAAAGTTCTCCAAGTGATACATTCCAATAGTGATCTTCAACTCTTCCTTCGATCGAAATAAGGCCCCCAATGCGAGTTCCCCACGTACAGGTGGAGGATGCTCGACCCAACCCAGAGTCCCCGCGCTCTCACGATTGGGAAATGGAATGATCCAATTGTGCATTGCACGCATATGAGCAGGCTCGCATCTGGAATGATGGTCCGATGAGAAGTTCCAATTGCCCAAAACCCTATCCATTTGTGCCGGCTGTCGGACCCAAGCAAGAAAATCTGTAAAAAGTGAATCAAGCAATGCCTTACGACGATCTTCCTCTTCGTCTTCAGATGAAGATGCATCTTCATCTTGCTCATCTTCGTTAAATTCTTCATCTTCATCGTCTTCCTCATCCCCCTCATATTGCTCATGTTTGGACGACATGCAGTTCTGCTCTACTCGGGAGCTACTACCACCGGCATTAACCTCGGTGCTGGATGAGACATCGTTCTCAACAAAAACCTCCGGATCATCTTTCTGTTCAAGTAACAATCGAACCAACTCGATATCACTCCGCAATAAAACTTTTACCCTATTACCGTTGGACATGCTGGTCAAGTACCATAACTTGTAATCGGTCCGTTTCCAACCGCCCAAACCCTCTCCAATCAGATCTACGAGGTTAGCACGGTTTTGTTTGATCGCATCGATGTAGACAAAAAATGATTCCCCATCTACATACGTCGATCGCTCCCAACGACCACTGTGATGTATCAATACACGCATCCACGACATCTGAGATTCATAAAAAAGCCAAGAAATCATCAGAAAAACGATCGAATAAGCTTCTACGACATGTTCTGATTTGGACACGGTGGCATCACACGGTGGGAACGACCGTGTGCTGCGATCGTGTGGAAACATCCATACGATCGCAGCACACGGTCATTCCCACCGTGTGATGCCACCGTGTGATGCCACCGTGTGAATATTTCGTGGCCACGAAACATTCACACGGTGGTCTGCCATGCCGGAAAAAACCCTAGTTCTAACCCCACGATCATCAACTATAATTTTTAACTTATTTTGCTTCTAAACATGTGCCTAAGCATGAAAATATACTTTCTTGTGACTTAAATTCAACTATTTTGCCTATTTCATGCAATTGTTTACCATCGTGTGCAATAAAACTACCACCGTGTGCATGACCGTGTGGTGTAGAACTCGCTCAAAAAAAAAAAAATTGCGGGCTAAATATAGCTTCATACCTTCTTTATGAACCCAGAAACACATATCGGCGGTCCTATTTGCACTTCAACTCCTCTTTTTCGAATAATCTTGTGATTTTTACAAGGATTTTGAGAGACTCATTTGTAAAAAAATCGCACGTTTTTTCTCCAATCTTTTTACTCTTCCTTCTTTGTCCCAAATGTCCCAAATGTAATGTATTTAGTTGTTGTTGTGATATTAATGAGAGTAAACAACCTCTCTTACAAAACATTGAATGAATGTTGTTGTAGGGGTTGCGATCGACGACGAATTGAATGTATTTTAGTTTTTAGTTTTTTATTATTTATTTTTTTATTTGTTGATGAAGATGATGACTAAAAAAAGAAAGAAAAAAAAAGACAAAAAGGATAAGTTAGGGGTATTTTAGTCTTTTTACTGATTTTGGTATGAAAAACTCCTACTCTTATGAATGAGTGTGAATAACTTCTATGTTTTATGCTTTGGTATTAAAACATGCATTCTCTCATTTTAATACTCCCTCCATCCCGCAGCTCCCGCCCATCTTGAGTCTTTACTGTTCGATACAGAGATTAAGAAAAATGGTAAAAAGATAAAATATAGATAAGTTGAACCGTTGAAGAGTTAATTGTTTAGTTTTAGGAACGAAAATGAAGGAGAAAGGTAAAAGGATAAAAAGTTGATAATTTGAAAAGTTAATTGTTTATTTTTAGGAAAAAAAAGGGTCAAGATGAATGAGACGCCCCAATATGAAAAGAGGTTTAAGATAGGTGGAATGGAGGAAGTATAATCTTATGAGAGAAGATAGTGTTTCTAAAAAAAATGGTTATATGTTTTTCGAATTGAAATTAAATTAAAAAAAAGTAGGAATTGAAATTAAATAAAAAGAATAATGAGTTTGTTCAATATTGTATCATACGATTTGTGCTTTTTATTATTTATTTATAGTTATTTTCCCTTATTATTATAATTTATTTTTATGAATTCTTAGGTTAAATGTTCTTTAATTCTGAGTGTAGTTCCTAATGAATAATATTATTTCTTTTAAGTCATGAGTATAAATTTGTTCCTAATTATTTTATTCTTTAACAAAATTATCCCTATATATTGTATCTTTTGACAAATTTCACCATTTGTAACTCCAACAAACCTAAAAGTCCAAGACTACAAACTACGCAGATCTCATCGGGGCAAATTCTCTTCGGCTTAGTCTTGTCAATCATTTTGGGTAAGTTTGCAAATTTCCTAGAGTAGTTGCATTTAGGGTTAATCGCAACTTTCATCAAATTTTAATTTTTAATTAAAATTTTTTTTGACGAGAAAATATAAGATCTTTGCATGATAATTTCGATAGAAAATGAGTTTTGGGATAACAATCAAACCCGAGCAAAATTTGTGTATTTTCTCGCAAAAAAATCGATTGTGTTAAAAATTAAAATTGTGTGAAAGTTTGTATATTTACCAGCATTTATGCAACCAGGTGACCCCACCGTGTGGTAAATTGCAATTATGTACTAATCAAATAAATTAGAGAATAATTAAGAGATTTGAGAATAATTAGAGATAATTAATTTCAATCAAGATAATTACGATTTATTAATTATCAATTAAAATTTATGATTTTCAACTAAAATTTTAATTTATTAATTGTTAATTAAATATAATTAAATATTAGTTAAATTAATTAATAACTGCATTGCAGTGGTCATCCGCACGAGATTCCATCTCTGTATTTAATTTCCTAGTCTGCAATATTTGTGCAGTATTTTAACACTAGGATGATTTTCAAATTGTAATTTTATTACAATTTACACCATTTGTTTTTCGGGGTTCCTTTTTGTGAACCATTTAATTGGATTTTCTTTTACTGCTTGGTAACAATGTTTATTTCATTATTATTTTTTTTGTAATTATCAATCTAAAATACCGATTACATTTAGAGTTGTCGATCAGACTGAACTAATTCATAGCACAATTTGATTCAGAATTAATATAGGTTGATCCACGCGCACTGCCCTCTAGAATAGGTGGATTTGTTAGACCGTCCATCCTAGGCTAAACGAGCTCATTTTGGACCTTTTAGATTTTTCTCATTGATAGAACATCACATTGCGCACATGAACATAACAAGATGTTCATGGAATGAGATTATAGGAATACCTAGAAGATTAGTGTTGGAGCAATAAACGTGGGAAGAGCTTCTCCACATGGTAAGTTGTACGATGTCCAAACTTGCAAAACAGAGGTTCGGGGCTGTGTCGGCGTCGATTCTCCGACCATCAAGTCATTATTACGCTCAAAGGTGAGAATTATTCAGTTGCATATGAATATGAGAGAAATGATACATCTTATGGATGTTAATATTTGAAATACATACCTCATGAGTCCATGACAGAGTAGTGGCATTTCGATAATATTGGGCAAAACCTAAAGGTTATTCTGCCATCCAGTTGTAGGGGACAGCCCTAGCCTTTTTTTATGTGACGGGCGGCTCTGATACTCAAAAAGGCGAACACCCGAATATTCAAGCATGGAGAATATTATCAATGGACGTGCAGTCCTTTTAAACCGATATCAACTGCACAGTTGTCTTTGATCATAGTAAGACATAGAGCAAGATTGCTCTGTTGGTATATTTCAAGGACTTAAATTAGTCAGGGCAAGTATGCCCTTTAGCCAACCTAGGTGTACCTGAGGTGTACCATCACCCTAAACCCTAAAGACTGAGTCATGTCTAATAAAATTGAGGTATTTCTATTTAAATACATGAGCTTAAAATAAATAATGTTTAGGTAGAAGCATATAACTTTATTTCTTTCTTTTTTTTTCTTTTTTTTCCAAGGGAAGGCTAACATTTTTTCAAATTTATGCAGAAAAACTAGAAAACTAGATGTGAAAAAATACATTTTATTATTATTATTATTATTATTATTATTATTATTATTATTATTATTATTATTTGTTGAAGATTTAATCTATGATTCGCCAAGAACACAATACGCACACCAACAAGAAATAAAACGAGACAGCAATTACGTGGTTCGACTCTGAAGAGTCTACGTCCATGGAGAGTCAATCACAGATCTTATTTCAAGCCGAAGATAGTCACCGGAGATATCAAGCTTACACTGTAACTCTCACAAGAAACTCTCTTTCTATGTTTACAACAACACTCTCTCAATCTCCCTAATCTCTTAGCTCTGATCTAAAACACACTAATGGGGATGAACATAATGAATCTGCATCTACAAGATCCCAGTTTATATACTTGGACAATAGCTAATCCTGGCCTTAAAAGATGAACGATGAAGATCAACTCTTCCAGCTGCATGGTTGTACAGTTTTAACCGCCATACTACTTAATGCAACCTGATCCTCCAACTCTTAGCATATTGCAGAATAATTCCTGTGCATCTTTGCAGTCATACCCTTCTCACAATCTCCACCTATGACAGGAAGATCACAAAATAAGATTAACTGTAACTTTTCCTCAATAATGCCATATATTCAGCCTCTGTCGTTGAAAGTGCCACAACACTTTGCAGTGAAGATTTCCAAGACACCTCAGATCCAAAAAAACAAAACACATAACCTGATTATGACCTTCTATTATCTAGATTTGCAGCAAAATCTGAATCCACGAATCCCATCAAAACATCGCCTTTCAGGTCCTTATTTTGTTCAAACAAAATTCCATACTTTGAAGTTCCCTTCAAATATCTCATGATCCATTTCATTGCTTCCCAATGATACTTTCCTGGATTTGCCATATACCTACTTAGTACACTTATTGCATGTGCCAAATCTGGCCTTGTACACACCATTGTGTACATAATGCTTCCTACAACATTAGCATAAGGTATTCTTCGCATCTCATCCATTTCTGTATCAGTCTTAGGCTTATGTTCTTCAGTCAACTTAAAATGTTGTCCAAGAGGTACAACACGATCTTAGATTCATGCATATTGAATCTCTTGATCACTTTCTGAATATAATTCTCTTGAACCAACCACAGCTTCCCATTCTTTCTATCTCTACAGATATCCATGCCAAGAATTCGTCTAGCATCACCAAGCTGCTTCATTTCAAAAGTTGATTTCAAATCCCTTTTCAATAATTCTATTTCTCTCTTACTTTTGCTTGCTATAAGCATATCATCCACGTATAGCAGCAAGAAAGATACAGTTTCTTTCCCAACATTCTTCACATACACACAATTATCATATGTTGATCTAGAATAACCAATCTTTGCCATGCGCTCAACAAACTTAAGATACCATTGCCTGCTGCTCTGTTTTAAACCGTAAAGAGATTTCTTCAACAGACATACCTTGTTATCATTTCCCGGTAGAATGAATCCCTCTGGCTGATCCATATAGATAGTTTCTTTTAAATCCCCATGAAGGAAAGCAGTCTTCACATCTAGCTGCAACTCCAGATCATATTGAGCTATGTTATAATATTTAATGTGTATATATATGTTACCTTATTTAGCCCTAGACCTAGTAGTCTAGTATATATATGTGTGTATTCTCTCTTCTTTAGATATACTGAATAATACACTCACCTTCTCTCAAATATGTTCTATACTTTGTTTCTTTACATGGTATCAGAGCGGGTACGATTTCTGCTCTGACTCTCGTTAAAAAAAACCTACTATTTTTTTGTGCGCCGCCGCTACTGCTGTCCGGGTCTTCTCTCCGCCGCCGCGCCACTCTTCTCTCCAGCCGCTGTTCTCATCCGTCGCCGCTGCCTATCCTCTACCTAGGGTTTGAGTTTTTTAATCCTTATTCATCATGTCTGATTCGAAATTTGCTGCCCTAGGAACCACCATCAAATTGAATGGTTCCAATTATCTTCTTTGGTCTCGTGTCTTTCTACTATTCTTAGGCTCTCAGAAGAAAAAGACACATGTTCTAAATGATCCTGTTGATTATGAGGATCCCAAGTATGATGCTTGGAGTGCCGATGATTGTGCTGTCATGACATGGCTCTTGAATAGCCTTGAAGACTCTATCAGTAAGAATATCATGTTCTTGGAAACTGCTAAAGACGTGTGAGATACATTGAAACAGATGTATTCCAACAAAAAGAACGTTTCTCGTGTCTTTGAGTTATATGAGAAACTTTTTTCTCATACTCAGTCTGGCCAATCAGTAAATGACTACTTCTCTACACTTAAAGGACTGGCTGATGAAATACTCGTTTATCATCCACTATCATGTTCTGCCACACAGCGAGCAACTCAGTGGGAGGAGTTCATGGAAATTCTTATCCGGTTTGGATGCTGATCTCCGACCAGTTCGTGACAGCTTGTTATCTAGTGATAATGTTCCCTCATTATCCAATGCCCTATCTCGTGTGCTGCGTGTTTCAACCGGTCGTGCCGACGATGCTGCTCCTTTCAATTCTTCAGCCATGGCTGCAACTAGCAGTCAGAATTCTCAGGTTACTGGCTCTTTTCCGCCTTCCAACACGGCTATTCACGGTCAAAATTATCATTGTGGTCGTGGCCGTGGCCGAGGTCGTGGATTTGATCGACGTTGTGAATATTGCCATCGTACCAACCATACTTCTGAGAACGGTTGGGAAACTTTTGGCAAACCAGGTCGGGCTAATACGGTTGTTCCTGAGCCCCAGTCTTCCTCTAATGATGATGTGGTATCGATCTCACGCGCTCAATATGACAATCTGACCCAGTTCATCAATTCGTCGTCTACTACTGATGCTCCCTCTACTAGTGTAGCTCTTCCTATCGTTGCTTCCGCAGGTGCGTTTGCAGTGTCTCACGGTAAGTCTTGGTTGATAGATTCCGGTACCTCTGTCCATATTACTGGCACTAAATTTCTTTTGACATCTTTCACTCCTTCCTCCTTACCTTCTGTTCGTGTCGCTGATGGCACATATTCTCCGGTGACGGGGATTGGTGTTGTCCACCCTACTCCTCAGCTACAACTTGAACATGTCATGTTTGCTTCTAAATTTCCCGTTAGCTTGTTATCTGTTAGTCAACTTACCAAAACTCACAATTGTTCTGTCACTTTTGTTCCTACTTATGTTACCTTTCAGGACCTGCAGACGAAGAAGACGATTGGTGGAGGACATGAGCGTGACGGTGTCTACTATTTGGATTATGGTACCCCTGCACCTTCGCGTGCTCTTTCGGCCACTGTGTCTCCATATCAGTGGCATTGTCGTCTGGGTCATCCGTCTTCTTCTAGTCTTTGTAGTTTAGTTCCTGTTTCGTCTGTTGATTTTCAATGTGAGTCTTGTGAGTTGGGCAAGCACCATTGCACATTTTTTCCTTCTCGAGTTGATAAACGTAGTTCTTTTGCTTTTGAGCTTGTTCATTGTGATGTTTGGAGTCAGAGTCGAGTTGAGTCTAGAGAGGGTTTCAGATATTTTCTGATCTTGGTTGATGATTATTCGCGTATGACGTGGTTGTATTTGCTCAAACAGAGAACTGAAGTACCTGCTGTTCTAAACTCCTTTTATCATGAAATAAAAACTCAATATTTGGTTGACTTGCGTATTCTTCGCACTGATAATGCTCTTGAATTTACTCAAAATTCTATTTCATCTTTTTGTGATTCACATGGCATTATTCATCAAACTTCATGCTCTCATACTTCCCAACAAAATGGAGTTGTTGAACGCAAATACCGTCATATTTTGGATGTTGCTCGTACTCTTATGTCTCTTTTGCCTGTTTGAGTCTTTCTTTTCGTGCTTTTGCCCTTTGCCTTTTGTCTACAGTTATTCCAACTTCTTACCTTGAGGCACTCAAACATCCTCTTTGGCGAGCTGCTATGGATGAGGAGATGCGTACCCTTTTATCTCGTGGCACTTGGGTTCTAGCGACTGCCCCTGCTTCCGCTGTTATTGTTGCTTGCCGTTGGGTATTCACTATCAAGTTTCTCGCTGATGGTACTATTGATCGGTACAAAGCACGTCTTGTGGCGAAAGGTTTTACACAGACTTATGGTGTTGATTACTTTGAGACATTCTCTCCCACTGCTCATTTGAATTCTATTCGCATCTTGTTCTCCTTGGCTGTCAATCTTTCTTGGCCTATGTATCAGCTTGATGTGAAGAATGCTTTTCTCTATGGTGATTTATCTCCGACTGTTTATATGGAGCAACCTCCAGGGTATGTTGCTCAGGGGGGGATGCTACTAAGGTCTGTTGTCTTAAGAAGGCTATTTATGGTCTTAAGCAAAGTCTGAAGGCATGGTTTGACAAGTTTAGCAGTGTTCTTGGCAAGATTGATTTTAAACAATGCAAGTCTGATCATTCTATTTTTGTACGCCATCAAACGTCTGGAATTGTCATTCTCGTTGTCTATGTTGATGACATTCTTATATCTGGCAGTGATGTACAGGGGATTGATGACACAAAGACATACTTGCAAGAACAATTTGTCATTAAGGATTTGGGACGTCCTAAGTATTTCTTAGGAATTGAAATTGCTCACAGCAAGTATGGAATTTCTCTATCTCAGCAGAAGTATGCTACATATTTACTTAAAGAAACTGGGTTACTTGGAACAAGGCCAGTTGATACTTCTATGGACGTTGACCCGAATGTCTGGGATGATAGTGAAGATTTCTTGGAGGACAAAGCTAAGTATAGACGACTTGTTGGGAAACTTATCTACTTGACAGTAACACGGCCTGACATTTCTTTTGCCGTTGGTCTGGTCAGCCGGTTCTTGGATAAGCCTAAACAAGTTCATTTGAAGAATGAACTCTCCAGGGAAAGGATTATTTTATAAGAAGAATGGTCATTTGAAGATTGAAGGGTATTCCGAAGCTGATTATGTTGGCTCTAAGAATGACCGGAAATCTACTTCTGGATACTGCACTTACTTGGGTGGAAATTTGATAACTTGGAGGAGTAAGAAGCAACAAACTGTTGCTAGATCTTCTACCGAGGCTGAGTATAGAGCTATGGCTCATACTGCCACTGAGATTATTGGTGTGAAGAATCTGCTTGGGGAGTTGGGATTCACTTTCAATGAACCATTACCTATGCACTGTGATAACCAAGCAGCTATTTACATTGCTAACAATCTAGTGTTTTATGAACGGACTAAACATATTGAGGTTGACTGCCATTTCGTTCGTGAGTGTGTATTGAGTCGTACTATTTCTACTTTGTTCACTACTTCAGCTAATCAGATTGTTGATATCTTCACTAAACCATTGGGTGGCAAGCGTTTTTCTGAGCTGTGCACCAAGCTAGATATGATCAACATATATGCTCCAGCTTGAGGGGGAGTGTTATAATATTTAATGTGTATATATATGTTACCTTATTTAGATTGTAACCCTAGACCTAGTAGTCTAGTATATATATGTGTGTATTCTCTCTTCTTTAGATATACTGAATAATACACTCACCTTCTCTCAAATATGTTCTATACTTCGTTTCTTTACAAGCTACAATTGCCAATAATATTCTGATAGAGCTATGCTTAACTACTGGTGAAAACACCTCATTGTAGTCAATACCTTTCTTTTGGGTAAATCCCTTAGCCACCAACCTTGCTTTAAACCGGATAACTTCAACCTCATCCATCTCTATCTTTTTCTTGAAAATCCACTTGCAACCAACTGTCTTCTGTGTAGCTGGTCTCTCAACAAGTATCCAGGTCCCATTCATCAAGAGTGATTCAATCTCCTCCCTCATTGCTAGAATCCATTTCTCTTTATCCAAGCACCTTATTGCTTCTGAATAATTCTTTGGTTCACTATATAATGTTTCCCCGGCTACAACTAATGCATAAGCAATGAGATCATCGTCTCTGAATCTGATTGGAGGTTGTGTTACCCTTCTTTCTCTATCCCTAGCAAGTTGATAATTCCTTAAACCAGTGTCAACTGATCTTTCACCTTCTTGATTTCCTCCATCATAATTTTCTGATTGACCATTATCAGAATTGTCATCACCTTGAGATGATTCTTCATTCTCTTCTACGCCTTCAAGCTCCACCTTAACTTGTGTACTGTTCTCAGCTTGTGAAGAATCAACAGCAGATTTTCCTTTGAATTTATTCATTTCTGCTGCTTCCAGAAAAGGCATCTTCGATTCATCAAAAACTACATCTCTGCTGATTATTATTCTACCTTGTCCATGCTCAACACACTACAATCTGTAGCCTTTTGTTCCTTTAGGATACCCAAGCATGATGCACCTTTGAGCCCTAGCATCCAATTTATCATGCTTGATGTGAGCATAGGCCTGACAACCAAATATTCTGAGGTATCCATAATGAACAACACGGTTAGACCATCTCTCTTCTGGTACTTCATATCCAATGGCTGAAGAAGGACTTCTATTGATCAAATATGCAGCAGTGGATATTGCCTCACCCCAAAAAATTTTAGGCAATCCAGATGACAAGAGCATGCACCTTACTCTTTCCAATATTATCATATTCATTCTTTCTACTACCCCGTTCTGCTGTGGGTTACCAGGTACTGTGGTATGCCTCTTCAATCCTTTCCACTACAGAAAACTTTGAATTCCTTTGATAAGAATTCCAAACCGTTGTCAGTCCTAAGACATTTCACCTTCATGTCTTTCTCCATCTGCACTGCTTCACACCATTATTTGAACCTCTCAAAAGTCTCATCCTTGGTTTTCAATACATAAACCCAAAGCTTTCTTGAGAAATCATCAATTATTGATAGGAAAAATCTTCCGCCGCCCATGGTGTGAGTTCTATGAGGCCCCCAGAGGTCAGCATGTATGTAATCCAATGGAGCCTTTGATATGTGATTCCCTACTGGATATGGCTGCTTCTTACTCTTACCAAGTATACGCAGCTCACATTTATCTAGCTTGAATGTTCCACCAATATCTAGGATCCTTTTTCTGGCTAAATGATTTAGTCCAGATTCACTCAAGTGTCCTAATCTTCCATGCCATAACATGCTGTGATCCCTTCTGACAACCTCAGATTCTCCAACCAGAGTTACTCCATCAAGATAATACAAAGTATTCTTTCTTGTTCCTTTCAGAAGGACAGTGGTACCTTTCATAACATATATCGAACCTGATTTTGATCTAAAACCATAACCTTTTTTCTATAACATGCCAAGAGAAATCAAGTTTCTTCTTATCTCAGGAATATACCTAACTTCAGACAAGATTTTTATTGAACCATCATGCAATTTCAATTTAATATTGCCGACGCCTTTGACAGTACATACCTGATCATTTCCCAGTATCACTGAACCCATCCGAGTCTGCTTCATATCCAAGAACCATTCCTTGTGAGGGCATATGTGGAAAGAACAACCTGAATCCATTATCCAAGAATCTTCTACAGCTTCCTTTATCACATTCAGAACCTCAGCTGGTTCATTGTCTTCTGCCACATCCGCAGAATCTTGGTGTTGAGCACCTTGTTGCAGTTGTTTTCTCTTCCACGAGTAACAGTCTTTTCTAATATGACCAGGCTTCTTACAATGATAACATTTCTTGGCATCTTTTCCTTCCATATCTTTAGTCTTCTGTTGGTTTCCTTTCTTGAATTGGTTCTCACTCTTCTTGAATTTTCCACCTTTGAATTTCTTGATATTTAAACTCTCTGGTTGGGATTCATTTCTTCCCTCTGTTGTTTTCTGCAGCTCCTTGGATCTCAATGCACTCACCACCTCTTCAAAAGAGATCTTGCCATCCTTGCCATACAACATCGAATCCTTGAGATATTCGTAGCCCCTAGGCAATGCATTTAGCAATAGAATTGCTTTATCTTCATCCTCTAATTTCCCATCAATACTCTCCAAATCATCTAGAGATTTATTAAAATCATCCAATTGATCACTCAGACTCTTATCCTCTGAAATCTTGTACTGATACAAGTGATGTTTCATACACAGCCTATTGCAACTGATTTAACCATGTACAAGGAGTTGAGCTTATTCCATACCTTCATAGCGGTATCTTCTTTAGAGACTTCGCGAAGAACTCTATCGCTTAAACACAAAATTATCGCGCTATGTGCCTTCTGATCGATTTCTTCACGAATGACTTTGGTACTGCTCTCTGTTTCAGTCTTTCCTTTTTGATCTGCTTGCTTTTCCTGCAACGCATCAGCCAAACCTTGCTGAATCAGTAGAGCTCGCATCTTGATCTTCCAAAGGCTTAAATCGTTCTTGCCGTTAAATTTCTTGGCCTCGTATCTTGCCGTAGACATCGTCGTGGGTTCGTTTCCGGCGGACGGCGCCAATTGTTGAAGATTTAATCTATGATTCGCCAAGAACACAATACGCACACCAACAAGAAATAAAACGAGACAGCAATTACGTGGTTCGACTCTGAAGAGTCTACATCCACGGAGGGTCAATCACAGATCTTATTTCACGCCGGAGATAGTCACCGGAGATATCAAGCTTACACTGTAACTCTCACAAGAAACTCTCTTTCTATGTTTACAGCAACACTCTCTCAATCTCCCTAATCTCTCAGCTCTGATCTAAAACACACTAATGGGAATGAACATAATGAATCTGCATCTACAAGATCACAGTTTATATACTTGGACAATAGCTAATCCCGGCCGTAGAAGATGAACGATGAAGATCAACTCTTCCAGCTGCATGGTTGTACAGTTTTAACCGCCATACTACTTAATGCAACCTGATCCTCCAACTCTTAGCATATTGCAGAATAATCCCTGTGCATCTTTGCAGTCATACCCTTCTCACATTATTATTATTATTATTATTATTATTATTATTTTTGCATGTCATATTTATTGAATGTCATATCACAAATATTGGATGATAATACACACATACATAGACAAAAGTAAAAAAACAAAAAAAAAATGTAGCACAAAATGAAAGGACCAAACGGGAAAAACGTTCTTTTGCTTAAATAAGATTATTAATTTATGGTTCGTAATCGTAATGATACAATTGAGTTTTAGAAATGGTTCATTCCCCAAATTTCTTAATAAATAATTACAAATGAATGTGTCCACACACACATTTTTATGGTTCACTGAGTTTATTGTACTCTAATTTTTTTAATTTTCTCTCCATATAGAAACCCAAATATATATTTTTTCCTAAAAAATTATATATATATATATATATATATATATATATATATATATCCTTAACGCAAAATAAAACTATCCGTCTATGTTCGGTGCATATTTTACATATATAATTTGCTTTATCAACAATCAAGTTGGCATGTACGACGAGCTACTCAGTATTTTGTTGGTAAAACTATATGCTTGTACATATATTGAAATGGAATATATATTTTTATCGTCTTATATATTGTTGGATATAATGGTTTTATATCATTAATTATGGTGGTTAATTATTTAATTGAGAATTAAATAATTGGAATATATTCATGTTCTCAAAACCATTAATTGGTGAGTGAGAAATGATATATTTGAGTTGTGTGTTGGAGATGAATTTGTTGTAAGCAAATTTATCATTGAAGAAACGAGCACGGGCTCGGGCCGTGAGCCGTAGGCTTTGGTTTTGGATTGGGCTTTGTTTAGAAATTGGACTTGGCCCAATTGTCCAATTCATAACAAAATTAAACACTTATATTGTTTAAAAGCTTGGAAGTTGTCGGCCAATTTTTTATCAATACACATGAGATAATTAAGCATGACAAATTGCTTAATTAATTAAATGGAATGGTATGGTCTGCGGCCTTTGGTCTTTCAGCTGCTTCGACTTTAATTTCTCTAATTGCCGAGACTTTCCATGTGGTGTAACCACCATGCTTTGATGGCTGCCATCATTGTTGTGTCCTTCCACAAACCCTCCGAAATGCTATATATAGGGCCATTTTAGAGTTGTGAGATCACAGAATATATCTCTAAAATCATCTTGCATATTGCTTCACATTCTAGCTGCATTTTAGAAGTCTAAAGGCTCGGTTCTCAACCTCCGTTTTGTTCGCCGGAGCTGTCTCGATTTTTGGTGCTGATATCGAGAAGACGTCGTCGTTTTATCTTTGAAAGACGATACGCCGTACCGTGAGCACTAGCCGGGGCGTATCTCGTCTTGCGGATAGAGGCCTCCTCGACTCGACGAATCAAGTTTGTTATTCGTTATTTCCGTTTATTTCATTTGTAATCTAATTAGTTCAATTTTTGTGTAGTCATTTTCCTCCATTTTCTGTCCCGTTGTAATTCGTGTTCAACAATCGCAAGACGAGATAGTACGTTTTACGTACGTTGGAGGACTTTAAATTGAATCTAAAACTTTCGAAACTTAATCCTTTGCTTGGAGATGTCGTCCTCAAGCAACACCAACGGCTCCAACAGTTCTTCCACATCATCCACCATTGCCGCCACCAATTCCTCGATGGCTCCGCTCGCTGCAATCTCAAGGCCGCCGCCTTATGCCGAACGTCCCGACAAGTTTACCGGTGCTGACTTCAAGCGTTGGCAACAAAAAATGTTGTTTTACCTAACTACGTTGGGTGTGGCGAATTTTCTGAAGGAAGACGCTCCCGTCGTTCCTGAAGATGAGACGGACGCTAATGTCCGCACTGCCTTCGACCTGTGGGGTCAAGGCGACTTCTTGTGCAAAGGGTATGTGCTGAACGGATTGGGGGACAGCCTCTTCTCCGTTTATTCAAACATCAAGACGGCGAAAGAGCTGTGGGATGCACTTGACAAGAAGTACCGTGCTGATGATGCCGGAACTAAGAAATTTGTAGTGGCCAAGTTTTTGGACTACAAAATGGTGGATACTCGTTCGGTGGTTGAACAAGTGCAAGAGCTGCAACTCATATTGCACGATGTCGAAGCCGAAGGTATGTCTCTTCCTGTTGCTTTCATTGTTGCAGCTGTGATCGAGAAGCTTCCTCCTTGTTGGAAGGAATTCAAGAGTTATCTAAAGCACAAACGCAAGGAGATCACTCTTGAAGATTTGGTGATCCGTCTCCAAATTGAGGAAGACAACAAGAAGCAAGATCCCAAGTCTAGGATCGTGGTCGATGCAAAGGCCAATCTGATGGAGCGAGGTGAATCCTCTAACTCAAAGAAGCGTGCTCGTTCCAATGCCTATGACAAAGGCAAAGGAAAGGTGCACAACAAGAAGTTTGAAGGGAATTGCTTTAATTGTGACAAACCAGGCCACATGGCGAAGGACTGCCGCAAGCCCAAAAAGAAGAAGAACAAGCCAGCTGCTCACAATGTCGAGAAGGATTTCGACGATTGGGATCAAGATGATCTGACTGCTGTGATCTCCGAGGTGAATCTCGTTGATAGCCCAAAGGCTTGGTTCGTTGATACCGGTGCTTCCGTCCATGTTTGCTCGGAACGAGGCCAGTTTTCAACCTACCACGAAGTGGGAGAAGGAAAGAAGGTCCACATGGGAAATGCTGATACTTCTAAAGTTGTCGGCATGGGTGATGTTGTGATCAAGATGACTTCGGGTCAAGAGCTGAAGCTTAAGGATGTGCTGCATGTCCCAGACATCCGCAAGAATTTGATTTCTGGTTATTTACTTGTTAGTAAAGGTTTTAAACTTGTATTTGAGAATGACAAGTTTATTTTAAGCAAGTTTGGAAAGTTCCTTGGAAAGGGCTACCTCTCCAATGGACTTTTTAAGCTCAGTGTAATGGTTGTGCGCCGTGCTCCAGTTATCAATAATAATAATGAATCTTCTTCTGCTTACTTGCTTGAATGTTCTGATTTATGGCATTGTAGATTGGGACATGTTAATCTAAATGCAATAAAAAGATTAGTAAATTTAAATTTGCTAAGTATAAGTGAATTCAATTCACAAGACAAATGTAAAATTTGTGTTGAAGCTAAAATGGCCAAGTTACCATTTCACTCGGTAGAAAGAAGCACTGAACCTCTAGGTTTAATTCACACTGATGTGTGTGATTTAAAATTTGTGCAAACTAGAGGTGGAAAAAAGTATTTTATTACGTTTATTGACGATTGCACACGTTATTGTTATGTCTATCTCTTAAGGAGTAAAGACGAGGCGATTGAAGCTTTTAAGAACTTCAAAGCCGAAGCCGAGAATCAACTTGGTCAAAAGATCAAGATTGTTCGTAGTGACCGTGGAGGCGAATATGTTGCTCCGTTTGAGGAATTATGCAACGCAAGTGGTATAATTCACCAAACAACAGCGCCTTATTCACCCCAGTCGAACGGAGTTGCCGAGCGTAAGAATCGGACTTTGAAAGAAATGATGAACGCTTTGCTCATCAGTTCAGGGTTACCCCAGAACATGTGGGGGGAAGCTGTTTTGACAGCCAACTATATCCTGAATAAGATTCCTCTTAAGAATAAGGATGTAACTCCATACGAGTTGTGGAAAGGGCGAAAATCGTCATACAAATACCTCAAAGTGTGGGGGTGTTTGGCTAAGGTTGCAGTGCCTCTGCCGAAACAAGTTACAATTGGCCCTAAAACAGTTGATTGTATCTTTATTGGCTATGCACTCAACAGTAGCGCTTATCGATTTTTAGTTCATCGTTCTGATGTACCAGATGTTTCGGTTGGTACAACGATTGAATCTAGAAATGCGATATTCTTTGAGAACGTATATCCTCTAAAAGATAAAGTTTTTGAGAAATCAGAAACAAGTTCTGGGAAAAGAACTGTTGAAGATACTGCTAGTTCTCTTCCTAGTGAAGTTGAGCCGAGACGTAGTAAAAGGGTCAGAACGGTTAAGACCTTTGGTCCTGACTTCATCACTTTGTTATTGGATGGAGAACCAATATCAATTGAAGAAGCGTTATCTGGTCCAGATGCTAAACTCTGGAAAGAGGCTATTATTAGTGAATTAGATTCTCTTATGAAAAACTATACATGGGAGTTGACCGATCTTCCAGAAGGTTGCAAGGCCCTAGGATGTAAATGGATCCTTAAAAGAAAGTATAAACCTGATGGCACTATTGATAAGTATAAAGCTAGACTTGTTGTCAAAGGCTTTAAACAAAGAGAAGGTTATGATTTCTTCGATACCTATTCACCCGTGACGAGAATTACATCAATTCGGATGCTACTCGCAATTGCTGCTTTGCACAATCTTGAGGTTCATCAAATGGATGTAAAGACTGCATTCTTGAATGGTGAATTGGAAGATGAGATCTATATGGAACAACCCCCAGGGTTTGTAGTACCTGGTCAAGAGAAGAAGGTATGCAAACTAAAACGGTCGTTGTATGGGTTGAAGCAAGCGCCTTTGCAGTGGCACTTGAAATTTGACGAAGTAATGTTATCAAATGGTTTCAAAATCAACGAGTGTGATAAATGTGTTTACATTAAAGGAACCCCTGACTCTTTTGTTATTGTGTGTCTTTATGTAGACGACATGTTGATTATGGGAAGTAATAATCAAGTTATCGTTGATACGAAACGCATGTTAAAACAAAATTTCGACATGGTGGATTTGGGGCTAGCGGATGTGATTCTTGGAATCCGAATTCTAAGAACATCCGAGGGGATTGTCTTGACACAATCTCATTATGTTGAAAAGATTCTCAAGAAGTTTAATACTTTTGAGAGCCTACCTGTAAAGACCCCATTGGATCCTAGTGTTCACTTGAGCAAGAATATGGGTAAACCGGTTGCTCAAGAAGAGTATGCTAAAGTTATAGGCAGTTTGATGTACTTAACAAACTGTACTAGGCCAGATTTAGCATGTTCGGTGAACAAGTTAAGTCGTTATACGAGTAATCCAAGCAGGGAACATTGAATTTGCTTTGACTCGAGTTTTGAGATACTTGAAGTATACTCTTAACTATGGTTTGCACTACACGCGATATCCCCAAGTACTTGAAGGGTACTGTGATGCTAATTGGATCTCTGATTCAAAAGATTCGTTCTCAACGAGCGGATATGTTTTCTGTGTGGGGGGTGGTGCTGTTTCGTGGAAGTCAACGAAACAGACGTGTATTGCTCGTTCCACCATGGAATCCGAGTTTATCGCTTTGGATAAAGCAGGGGAAGAAGCAGAGTGGCTTCGTAATTTCCTAGAAGATATTCCATGTTGGAGGAAACCGGTGCCCGCAGTTACAATACACTGCGATAGCCAAGCGGCTATTGGCAGAGCACACAATGGGTTTTATAATGGAAAGTCTCGACATATTCGTCGACGACATAATACTGTGAGACAGTTGATCACGAGTGGTGTTATCTCAGTTGACTATGTAAGGTCAATAGATAACTTGGCGGATCCGTTAACCAAAGGTTTGAATCGTGATCAAATGTATAAATTGCTAGAGGGAATGGGATTGAAATCCACATGATAAGGATGATTGTAGTGGTAACCCAACCATGATGACTGGAGATCCCAAAAACTTGGTTCAATGGGAAAACTAAGCTACAAAAATCCGAGTTGAGACACTCATAAGACTTTTATCTTTTCTTATTGCCCTAGAGAGCAAAAGAGTGTAGTTACCTGCATTTGTGGTAGAGGTTAAGTCTCTGTGACTTTTAATAATTCTTAAATACCTCGGGGAGGTAGAGTATGGCAGGATACTCGAGAAGAATTACCTATATAAGTAAGAAGTGAGGCCGCTTCAATGTGTGAGACACTTATGAAAATTCAAAGATGTTGTCCATGGCCGAAACGGACACGAACGTGAGAATAAATGGAGTTGATATGGTATTGTGTTAGTGCTATTGACTCGGTATACGCTAAGGAGGAATAGTTCAAGGCATCGCGTCCACTAGTCCGCCGGTATATCCGATAGTGTTAACTATGGAAGGTTCAAAACCACAAGTTACCTTTCCAAATGCAATATTGTATCGTGAGTACTGAGCTAGTGTCTGCATACATGCATACGGCATTTCCACTCATGTGGGGGATTGTTGGATATAATGGTTTTATATCATTAATTATGGTGGTTAATTATTTAATTGAGAATTAAATAATTGGAATATATTCATGTTCTCAAAACCATTAATTGGTGAGTGAGAAATGATATATTTGAGTTGTGTGTTGGAGATGAATTTGTTGTAAGCAAATTTATCATTGAAGAAACGAGCACGGGCTCGGGCCGTGAGCCGTAGGCTTTGGTTTTGGATTGGGCTTTGTTTAGAAATTGGACTTGGCCCAATTGTCCAATTCATAACAAAATTAAACACTTATATTGTTTAAAAGCTTGGAAGTTGTCGGCCAATTTTTTATCAATACACATGAGATAATTAAGCATGACAAATTGCTTAATTAATTAAATGGAATGGTATGGTCTGCGGCCTTTGGTCTTTCAGCTGCTTCGACTTTAATTTCTCTAATTGCCGAGACTTTCCATGTGGTGTAACCACCATGCTTTGATGGCTGCCATCATTGTTGTGTCCTTCCACAAACCCTCCGAAATGCTATATATAGGGCCATTTTAGAGTTGTGAGATCACAGAATATATCTCTAAAATCATCTTGCATATTGCTTCACATTCTAGCTGCATTTTAGAAGTCTAAAGGCTCGGTTCTCAACCTCCGTTTTGTTCGCCGGAGCTGTCTCGATTTTTGGTGCTGATATCGAGAAGACGTCGTCGTTTTATCTTTGAAAGACGATACGCCGTACCGTGAGCACTAGCCGGGGCGTATCTCGTCTTGCGGATAGAGGCCTCCTCGACTCGACGAATCAAGTTTGTTATTCGTTATTTCCGTTTATTTCATTTGTAATCTAATTAGTTCAATTTTTGTGTAGTCATTTTCCTCCATTTTCTGTCCCGTTGTAATTCGTGTTCAACATATATATACCATTAAAATCAAGTTATAAGATCTTACTGCATGCAGAGATGGAGGGATTGTGAAGTTTATATGACTACAGTGAAAATATGAAAAACAAGTCTACTTGCACACTAAACGAACAATAACCGCGTAATTGTGCAATTGCATTATTGCACGACTGCACGGCTATTGTGGAATTTTTGTAAAATGTTATGGTTTTATTTTTATTTTTTTTTATGTTTATGGTTAAAAAACATTTACTATCTAAACTTGACTAATTTATATCGTCACTATTCGTAACCCAATGTAATAAACAAGTACAAGAGAAATAAAGAATAGTCCAAACTCCAACTGTGACAAATATATATTTCGTGAGATGATTTCCAATGTGAGATAAGGAAACAAATCTCTTTAATTTTTGTACCAAAATATTATAGAATTAATCTAGCTGGCCATAATATGGCCAGCCATAATAGCCTTACAATTTTAAAAAAACGGTCGTTTTAATTTTAATCGGTTAGGAGAATTTTTTTTTTACTAATATATCCTTGTATTATTTTTAGCATAGATTGTCTACTTAAATTTGAAAATATTTTCTTTTATATATTTGGTAACAAGATTATCCTACTTTAATTTGAAAATATTTTCTTTTATATATTTGGTAACAAGATTATTAAATTGATATAAAAAATATTATAAAAATATAATCCAAGAAAAATTACGTATCTTAATTGCATAACTTAAGAAAGATACAGTTGGAATCGCAATCATGAGATGTGATCGAATATGTGATTTTCGAATGAAAGAGATGGAGATTTGGATGCAGAGATATGTGATCTTTCTTCACTAACGTAATGCAAGCATGAAAAAAAATTAATTTTTTTCTCCATCAGATGAGAAAAGTTTTGAGAGTACTTTTAATTGAGAATATGAAAGAAAATTTGAAAAAAATTGAACAACAATGATGGAAACAATGAAAGATGGAGAAAATGAAATAATCATTGGGAAAGATAACGGTTGAAAAAAAAAATTGAAAGTGTAAATTATATTTGGTTTGAATTGTTTAATTAATTAATGAAAAATATCATCTCTAATTGGTGTAATTAAAGATTTGATTTGAAATGTAATTTTAGAAATGATCTTGCATTGATTTTTTTCTATAAATAATATGAAGGGTACACATGTAAATTAATAATTTAAATAAATTTTATTAAATTATACTTATTATATAATTACTTATATAGCCTTGTATGGCCGGCCATAATATGGCCATTTAGCAAAGCCTACAAACAATGAATGTAAGATTCATAAAGAGTAAATCACTTTAATATACTTTTGTAATTTACTCAAATAAAAACGAAAAGTCATAAATGTGGTGGATATGGTTTGCTATGATGGTAGAAAAAGATCAAAGCAATAATGATAATTAGGTGGTAGTGATTAAATAAATGGAGTATGGGCATGTGCTAACCATTTATGGGCTCATAAGCTCATTCAATTTCCACAAAATGCATATTGGTTTTAATATATCTGTTCTTGAAAATTCTCTTATATATATTTTTTTTCAAAGAGGTCTTTAAATTGTAGAAAAATGAAACTATAAGTTTTTTATAATAAATTATACATGTATAAGCTAGATAAAGGTGTTTAAGACTTATTAACAACTTTTGTAATTAGAATATTTGGTCAATTAAATATAGCGTGACAAAAATTAATATAAACACGTGTGTATATAGACTAAAAATGTGTATATTCCAGCGATGATTGCAACTAATATATCAGTAATTAATTACATGGATTTTCGTTTTTAGCATGATTTTAAAATTATTTCACCAAAAGCACAGTTTTTATACTTTGTACAATTACAAATACTACATATTGATTTTCAAATTGAAATTAAATATGGTCGGAGAACCCTTTTTAGGAGATTCAAATGCCTTAATCAATTTTAGAAATTACTCCACCGTCGGCTGTTGGTCTGCCGAAACGCCACCACAGAAGGATAACCATCTTAATCAATTTTACATTCGGATATCAAAATTGCGACTTAAAATCACAACAAAACCCTAAGCATCAAACTCGAAAAACACTTATCCCATCTCTAATCAATCATTGATATTAGAAACCGCATAATTCAATGACTAGTGATCATATAGCACCGGCACTACAAAATTTCAAAATATATCCCCAAAAGATTCCATAATTCTACGACCACTCATTAATATCGCCATATATTGTGATAAATAATTCCCAAAATCACATGGCACAATTGTAGTAACAAGAATCCGTCATATTGTCGCATTTGAACATATCTAATTAATTTTGGGGACCAATATCTAACGATTGACCTCCCACCCACACACAGTCAGAGGGGGGAGATACTCTCAAGGTTTACTCCATTTCTAGTTAAAAAAAGTGTGAAAGCAAGAATTTGACATAAATCTATGTTTCTAACTTCCTTTTTTTTTAGCCAAAAGAACTCTTGTATAAGGGTATATAAGCTTCCATATACAGTGGTAGTACAGAATCCGTAGAGAGAAGTTTCAAATGATGTGAGAGAATCTAAGAAGAAAGCTGCCCATATATTTTACACGTGTTTCTACTTGTTATTTCCCATCTAATCACAACATCCTCTAAATTTCCAGAATTTCCCAATTAGTAGTCTTTTTAAGCGAGAGAGAGACAGAGAAAGAGAGAGAGAGAGAGGCTAACAGGTACAACAATGAGGATATAAATATCAAGCCTTGCGTTTGCGTGTGTTAGCCTGTAGAGTGGTTAATGCCCGGACCAAAGGTTACGGGTTCAAGTCCACCGTCATGCGGCCTTTAAAATTTCTTGTAATGTTTGTTCAAAAAAAATATATATATAAATATATATATATATATATATATATATATATATATATATCAAGCCTTGCTCTCACTAGATCAAAAAAATGAAAGCTTACAAATTAATTGGTCACATGTGGTTGCTCCATTGTGATTAGGGTAAAACGCAGTTTATTCGCGGCCAAGTTTCATTGTTGTTATACAGAAACAAGGTAACATTTTCTGTTGATGATGAATCTACACATTAGAGAGTCCAATCTCTCAATTCCTTTTTAAATAAGAAGAACCAAATGTATAGCAAAATTGACCAAGATGATCACTAATACTTCGCCTTCCCCATCTCAAGGAAAACCCTCTTCACTTTGCTCAACCTTCATTCCCCTCCAGCCAATAAGGTAATTTAACCAATTATACATGAGAGTTGCCAACAGATACTACAATATCATTTGAGTTACGTGGCAAGAAGTATGCACAAATACCCTCATGTGTCGAGCAATCTAGGCTGGGAGCTTGCAGTGCCATACTGCCATCTACTTCAGTAGATTCTCTTGCCACATCTTTGCTGCAGCATGATCCATACGAGAAATACGAGCAACAAATGTTTTCTCACTAGAGGCTATTATGGTGGCCAAGGAGTAGTTTTTTTTACTATGACCCTGATCCTTGAGCCATTTATGAAATCTATATCTTGGTATGATTCGTTTCTCCAAGTTATGACATAGATATCCGGGGAAAACCTCGAGGTACTGCAGCGAAGCACCTATTTCAGTGCGGAAGTATTCAATTTTTCTTTCTAGTTCGCTCTGATTTTGGTTAACAATCCTCGGTGCAAACTTCAATATAGCTAAAAGTTTAGAGTATTCGATCCCACAGTTGAGAAGGAAATCAAACCTCTGCTGCAATTCACTGCTAGAGCTGTGCATCTGAGTCAAGGCTTTAACTGCAAATTTATTCTCTCCGAAACCAAGGCTATGTATGAAGTCTAATTTTGCTCTCACATAAGACCTCGTTCTTTTAGCTTCGAGTTTCCTCAAGCTCTCTTCATAGTGCTTATCCAAGTCCTCGGTAGAGGGCATAGTATAAGCAGTTAACAAAGTCGGATCCCCGTTTTGAATTCTCTTGAAGAACCATTCACCAATATCCATCGCCCTCATTACACAAGGCACATTAGCTAATCTATTCCTCCCGAAAACGTGAGGGTACTTCTGCTCTAGGGATTTCAATTCTTCCTCTTCCATTCCAAAGTGTGCCAGAAACCTTGAAACTGAAATCACCTGACCCCCAAGATTGAAGCCAAAAGTCTCTGGTCTTGAAAGAAGAAGTAATCCAACTTCGTCTCTCCGGACATTCAACCTACAAAAATACTCAATCTTGCTAACCAAATGCTCCTTCGAGTACTCGATAAATATACTCTTGTTTTTTCCCATCAATTCCCCAACCTTCCCCATCTCAACACCCAAGTCATAAAACAGCTTTATTTTTTCACAAACCTCCAACACAGCATCCACATTTCCATCAACAATACTCAACAAATCATAATCGAAAAACAATATCTTCAAATCACCCAACAATCCATCAGCATTGCTATATAGAACTTGAGGAAAAGCCAAGCCTATACTAATTACACTAACACCATTAAACCCATAATCCTTAATTTCACCAATCCTCCTCTCGAACTCCGATGGATCGACTTCGAAAATTGAACAATCCTCTCTACACAACAATCCCAGTTTCCTCCAAGGGAACCCCATCCCCCCCAACGCACAAACCACATCAAAACGCTCCCAATCAGAAATAAAGAACGTATTTTTAGGGAAAATATCAGGCGCAGTTCCATTCTCGTCACAATTCAACCCAATGCTTTCCAATAAAAAATCGAGTTCGTTGATTGGATGGTACCTGAGAAATCGCCGGAACGAGCACGAAAAATTCGAACGCGAAAAGGGGATTTTGGACACGAGTTTCGAGAGACATTGAGGCGAATTTCTGGAGATGTGGTCGGCGTAGAGAAAAGGGAGAGAGCGGGTTGTGTGGAGGTAGTCCAGAAGCGCTTCCTGCGATTCTTGGATGGCTTTGGACCTGTATTTCCATGGAATTTTCCCGAAGGGTTTAGGGGTGGTAGCAGTGGAGAAGAAGAGGAGAGAGATTCTGGCGGTGGTGCGGTGGAGTACGACGGCGGCAGCTGCGGTGGTTAGGCGGAGTAGCATAGTCTCTCATGAAGGCAAGCAGCGCGTTTAAGGAGCGTGGGAATTGGGGGAAACTAGTCACAAATGTGAAGTGTGTTTGCCCCATTACCATCGGTAATGGCTGCTAACCACTAACCAGCCAGTGTCACTTGAATTTTTGTCATAAAAACATAATTTTAATTGAATAAATAATAGTGTTATTATAGTATAGTTTTTTTTTTTCCAACATCCTTTAATGTATTTTTCTTCAATTCTACTTCAAATTTTAAACTTATTAACTTTATTCCAACATATTCAATGTGTTTCATGTCTATCATCAGAGTTATCCCAATATATATTGACACTAAAGATTAATTGAGATTTAAAAGCTCGTATTTTCAATTTTATCGTAATCAAATAACTGGTGGTGCAAAAAGTTGGTGTAACTTTACTTTTTATTTTGAATTAATTTATCACCAAATGTCCAATGAAAGCTCATATTATGGGCTTCAAAATCACTCAATTAATTTTGAATTTTAACGTTGAATGAATAATTTGACGATTGATTTGTTACACGTCGAAAATACGATATAAAATTGATAAATTTTAAAAGTTGTGTTAAATTTTTAAAAAGGTACCAAAAATTAGAATAAATACTATGATTAATCTAAGAGTTTTGACAAAATAAATCACAAACTTATGATGTTTTTGAAATTTTAATCTGACTTTTAAAACTTTGCTAATTAATGCATGAGCTTTATAATTCTTGCAATTGAAACCTCCCCAATTTTTCTAGCGGTCAGAAAGATGACGTGGACTGCAATTGATACTGTTAGCAAAGTTGGCAAAAATCTAGACCTCTTTACAAGAGTTCCCGGAGTTCAAACTTCCTCATCGCATTTCTAAAATTTTCGATTATGAGATTTATTTAGCACAAAACAGTATTTTGTATTCTTTAGTTCATATTGGTGTTCACGTTATTTCGTGCATTAATTCGTAAAGTTGTGTAAGTCAAATTGAAATTGCAAAAATACTAATAATATTTATTTTGCAATCTTTATCAAGAGTGGGTATAAAAATATACACCCTTAAAAAATTATATCTCACACACACACACATATATATATATATATATGGTGTGGATTTGGTGAGAACCACCTGTTATATGAGAATTAGGAACTAATCATGACCACTCGTTTGCAAAGAATGTGTGGCCAGAATTAAATATAGAAATTTGACCTGGATTAAAAAATAAAAGGTGGAAGGCTATTTTGGGAATAAGAAAATCAGCAAACCTCACTATTTTTCTATCTTCTCTCATTCGATCGGTTCTTCTCTCCCTCTCTCTTCTCTTGCTCTCTTCACCACCAACACCATCCACCATCACCACCGATGAACACTGCCGTTGCCACCATCGCCGTCGAACATTGCTGCCGCTGTCTTCTTCTTCTTCTCTTTCTACGATATACCATATTTTGCTGCTACAGACAAACCATCACAATACACCATCACCGCCACCCCACCGTTGTTCTCTCTCTCTCTATCTCAAATATAGATATTTTTGCTGGAGGTTTTATTTCACTTTCTTCTATCTCTTCTTCACTCTTTGCTTTTTCATTATTAAATATTTAATTATGATCACCTAAATTATGAAATGACCACTCATTACATATGCTTATTTTTATTTGTCAAGATTACTATGTTTGCTCCATCAATTTTTTTTATTTCATTGCACAATTTTTTTTCTTCATCTCTTACTATTCAGTAAGTCTTCTGTTGTAATTCTATTTTATGCTTTAGCTTAGGCATATAAATTAGAGATTTTTATGTTGGTATAATTAGGGCTGGCAAAATTCCGGCCCGGGCCGAAAATCCTCCGGGCCAAAAAAAGTGAAGCCCAACCCGGCCCGAAAAACCATTTTATAGTGTAAATTTACCGGGTCGGGCCGAGCCCACCGGGCTTTTACCCATTCCGGGCCGGGTCGGCCCGAAATTTCAGCAGGACTGAATTTGTAGAGCCCAGCCCCGCCCGAAATCGGGCCGGGCCGGGCTAGTTTTGACAGCTCTAGGTATAATGTTGTGTTTTAGATACAGAAATCAGAGAAACAAAGATTTTGTTGTTGGTACAGTAATTTGTAGTGAATGACACTAATTAAATCGAAGGCATCTTATAAGGTCATCTAGTGCATCAACTTTGTAAACAATGTAATGCATAAATTTAAACAACGTAATGCACAAATAACATATACGTAATGCATTAATTGTAGTGATAGATCTTTTGTGCATCTACAGTTTTATATTAATGCATCACGTAAATCGTGTTAAAGCATCATAAAATTGTGACAAGAACATCAAGTAATAAATACGAATATGACATAAGTAATTGTGATATCATATACGTACGAATGCAAATACGATATACGTATTGCATAAATGAATGATACTACCGACAAAAAAATGCATAGTGTAATGCATACATCTAAACAACATAATGCAAAATAAAAATATAATTAATGATACTACGTCTAAAAACAATACTCAATGTAAATGCATAAATTTAAACAGTGTAATGCGCAAATATTATATACGTAATGCATTAATTGTGGTAATTAGTCTTTCACTATTATGTGCATTTATAATTTCATATTAATGCATAACGTAAACGTATTAATGTATCATAAAATTGTGCTAAAAACATTAATTAATAACTACGAATGTGATATATATAATATTTTAATTGTACAAGTATATACTTTATAAAACGTCATTTTTATTTATAAACCCTGTAAAAAAATATTAATTGTTCCACATTGATAAAAAAAATAATTGATGCATCAGAAATGTGATATTGATGCATCACTTTACACTAATTAATGCATCACTTTACACTATTTTGTGCACCTCACTTTTGCACAGGAAAAAATAACGAAAATTACCATAATAACCTTACTTAGGTAAAAAAGAGCGGTATTGATCAACTAAAGCGGGTTTGACCAATTAGTTATGAAACTAAATCATATCCATAGATATTAGAGGATGGATGACTTGGATTGGTTCTCAATTCTCATATAAATAGGAGTTTATATTTGATCCTCTTCCTATATATATATATATTACATTACATTTCTATACAGTTGCGATTTAATTAGTTAAAATCGACTATTCATAATAAAATAATTTTTTTTGATAATAATTAGAGATATATTTGACTATTTAGTCTATTAAAATTGAATAATAATCGCGGTTTTTGCTGAAAATAGTGGCGTTTCATGTGCGATTTAGCTAAGCAGACAAATGAGTGTTGGAAGTGGGAACAAATAAATAATAATGCGTTTGACTCCATCTCCATGTAATATGTATATTCCACCTACCAAACCCGGCACAGCTGATCTCTGCAGCAGCTGAGCTCCGCGATGACGTCATCATCGTCATTCGTATCTCGTTTCTGCTCGTCGGCGCTTCGCTCGAGGCCTCTGTCGCCGTCTGCAGACACCGCCGTTCGTACGAACTCCGCCGAAGGCCTCGTTCGCCGGCTAGGCGTCTTCGACTTGATTCTACTCGGCATCGGCGCATCTATCGGCGCCGGGATATTCGTCGTCACTGGAACCGTTGCTCGCGATGCTGGTCCTGGTCAGTATTTTTTGCAATATATTCTGTTTCTTATTTGGTTTGTTTGTTCAATTGCACAAGATTAGCTTTCAGCTCAGCGGTCTTTGATTATTAGGCTAAACACACTGTCTTGCTAGTAAATAGAGGTAATCAATTTATGCTTTTGAGATAATTATTAGGGGATAAGCTATAATTTAGTAATCGTGTTCGATTTTATTCAATACGAAGAATCTCCCGAACCTAATGCTCGATTAAGATACGTATTACTTTACATCGTAGCATACTGGAAATTCTATACTCTACTTCTCTAAGCTGCTTGATGAGAGTAGAGAGTGGAGTAATCTGCTGGTTTAGTATTCTGCTTATTTATCAGACTAGCTTTCCCAATAAGAGGTTGTGGCATAAGTCTGAAAAGAATTTATTGAGGAGATGATGCTTAGTAGAGCTACATTATTGGAAGGATTAAACTCTTCAGTAGCCAAGATGGGTTATGTGGATTCCCTTAATTACAAGCTGTATATGGCTTTTAGAATTCATTTTTCGCCTGTTACTGGAAGTCAATGATCATTTTCCTTACATCGTTTTAGTATAGGAAAAGCCCATATAATTGATCTTTTAAACCCGCTCCAAGCCATGATGACTACAGCCAATAGGGGTAAACAGTCTTGACTGCTTATGTTTTTTTTTTTTTTTTTGTTCTGTACTCCAATATCCTGCCTAAGCTTAGTATCAATCTTTCGATGCTTTTGGTGATCGACATTTGCTGTTATTATATCTGGAAGCAAGCTGCTCATCGAAGAATATTTCTCAGCATTCTATTTAAAGAATTCTAGGTCTCCTTGCGTCTATGAAAAAATTATTATTTGTCCCCTGAAGTATTTATCTGAAAGAAGTTCCATTCTTTGATTTTGAATGCAGGAGTTACAATTAGTTTCATCATAGCGGGGGCATCTTGTGTGCTCAATGCACTCTGCTATGCTGAACTAGCTTCCCGATTTCCGGCTGTTGTTGGGGGAGCATATCTTTATACATACTCAGCTTTCAATGAGCTTACAGCTTTTCTTGTGTTTGCTCAGTTGATGCTTGACTATCATATTGGTGCTGCTAGCATAGCTCGTAGTCTAGCGAGCTATGTAGTTACTGTCCTAGAGCTGATTCCCTTCCTCAAGGATAACATTCCTAGCTGGGTTGGGCATGGAGAAGAAGTTTTTGGAGCTTTATCCATTAACATTTTAGCTCCTATCCTCCTTGTGCTTCTGACCATAGTTTTATGTCGGGGTGTTGGAGAGTCCTCAATACTAAATTCAATCATGACAATGACAAAGGTTGCCTACACATCCTGGAATTTCCTTTTCTTAAACATTGCATAAACTATCGAGTCCTATTATTTAATAGAATGCAGTTGGCATATTGATGACATAACCTAAAGTATGACTTTAAGATTATGACATAACTTTCTAAGCAGTATTGAAGATTTTGTGAGGAAAATTGGGAAACATCTAAGTTGAAAATACCTGTGCATTTTCAATAAGTTCAGTGCCGCTAGACCTATCTGTCTACTTTTATGGCGCTCAAAATATTATCTGAGAGCTGTCATTGAGTTTCTTGTGGTGGGTGAGAACCTTAGAAGAAACTGAAATCTAGCAAAACTCTGATTCACAACTCGTCTTTTTTGAGATAAATTTACTAATTTGGAATCTATATCTTGTTGCCAATTATTCAATTTACAATGCTGCTTTAGTATTGTTTGAGCACTGACATGCATTGGAATGAAATATGCCATATAATTGATCTCCACGTATGCAAATACAGAATTTGAGATTGAGGAAAAGATAAGACTTTAGCAGATGAGTTTTTTTATAACACCTGTAATTTCATTAATTCATTCTTTTAGTCAATGTAGATAATGTTACGAGTTCTAGTTGGAATGTTATGAGTTCTACTTAGAAAGTTATTTCACATTGGTATGAAATAAGGTGGGAAGAGCTAGTACTAGTTTCAACTTGAATTATCGTCCAAGATTAAATTGAATTATTTTGGAGGCTAGAATTCATCGTTCCTCTTTTTGAGTAATCCTAGTGATTCCTCAACTGGGTTTATAGACAGAGACATGGATGTAGTCTGCTTCGTAAAAAAGAAACATAGCAACAAAATTAGCATATTGGTGCAGATCTCTTTAATGCTTCTAACAGATGTATAGTATGCTTCAGTTTAGCATATGGGTGCAGTTTTCTGTAGTGCTCCTTCTATGCAGCTTTGTGGTGCTTCATATTTAATTCTCTATCAAAAGCTGAATTCAAATCTAGCAATTTGACGTGCCTCATGATAATTTTTGCAGGTTATCATTGTTATTTTTATAATCATTGTCGGAGCATTTGAGGTTGATGTCTCAAATTGGACTCCGTTTGCCCCAAATGGTGTGAAGTCAATATTGACTGGATCAACTGTGGTCTTTTTTTCTTACGTTGGATTTGACGCAGTTGCTAATTCTGCTGAAGAATCCAAGAGACCCCAGGTATGCCAAAGGCAGATAAATTGGCATCACCTTTTCACTTATTTTTGTTGGCACGAAAGGCTCTTAATACTTCATAACAAATTCCTACTGTATCAACTTGATGTTGCAGAGGGACTTACCTCTTGGCATAATTGGTAGCCTCCTGGTCTGTATTGTATTGTACGTTGGTGTCTGCTTAGTGATTACTGGAATGGTCCCATACCAAAATCTTGGGGCAGATGCTCCTTTGGCAGAAGCTTTTGCTTCTAAGGGCTTGAAATATGTCTCTGTATTAATTAGCTTTGGTGCTGTTGCTGGACTTACAACGACGCTTCTTGTTGGACTTTATGTTCAGGTGATTTGCTTGTTCTTCTTTTGCCTCAATACATGACTTATCTCATTCCAGCTATGACCAACGACTCATTGCTTGTTTTTATTTGGCAGTCACGGTTATATCTTGGACTCGGAAGGGATGGTTTACTTCCAACCATATTTTCCAAAGTACACCCAACGCAGCATACCCCTATTCATTCTCAAGTTTGGGTTGGTCTAGTTGCCATCATTTTGTCTGGACTTCTTAATGTGGAAGTGCTCTCGCATATTCTGTCAGTTGGAACCTTGGTATGATGTGCTTGGACATATACAATTCCTTATTTATTCTTGAACAGGATCTTGTGATCTGTTATTATGGAAAATTGCACAAGCTTTAAATATATCTCAAATTATTAGACTGTCTAACTACAATAGGATTTGTTTCAGACGGGGTATTCAGTTGTTTCAGCATGTGTGGTAACCCTTCGCTGGAAGGATAAGAGCTCAAGTCAGGTTTCTAGCAGGAGAATTTCGGGGAGGGGAGAAGGCATCATCTTCCTCTGCACAATTGCCTGTTGCGGTTTTGCTGCTGGCGCCCTCTTCCGTTTTGATGCTTCATTTGTTTTCATTACTTTAGCTGCTGTACTTGCAGTCTTTTCTGCTGCGGCTCTCTATCTACGACAAGTAAGTTCAATTCAATTCCGCATCTACACATATGGTGGCCAATAGGCTATTAATGAAGCTGCTTGCCCTTATCTTCGAGTTGGTCAACAGAATTAAGGAAAAATGTCGCTGTCCGTAGTTTTTTCAGTTTCACAGCAGTAGCACATGAATCATGAATTGTTGTTTGCAGGTGTATGTAGATCCACCAGGTTTTTCCTGTCCTGGAGTTCCGATTCTTCCATGTATTAGCATTTTCGTCAACATGTTTTTGTTCGCTCAGGTAATTCAGATCCATCGGCTTATGAAACTCCGAGAAATTAGCTTTGTATGCTGATTGATCCTCTGTTTTCTGCAGCTGCACTACGAAGCATGGGTGAGATTTATAGTCGTCGGCATAATCACAATCGGAATCTACGCATTTTACGGTCAGTACCATGCAGATCCTCTCAACTCCAGTGTCTCTACTGTTTACCATCGGGCACCTGCAGAAGAAGCGCCCTATTAATTTGATGACTCTCCACGTACATTCATGTTGTAATATTCACTTCTTCATTATTATTTATGTTTTCATTTCTTTGAGGTATTCTACTATTCTTGTTCTACACTGGAATAATGTCATAATGGGGCTTCAATTGGACGATATCTAATATAGACTAGAATTAGTGTTCATGTATACGATTTTCAACTGTTAATTTATTTCCAAATAATCTTCAATAGTTCTGAAAAATGTTTGGTTTATCTCATGATGCATGTCTAATACATGCTTCTTTATTCTTTTTTTAAATATCTTGATGAAAAGTGAATTTTTTTTAACCACAATTCTTTTGAAGAAAAATGATCATTCACATCCGACCGCACCCAAGTCCTTGATGTATATATATTGAGAAATTCTATTAAGGATTTACATGTAGTTGCACCAATTTTTAATAATAATATTTTATTAATATAAATTATCACTCACATGATAATATTTAATTAATATAGTTTACATTAATAAAATATTATTATATGAGATGTGAGGTATTACGTGTGCATCCGGGGCGTTTACTTTGCGTGATATGATATATTGATAAAACATAGGATTGACTATATGAAGAATTAGATTATCAAACAAGCTCAAGAGTAATCAATCCATCAAAGTAAACGGTAGATTAACTTATACTATTTTTATCTATCTATCTTATCACCCAAAGTAAACACCCTTTATTAGAATTTCTCAGGTTGTGAATATGTGTTATAATATTATAACCCATTAATATGCATTTGCCATTAAAATTGTTTTGAATTTTGAGAACGATTAGAAATTTAGAACACATTAATATGCAATTGTCATTAAATTTGCTTTGGATTTTGAGAACGAAATCAGATTTGAGTTATTTGTTTTAATCCTCATCTTATCGATGTTAAAGTATGGATGTTAATGCAATAGGGACTTATTAATTAGATATAATTTTGTAGGCGAATATATGTTAATTTTATTATTTAATACACGATATATTATATATAATAACAAAACTAATCTCCAAAATTTAAAAGATAAATTTTTTCTAATGTGAGTATGTGCATAATACAAAAGCTTCAGATGTTTATAAGAAATTTTTATTTAATATTTTTTTATGGTACCTTCCACCTAGTGTGATGTTCATGTGTAATAAATGATGCTTCTATCTAATAGTTTGCAAATCATGATAAGGAAAATCGACAACTGGCACATACTTGACTTATTATGCTGTTCATGCATACTGCACTAAGAAAATCATGCACGACAAGGTGTGTAATGAGCTCCGTTTCTGCGTATTAGCTCGCAAATCACATGCTCAACTTTTAAGATTTTGTTCGGATTCCAATTTATGACCTTTGAACAAAAACATTCAAACTCGACCAGTAGGTTATCCCCAATAAAATTGTAAAATTATAATGATGTGTATGAAGAAAAAGTATCAAAATAACAAATCTTGAATTTGCCAAACATATCAAAAAGGTATTTAACTATTATCAGAATTATGTTTATTCATAAATACCTCAAGACACTTTATCAACACACTCTCTTACATGGGCACATGCTACAATTTGTCCTTAAGAAGTATGTATGTTTTTATCTAAAAAGAAAAAAGAAAAAAGTATGTATGTTTTTATCTAAAAAAAAAAAGAAAAAAGTATGTATGTTTGTATGTTTTCATTATTTGAGGGGAAAAAATAAAAAACAAAAACAAAAACAAAAACAAAACATGAGAACTTGGAAAAGTTTCTTAAAACACAAAACATGACTACATGAGCAAAACGCACACGCCAATGAGTTGTGTTGTGTGTATATATAAGCGCACAACACACACACATGATATCTTTATGCACACCGGCATTAATCTCCTCTTCGAACGCCACCTCAAAAGATAAATTTCTTTTCATCCCCCTCTGCCTGTAGATTTTCGACATTGAAACGCACCATCGACGGACTCAGAGGGGAGAGAGAGAGAGGACTGCACAAGTGGTCTGAGGCTTCATCTTTGCTTTCTCTCACATGTTTGATGTAGTACTAGCCTGAATTCTCTCCTACCCTTCGCCCATTCTGTCTTTCTCCTTCTCTGCGTGTATATATAACCAGTAAAAGCTATCATCGTCTTATGCCCATCCGTTTCTTAGTTGTGCATCAGGTTAGAATTATCTATGAATATGTATGTGTAGGTTTGGATGAGCTTTTGTGGAAGCAATTCCCTTCAGGAGGCAATAGATTTAAAGCCAAGACCGGAGATTTAAAGGGTTTTCAAGAACGCTAGAGCACTTGGGGTTTGAAGGAATACACAATTGACTTTTTCCCGACCCTTGATGCATTTTGTGATTGGGGATTTAAGCCATCAGCTAACCTCCCCATCTTGCATTCCCTCACAAACATTTACAGGTTCTGATTCCTGCTTGCTCAACTTTTGGATTTAGCTAGTTTCAGGATTTGGGTTTTTGAGATTGAAGTGCTTTATTATTCTGGGTGTCTGCTTCTTAATCAGCAGCTTGTGAAAGATTGAGTCTTTTTTCAATCTAATCGTGGTTTGCACTTAGTTGCTGTGACCTCCCATTCATTTTATTCATTGTGTTAAGTTAGACTGCCCTATTGCTGGTGGTACTGCTGACAGCAATTGAGAGGGAAGAGCCGTGCTTATCGATAATCTTTTGATGCCAGCATTGAGTGTATAGAATCTGCTGTTGTTGCGTTATTGATTCTTCTTTAGAGCACTTTTTTTGTGGATGGTTTATGAGTGGTGAGGCTAATCAAGTATGAGTAGAAGAGTGAGGAGGAAGGTTGTGAGGAGGGGAAAAGAAAAGGAGGATATCCCTGAGATTGAAGAAAACATAACATTGGACGAGAAAGAGGCACTTGATTGGACTAGATTACCTGATGACACAGTGATTCAGCTTTTCTCATGCTTGAACTATCGTGACCGAGCTAGTTTGTCATCAACCTGCAGGACATGGTGGATCCTAGGTAAATCGCCATGTCTGTGGCAGGAATTAGACCTTCGGCCTCATAAGTTTGATGCTGCTTCCGCTTCATCACTTTCTCCAATGTGTGTGAATCTTCAGAAGCTTCGTTTTAGAGGTCCTGAAGCTGCTGATGCTATTATAGCTCTTCAAGCCAAGAATTTACGTGAAATTAATGGCGACTATTGCAGAAGCATGACTGATGCAACACTTTGTGTGCTTGCTGCTCGACATGAAGCACTAGAGTGCATTCAGATTGGGCCAGATTTCTGTGAAAAGATTAGCAGTGATGCTGTAAAAGCAATTGCAATCTGTTGTCCACGACTCAAAAAGCTTGGAATCTCAGGTATTCAAGAAGTAGATGCAGGTGCTATCAATGCTCTAGCGAAGCATTGCCAGAATTTGACTGATATTGGGTTTATTGACTGCCGAAAGGTGGATGAGACTGCCCTGGGTAATGTTGCTTCAGTTCGCTTCCTTTCAGTTGCCGGAACAACTAATATAAAGTGGAATTTGGCAGCACAACACTGGGGTAAGCTGCCCCACCTGATCGGATTAGATGTTTCTAGAACAGATGTAAGCCCAAATGTAGTTTCAAGACTCTTCTCATCCTCAATTAGTTTGAAGGTCTTATGTGCCTTAAATTGCCAGGCACTTGAGGGGGATTCGACCTTTGTCTCTAATAACAATCACAGAGGTAAAGTGCTGCTGGCTATCTTAAGCGACATCCTTAAAGGAATAGGTAACTTATTTGTTGACACACCAAAGAATGACAAGAACATTTTTCTGCATTGGGGGACATCTAAGAAGGATAAAAAATTAGACGAGATCTTGAATTGGCTGGAGTGGGTCATTTCCTATTCGCTTCTACGTATTTCTGAGAGCAATCCACCCGGTCTGGATAAATTTTGGCTTGATCAAGGCACAACTTTATTACTTAGTTTCATGCAGAGCGCCCATGAGGAAGTTCAAGAAAGGGCAGCCACGGCTCTTGCAACATTTGTCGTTCTAGATGATGAAAATACCAATATAGACACTGGAAGGGCTGAAGCAGTTATGCGTGATGAAGGCATATGCCTTCTCCTAAACCTCGCCAGGTCATGGCGAGAGGGACTTCAGTCAGAAGCTGCTAAGGTAAGAATTTTAGCTTAGGTGCTTTATAGATTAGAACTTTTAATGCTCTCATTCTTCTTCAGCAATGAACTCTTTGCCATTATCATTCTTATGATCTTGATGCTATCTCCACTCTTGTATTTTCCTTTTATGCAATGCATCAAGTCTTCAAGAATTATCATATTATGGGCCAAATTCATGCTTTATTTGAATTGATTTTGCATGTAGGCCATTGCAAACTTAGCAGTGAATGCTAAGGTTGCGAAAGCTGTGGCGGAGGAAGGAGGCATCATCGTTATTGTTAATCTTGCAAGGTCTGCAAACAAATTAGTTGCCGAAGAGGCTGCAGGAGGGCTCTGGAATCTTTCCGTTGGTGAAGAATACAAGGTTTTTTTGGGGGGGTTTAATTTTCCTTTTCATTTGAAGTTTTCTTTGTCAAGTTGTGATGTAAAATTTCTACTCAGGGTGCCATTGCTGAAGCTGGTGGAATAAAAGCTTTAGTGGATCTTATCTCCAAGTGGTCACGGTCTGCTGGTGGTGAAGGAGTTTTGGTATGCTCCAGTCTTTCGATCCTATTTGTCACTTGTTTGTGACTTTGTAGTGTTGTGAAGGGGAACAAAAGCCTTTTTACTACATTATAATTAAGTTGTGGCTGATTACTTGATTGATTTCAGGAACGTGCAGCTGGTGCACTGGCAAATTTGGCTGCAGATGACAAATGCAGCATTGAAGTTGCTTCAGTCAGTGGCATACATGCCTTGGTGACACTAGCTCGCAATTGCAAGGTTGACGGAGTGCAAGAGCAGGTAGATTTGTGTTGTATTAAATGAGTATTTGGTATTTCCTTTAAATTCATCTTCTTTCCTGAGCTGTTGCTTTAACGGTCAGTTAGTCAGTGCTATATTCTGATTGGTATACACAGTAAGCTGTTCGCAGCCTGTCTTCTCTTGATCCAGGAGACAACAGCATTATGGGGATATGATTGTGGAGGGTAAACTTTTAATAATTGAAAAGTATCTGGATCAGTAACAAAGAAATCTAATTCCTTTGACGAACTTTTTAAAGGTGGCATTATTTAAATGAGTGATAAGCTCGTGCATAAAATTGTCTAACTTTTTTATATGTGCAGTTGCTCGTTTTGATTAAATAATTATTACATAGTAATTTAGTATCAGTATTGAAGAGTTCACTTTTCAAAAGTTCCTTTCATTCTGTGTCTAAAGGTGTGAACTGTAGTCGTTTCTACCTTCCACTCTTCTTCTTAACAATACTATTTTGCAACTTACTGGATCATATCCTCTGAAGTGTATCAAAATTTAGCTCTTTCTTGAGTAAGCTTCAAGATGTCATTCAAATTTTTTTCAGATGCCACTTTAATTACTTCATCTAACATTCAGTCATTCACCATCCAATACAGAAAGAGATCTTTATGCATGCTTCTCACATATATCTTTTGATCTTATTGTCCAGGCAGCTAGGGCATTGGCAAATTTGGCGGCCCATGGGGATAGCAATGGTAACAATGCTGCAGTTGGACAAGAATCTGGAGCTCTTGATGCTCTTTTGCAACTTACTCGCTCTCCTAATGATGGTGTCAGGTAAGACGACCCATATATATTTAAATTTTGCAAGTGTGACTTATCTTTTCTCTTTCCTCTTATTTTTTAGATAATCCTTGGAGAATAGAAATTTAAAAATTTGTGGTTGATTTGTAGGCAAGAAGCTGCTGGTGCATTATGGAACTTGTCATTTGACGACCGAAATCGAGAAGCTATTGCTTTAGCCAATGGAGTTGAGGCATTGGTATGACTTTATTATTTCTGTTTCCTTATGTCCTTGTTGATCATTTCTGGAGACCCTATAGTAATGCTTTGGGGATGACGATGCATGTATCGTGTGAAAGCTAATTGATACGAAACCCATAAGCTAATTTATTTTCTCTCCTCAGCTTCAGTTAGAAAACAATTAATTAAAGAAAGAAAAAAAGTAAAATACACATTAGTACATTACACCAAGCTCCTGCTGTAAGAACAGTAGAACACACACGTGCCTTTTAGATTAGTTTATTTTGTTCTTCTAGTGTGCTTATCTACATGCAACCTTGTGCACTCATCATCACATCCCTCCCTTTTTGCTGTCGCATTTTAGCTCAGAAAAGAATTTTCATTTCAGTTGAGTATTTAATTCGTGTTCGGTTTTAGGTTGCTCTAGCAAGTTCCTGTTCGAACTCTCCTCATGGCCTTCAGGAGAGAGCTGCTGGTGCTCTCTGGGGATTGTCTGTGTCAGAAGCAAATAGGTATGTGCTCGGGAAACTTTTTGTTATTGATATTTCTGCTTCTAATGATTGAGTGGTAGACTCAGGATATCAATCAAACCGTTTTTATAAAGTTTTGACATAATCCGAGAAAAAACTGAATGCCCTAAATGGTCAGCTGCTGAATCCCCATTGGACAAAGAAAATGATCAGCTAAAAAGAGATAACCACGATTTATTTATAATCTGACAGATTCGAATTATAAAAAATTAACCTTGAACCATTTAAAAACTCATGACTACATGAATAATAGATGAGCACCTAGGAGACTATGGTACATTGTGTTTAATTTAGGTGTTATTCCTGTATTTGTATTGCATCTTCCATTTAGTTCTTGTGGATTTTGTATATTTTTCACCTTTTGTTGGGATATATATTCAAAAATATTGTTTTGCTGTGTGCAATGTTTCTGTAAGTGGATACCTTTACAGATGTAAGCTATAAAATATCTCCAGGGACTGATAATATTTTGCTGCCAAATCCGTTTGCACCTACATTGATTCTTAGGCCCAATAGTAACGAACATAGACCAAGCATAATCTGAAAAGACTCTAGTAAAATCATTGCATGTTTTTCTACGACCATTTTATGATGGGAGAATATTGCTAATTAGGGGGCATTAGTTATATTTAAAATTAACCCACCAAACACATCTGCTACTGTGATGCATTGTGACTGAGAAGGAAGAAAAAGTGGCAACTAATGAACTAATAAAGAATGGGTTTATTGTTCTCCATGTGCAAATGTTTTATGTAGAGATGATTTTTTATCTCCTGGTAAAAGTAAAATGAACTAGCTATGGGCTTTCGTTCAATCTAAGTAGGCATAATAATGTGTCCTAAATTGAGAATCAGGGACTACTTGGACATAATTATAGTCTCAGATGTATTGAAGGCTGCCAAAGGTTCATCAAAGTCTGGTCCTTGTTAACAGCTGGCGCAGAGCGTCTTTTCATCTTTTAAACTTGATTGAGATATTCAATTATGTGTCCTAAATTATTAAATACATTGTTTTTATATGTTCTTCATGTTTAATTTATTCATCATTTTTTCCCCTTTTGTAATAGCATTGCTATTGGTCGTGAAGGAGGCGTAGCTCCACTAATAGCGCTTGCTCAATCAAATGCCGAGGTATGGTTACTAAAACTAATCAATGGAGCAATTTGAATATATCTCCTGGCCTTTAATTTGTTGGTCTATTTGGTTTTCCATCTGACATTGGCTTTGCTTTTATGAATGAACAACGCCTAAATTCATATCTCAATGAGGTCTACAGATTTAACTTTTTCATATGCTTGCTTATGTTAGTCATTTCTAGCAAGACTAATCATAATTTATAAGAGAAAACGTTCTTTGCGCGTGATGTGTAAATTTTTTAATAGAAAGTCAACAGATGATAAATATTTTGGTGATTTCCATACACTATTTATAATTTTTGAAGGATTCCTTCACCATTGAAGCGCTAATTTACTATAAAATTTCACCTGCCTCTACCCAAGATCCCAACATCACAACTCCATGCTATGAGATTGCATGTCATATGCATGTTTAAGTTAATTTGGCCTGTGAATTTGAAAATACTTTTTTTTTTTTTTGGTTTTACTTTCCATCACATTGTAAAAAATGTACCTAATACCTGATTATGCCCTTTTCATCCCGTGAATTTGGCAATACCTTTTTTTCATCCCGACTGTCTTGCAAGCATCTTGATTGCATTAAGTTGGTTAAACATTGACTTTCCAAGCTTCGCTATTTCTTTACTAGATTACTGTGACTGCAAAGATAGAGCTTTGCATGCCTTTCCTCATAGCCAGATTGTTTTGTCTGGACTAGTATTTTAGTAGGTCATGCTTCTTAAGATTTATTACTTACTGCCCATCTTTTTCATTTCAATCTAACTGCCTTCTGGTCAGATTCCGCCTTTTACCTCTAATAATCCGATATCTTTATACATCAACAAATCAATGTTGATTCATTTCAATTATTTTAGCTTGTTAACAATTTTCTGATGAGGTTCCCATGAGATTATTATCAGAGTCCGATTTATGAGCAGAATTATGAAGAAGAGAACAATAGGGATCAGTTATAAGCTAGAAATATTTCCTCTTTAAGTTTTTCTCTTACTCGTTGATATTAACCTCTTCACATAGTGCATGGAATGATATGATTTTCTTCTACCACCAGTTCTCCGTGGATATCATAAGAAACTATTATTACATACACTTTGGTTAAATCTTCACAATTTTTCTTCTCTTACATTAGTTCAAATGTCAACTTGGAATTCCTCCTAACTACCGGCCATGCCTTCAAGATTTTGCTTATTCATATTCCATTTGTATCGAAGTATTCTAGGTTGGTAGCTACTTTAATTTGACCAATCATGTCATGAAATGAATCCTTATGATGCTGTTGACCACTCACGTGTCCTTCGTTTCTTACTAAATTAGTGTCCTTTGACTCTCAGGATGTGCACGAGACCGCTGCAGGAGCTCTTTGGAATCTTGCTTTTAATCCTGGTAATGCTCTACGCATTGTGGAGGAAGGGGGAGTTCCTGCTCTAGTCCATCTTTGTTCTTCTTCTATATCAAAAATGGCACGCTTCATGTCTGCACTTGCACTGGCCTACATGTTTGATGGAAGGTATATAACGACACTTCAATCTGGATTCGTCTCTTCTGTGACTACTTCAATTTTGTTTCGATAGGAATGATGTGTAATTATGTTTAAGTTTTTGAATAGGAGATTTATAAAATCAAATTATGTTTGGAACTCTCGACCCATTTCTATTGTAAAAGCAAATTATGATTGCTTTCTGGTCTTTGTTTTTTGTTGAGTACTTGAATTACATTTTCTTATTATTCTTTTAATCTCATAGATTAGCTAGGTATTGGCCATTGGCTAAAAAGTTTGCAATTTTCTTGTGCAGAGCGGATGAAATCGCCCTCCTAGGAACTTCTACACAAAGCACTTCCAAGAACGCGAACTTAGATGGCTCGAGAAGAATGGCCTTGAAACACATTGAAGCTTTTGTCATGACGTTCTCTGACCCTCAAGCGTTTTCAGTTGCTGCTGCATCATTAGCCGCTGCTGCACTCACTCAAATAACTGAATCGGCTCGTATTCAAGAAGCAGGTCATCTGAGATGCAGGTGCACTCTCAATCTCTTTCTAAACCTGTCATTGTCTCATGCAACTCCGTTTCCCTTCAAAATATAATATTTACTACACCCTCCGTCCCAATAGCACGGTCTCACTTCTTTTGGGCACGGTTATTAAGAATAAGGGGTTTTAGTGTAAGGAAGTTTGTTCCACTTTATTAAGGAGTATTTTAATTAAAAGTAATACTCCTAACCAACAACTATTTCCCCCTTATTACACACTAATTATTTCCTTATTTGGATTGAGACCTTGCTATTGGGACAGCCGAAAAAAGAAAGCGAGACCTTGCTATTGGGACGGAGGGAGTACTATTTTATAGTTGAAAGTATAATTATATGGCAGCTCTACAGATTAGATATCCATTTTGAAAAAACTAATTATTTTCAAAGTGCACCCATTTTCTTTTCAATCGCTTTGTTATTCCATTCCTTGTCATGACCCGTTAACTGAAAACATAAAAGGTTTTTGCGAGATTTCTGTCACTTGCATGTCTGTCTGACATTTTTCGTTGTTACTCAGTGGATCAGAGATCGGAAGATTTGTTAGTATGCTGCGAAATCCTTCCCCTACACTGAAGTCGTGTGCTGCATTTGCTCTCCTTCAGGTATATAAGCACGCGCACACACTCACTCACTCTCATTCTACATATTCTCGATCTTCATTTTCCAGAACCTCCATATAGCAGCATGTTCATCCGAATTTATTTTTAAAAACTTTGTGCTGCAGTTCACGATTCCTGGAAGCAAGAATGCAATGCATCATGTGAGCCTTCTCCAGAAGAGTGGAGCTTCACGAGTGCTCCGAGTAGCAGCAGCAGCTGCAGGTGCTCCACTTGAAGCAAAAATCTTTGCGCGCATTGTTCTAAGAAACCTCGAGCAGCATCAGACTGAATCGTCCATCTGAAAATCTCAAGCCGTCGCTCATTTGCCTCATCAATAATGTGGCCAACATAGGTTTTCCGCTATTTTTCTTTTCTATATATTTTTGGCGATAAAAAAAAATAGTAAGAATCTTGAAGACGAGACGAATTATTTTGCTGGGATGGATCGGTATAAAGGCTAGTAGTATCCTTGCTGTTGTTTTTCTTTGGTTTTGGATTTCTGTGCTGACATTATTATAGTTATCAACTTTGAGAAAGAATTGCATCGTACTTGCTTGCTTAAAAGCAGTATTATACTTCTCGATGTGTAATTCTGCCTTAGTGATTGTTGTCCTATGATAGTTTTGGAGTCGAGTTGTTTCGACTCCCAAACTATAGTTTCATGACGATGCTGGTCGACCCGACCCGACCCGAACGTGTGAATTGCAATCATACATATAGGTGTCAAAACAAGCTCAGCTCGGAAAATCAAGCCTTTGGCTTTCTCAAATGAAATACCAAGTTACCATTGATTATATCAATTAATCTTACTCCTTCCGTAGTTCTTAGCATCATTTAATTGCAAGTATTTTAATCATGATTATCGACTCACGCTCCTAAAGCTTCTTTTTATGAAACCACTCTGGCTCGATCAAAGATCGTATTCCGTTTTTTATGATATTATTGGAAACAAAAATATAATTTACATCAAACATTAATTTTGTTTTTGTAAAAGAAATCAACGATTAAAATAATATTGTTCAAAACAAAATCAACGATAAAAACTAATATGCACAAAATTGACGCATTTTTGTAAAAATTGAATTTCTGATGTTGCGTTGTACATCTGCATTGCTCATCCACTCCATGCATGTTTGATAAAACCATTGCAAAATAGCCTACACAAAAAAAAATGGTTAAAATTTTATTGAAGTGGAGGATACATATCCAAAATTCAAAGTCAACATTTTTGGCGGATCTGGTCAGAAATGTTATAATTGAGGACAATTTTGATAATTATGGAGGAAATATAATTTTAGAAAGTAGACTCAGTAAATTTAAGCTAGATCAATCACCAAGATTTTATTTTATTTAAAGTTTAATGAAGTCTACACATTTTTTTTAAAAGGAGTAATTTCTCAACTACATTTCATGACAGAACGTGTCAGCTTTGCAACTTCAAGATCTAACATTTCATTGTTAGTGTTTGTCCACTGAGCCAACATAATATATAACATGATTAGTAGAAACTTTCTTGTATATGATCCCTCTACTATTTCATTGTTAGTTTTCCACTTAGCCAACACAATAGCATGATGCATTTATACTTTCTTATATTTGATCACCAACGTAGTAGACCTCATAGTTGGCGTATCATCTTACTTTTGAGAACAAAAAGTTTGCGACCTCTTTGTTTTTACAATTTCTTACTTTTCATTTCAAGACTCCATACATATTTATAGTTTATTTAAGCCCTAACCAACTTACATCTACGGTAGTAATTAGACTTACAGAGCTTTCTTATTCTAGAGAATTCTTCATGGTGTACTAACTTTTCTATTCTCTAGACTTTTGTGCATTTTTCTTTTGCATTATTATTTATATAAATTACAAAGTGTTAATTTAATTCTAGAATAATATAAAATATAAAACGTGCCCAAACTTTCATCATAATCAAAGAAAGTTGCATGCACATTGACCACGTAATGGAACAGATAGAACCTTTTTTTCCTTTTTTTTTTGGGAGAATGAACCATAGAAGCTGTTGAAATAGATTGTAACAGTAGGTTAGCATAAAATTGTAGATATATGCTGATATAGATTTTAGAATGTTACACTTGGTGTACACAAACTAATTGAATATGTTAGGTGTGTTGAGATCAAAATTTAGAAATATGTGATGAGAATTGTTGAATTTCATGGTGTATAGTTTGTCTAGTGACAAAATTAAAAATGGAATGAGATATATTGGATCATAGTGTGAGTGTAGTTACTAACTGTTGTAGCAACATTCAATTACACACGAATTGAATACATCGTTTTAATTAATGTTGACAACCATTAAATCATGTTTCGCACTCGCTTAAATGAGCTGAAATGCCCACCCTTTGCAATAGTGTACTTAATTTATTTTTGCAAATTTAATGATTTTTCAATTTCGGAAATGCAATGTATTTTTCTATTTTTTGTAATTCAAATTCAGAATTGAATTTTAGAAAATTGAATTATTCATATTACTACTCTATATATTTCATTGCACACTAATTATATATTTATTTTTTGCATTTCTTATAAACATGGGCAGATTACAAAAGGTTGCTACCAAATATTTCATTGTAATTAAAATTTGACTAAAGTAAAATTTTGACATTCTGAAATACAAAGGTTGCTACGAAATATTCTCGTGATCTAGATTTATTTGATTACTTTGTTTATTCACAATGATGATTTCAAAAATGAAATGTTCCGAAAAGAACTACATGTTCCAAATTGATTATAAGACTATTTTTAGTTTGAATTTATTGATTTTATTTGTAGTCATCAACTGCTTGTCTATTGTATTTTTATTTTTTTATTCTTCAGTTAAATAAAATTGTTCAACTAATGAATGTCTTCGTGTTTTATAGTACTATCATTTTTAGTATCATATATTTTTAAGGGTAGTTAAAGTTTAATACCAAAATTATTTACCTTTTAGCTGAAACTAGATTTACCCGCGCGCGTTGCGCTGCACCATTCGATTGTATTTCAATTTTTACATTTTTAAATGTCAATAATATCTATATAATATAATTAAATATTTCAAATTAATAAAATTTATCTTTGTGAATCTTCTTATACAAAATAATACATTTAGTAAACACAGAAATTAATTAATGTGACAAAAAATAAAATAATTACTACTCCAAAGCTTAATATTTGAATTTAAAAATTTGAAATCCAGCATACACATCATTATATAGTGAACTAAATTTGTTAGGCTATAAAGCCTAATTTTTGAATTTGAAAAATTGAAATGACATGATAAAATGTACATTTATTAATTTTTATTAGAAAGTGTACAATTATTTGCATGTATCATGCAAAATAAGCAGGAAAATGCATTGCAAATTATTTTGCTTTAATATAATATTAGATTTTATGTATCAATATCAATATGTATTTTTTTATTGAATAAATCAATATCAATATATAAAGAGTAAGAGATTTGAAAAAGATACCATCACTAATAGCGCAACAACCCAATGCAACAACCCATGCATTTTAGGCGGGATAATAGTAGTTTGGGCGGGAAATTGCCATGCAGAAGATTCTGCTTTAATATAGTATAGATATCCCAAACTATACATAATTAAAATTAAAATTAAATACCCGAAGTAAACAAAAATGTCTCGGCCGATAATTTCCGGAAACAATATTAAGCTTACATGGCTCGCCCGACACTGACATGGATTTTAAGCTTTAAATATATAATATGTAAGCTTTTTCTTGCTGGAATTGACATCCACAATATTTTATTTATTTTGTGATAATTCGAATATTTAATTGTAATTATATTTAGTTTTGGATATTTCAGTCAAAAGTGCAATAACTTAGGTATTAAATCGTAATTTACTTAATAAATTTAAATTAGATTTGTACGATTACAAAATATAATTAAAAATAATTTTAGCAGTGTGAATATGATACGGGTATTTTATGCATTTTAATGAGCCCAATGTGTTCCCATATTTCACCAAATGTGTCTGTGAATCTTATTTTCATTGCTGGAAGTTGACGTCAGAAATATCATCTTTGACAATGTTTTTATATGTTAATACTATTAATTAAGTTAATAAAAAAAATGAAAAAAAAATGGTTGGATCTTTAGAGTGGTCGATCGCTTCCAATCCTTCTTATTAAAATAATATAATAAAGGGTTAATTGCCTGAAAAAATCCAGATCTTTGATCAAATTCTGGTTTTTCCCATCACTTTCTAATTTTGCGAAGAAATTCCTCACCTTTTAATGTTTATAATTTTTTCCCCGTAATTAATTTTCCCCGAAATTGATGCTGATCTGGACGTAATATATTGTGCCACGTCTGCAAATGAAATTAACAGATCGTCATCATTTTGATCGGAAATATTCGCCGGGGGGAAAAATCAGAAATATTAAAAGGTGATAAATTTCTTCGCAAAATTAAAAAGCGGAGGAAAAATCAGAATTTGACCAAAGGTCAGGATTTTTCCGGTAATTAAGCCTATAATAAACTATAATTACAATCATATGAACAGTTACTGTGTAATTTTCTTTAAAAAAAAAACCTCGGTGAATAGTTACCAAATGTCGGATAATTTGTCCCTCAAAAAAAAAATGTCTGATAATTTGGTCGAATCCGAGTTTCGCCTTCGGGTTCGGGTTTTGGACAGCGGGTCGGGTCCTACTTCAATTTCTCAATTTTTTATTTTTTATTTTTTCCTTTTTTCTTTGTGGGCTAGAATTTCTCAGTTGTTAAATAATGACATTATGGATTGTTTTTATTCGAGACTTTAACAATTTGCTTTTAAAATATTCATATATTTCATGCGTCCACGAAGAATATTTTTTGGAGGGGTGATACGGATTTTAATAAAAGTTAGTTAGGTGAATGAAATGTGAGTGGAGAAAATATCCCAATTAGGAGTAGTTAGGCGAGTGGGTTGTGACTTGTGAGTGGTAGTGGTGGCCATAGATGATATTTTATGTAAATATGATGAAAAAGTAATGATAGAGAGGAATAATTTGTAGTGGGGTAGTGAACAAAAATAAAAATGAAATACTCATCCTGAACGAACTAAAAGAAAAATATATAACGCTCTTCATGAACAGAGAAAGTATGTTTTTTTCTCTTAGATTTCAAAATTTCATTGTGCGAACTATACTAGATAAGAATATTTGTACAGCCTTCACTTATGTTCAATGTGCATTATACTTCTATTTATATGATTCATTCAGAAAAGGTAATCTCTCAGAAATATTAAAATAAAAATTCAAAGGAAATATTTGAGTAGAATAGACGCACAAAAGGAAATTAGTAAATTTAAAAAAACAAAAATAAAACTTGAGGAAAAAGGAAAAACTAGAAAAAGATAAATAGGTAGAGATTGACAAGATTTGACAGCTCAGATTTTACTCAAAAACAGAATACTATATATATTGACTCGTCACTTTCCAACAAAATCCAAAAAGATTTTGGCCCAAAACCATCGGAGAATCAAACCGTTTTCTCCTCCGCAACCGTTCACGCCCGCACCCACTTACCGCCGGCCGCCGTTCTCACCCCAGAATTCTTTTTAGGTATTTTTGTTTCTTGATCATCATTATCATGACTTCAACTCTGACTGTGTGTGTGTGTTTGTGTTTCCTTTTTCCTTCTTGGTGGTGATCAATCGTGATGCTTTCCAAAGTGGATTTTACAAATTATTTTTACGCTCTTTATTTTTTGTGAATGTTGTTTACAGAAGGGTTTTGATCAAACGATCAATACTCTCTCTCTCTCTCTCCCCTTTTATGATCGTTTGCTGGTATGTGTATATTTTTTATTAAGTGGGACTTTCTTGTTCTGTTGCAGTTCTTGATATCATGCAATGTAGGTGACATAAGGTTTGTATGCGTGTGATTTGTGGGTGTTTTTTTTTTTTTCTTGATGTTTCATTTTTCTTTTGTAGTATTGTTATTTTGAATAAGAACTCTGATTAAATCCGTTGAAGTTTGAATTTTGAATTTGAAACCGAAATGTTTGAACAATTTACTCGCTACTTACTCTGTTTCTGATGCACGATGTCTCTACATCAACATGTATTTAAATTTACAGCTTCTTTTCAATTTTGCATATTTTTTAAGTATCAAACCACTTATGCTTGAATGTGAATTAGTTATCTTTATATATATGATCGAGAGAATCATATAATATATTGGTGGAAAATGCAACTAATAGACTTCTACATCTTGTGAAATCTCATGTCTTGATCCGATTTTGTGCTGATTGTTCTGTTATGCGCAATGTGGTTAATCAAGTTCCTTTTTTATTTCTGAAATTGAAAAGATATGAATTTCATAATCCTTAGCTCTTTTCTAAAACCTACCATTATCACATTTGCTTTGCATTGGTTATTTACAGTACTAATATATATGGTGATGAATAAATCATCCATTTTATGGCGCTGCAGGTTCTTCGGATATTTGTATTCGATTCATATACTCTATGTGGTCGACTGATCCCGTTTACAAAATTGAAGAAGAATAATAAGAATAATAAATGGAAAAAATGGAGGCTTCAACCTCCAAGGAGTATGGGGATTTCGCAAAGTCACTTGAAGATGAGCTTCTGAACTATACAACTAATTACGAAGAGAAGAATATCGAGGCAGAACACTCGGATACAACTGAGTGCTCTAGCTCATTTGATGACTCGGATTGTGGAGCCGAAGGTGTTGATACCTTGGCTGACTCTGAAGTTTTATCAGCACCCGACTTCCATGGATCCGGGAACTTGTTTACAAGGAGGTACTTCAACATCTTGACTGTTGTCTGAAAATAGTCTCTTTTCGTGTTTCATCTAAAATACGGTCAAGTAAAGGAACTAAATGTTGAGTTTATGCATTCTTGAAGATATTGTATGTTTGTCTTCTTATCAAGAAATTGATCATGCTTGTTACACCCGCGCTTCATTTTCATACAACTTTTTGAACCTTAGGAAGAAGCTATCATCTCATTGGAGGTCGTTTATTCACCCTCTTATGTGGCGTTGCAAATGGGTTGAATTGCAAATCAAGAAGTTGGAGGCACAAGCCCGAAAATATGACAGGAAACTTGAGGGGTACAATATGGTTCAATTTGAGAACAATGCTAAAAGTGAGGTTCTGTGTAGGAAGAAAAGAAGAAGAAGAACCGAAGCAACAAATGACGTAGCAGCCTATATGTCGGGTCATAACCTTTTTTCGTATTATGGTACAATATTGTCATCTTCACTGTCAAGTCACATTTGTTCATTTTATTAGTGCCTATTAAGAATTCGATGCATTGCATTTTTCGCAGAACATAGGAGGTATATCCGCGAGATTGCTCACAATGTGTTGAAGAATCCTGGTGAGAAAAAAAATCTTTCTATTTATTTTGATTATGCTGCCTTGATTGATTCTGAATTGATGTTAGTATTTCCATTGGTTTCGCCGAGCTTTTTCTGTTGCAACTTTTCTCAGGCAAGTTCCTTTTGATCTACATTATTTTTAGGATTTATTAGAAAATTATCCTTGAGATTTTTTTATTGTTGCTGCAAATTCCCACCGTCATGTGCAAAATACTAATACAGTAGATGGTAATTATGGAAAGATGTAAATATCTTTCTTGCTGGTATTATTTTGTAATAAACTCTTTTTGTATCTGTTTTAAATTGTTACTGCTGCTTGACGATAAAAATCTTTTCCCTTTTATAAAAAAAGTGTTGGATCTGTGGCAGATGCTCGTACCCAAGAGGAAGTCAAGACTGATGCTGAATTGAGCAATGACGAGGCTGGAGATTGTGATATGCTTCTGGAAGACATTCTTCGAAAGATTGAAGTTGTGCAATCTCGAGTGCATAAGATGAAGCGTAGAGTGGAGGAGTTGGGCGTGAACCTTTGCTCGTCAGCAGATTATTTGAGATCACCTTCGCCTCCAACTCCAACGCACCGAATGCCAGTTGGAAATTATATAGCATCTCAGCTTCTGGCAGAGTATAATTTGGGTGCTGTACTTTTGCCTACCCATGGTGAAGCTGCACCTCAAGAAAATCATCCTCATTCTCATGCTGCTGCCAATGATTATGAAAATGTGAGTCCTTTTTTTTTTTTTTTATCTTTTCTTGAAATTTTTGTATGTGGAAATATAATAATAGTAATGTTGATTAACCGGCGTGTAGGAAGACGAAGATGATGTTCTGATTGACAATCATAGGGTGAGAGAAGAGTTGCGTTATTTTGAAGAAGTGAAGATTCATTCAATCAAGAGACCTTGGGTGCTCAAGGAAGGATTGGGCAGCACGAGCCGTACGGAGCCTCAGCCTCCTCGTTCCACTTCAAATCTCACCAACGCTCCTAAAACGAAGAGAAGAAAAACATCTTGAAGAGTATGGAAGAACTCCATGGCTGCCTGCATGTTTTCGTCAACTAAAATGTGGATACGGATTTCGTTGAATTGTACATTCTTCATTCATTCTATTCATACGAGTACATATGCTGTAAGTTGCAATAGTCTCAAGATTTTGATATGGTTTTAGAGGAATGTATATATAGTCCTTGCGTGGTATAGAATGTTACGCAAAATTTTGGATTTTATGAATCCCTTCTTTTAATATGAAACATACATTGCACTCATCAAAATTTATTTATTAGAATAATTTTCTTACGTGCATTCTATAATGATGACACCTAGATAGTCACAATAGACAGAAAACTGATGTCTTGCTGAAGTGAAAAGACAAATACGACCATGAGAAATGAATAATTGAATTATAGATATCCACACATACATTACTCACAGCACCTCACAATTTCTTCAAAATGTTATTGGCATGTATGTCATCACTAAAATTCATCCAGCCGCATTGCAAAAGTAGATGTTCTCATTTAGTAAAAAACAAAACACAGTGAAGTTGCACAAGTGATGCTGTCAACTTTCGAGTCTAGAACTGGCTCAGAATGGCACGGGGACGGGGGATCACCACATCTTCAAGAGCAGCAAATCTTGTTTTGATGCAAAAACCTGAATGCAAGATGGCAAGTTGCCCAACCGATTCATCCTAGGCGGAGTCCCTCTATCTCCTCAACCTATGGGATGCCGTCTCCTACACCAAAACCAAACAACAATAAAACCCAACAGATATTGGATCCTCAACAATTTTTTTCATTAGACAGCAGAAGAAATGCGCTCTAAACAAGTAGTTTCAATCATATTATTTGTCTACGCCTCTTTTCAAACCTCACCCACCCCCCTCCCTCTCAACTGTAATGCGTGAACCTCAGTAGTCAGTAGGTAGTAGAATGGATCATGAAGAATATAGATATCAGTTTTTCTAATAGTGATGGCTAAAGAAAGATTAACATGAAGCGAACACCTTAGCAATAGCAACTAATATAGCCCGTGACATTCATAGCAGAAAGCCTAAGATAATAGAAGTATGGTCTGCTACCTCTTTGGCCGATTACGATCTTGGTCATAGTCCATTACTCCACCAAGTTCAGAAAAGTTCTCTTCATGCCCTCGGTAGTCAATGTCTGCCTGCTTACAGTTTGTAACTTCTGCCACAACGTAAGTAAGACAACATCGACCAACACATCCAGAGCTTGTATACAACTACTTTGCATAATGGAATTAAACAACAAAGTTGTATACAAGATATAATATATAAGCCTACCCTTAATTATGCATTTGAATGACTAAACAATTTGCTATGGTCTTATAATGAGAGATGCAAATAATTGCTCTTATTAGCTGTTTATGTTGGCTAAGCTGAGCAAGCAACTGGCAATCTAATGGTTCCAACAACTTATCATATTTTAAAACCTACTTGGATTGGATTCATGAAGCATCCAAGTTAGTTCAAACTCCAGAGTAAAAAGACAGTGTTTCACCCCAGGCCCCCAGCACAAATCATAGATTCAAATAGGCATTCAAGTTGTCTATGAAATACACAGGCTAAAAAGGCTAAAGCATCGTGTCATATACTATGAAGGAAACAACATCATGAAACAGAGAACAGCACATTCTTTATTAAAAAGGTTACTCTAACTGACCTTCATAGATAGGGTCTTCTTCACTTCTTCTACCCTCTCGTCTATCTCCTTTCTGTGCTTCTTGTCCGTCTCACCCATATTATCTGCCCATTTTATCTTCTCTTGAATTGAGACTAGGAGATTGTCTGATGTGGTCAGCCTAAGAAATAACCAGCGGAGTTTTAAATACACACTTCAGATACCAGACAAAGACCACAAGTTACAAGAAATGTAAGGGACAATTCAGATGCAACCCCATGCATCAGAATCACAAAAGAAACAGTTGCAGCTTCAGCTCATATGAATAAAGGCACTGACGTAGTACTTGTCCTTTAATAAAGCCAGAGAACGATTCCAGAAAAAAAGATTTTTGAAGATTAGATCAGATAAAGACTAAAGACCAACTTACTAAATTCTAGAAAGTTACTGGGACACTTCAATCTATACAAGATCCCAACCACCTTTTGAATTGTAAAAGATTCAAATCTCCTGGAGGGGGGGGGGCGGACATGAACATTTACCAATTCGCTAGAATGTCAATCATGCTGCCTAGTTGTCCGGGTCTGATATCCCTCCCAGCCGCAAATTGCACCTACAAGCCCATTGAAAGAAAAATTTACCAAATTACCAGTCAAACGTCAAGCTACTAGACACAAAAATGAAGGTGTTATTAGAGTGAAACCTCAAAGCATCTTCGCAACTGATCCAGCTTTCCTCTAACTATCCCCTGCCCATGAGAGCACCAAGAAGATCAGCAGTGATTTTTCATCTCAACAACTTCAAACTGAAGACAGCAAACTATTATGTGCTATTTAAACAGAAAGCACAAAGAAATTATCGAGCAAACTAAAAGATGACTAAAAGGTGCGGAAATGTGCAGCCTCAAACAAAAGCAAACAAACCTGGAGTAGACCTCCCATGCAAAAATATATTATGTTGGCTGCAAGTTCGTCTTAGAAATGAAGTGCCATTAATTGTCAAACATTATCTAGGGAACAGAAAGCATAAACAACTTACCACATACATACAATCGTTAATGAGAAAATCCTCCAACTCACGAACATTTGAAACATCCAACTCCTGCATCAATGTATCATATGGCAATACCTAGGCAAATGCCGAGATCAGAGATTCAAGAAATACTCGGGCAGGTAAATCGGAAAACAGCCTCCAGTGACTCCCAACAAAAAATGTCATTGTCAATCAATGAAATAAAAAACTGAAACCAATGAAGGAATACTATACAAAAGGAATAGTTCAAGCATGCAGATGAAAAACTTACATCGGTTAGCATGCTAAAACCTATGCAAGTAAAGTGAAATGGGCTGGTGACCAGCATATTTATATGCAGATTGCAGAACAACCTTTTTTCACATTGAAGTAGAATTTTAGGGCTTCAGCCTTGAGATGAATAACCCAGGGAACAGTAGTAAAAGATTAACAAAGAGTAGTTTCAAAATGTTCTCTTTAGAATCCCTTAGTTCGTTAACTTTTTGATAATAATTTTCCTCAAACTCCAAATTGACACGAATATTTATATACAGAATGACAGAGCTATCAAACCACCAGGATCTTCTAGATCAAACCAGAAAAGCATAATGTTATTAATTCAAATCAAGAGTAATATTTTCACCTAGAAGTAAGGCAAGAACAAGTGATGACTGACAACAAAATGAGGTAGCAGATATCTATAACTAACTTGAATGTGGTGCCTGTGTGATACCCCTGTACATAACTCAGAGAATACATGACAAGCTACCTTGTTTGTCTCGGCCAGAGTAAGCACGGTTAGCTGCTTCAGCTTGAGAACTTGATCAGGAACCAATTGCAAAAGACGGCCAGCAACATCTGCATCATGACGTTAAATGTAAAACTGATAAGGAAAGCAAACTCCATGTATACATATTTTTGAAGGAACACTTAAAGTATAAGTACCATAAAATTAAACTTATGATAGTTTAACTAATGCCTCTGCTAGCATTCAGTACAAGGTTCTCCTTTTCCTAAGGCATCATACAACAACTAACAAGTACCCAACACGGGCTATCAAGATGAGTCATGTGCTTCAACCTGTATGTAGAATTATGAAAATATGCTTTTCAAATTCTAACTACGTATCCACTTTAGTCCTATCAAGAGAGTTAGGATTCCAATTGGCAACTACTTATTCTGCAGCAGCTTCCAGAATCAGATTAATCAGTAGTCTGTTAACTAATCAATCGATGAGAATCCTTGGACAACATAGAATAGATGAATTTGAGCATTTGTGACCCCTTGAATTTATAGAGCGTACTTCTGAAAAGATTTCCAAACAATTCTAAGTAAGATTATATTAATAAAAAACAAAGTACATACATAATGCATTAAGTGTTATCATGGTGTGGGCATTCCTAAGCTATGGAAGACAGCAAGACCATCACAACTAAAGCATCAATAACACAGAAGATTTTGACTGCCAGTAAATAAAAGCTCCCTGACGAAAACATAAACGAAATTATAGTACATTAATTCCAGATACGGGTAATTAGCTCTGTTCCATAACATGAACACAAGTCCAGATAATAGCTGTAGCCAAGAGAAATTTAGTCAGGATACGGGTAATTAGCTCTGTTCCATAACAGACAATATAGTACATTAATTCCAGGAAAGCAAACAACATACTGAAAGAGAGCATGCAGCTTGAGTGAAATCTATACCCATGGCAAATTGGTTATATGAGAAGATTGAGTCTTACTCTTATATTCACTCCATGTACAATGTGCAAACATGCGAAGCAAATCAAGAAAGGCACTATTCTCAGTCCCTTCAAGCTGCATACATATAAACAAATAGATTGAGAACTTCAAAATAAATAAATAAAAAACACACACACACACACACGAGCTCCATATAGGTATTAGCAACCAGTTGCAGGAAAGGCATGAACATTTTTAACAAGTAGAAACTATGATTACAACAAAAAATTGTTTTTTATCCCTTTTTACTTTTGGAAGATACAAATTTTACTAGTGTCAGTGAGTTTAAAAGTATATATCTCTTTATACATCAGCCACACACTTTCACTTCCTTCTGGAAGCATTGTTTTATTTGAAAACATATTTTTTCCTGACTAGTATTCAAATTTATATTATAGAGCAAAAGCTAAAATCTTTTCCACGAGAATAAAATCAAAAACTAATACTCCCTCCGTCCACGATAAATTTGCCACAATTTTCTTTTTGGTCCGTCCACAAAAAATTTGCCACATCCATTTATGGTAATAGACCCCACACACCTCACTTACTTTTCCACTCACAACACAATTTAAAACTATATAAAAGTGGGACCCTTATTCTACTCACAATACAATCAACCAACAAATTATTAAAACCCGTGCCATCCACAATGTGACAAATTTATTGTGGACGGAGGGAGTAACATTTATTCTAGGTATCATATTGAAGTATAAGAATTTTATGCATCAAAGAAATCAGACATTTCCAAATTATATGTGTGCATATAGAGGAGAGCATCCAGTCAAATCAAGAAATCATTAAAACATCAGTCAGAGATTTTTATAAGTGGTAAACACATTAGTGGCCATAAAGAATGTGCTTGAGAATAGACCGCCTCACCCCATCATCTATCTAACCCACAGCTATACTGCATTTTAATCAGCAAATAAAACCCATGGCATTGTCCAAACTCCGGACAAAAAAAAAAGTGCATCATTTCTCCACCGTTTATATCAAAAAAAAATTGCCTCCACATAACTTACCATATTTATCTCATATAAAAGCCTATTTATAACTCTCTATCCTATCAACCCATAGCATCACCCAGCAAAATCAAAGACAGTTCGAAGACAGAAGCAAGAGGTGGAGTATAATAAATTACTAAAGAAATCAACCCGACAACCAAACCCATAAATTCTTATTATGCAAGTACTTCCTAACTAATATATATATATGTATCAAAACAAAACCATAATACTCATTCAACCAAAATCATCCTGTGCGAAACCATTCCAACCTCACTAACAAAACTAACAACTAATTCTTCAACGAAAACTGAAAAGCACGACTAATCCTACACGAACAAACAATACATACCTCGAGAATGCTAGGAACTGCAAGAATCTCGGAGAAAGCAAATAGGGAGGGATGTGAAGTGGCCTCAACGACGACGTTTGCTAGTTCAGGGCCCTTAAGACTCGAAGCCTTCTTCACAAAATACTCTATATGCTCCGCCTGCCTTTCTTCAATATCCATTTTTTTCAAATTCTATATGAAATCACAGAGAACAACGCGCGTCGATTGCTGTTTACGGACTGGCATGTACATGGAAAACAATGAGAATCTAGGGTTTGAGTGATCAGAGTTTAGGGTTTGTGAATTTGGAGAGGGCTTTTGTGGATTTACATTCGCCCTTTTTCCGTATAATGCAGTTGATTTGTTTCTGCTTGTGTTTGCAGTGTGTGTTGCTAAATATACAGTAAACGTCCAGATCAAGATATACATAATTATGTACTATGACGTTTTCAAAAAAAAAAAAAATACAGTAGTAGTAATAATTATATACTACTAGTACTACACCCGTGCATCGCACGGGGTAAATTGAATTTTGATAATTTTTTGTAAAACAATATAAGTTTGAGTAAAGAAAATATTAAAAACTTTAATATGTTGTCAATGGATTATGTACGTTAGAAATGTAGCCTAACAGTCATGAGGTTGCACGAAGCTTTTATGGAAAGTCTCTCAGCTGGTCTGAAAGATGATGTCGGAAAGAAATAAAAAAATAGAATAAAAATTTTTGAACGACGCTTGAAGACCATTAGAAGGAAGGAGTAATTTGCACTATTTTTATATGTTCTGGTGGTGGCAACCCCATACATTTTCATGGAGTTTTAATTGAGATAAAGGTGTCTACATTGAGGGGAAATTTTATGATGTGTGTATATGTAGTGCACCCACTTCTCACATAATAATATTTTATTAATATATATTAATATAATATTATCATGTGAGTGGAGTGTGATATTAATAAAATATTGTAATTTCTACTACTTCTCCCTTTAATATTTTTTCAATATGTCACGAGCTTCAATTTCTGGCGTCGAAAATTATATATGGCTCATTGGAAAGGAATTTGAAATGTGATCAAAATAACAAATATCTAAATTCAATTGAAAGCAAAGAAAATCTAAAAAATAAAAAATAGAATTTAGTAATGGACCATCGTACGTCATCTTCTCCATCTTGTCTTCACCACCATCATTGGCTACCTCTCGCAGTTGTCGCATTCTCCATTAACGACTACTCCGACATCCGCCACTCTAAACTAGGGCTGGCAATTTTCGACACGACACGATAACCCGACACGAACCGGTACGAAATTAATGGGTTTGGGTCAAGCCTTATTGGGTTCGGGTCCTTATCGGGTTGACCCGATAAGGACCTGAAAATTTCGGGTCGGGTTCGGGTTACCTGATAAGGAATTATATTTTTTAATATTATATTTATTTAATTCAAATCAAGCTTTTAAATTGATGACATATTTATTTTTCCTTCCAAGTCATCAAAAGATATTAAATTTTTGAATATTTATTTATTTTTCTCTATTAAATTTTATTTTAAATTATTTTTTCTTTTATTAAATCTTATTTTAAAATATTTTTTCTCTTATTAAATTATTTAAATTTGGGTTCGGGTCATTATCGTGTCGGGTCAACCCGAATATTATCGTGTCAATTTCGGGTTCGTGTCGTGTTCGGGTTTAGTCATTTCGGGTTGGGTTCGGGTTCGGGTTGAGCATATCCTTAACAGGTCGGGTTCGGGTTGGGCCTTAACAGGTCGGGTCGAAATCAGGTCGACTCGAACCTGACCCAACCCGACCCGATTGCCACCCCTACTCTAAACACATTAACTTATTAACATTCTTCCATTCCTACCCATGTCATCTATATCAGAGTCTTCTGCTCAATTATATTCTTTACCAGAAATAGCTCTCCATCGCGTAACTCATTTTGGAAAATGACCCCACTCACTACCTTTATTTTAAATCTCACAACAATTCATTATGGTAGATTTCCTTTTCCACTCAAAACCAATCTACCAATCATTTCCTAAAAATCCATACCAAACCCAAAGTGTTACATTTATGGTGGACGGAGAAAGTATTATTATTTAAATCTTGATTAAAAAATTACCCATGCAAAATATTGGTAATCAATATTCAAAATTTTATCCAAAAAAGTAAATAAATTGAGAGATGTTTTTTAATTATTAAAAATAATAAGATGTGAAAAAATTATGTCACGATTTCAAAAATAAAAGCTCTGTATGATTAATAATTTGTATTTTCATAGGCTCATAATATTAAATTTCAAATAAACTAAATGATTTTTAATAATTTAGTGATTACAAACTCAAAATAAATATTGGGCTTTCATTGTATTTTGTATTATAAAAATTTTGAAGTAAAATTATGTAGTAAACAAATTATTATAGCAAAGTGATTAATTATGAATACAACACAACAATAAAAATATAAATTATTAATTATTTTAAACAAATAATTTTGTTATTATGTTATTTATTTATTAGCATAGTAAAATTGATTAAAAAATTATGAGAAATTGGACGAAAAAATACCAAAACTTAATAAGCATAAGTTTTTTAACCTCATTCATAAAACTATAAGTTTTCTATACCAAAATCATTTAAAAGACTAAAGTGCCCTCCCTTTTACAAAAACTAATAAATAAATAATACACCTATGAATTAAAAAAAAAATCTGAAAAAACAACCTCAATCTCTCTCAATTCTCTCCCGTCGTCGGCCAGATTTCTTCTGGACACGATGGGAGGACACGATGGGGCAACTGGACACGATGGCTGGGCACGATGGGTGGACACGATGGATGGACACGATGGTGCTATTGGACACGATGGAAAGTAATATTTAATGCAGATTCTGTCGCGTTTCATTTATTGAACCCTACCAAATCCGATTCTCTGAAGATTTTCGGATGAAACTAGGGTTTCATTTATTGAACCCTACCAAATCCGATTCTCTGAAGATTTTCGGATGAAACTAGGATTTAATGAAGGTAGTTCATTAAAGTTTGCGTAAGAGAGGTTGTTGACAAGGTTTAGAACTCCTAGTTAGGTTCGAATTAATCACAACACTACAATTGAAAACACCAAAAACCACAAAACCCTAAAAAGAAAGAAGAAGAAAAAGAAGAGAAAAAAGCTACTCCAATCTATCGAAACGTGAATTCAAAGAAGAAAAAGATATCAAGAAAAGCCGGCATCGCGTTTCTGGCTTCATAAAGAAGGTATACACCCGAAATCTCCGTCCGAAAAGCATATACTAGTGCGTGTTATTTAACTCACGATGGCAAGGCACGATCGTGACCAAGTAAACACGATCGTGCCTTGACCATCGTGTCCCAAAATTGTCTTCGATTTGCATGGAATATGTAGATGTTAAGTGATATTTGTTTAAATTCGAATATAACTTGAAGTTTAGTAATATGTTTAGGAGAAAAAATAGTTGAAATAACTCGCCTTGTGTAATTTGTAAGGGGTTGGAAACTATGAATTTTTTTTCTGTCGGGGGCGAAGGGTTTCTCCCCACGATGGCACGATGTAGAAGGCACGATCGTGCCACGATCGTGCCCATGATCGTGCCCACGATCGTGCCCACGATAGACACGATGGGCACGATGGGCACGATGGCCAACTCGATGACCATCGTGCCACAGCGGTTGTGATGTAAATTTCTGTTTTTCGTATTGTAACCCTAATCTCTCTTCTTTCTTTGATTTTTAGATGGGGCGGCGGCGTGTTATTGTACGTTTTGGAGGTCAGTGGGAGGGATTGGCTTACTTAGGCGGGAGTACTGTTGTTGTGCACATGGACGATACGAATGATGATCGAGATCATCTCATGAATCTGATTAAAGATGCTTTGTGTGGTCGAAGAGATTCCGAGTATGTGCTATCCTATTTAACTGTTTTGAGGGATGGGAGCAGATGTAGAGTTTTATTAAATAGTGATACAGATTTACTTCGATTGCTAGTGCAAGAGAAAAGGTCGGATCCGATGGTTTATGTCTTTGAAAGAGACGGTATTTTTGCCACGAGGTGTACGTGGAAGGCGGTGGACGACGGGATCTATTTAAGGATGATGATGATAGAATGCCACCGAAGCGAGAGGGTGCTCGCATCTCCGACGACGAAGAAGATGAACGCCGTAAGAATATAATTGAATGCTGTGACTGCGAGTTTCTTGCTTGGATTAGACGGCGAACAAGTAAACGGGATCTTCGGGCACCGAAATTTCACATCCGAGCATCGGATTGGTCGTGATGATGATGAACTACGCGGCGGCCTAGGCAATTGGAGCATTCCATCGGTCGAGTGTGACAGCGCGCTGCCACTTGGGTGGGTTGAGCAGCCCGGACCGTTCACTAGTCAACTTGTAGTGGGGGCTACGTTTCAGTCCAAGTATGAATTGAAGATGGTTGTGGGAATGTATCACCTGGAGCACATGCTAGAGTATGTCATTGATCGTTCCGCCAGAAATCGTATAGTCTTTCTGCAAGCACGGTAGGAATAATTGCACGTTTAGGTTGTGTGCTCAGGGGCCAAAAGATGAGGGCGACTCGATTTGGTACATTACGAAGTTGACTTTGGATCACAGCTGCCACTTGAACGTGATCCGTACTGCCGAGCGGACGGTGACTGCTAAAGTTGCAGCCGTGTACTTTGCTCGTAGGTTGGTTTGCGAGGGTGTGTATTTGAAGCCGAGAGAGATGATGGAAGAGATGCGCAGAGAGTTTGGTGTTCACATGTTGTACAGCCTCGCTCTAGAAACGAGGAATATAGCGATAGAGAAGACATACGGTGACTTTGACAAGTCGTATCAGATGGTCCCGTCGTATCTACATTTTTGAGGCGGCGTAATCCCGTGCGAGTACAACATGCAGATCAGTAGTGAGGGAGTATTTTGTCACATGTTTCTCGCCTTAGGACAGTGTATTCGTGCCTTCGAGCGCTATCTGAGGCCAGTGATTGTGTTGGACGGGACCCACCTTAAGGGAAGGAACAAGGGAGTTCTTTTTGTCGCTGTTAGCAAAGATGAGAATGAGCAGCTCTTTCCTATAGCTATTGGAATTGGTCCGATAGAGAACGATGAGTCGTGGACTTTGTTTCTTTCAAATCTGCGCAGGTGTTTCGACCCTCCGGATGAGTTGTTGATCGTCTCTGACCAACATAAGAGCATTGCAAATGCCGTGAAAGCCATCTATCCGACTGCAGCGCACGGATTGTGCTTTCACCACATGCAGAAGAATCTGACGCGATACGGCCGTCGAGCTCTTGCCATCTTCCAAAATGCAGCGTATGCTTATCGTGTTGAAGAGTTCGAGAAGAATTTTTCTGCCTTGAAAGCTTCATGTGAGGGTGCTCACACACGACTTTCCGAAATTGGTGTTCATAGGTGGTCTAGGTCGCATTGCCCAGTTCGACGGTACAGTTTCATGACCTCCAATGCCGCCGAAAGCTTGAACTCTAGGCTACTGTGGGCTAGACGTTTACCTATTTGCTCGTTACTTGAGGTGTATCGTTGCATTGTCGAGAAATGGTTCGACGAGAAGAGGGCATTAGCTAGGGAGAGAGAGCATGAGATTACACTCGAGGCCTTCAACAAGCTTGCTGTGACAGTGGAAGCAAGTCATCAGCTCGTTGCTCAACCTACCACTGACAATGTTTATAAAGTGAAAGACAAGAAAATGGTCTTCGAGGTGGACCTTGGGAATTGGACATGTGAGTGTCGTGAGTTCGATCAGGATAAGATGCCATGTCGTCATGCAGCTGCCGCCCTCAGGTATATACAAGCGTAAATTTGTTTGATTTCGTAAGTCGGTATTACATTTGTATTTTCATGGCTCAATATTTCTAACTTTTGTTCGTTACAGGACCCAAGGAAACACTGTCAATTTGTTTGATTTCGTAAGTCGGTATTACAAGCAACACGACTTGCGCGAGACTTACAGAGAATCCATTAGGCCGGTACCACATCCCGAGGAGTGGAATGTCCCGCCTGATATTGCAAGAATCGTTTGCTTGCCACCGGTGGGAGTTCGTCAAGCCGGCCGTCCGAGGACACAGCGTGTTCGTTCGGCGATTGAAGGTGCGCCCACAACACGCCGTAGCCAAAAATGCTCTAAGTGTAAGGGGACCGGCCACAATAGAAAGAATTGCACCGAACCACTCGCTTTAGATGTCGATATAAATATTCCCCCGGAGGGAGAACCATCGAGTCAGAGACGGCGACGAAAGAAAAAATGCAGCAATTGTGGTAGTGAAGAACACACAATCAGAAAATGTCCGATGCACTTGTGATTTATGATTTTTTGCACGATTGACAATGCCACTCTTATTTATAATATGTGGTTCATTTGTCCTAATTTTATTTATTTGTTGAGCTTCTGTTGTGTTTAGAAATTGGAAAATGTAAAAAACAGGGCCGAAGCGGGTTTCCTTTGTAAAGCGGGTGCACCCGCTTCGGCGGCTCACCCGCCTCGGCGGGGTACACGAGCCTGCCCATCGCGCCCATCGCCCACGATTGGGAGACCCCATCGCCCCCATCACCCCCATCGTGCCCATCGCCCCCATCGCCCCCATCTTGCCCATCGCCCCCGTCGCCCCCATCGTGCCCATCGCCCCCATCGTGCCCATCGCCCCCGTCGCCCCCATCGTGCCCATCGCCCCCTCACCCCATCGCCCCATCGTTCCCATCGTGGCCATCGCCCTCACGATGCATGTCCCATCGCCCCCTCAAGAAATTTTGATTTTATAGACATTTTTGGACTTTATGTTGATGTGGTGCTGATATATTGATTTGTAATTGCTTATTTAAGAATTTCATAAGTAAAAACGAACATTTGAAATAATTTAAATGTAGTCTTTAATATGATTATGAATCATATCATATCTTAAGAATGAAAAGGATCTCAATGAATATTTACTTCAAATTCTCAAATTATATGTTGTATATGATCGATGTTGCAAAAAACATTCAGATTGATCATAAGTATGTATGTAAGGTATAAAAAAGTATTTATATGATATAAAAAATACTATGGAATAACATTAAGGTATTAAAAATACTTATCGATGCCTGTTCTTCTGGGGACGATGGGGACTTCATCGTGAGTACGATGGGGCGATGGGCACGATGGGGACGATGGGCGCGATGGGCACGATGGGCACGATGGGGGCGATGGGCACGATGGGGGCGATGGGCACGATGGGGGCGATGGGCACGATGGGGGCGATGGGCACGATGGGGGCGATGGGCACGATGGGGGTGATGGGGGCGATGGGGTCTCCCAATCGTGGGCGATGGGCGCGATGGGCAGGCTCGTGTACCCCGCCGAGGCGGGTGAGCCGCCGAAGCGGGTGCACCCGCTTTACAAAGGAAACCCGCTTCGGCCCTGTTTTTTACATTTTCCAATTTCTAAACACAACAGAAGCTCAACAAATAAATAAAATTAGGACAAATGAACCACATATTATAAATAAGAGTGGCATGGTCAATCGTACAAAAAATCACAAATCAAAAGACAAGCTAAATATCCTAGCACCTATCTCTTTACGATAGCTCCTAATGTATCTCACATCAATATTCCTTGTATGCCTTTTTGTTGGATGTTTGGACACCATACGATCTAGATACATGCAACAAAAAGGACCGCAACTGACCCCATCGGTTCGGCGAATCGCTCACTAGGTGGCATTATGATCAATGGCATGAAGTCTTCTTCTTGTCTTGCGGGGGTTATTCATCCAAGAATTCCCGCAGTTAGTAGCCTAGGAACGAGACAAGTGAGGGGCCTCATCTCGCTTTATCCGAGGAGATTTATTGGCGTCATGTTGGTGTGACAATGAGTCATACAATTCGATGCACCAATCATCTATTTTGATCTTCGCAAAGGACCCAATGCTCATCAAGACAACAAAAGGCAATAATCTATTCAAATAACAAATATTAGTACAACTGCAAATCAAGAATACTGACAATTTGAAAGAAAAAGCAACTTATAATCAATTTAACATCACTTACTGTGTTGCAGTTTAACCACGGGATCCCGTTCGGTGTGTCCATGCCATGAAAGAGATCCAGTATAGGTTGTGGCAATATCCATTTGTTTCCCTTCACTTGGTTGCCCTTTGGACTTAGCTCGTGGAACTCTTTAAGCATCAGTGCCTAAAAAAAGTAAAACAAGTTAAAAATATTTTTTTGTAAACCAACTAATACAACAAATAAAAGTCAAACAAAAACTTACAAAAAACGTAGACCCTTGAACAATAGTGGTCACTGCACCAACTCCTGCAACCCCCCTTCGCTGCTTACACCTAGTGAAGAGCACGTACAAATCCATGACCTGTATTCAAAAAATTTACATTACATGACGATATATAAATCAATGTAAATAATTTAAATATGTGAAGACGTTAAATTGCAAGAAATGTTACCTCTGCAGTGAAGCACTCGTCCACATTCTCCACAAGGTCGAAAAATGCCTGCGTCACCGTGTGGTCAATCTCTTTTATCACGCAGACAGTGCTGACTGATCTGTGCACGAGAGCTGGGCGTCTCACCAACATATGGCGTACGTAGTGCAGCAGACGGCCTAGGGTGTCTCGGAGGAGGACTACTCTCACCAAACTCACCATGCTCCTCCTCTTCTCTCTCGAAGCTGGCCAACTCGAAAGCCGCCGCCGCAAACCGCCGGTGAGGTCCGTGGTGCAGAGGCCGCCTGGAAGGGCTGGTGGTGTAGCAGATCTCCTGCACAATCACGATCCACCTCGAAGTCATGGTAGCTAGTAGTAGCAGCAGCGGAGTGGCGTGGCTGGTCACGCTGAGACCTGTGGCTAGCCGCAGAGTGGTGACTAGGGCTCGGCGGCGGAGTGGCGTGGTGGTCACGCCGAGACCGCGGCTAGCCGCAGAGTGGTGACTAGGGCCTCGGCGGAGTGGCGGGCCGGTCACGCCGAGACCCGTGGCTAGCCGCAGAGTGGTGACTAGGGCTGCAGGCGGAGAGCGGGGGCTGGTCACGCTGCGACCTGTTGCTAGTCGCAGAGTGCTGCTGATAACTCCTGCTCCGTCTAGGACCGAAGTAGTCCACGATCTTAGTGAAGACCCTATCAGCTACTCGAGCAAGGAAACCTGTGCCGAGTCGTCGTGCAAGATCGCCTTCAACCGGCGATCGACGACGTCGTCGCGTCGACTTCGTGTTCCGGACAAGGCCGTCCGTACAAACAACACACCCCGTCCTCCGGCCTCTCCCGGTACACTCGCTCCGTTGTCGAGGACGGGTGAGGACTACTCTCTCGGCGACGCTTCGACACCTTTCCAAAGGTCGCCTTCATCTTCTCCATTGTCGTAACTTTGATCTTGCCCTTGTTCTTGATGGGCCCCGCAAACACAACCTCTGCCCTACCCCGACCAGCAATTCGGACCGGCTTCGGGTACACCACATCAAACGGATCCCCGTTCTCAAAGCTAAGGAAGTAGTACTCGGCTTCCTCTTCCTCCATCGGGACCAACGGGACATCATTCATTTCGAGCTGTAATGAAATACGTATAAAATAACAATTATATATCGATAAAATTTTGAAATTTTAAAAAATTCATAAAAAATAAAGTGATTTACGTACCGGTTGGTCAAAAAAGGTAGTGAAGTCCGCCTTCACAGTGCCCGTCTCCCACATCAAGCATCGGGGCAGCCTTATCACTTCATCTCTCGTTCCGCGAAGCGCCCCAAACGAGAAAATGCCTCGTACATCCAAAGCCGCAGGACCCGCACCGGACCGTAGAAGTGGTAGTCAATCTCTTCCCGTCCGGGAGTAAGAGCCACGGTGTCGATGTAGTGAGTCAACACCTGGTACGTGTAAGCACCCCAGGGAAACCTGTCCCACTGCTCAAAGTCCTCTACCAGTGCCCATGCCCAGTTCTCGACCGACATCTTGTCCCGGCACAAGAGAAAGTAGTAGTAAACCAACAAGTTCGCGGCCTTCAAATAATCTTCCATTTCATCTCCTAACTTGCGTTCCTTGAACTTGTTGCGCCTCGCTCACCTTTGTTTCTTTGGCATGAAAATGCCGGTGAAATAAACCGTCGGGACGGATCGTGCGAGTCTCGGCAGTGTCGAACTCCGTGTTTCCAAAGTGAAGTCCCGTGATTAGGGCATAATCACGGGGTGTAAAACGGACGGTCCGACCCCCGAGCTGAAACCACGACTCATGCGGGGGTATGTGGTCGTCCTGCAGCTGTCGGGCTATAAGGTGGTGAAGGGCACCGTGCACCGCCCGTCCGCCTAACTCTAATCGCCCGCCCACGACCCCGGAGCAGAAGTGCTCTATCGCACGCTCTCCGTGTCTAGGCCCGCCAATGCGACGCGGCGTGGAAAGTATCTCTTTAAACACATCACAACGCATATACAAATTGATTCCACGTGTCACAGCCCGTAACGTGGGCCTTTTCCATACACAACCCTCCTACAATAACAAAACGGGCAACCATAAGCAATAAATTCACGAGCAAATTCAAAAAAACAAGACAAAACACAAAAAAATACCGGCGCGTTCGGGCACGATGGCAAAGTCACGATGGACCGCCATCGCCCCCGCCCATCGTGTCCAGCCCCATCGTGTCCAGCCCCATCGCCCCTAGCCATCGCCCCCAGCTATCGACCCCAACCCCCATCGCCCCCAAACCCCTTCGTGCCACCCATCGCCCCCGCCCATCGACCCCAACCCCATCGCCCCCAACCCCATCGTGCCCCCGTCGTGCCCACCCCATCGACCCCAACACCATCGCCCCCAATCCCATCGTGCCCCCATCGTGCCCATATAAATTCAGCCCAAATTCACACCAAAAATCAACATTTAAACGCATAGAACATGTACATTTCTTCGCAACTTAACTTTAGCATGAATACCCATGAATTAAACATCGAAATTTGCCAAAAAAATTCAATTTATTTCGAAAATTAGGGCGCACTAACCGGCGGCTCGTTTAGGAACTCTTCCTCTTCGTGATGCGCCGGCGACGACGACGCCTCTCCATCATGGTTAGATTGTGTCTCGGACGAACTCATCGTGCCCGCAAGTCTTCCGTCGAGAGCGTGCTTCTTCTTCGTGCTTCTTCTTCTTCGTGGTTTCGGTCGAGAGAGATAAGAGAGAGAATGTGGGTTTGTGGTGGGGGACCGATAGATGGAGAGAGAGACAAAATTTAAAATAGTAAAGGGTATTTTAGTCTTTTAATCAATTTTGGTATAGAAAACTTGTAGTTTTAAGTTTAGGGTTAAAAAACTTATCCTCTTTAAATTTTGGTACCAAATTATTTGGACCTCAAAAATTATTGCACTAAAATTAAATATGAAATAAATAAGATACATTTATATAAATTTGACAATAAGATAATTTGATAAATGTGATACAACAATAAAAATGATCACATCGTGTTGGTGTTATATAGATCTGTATGTGGCTCGTCGAAATTAATTTTTTAGGGGATATTGTCTTCAAGTCAAGTAGGAGAGAGAAAAAATATACCCATGTGGCATAATATTTTATTTTGAGTTACGTTGAGGATGTTATAATATTAGTGGAATATCAAACTTTCTATTTATAGTACAAACCAATTGAAACGTGACAAACAAATAACGCAACCATACCAATTGAAATGAGACGAAGGAAGTACTATGATATTACACAAAAGTTGGGATGATTTTCAAAAATCTTATTTTTGGACATAAACTTTGAAAAATTTACTATTATTAGTTACACATAAAAAAAAATGCAAGTTTATATTTAGATTTATTTAATAATTATTAGTATTAATTATTAATTACGCATATGTATTCTTGTATACAACAAATCAACCAATATATATTTCTACTGATAAATCCTTATTTATTTACTCTAAGTACTTACACTTTAACTACATATAAATAGATTAGTTATATATTGATCAAATCAGTCAATCAACATCATTTACACAATTAGCTCCAATTAGTCAATCACCATCATTTACTTAATTAGCTCCAATTAGTGAAATTAATTTATGCAAAATAAAATGTTCAAGTACATTAAATGTATAGCTCCAAATAGGTATATGGTTCAAATTCCACCATCTCTCTTACTGTAGCGACCCGACACCCCACCCTATGCGGATTTGTCGGACCGCTACTTGTGTAGCCTTGGGTAAAACCGTGAATACATTATTGGTGGAACATAAATGAATTGGTTTACAATAAGAGTTTGCATTACATGTGAGTTAGGCTTGTAAACACATCGTCATTACCCTAGCTTGAACGTCTTGGGGCAAAGTATGAGGACTTTGGCCCCGCACTGCGGAAGCGTTCGATTTCGACTAACCATGATAGGTTAGTTGGCGCGTGAAAGAAATGAGGGTCGTAGTTCGAGTTTGTGAATAGTTAACACTTGCAAACGGGAATCCACCATAAAGATATTAATGAAAGGAGGAGGACGATCCAATCGATCGTCATCCAAATTGCCTTGGATGCCAACACACCTCCATCTCGTCCGCCACTTAACCTGTTTTGAAAAGAAAACATTTTGGGCTGAGTACTTTGGTACTCAGTGAGGTTCGTGCCCCTTTTGAAAACGTTTTTCATAAACATTTCACAGATATAGCATGCTCATCTTCATATATAAGGGATTTACTTTGAAAAGAAAACATTCATCCCATATATATGCAAAATATTTAACATCATTAACTTTGCCGGCATTATAACTCACCTGCCGTGTTACCTTCCCCGGTTCATCCAGTGGGGAGCCACTCCCACTCGAATGAACCGTCATAATTCCTTGTGTACACTACCTTGGGGTGATCGAATCCCAAGGCCGATCGCAATTATTGGCAATGAAACCAATCATAATATATGGTAAACACGGAGAGAGCATAAAACATTTTAGCATGCATATCATACTTTCATTAAAGCAGTTAGGGTTTAATAACCCGAAATGTTACCTCCGTGGGATTTATAACCCACGCTTTGAACATAGGAACCCACCTCTTGTCCTTGACGTATGTGGAGAATCCTCGAGCGTCCCTAATACTTGATGTCTCCTACAAGACCATCTAGAAGCTTAGGCTTAATTGCCACATAAGGTTAATTAATCTTTATTAACCTAAAGGTCAACCTATTCCCGGTCTTTATCACTTTAGATTGAAATCTCATCAAGGGCATCGCCTTGAGGTTTTATCTTTTAAAACATCGGATCCATGATCCTCCGTTAGTAACATGCATCTTAAAACATTATTCAAAGCATAGTTTGAAATCATGCTTTGACATGAGATGCATGATCATGTTCATCAAGTAACGCATAAAGTGTTCATGCAATTATATTTACGTACATACTTTGTACATGCATCTCATACTAGTAATTATATATAATGATATACCATGGTACTAGATAAATCAATCAATTAATTAATTAATTAATTGGAACCGTTGACTAAATTAATTTAGTCAACTCATCCATTTAAATTAAATATACCCAAAGGCTCATTTAAGTACACACGTGCAATTTTACTCACATAGAGAAATCATATTTCATAGCATTCATATTTAATCACTTACGTAATTAAATAATTACATATCATACATACTCAATTACTCAAGTAATAACTTTAATTAATTCAAATAATTGAATTAATTCAATTAAAGTCAAAGACCTTGACTAATTTGATTTAGTCATATAATTAACATATGGCATAATTGTGCATATATTAACATAATATATTCATATAACAATCATGTCATATCATATACAATTAATTACTTAAGTAATTAATTTTACTTAATTCGATTAATTTAATTAATCGGTAACATAAATCATACTTGATCAAATAGATATATAGATCACACATGGCACTAAGGCCCACATACTAAGGCCCAAACACTTATTCTAGGCCCAACTTAAATGGCTCTAAGGCCCAATCAATCATCCAAGCCCATGCATGTTAATTAATTAAATATCTTATTTAATTAATTAAACAAATGCTTAAAAATACATGGAAAAATCATAATATCATATATTATTATGATTTACTGGAAATTAGAATAAAAACACTTATTTTAATCCTTAGAAATTAATTTTAAGCCTTTAAAATTAATTCAACCATTTTTCTCAAAAATAATATTCGAGCAATATTTTCTTAATCTCAATTAAAAATAGCAAACGATCTTCGATCGACTTGTCCTATTAACACAATCTTACTTACAGACCTAATTAACATGTCAAAGTGTTTAATCATATTTTCATTACTTTTAAACTCATAAAAAATGAGTTACATGGGCAGATTCAAATCTGCCCAATTTCTGGAGAAGTTCAGCATTTGCTTCATCAAGAAAAATTCACCGAGGGCGACTCGCTTGATGAAAAATTGAGTTCTTTATGGCTATGAAAAGCTTAGGGTGTCTACTGTAATTTTCCAGAAGACAATCTTCGCAAATTCTGAATATACAGAGAGTTATATGCTAAACTTTGGAACTGCCCAGATTAGGGTTCTTAAAAACAGGGCAGGGGAAACTTTAATTTACCTAGGACGATTGGCTCGGTGAAAATTGATAGTTTTTGGATATGTTACAGAAGACATATGAATTTACAATATATCAAAAATTCAAAATAATCCAAGCTCGTTTGGTATGGCTTTGACCGGTTGCATTGGTTCGAAAATCACAATAAGTGAGCTGGAAAATAAGGGCTTTTATCTTCCTCACATTTTCGAACTCATTGATCCATAAATCATCCATATCTACCATAGATCTACACATATAACAAGTATAACATGTATATCACATATACAAGGCAAGATTCAATCATGCTTTCACCTTAAAACCTCAAGAACAACTCACAAAATCTCAAGAACACATATATAGCCATGGATCTTCATTTTTAGCCATATACTTTCATTTTAATCCATATAAAACATGGAGTCTCATGTATATCATGCTTATAATATATATAGCATCTTCATATATAAATCCTAGAAGAATAACTAAAGATTAAAAGCATAGAAAGGGGTTAGAACATATACCAAGCTTTTGCTCTTCTCTCACAAACTCTCTCGGTTCTCTCTCAAGCTCTCTCGGTCTCTCTCTTTCTCCACAGCCTTCTTGCCTTCTTGCCTTCTTGACAAGCTACAACCATAGTGGTGGTGGTGGTAATGTGGTGGAAGAAGGGGAGGTGGTAGTGGTGGTGTTTGAGAGCAATAATGGAGAGAAATGAAATGAAAGCAAATGACTAGTGTGTGTGTGTGCTTGCTGCCGAGATGGAGGGATAAGGGGGAGTGTGATGATGTTGCTTGCATAGGGAGTTGGTTGTGTAAGAAAATAGAGGACATGCATTGGTTGGTTGGGGTGGGAAAAGAAAAGTAGGGTTGTGCAGGTAATTATTAGATTCTTGCATGTGATGTAGGTCTTGAGTGTAGCAAAGTAGGTCTAGGCATACACATGCATACATATATCATGTTATTCTCATCTAAACATGAATACATACATAAGCACAATACACATACACACGAGCTACGTCTTGTCTTGTTTTACTTATCGCGGTAATTTATTTAGTCCGGTATGTATGATTTAGCTCGGTACAATTTATCGATTAATTCCCAATTAATCGATATTCATCTAAGTCATATAATTATTTGGAATAATCATATATCGTATTTAACGTAATTACGATAACTACTTTCACATTGCACGATATTGCATATTTAATTTCACATAATCGAGCCTTCTTAACCGGCTCTATCATCACATAGTTAATTAATCAGCAACATCGATTTATCATCTCTTAAAATTATAAAATACAACATATAAAATGTAATGCAACAATTAATAATGCTATATTCGTGCTCGTCTTAGAATATAAAAGATGAATTTATAATTTAAGTATCTATCGATTTTATTTTCGAATAAAATCTCTTTTGGAACCTTTATAAATAATGTCTTCATCTTTTCTTTAAAAGAAATAATTTTATTCTTTTAAAACGTCCGGGAATATGGACCTTTCTAATTAATCCAAATTTTTTTAATTTATTCGGATTTTTCTAGCCCGGATTTTACGGGATACTACACTTACTCAACTCAAAACAAAGACTATAGAATGTGTATATACCAACACACATATTAAATTGTATGTGTTATATATATATATATATATAATATATATATATTAATTAGTTAAATTTTGATTCAACTACTCAAATTCAATTTATTAGTTATTTAGCATCAAATTTAATTTATTTTATTTTTTATGAATAAATTAATTTATTAATGACTATTTATATATATATATATTGTTTATAGTCAAATATTAATTCAATTAATCAATTAGCAATAATTAATAAATCTAGTTAATTTATGAGTAACGTAATTACTTAATGAATTTTAATATATGTATTCCATTCACATTTCAATTGTCAACATGATTGAATCAAACTTAATTGTAAATAAAACACTCCTTAAGAAATTAATAGATTTTGTACAACTTAATCAGTGCAAATAAAATAAATGGGCGAAATAATAGTAATCTTCATTGATAACATAATTAATTATTAAAACATTATCCTCGTATGTGGCTGAAATAAATTATTTGTTGTTGTCCACATATTAATGATAGATTTTTTTTTTTACTCTCCATGACGTTAAGAACAAATTTCGCAACTCTATGCTTTTCATCACAAAATCAATAATACACCAAATATCGACATAAGCATACATACATAGATTGACATAAGCATACATGCATATACATTAATCCGGCCTTATTATATAAAGATAAAGATTGTTTGCAAGTTTGTTACATATATTATTTTTTCTTAATATATAAAATTATCAATTTCAGATGTAACATTCTTTTATCTTTTTTCGAATAATAACATTCTTTTATCTAAAGCATAGTAATTAGATGGAAACGAATTTTATGAAGGCCTGTCTAAGACTTTCTACTCAAATATATTTTGAATAATATATGTACTCAAACAGGTAAATGTTTATTATCTATAGAAATAAAAATATTATATTATCATCAAAGAAGAAACATGCATTTGCATATTATATTTTTGAAATTAACAACCAACATATATAGTGTTCCTATATATATACATATTCTGAATCAATCTACATAAATCGATTAATGAATTGACAATATAACAACAACTTAATTATAATTAATCCCATAATATTCTGATTATAATTACAATTAAACCTAATCACGGATCTTTTGCGACTAAAAATTATCAATTAAACTGACAAATTAATGAATAAAGAAATCAAAGAACCGGGATAAAAGAACAGCCAAAAAAAGATATCACATAAATTTTATAGTATATATTTGAGAGTGGACATTGGACAATGATCTAAAACTACAAATATATTGAGCACATCGTGGCTCCTTCTCAAATCTTCAACACTGGCCTTGCGATCTTCAAATCGAAGAAACTGCTACAGGATGAAACAAATAAAAAGTAGAAATTATATCCGATGCAGGGGTTTGCGCCAAGCATTCTTTAGCAATTTCGTCTTCGAGCCTATCTGAAATTTGATGAAGAAACCAATTCTAAAATAAAACAACGTTATTACGTTAATGCGGTGAGATAACTTTTTTCTTATCAATCGTGCTTCCTTTAGTCGGGAAAGCATGAGGACGAAGAATGTGTTGTGGATGAAATTGCTTGTAGAATTTTAGTATTTATAAGAGAAAAATAGTATGAGAAATGGAAAGTTTATTATTAAAATTAATATTTTATCATAAATTATGCCTTTGTAACATCCGACATTAAATAATTGATTGGTAAATAATAATGAATAATTAGGATATAACATTAATAAGAATTATTTCCATAAATGAAATATTGCAAAAAACAAAAAAAACTAAAAAAAAAACTAAAAATTGAATGTTACTATAAATAGCAGCCCGGACTTGCTATTATAGTTTATAAGGATGACTATGTTTTTTTTTAGCAGACTATGACTATGTTGCAGTAATATGTAACGCATACCAATGCATATAATATTATTTCCATAAGAAATAAATAAAGGGTTCCATAGTTTGTGGATACAAAATTAAAACTAGATAAGTTACTTATCCAAATTTATAAATGAGTATAAGTTTTCTATATCATTTGGGCTTAAAAGGTGATCTTGATCGACCACCACTTAAACAAAGAAAGAGAATTAGAATAATTTTAGATCATTCTTTTTGAAATTAAAAAAAGGGTCAAATTCATTCCCTTTTTTGAAAGAAAAAAAATTCAAGAAAAACCCGTCTCCATAAAATCTCTCACACTCATGACCATTGCACCCAAAATCTGCACACACGACCTAAATCGTGTTCGGCAAAGATGAATAACGACACCGAGTCCGACCGAAAACTTTAAAATTAATTATTTTTTTAAAGAGTTAACTTTGTGCGTTGATGTTGACGAGTCGCACAAAGACTAGCTCAAGTAAAAAAATAAAAAAAATTACCAATTGCATTATTTACATGTCGGAAGAGGCAACGTCCAGATCAAAATTTTAAGTTTTAAGTCCCAATACTTTTTAAGTTTTATTTCATAGGTCCTTGTACAAAATTTTCGTTTTAATAAGTCTTTATACTTTTAATTTTGGTTTTAATAGATCATTATTTAACGGTTTAGTTAACTTTTCCGTTATATAAATAACACGTCATTATTTAATACTTTTTTAAATTCCACGTCATATTTTATTGTATTTTTTTTACCTGATTTCTTTTCTCCTTCTTCATCGTTGATTCGCCCCACTCTTAGGCCTGCTTTCTCTTCTTGACAGGGGAAGGAAGATTCATAGGTTAGTAACCCAAGACAGAAGGACTTGAGAATTGAGGGGTAATGGCCTGTAAATCCTCAACTTTCAGCAATTTCTGGTTTTGCTCTTCACCTAAAGATTCTGCCTGTAAAATCCTCAACTTTCAACAATTTATGGTTTTGCTCTCCAACTAAAGATTTTGCCTGTAAATTCCTCAACTTTCAATTGTTTCTGATTTTGTTTCCAGCGATGGGATCCGGCAATAATAGTTTTGGAAATTTATAGACGTGGTTTAAATTAATCTATGTGGCACTCTCGTGGCATATATGTAAATAAAAAATAAAAAAATATTTCATGTCATCATCCCCACCCCTCTCTCAGTTTCGTTCTCCCCTGCTTTCTTTCATTCTCGCATAGATAATTCAACCGAAAAGTACAGATCATGCGCTAGAAGGCACACATAAAATCTTTTAAATCCTACTCACACCCATACAATCTTGCGCATGATATGTATTTTTTCGGTTGAATTATCTCTGCTAGAATGAAAGAAAACAGGGGAGAACGAGACTGAGAGAGGGGTGGGGATGATGACATGAAATATTTTTAAATTTTTTAATTTACATGAAAAAGTAAAATGATTTATTTGTTGAGGCCCAATTACGAATATTCACCACCCACCACCTTCAGAGATAATTCAACCGAAAAAATACATATCATGCGCAAGATTGTATGGGTGTGAGTAGGATTTAAAAGATTTTATGTGTGCCTTCTAGCGCATGATCTGTACTTTTCGGTTGAATTATCTATGCGAGAATGAAAGAAAGCAGGGGAGAACGAAACTGAGAGAGGGGTGGGGATGATGACATGAAATATTTTTTTATTTTTTTTATTTACATATATGCCACGAGAGTGCCACATAGATTAATTTAAACCACGTCTATAAATTTCCAAAACTATTCTTGCCGGATCCCATCGCTGGAAACAAAATCAGAAACAATTGAAAGTTGAGGAATTTACAGGCAAAATCTTTAGTTGGAGAGCAAAACCAGAAATTGTTGAAAGTTGAAAAATTTACAAGCAGAATCTTTAGGTGGAGAGCAAAACCAGAAATTGCTGAAAGTTGAGGAATTACAGGCCATTACCCCAATTGAGGGATATAAAAGCCTTCAACACTTCTGACCTCTTATGAAGTACTCCCTCCGTCCCCAATTAAGTGTCCCCAGCCGTAAAAATGCGTATACCAAGGTAGTGGGTAAAATGATTTATTTTACTCTTAATTATTGCATGGAAAAATGAAAAAGTAAACTTTTTGGAATAAGATAAGGGGTAAATATGACAATTTGATATAACTTTTACATAGAAGTCTGAAATATGACACTTATTCGAGGACAAAAATTTTGACGGTTCGAGACACTTATTTGGGGACGGAGAGAGTAATAATCTCTTCAATCAATGTGAAAAACTGAACTAATTCATAGATTAAATTTCTATCCCTCCCAAATCAAATTTCTTCGACCTATTACAAGCTGCAATTGAAAATTTTGACACGAAATTTTTGAAATATAAAGATATCAATTTATGTGGCAAGGTTGATGAAAGGGATTATATGGCCTTGTAGAGGTGAAATGATACCATTGTGTGTGGATTGTTGCTCGCCATAAAAATTAGGTTTAGAGTTTGATTGCAGATTATTTGGTAGATTCATCAACACGGCGGGATCAACGATGAAGAAGGAGAAGAGAAATTAGAGACGAAAAAAAACTAAATAAATATTAAATTATAATTTATTATTTAGATAACGGAAAAGTTAACTAATCCATTAAAAAAGGATCCATTAAAATTAAAATTAAAAATATAAGAACTTATTAAAACGAAAATTTGTACAGGAACCTTGCGAAACAAAACTTAAAAGTACAAGCACCTAAAAATGTATTTTGCCATATTTTAGTTCGCTCCGCTGTTCAGGTTTCTAACATTGTCGTGGTCGCGAGAGAAAGGAAAAAAAGAAAAACAAGTATTTTGACAATTTTATCCCTCACAATCTCAGATCATTACGCCCAGTCTCTCATCATTTTCCCGTTGCCGCGTATTCGTTTCTGTGATATTTGATGGCGAAACCGGCGGCCGATTGGCGGAGCAATAGATCGGCGGTCCAAGCCACCAACGATGACGCCTCCGCTAGCAAGCTGTGTGTTCCTCTTATGCCTTATGTTTCCATTTTTTATAGTCGACATGTAAATTTTATTCTTTAACAGTCGCACGCTATTTCTACGGAAGAAACTGTAGATTAAGGATATGGAAGGGTCGTAGGCTGATTAATTTTCCCCCGTTTTGGGGGGTTGTTCGAGTTTGATGCATTTGATATCTTCTTTGATAGGATGATTGCTATTTACCCCCACCATTTTACTTTTTTTTTTGGTTGGTTTCGAATTCTTAAGGCGTTCGGGTATAACTGAAGCAATTTAGTTTTTGATTTGGACTAGATTGGTTCAAGCGGGCAAAATTGTTAGAAACAAGGCGAGGGAAATGGTTAAGACAACTTGAGCAGGCTGTAAACCCTAAAATGTTGTATATCTCGGCTACACCTGTTCTTTGGAGTTTGGGAGGGGGTTGGGGATCAAACACCGGTCACTCACCTTTATAAAGGTGGTGAATTCCTCTAAGCTACATAGGATTCGAATTTTAATATGGAGGGTTAGTTCCTATTAGTTATGCTTGTAATTAACTGGTGCTTATGATCTGTATTCTCCGAACTTTTCCGAGGTAGTTGGAGTGTAAAGCTGAATTGTAGTTTATTATTCTTCGTCATGTTTCCCTTATGTGCATCATCAGTCACTTGTTTGACTTTCTTTTACCATAATTTGACTGGTGTTTATGACCTGTACTCTGCGAACTTCTCCAAGGTAGTTAGAGTGTAAAGCAGAATTGAAGTTTATTTATCTTTTTTCCCTTGTGTACACCATTTGTGACTTGTTTTACATTTTTTCAGCATAATTGAGTGTGACTGTGTGACCTTTGGCTGAGGTAGCTGTCTGTGATAGTATTCACATATGTTATTTACAGGAAAAGAATGTTCTATCCTGAGAAGCACCTTTGAGAAAAGAAAGAATATTTGCTACAGTTTTATTGATAGGTTATTGTAATCTTACTGGCATGCGTTATTTAACATAATACAGACATCCCATCTTTAACATCAAAAATAGAAAAGTAAAGTCCCGTGTGATGTCGTGACAATTATGAATGCTGCTCTAGTCCCATTTTAAATATAAAAATTTGGAACTTCATCTCAAAAAGATCCACAGTGCATCGAGTATACCAGCAGGCAGTAGCACTATCTCAACTGCCATTACTCTGCTAACGCTATCCAATTTATGTAACAAGGTCTTGCATTAAAAAGGGATATATGAAAGATGACTACGTTCATTTGTTCGTTAAAAGGCCCGTCAGGAGATCCCCAATAATAAATCGTGGTATGATTCGGATTTTACCTTCAACTTCCTAGCATTTCAAACTTATTACATGGATGGTTGTATTTCAGTGTCCATGATTTCATTTGCAAATTTTATGTATTAGGGTACTTCGCTCGTTATTCAGCACTCCGGAAGCTTCTCTATGAGTTTCTTGACTGCAAGATAAATGAGGAAGAGAAAGGCAAGAAGCAAATATTGTCCCTTGGGGCTGGCTTTGATACTACATTTTTTCAGTTGCAGGTGCTTGAGTTTTCATGTGAGATATTATTTATTTATTGCTACTAATTAATTTGGATGGATCCTTCCAGCATATGATCTGTTTTACTTATTACATATATTGGTTGGTCTTTGCTGTGCTTCTTTGCCAGCTTATGCTTTTGTTATTTTGTGATCCATCTGCTTCTTATTGCTAATAGTTTCATTATCTCAATCAAAATTGCCACGCACCTTTCCATTGAACTTCTCTTTTTTTTACAGGATGAAGGAAATGCACCTCATCTATACGTGGAATTAGATTTCAAGGAGGTAGAAATTTCATGTAATCTTTATTCTCCCCTCCCTTCCTCTCCCATCACCTTCTTTCTTTTAGAACTTAAGCTGATATATCTCTGGAAGACTGGAAGAATAATTTATGCTGCCAATTTGCTTCAAATTTGAATTGTCTTACCACCCTTCAGGCATTATCACTTGTAACAGAGATAAACCAATTTATTGAAACTTTTATCTTCCACGTTTATCTGGCAGCTCTCTGTTCTCATATCTTGTGCTTCCATCTATTAGGTGACACGTAAGAAAGCTGCTATCATTGAAAACTCTACTGAGCTGAGAGGCAAAGTTTGTGAAGCTGCATTGATCTCTCAAGGTATTTGGATCTATCCAAATTTCCAATACTTTGACCTTAAGATCTGCACCAGTAGTTTGTAATAGAAAGTGTACAAGAAAAAGGGCAAACATTATATATTACAAATTGAGACTCCAGCGCAAAATATGCTTTCATTTTCTCGCCTTGCCAATTTTCTTTTTTTTAGGTGTAGGGTCCTCTCTAGCTTTGATTGAAAATAGAATATAGTTCTTCTTGAAATCCTGTGCTCCATTATGGTGTTGGTAGATGCTGGGGCAACGGGAAAACTTATTAGTAATTTTGAAATTTTGTGGTCATCTCCTGATCAAGGTTGCGGGCAATATCTTGGTTTTTCTGGTCTTTGTTTGCTGTTACTTATTTAAGAAGCTATAAAATGCTTGTGTACTTCGTAAAAACATGAACAAAAATTATAGTCAAGATGGGAGATAGGGAGAGTCCTAGAGTCATTTTACATTATTGGCATGAATTGTCTGGGGAGTTAAAGTTCAATTACCTTAGTTCATAACTATATTGTTTATGGTGGCTTTGATTAAAGGGGCCTCTTTCAATGAATCTCTATTGTTCTAAGATTCAACTATTAGGACATATGATCTATTTGTTATAAGATAATATTTGCGCTCGCATGTCACTTGAGTGTTCGACTAAATATGTCACCTTTGTTTGTTTGGTATATTTCTTCAGTTTTTGATGTGGTAATTCTGAAACCGGTTGAGACGATTGTACATGGTTATACTGTTTTACTAAAAAATTATTACATTTTTGTCCTGAATTTGTTCAGAGAAAGGGGAAGTGATTGGAGATCAGTACAAACTCCTCCCTGTTGACTTGCGTGACATACAACAACTTGACAATATAATTTCTTTGGCTGATATGGATCCTAGGTACGTATGTATTCTTTGACTATAAATTCCATTTACTGCATACACTCCCCTTGAACTGCATAGTTCTAATGCTATTTTCAGTTTGCCAACTCTCATAATTGCAGAATGTGTTCTTATATACTTGGATCCAGAATCAAGCCGTACTGTTGTTAGATGGGCTTCTAGAACATTTTCTACGGCTATCTTTTTCTTATATGAGCAGGTTGGGAGATTTTCTTTCTTTTTAAATCTTGGATATTGCTTTATATTATTAGTTTTAATAAATTAAATTTGCTTTGTTTGTGCTCTTATTTTATACTCCCTCCGTCCCATTTCAATAGGCTCGCTTGCCTTATTTGGACGTCCCATTTCAATAGGCCACTACCTAAAATAGAAACCCAACACATAACAAACACCCTCAACATAACTCATAAATTACACAATATGCCACAAAAAAGCTACTCTCTTCCTTCTCTCTTCTACTTGGTTTGACAAAAATACCCTCAAAAAAGCTACTTTCTCCTTCCAACTTTATCGATTATCATAAACAACTCATTTCTTAACATCCGTGCCGGGGCATGCTAGCCTATTGAAATGGGGTGGAGGGAGTAATATTCTCCTGTCTCTGATTACTAGTATTACACAGGTAACACCTTTCCTTTTGAAATATATAATTCTTAGGCCGAGTAATGAATTGTTAAATTGTGTAATTAATTAATTATGCTGCAATGGCCTGACAAAATGTTTGGTCTGACAACAGATTCGTCCTGATGATGCTTTTGGGCAACAGATGATAAGGAACCTGGAGGTAGTGTTGCATTATCTTGTTATACTAATCACCCTTGTATAGTTGGAGCCAGTTTATGTTCCTATGCATTTATTTGGCTTAAGCCGCTTTCTGTGAACAGTCAGTTTTCCCAATATTCTGCTTCAAATTACTATGAGATTGTGCAATCAGTTGTAATTTGACATCTAAGAGTTTTCATTTGAAGCATCTCCTACAAGTCTGGCAATTTAGCCCCAAATGTTCAATTAAATTTTTCTATTATCTCCGCCTTGACCCATTACAGAAAAACAATGTAATTGAAAAACAATGGAAATAACTATACTTCCCATTGGCAGTGGAAAAGCAGGGTTATTTCAGCTCTTGGAGGTACTGGTTGTGGTAAACTTTCAGAGTATGGTGTGAGGAGAAGTGTGCATGATGTTTCAGGTCATGGTAGAGTAACCTTGACCATGGAAATAATGTTAGGTGTTTGATTTGCTGCCTGGTATCCATTGTATCTCCAAAGCTATCGCAGCTTTTCCACTAACAGCTTCTGAAATAGGCATAGAGAAACTTAATAGGATTAGGAACTTAGGGTGGATTGGATCTATCAATTTGCAGTTCAAATAATGGTTCATGGTTGATGCTCAATCGTATTTTTATTCATGTTATTCTGTCTAGTAAGCTGCACATTAGAAATTTTATCCTTCAATTAGAGATGATGAATCAGAGTATTGGCAAATAATTTTCTGTATTTTCATGAGGCCAATAATGATTTGGAGTTGAGACCCTAAATTTTGACTTTTTCATTAATGATTGATAAGATTCTGTAATTTGACTGATCTCCTTGCGCTTTATTTTGCTGTATAGACTATTGCACAAATACTCCTTTTATGCACCTATTTTCATGGCAGCATTGTGAATTGCGCTACTTTTTTTTCTTTTTTCTTTTTCTTTTGAAGTGTCTATCCCTGAAATCATCATTGTTTCACGAAATTTGACAATCTCATATCCATGGGTCTAATGACATTAGTTGATATCGTATTTCTTCCTGTCTGAAAGTAAAATGAGATGTCGAGTCACAAGATACTGTGAAAATCACGACAGTTGATTGAAACTGTTTTTCATCTCAGAGTCGAGGATGCGCATTATTAAGCATTAATGCTACACCAACTTTGCAGGCAAAGGAAAAACTTTTTCTTGATCAAGGATGGCAGGTATTGTCTCATTATGAAGACCATTCAGTGTCCCATCCCAAATTATATATGATGTCACAAAACTGCCTCTCCTGTGATCCTGTCATTCAGATGAAAAAAGTAATGAAGCATTTTCCTGGGATTTTACCTTATGAATTTGAAACATATTTGGACCTACTCTATCTGATCTCACCTTCTTACGTTGTTGCATGGATAGTTAAAGAAACAAAGCTTAATTGTTATCTCAATGATTTAATGATTGGACTATGAAAGGTTCTGCACATAGTTTTATAGCTTTGACTCAGTTGGGTGCAATTTTTGGGACGTCTTGAGGTCAATTATTTAACAAGATGATGATGAGTGCCTACCTTATTATAGTGGCATTTTCTTCCCCCTTATTACAATTTTAGAAAGTTGAGATTTAATTTAAGCCTCATTATGTCTGAGAGGTGCTTTCAGAATTTTTAATGAAAACCTAAGAACAGATTCATTATTTAGTTAACCCATAAAGAGTAGGTAGAGTCTTACATCTTCTAAGAAATGTATTTGTTTGATATACTACTGCTGCTCTAAGATGAATCACCGCCAAGGATATTTTGTCAGGGTGAACTGTTGGATGATTGGCTTCTACTTAATGATTGGGCTATCTGGTGGGACGTATCTTGTTCTAAAAATTGGTTGTGGTTTTATTGCTGGAAACTGGTTTACTGAAGTGTAAATCATCATTCCTTATTTATGTCATTATTATCATCTTTACATTTACCTTTGGTGAAATGAATCATCATATATATTATTTAACCCATAAACTCTACCAGATAGACATGGCTCTTTTATGTGTTATTTATATTTTTTCTCCATGTTCTTGCTTAGACTTCCAGTTGTTGTTTCTTTATATAATATCCCTGTTTTCTAGGATCCTTTTCTTGGTCTCTACTTTCTTCTTTGTATAATTCAGATGCTTTTAGTTTTCTTATATCTTATGCATCTATTGGTTGAGGTCATAGAGAGCTGTTGCATGGGACATGCTGAAAGTTTACAGCACGTTTATTGATGCCCAGGAAAGACGCAGGTATTTATTGACTAATCTATCAAAGAAATTGTAATTGCTGTCGCCTTTATGAGTGGGTCCTATTATGAAGGGTTTATGTTGGATTGGAATATTAACTATTTCCGACTTCTGTTTGTTGCTATTCTTTGCACTGTTGTCTATATGATTTCTATAATCTAAACGTGGATATTTGGTAAATTAGAATGTATGCAGATTTGTTGTTGTTGTGTCATTTGTAGCATGGTTAGACTTCTGCAAGAAAAATTGGCATTTTGTGTATTTTACTAAGTTTCTATATGGTTTCAAAATTTTACTGCTCTGTTCTAATTTACAAGATATCTTCTTCATTAATTTAATAATCATCTTGCCTGGAATTGGATCATGCGTGTATTTTAGTTAAGTTATGTCTCATAGCAAACTTGACATCCTCATCTCAATTCGGATCATCTATTGTCTCTCCATGTTTCATCTTCTATTGCCTTAATAAGGGTATGGCACGTGACATGACTGGTTCAAGATTAAGGGTATAATTTGCATCTCATCTCCTACCTCAAACCTGCCACCCCCATCACCACCTCCACATCCACCCCTGATTTATCAACAGACCGTTTTTATTCCCAAGCTCATGTTCCTTTACTGTTCTGCAACCCGAATCCTGATCTTAACCAGCTACTATGCTGCATTCTAATTGGAGTTCTTTTGGGACGAGAGTAGATGTGTGTCCTGAGTGTGACAAGAGCCAAGTTGGCAAAAAGAAACAATAGGGACTGTATAAATGGCTGGAGATGAAGATGCATTTTTCTTTTGGTTTTTTAAATTAAATGAATCCTGACCATCCACCTTTGTTGAGGCCCAATTACGAATATTCACCACCCACCACCTTCAGCACCCCTCCCCCTCCCACCAAGTTCCAGGAATTAGTAGAGGAATTAGTGTCGATTGGCTGAAAAGTTTCAGCTAAACTGGGAGATTCTGTCTTTCCACTTTTGTTTTGAATGTTAGAAAGGATAAGTCTTAAAGGTTCAGTTCTTTTACAGATCCATTAACTACTTTGCAACTTTTTTAATCTTTTTACTTTTCTGTGGACACTGGATGCATCAAGGCTTCTTTTAATCATTCTTATTTTCTATCTGGAATAGGATTGAACGGTTGGAATTGTTCGATGAGTTTGAAGAGTGGTACATGATGCAGGCAAGCATCTTATTGCTTATCTACTATGACAGAGAAATTGCTTTTATTATCTTCTTCCTATGTCATAAATTATGTCTTGAATATAGTGCTGTGATGTTATGCTATCCCCTGATTTCAGACTTTTTATTAGAATATTTATAATAACTTCTGGTGTAGAAGGGCTTGATGCAATAGATTCAGCATCTAGGGTCTTCTAGTGTCTCAGCAGGCACGTTAATCTTGGAATTCGTATTATGACATGTTCCAACAAGTCAATTATTGGAGCTCTTTGTATGGTTGTTTTTCAGCTAAGCTGTTGGTATATATTATTCAAAAGGACCTGAAGAGACATGTTTTATTAATTGCACTTTAACATACCATGTCAAAACATAAATATACTTGTTTGTAATAAAATATTTATAATTGTGAAATTGCTTATTGCAGGAGCATTATTGTGTGACTTGTGCAATCAATGATGCAACGGTATGCATTTTCTCCTAGATAAGAATCCTTAAACCTTTACGTTGTGCATGGTGCTGAGTAGATGTATCATTTTCGTTCTTACAGGGTATATTTGAAAATTTTGGTTTCCCCGATGAGGAGCATGAGACAGGTCCCTCTACCACAACCGCTCTCTGAGAAAGCATGCATGTATGTATCTGGTATCTGCCAACCACTCTTTGGATGTTGGGATTTATTTTAAGGGGTGATCATCAGAACTAGTAGCTTAGTCCTAGTAGAGTTTCTATATGATGTGTATGGATCCATCTATTTTTCTTTGTAATTTGATTGAAACTGCAATATCCTTTTGGAATACGTGGTAGGGATCCCCCCACCCCACCATATAGCTCAAAATTTTGTGTGGCTCCACAGGGGCAGAATCGTCTCTTTGGAAAAAGAAATTCTTGCATGGTTGATTGATTCCTTAAAATTGTATTTCGTCGACTTTTGTGTGTGTGTGTCCCATGTCACTGTGGGTATCCTTCCTAACTATTTGCATTTTTGTTGTAATACAATTGGTAATTTGTCCTCTTGAATGACGTGGTGATGGTACTGTTGAGGTCAGAAGTCTCAAGTTCGAATCTTACGAACGCTTTATACATCAAGTGTAGTTTACCTCTCTTGTGTAGTTTGTAAGTTATTGCACAGAAATAGAGATTTGAGTAGAGGCTGTGGATTCATACGGCATAAAAAAATGGTAATTTGATATGGCATAAGACATCACAATCCCACTTGTGTGCTTCACAGTTAAAGGAACAGCTTAAGTATATTAGGGGCCAGATTTATCATCATTTAATTTTCAGCAGTATTTCTTGTCTTGCAATTATGTGTCTGAAGAAATATATGTTTGAAATTAGAATTAAATTGAATGGCGAAAATATAGTGATGAGATAGATTGGTGGAGGCAGGATGGCCCTTTGCTGCACCATATGAGGTTTGGAATAAATTCTTCTTCGCTTTTACCTTTTAGGAATCTTTATGATTCTATTCTTGTTCTTATGGTCAAGTAACAGTTTAAACATGCGACAAATAATTTGACGGATTACTGTAAGAGTGAATTCTTTTTTTGTTTTTAAAAAAAAGAAAAGATTCGGCCTAAAATGGATTGGAGATAATATTATAAGTGTTTCAATTTAACCAAAAAGACACCAAATAATCATTGCATTAATCTATCATTGCTTCAACAATAATACTGCAACATGTGCTCTCAGAGTTATAGTTGAACTATCATGGTATTTGTACTCCCAACTTAATTTGAGAGAGAGAGGAAAAGAAAAAAAATTCACAAACTTCAACCTTTTACTTCCACCACCTCTCTATGTTGTCTTTTAATTCCTTTATCCCAATAAAGGAAATAAGGAATACACACCTTGGAACATTAAAAGGGCACTTTTTCTGGGCTCTATGGGTTGGAATCCCTATCTTCAACATGATATTAAAATAATTCAAATAAATATTAGAGTGTCAAGAACAAAGCCTTCTAATTTACCACTTACACGATTATTCTTTACCGGACTACAGAACTAAAACCTTGAAAGAGAAACAATATGATCTTCTATTTTTAATGAAGAGTTTGGCATCTTATTTTTGCGTTTTCCATATCAAAGAGTATATCCATAATTTTTATTTATCCAACACTGAAAAAGAAATCAGTCATTGTGTGGCCGATGGAGATTGACTTGTTTTTCTAGTAGATAATATATAAAGATGTAAAAATTATATTTATTATATTCATTATTAATTGATTTTGGAAAGTATTCTCCACAGAACTCAAACATTTTATTGACCATATTGCTTTGAATATGCCTTCTTTTTTGGAGGTATCAAAAGGTTCACAAGGGTCAAGGGGTTGATCAAAAGAAACACTTTAACTAGTAATGGCCCCCCACTAGGATTTATCTTTATTTGTTCGTCTTGGACATTACTCAACCTTTCTTTAATTCTATTTTTACTTTTCAGGATTTTCGATTATATGAAAATTCGCTAGAAAAGTTGTGTTTTATGATGGTGGTTAGAGAAATATTTTTGTCATTCAAAATAATTAATTAAATTTTTTTAAGTGGAAAGTTTTTAGATGATGTCGTCGAAACTAATTCTGATGTGGTGCTAGTATTTCACATAAAGAAAAGTTAATTCATGAGTATTAAAAAATCCAAATCACAATTTTGATGGTCAGAAAAAATTGAGGGTGATCTCAATTGTAGACAATCAACACATAATGTATATGTTTGTTACACTTCAAAAATGGTCTAGTAATCACAAATCGAGATATATATAGTGATTTAATTTGTAATATTTTTAATGATAATTATTGATGGTTCAAAAATTAAAAACACCAATTAATTCCTAATTACTTAGTAGGTAAAATTCTATTTCATCTTCTTATAATCTTATCTAGTATGTATATAAAATGCGTTGCGCTTGACAAATACACAACACACACACCTAACAAACTGTATTTATTATATAATCCCAAAGTAACTATAGGATTATAGCTGTAACTGTAACTCTGTAAGGCCTTCGAGCATAGTATACTAATGTTTTCTTTGAAATAACATCTGATCCCAATAGATGAGGACGAAACTGACAGGAAAATCTCCCTTGCAATTACTCCACTAATCCCTAATTATTGCAAAACTTAATTATGATCAATAATTACAATTCAGGACCACAATAACTATTATTCATGGGCCCAAACTCCAGATCTAAAAATGAGTATTATTTTGATTTTAATATTGCTTTGAAAAGTTACAACATAGATGAATGGAATTAAACATAATATAATAAAAAATGTAATTGACAAATATATGATACAGACAGCATGTATACAATGTAGTACCGTCCACACGCTTTGGAACGGATTCAAACTCAAAATATATTGTTGTCTTAAGGTCTAATACTTAGGGGGTGACTGGTAGACATGAATGGAAATTAGTGGGAATGGAATGACACTTGTAATGGAATGAAGATAGGAAATGAATGAATCAAGGAATGATATTCTTATAGCTGGTGTACATCAGGAATGGAATGGTAGGTTTATTACTATTATTTTTATTATACTTATTATAATTAGTTTTTTAATAATAATTATAATAATATTAATACTAATAATAATAAATATTAATTATTATTTTAATTTTATTATGTTTATTATAATGATTATAATTAGCTTAATAATACAAATAATTATAGTAATTATTATTTATTATTATTTTAATTAGGTTAATAATTATTATTTATTATTATTTTAATTAGGTTAATAATAATTAAAATAATATTAATACTTTAATTATTTTCATATATTTTATTATAATTATTATAATTATCTTAATAATAATACTTATTATAATTATTACTGTTTATTATTTTCTAATTATAATAATTAATATAAAGATAATAATAATTATTATAATAATATTAATGCTAATGCTAATAAATAAATATTATTATTTAGTAGTTTCATTATAATTATTATAATCAGGTTTATAATAATATTAATACTAATTATAATTATTACTTTAATCAATTATTATTATTCTATCATTATTTTTATTATTTTTTGATTATAATTATTTTCATAATAATTAATATGATAATATTGATACTAATATAATAATAAGTATTATTATTATTATGCTAATTATAATAATAAAATTATTATTTTTATTATTATGATACCAATAATAATAATAATAATAATAATAATAATAATAATAATAATAATAATAATAATAATAATAATAATAATAATAATAAAGTTCATTCCTTAAGATGAGGAATAACTAATACCAAAGGGGAGGGGATGAATGGCTAAATCCATGTTCATGGGATTAGTCATTGCTAAATGCTAAGGGAATGACCATTCTTTGCAGTAAAATGATAACAGTCATGGAATTAGGAATGACTGTATGAATGATCATTCCATTCCAGCCTCATTCCTGCGTACCAGTCACCCCCTTAGAGGTTAAAAAGATTTGGAGTTTAGGGCTCGTTTGGTATCCATATACGTATATCAGGTATGGATATGGATATGGCCCATATCCATTACCCTGTATTTGGTATATCAGTATATGGATATCAAATTGATATATTTGATATACTTGATATCCTAATTTTCAACATTATCATATATCAATTTTTGCTAGGGTATGACTTATATCTCTCATTTCATCTGCACTTGATATCAGTCGATATATTTAGCATGCCAAACATAGATATCAGATATCAATCTCATACTCATACCTGATATCTGATACTCATAGCCATATTTGATATCTGATATACTGGTATATGGATACCAAACATGGCCTTAGTGTATTACATGTTTAATGTCAATATTTTATTCGAAAGAAATGTGCATTTAAACAGTAATATTTTTAAGGAGTCGGTATAATAAATTATCACAGAATACCAGGTACTTAGAAAATTCATACTCCACCAAGTTTTACCATGTGATTCTGAAGAAAAATCGGGAGTTATAATATTGTAACCGGAACAATCGAAATTGCAGAAATAAAAAGAAGAAAGAATATAACATAAAATAAAAAAAATATCAGTATTAATTTTTAAAACGCTGCATCTAATCCGTCCTAAAAAGACTGCAATTGCAACAATGTCAGGTAAATGTTAGTAGTGGGCAATACTGCTATAGATAATTTAGTCTAAAATGGAAATATATCATTGGTGTTTCGTTGAAAACGTATAAAATTTCCTATGTTTTTCTTTTTTATGTGTTGATAAATATTTTTACACACTCTCACGCCCTTCCCAAATTATCCGTTTTAAATATTTGATTTGATCTATTCATTGCGTATGAATATTTTAACAAATTATTGGATTGAACAAAATATTTTATAATCTTGTAAAACATTTTGTTCTTGAACGTAAACAACCTAAGCTTCTAATCCAAGAAAATGCAATTCGACTAAACCTCACGGCAAGCAATCATATTGAACCGGTAGCTTTGGGACTATTCGAGAAAATCGAATTAAAGTTAATAGTGAACCATCATGTAAGTGGCTTAGGTCGTCCATTCCATATATCTGTATCTAGAACTGTCAATATAATTGGGGGTCGAGACAGCCAGATCTAATATAAAATATTACTAGGCTAAAAAATATGTAATCTAGCTCGACCGAAAATTGAGTCGGGATGAAATAGCCATCAAAACACCGTAATGTAGTAAGAATTTAATAGACATCATTTCAAGTCATCAAAATTTGGTCTTATCAATTAGCTTTGATAACTTTTTACAAATTTATAAACATATCTCAATTACTTATATGAATTTATATTTTTTATATAACTTTTTTTGAATTTATTAGATAGTCAATAAACAAGAAAAATATAATTTACACATATAAGGGTAATCCTACAATAATCTTTATAATATATAAAAGCAAGCCCGGCTTGCTGTTTATAGTAACTTTTATTTTCAGTTTATTTTTTCTTTTTAATATTCTGTTTTTGGAAATGATATATAATTGGTATATCATAATTGTATATTATTAATTTTCTAACAACTAATTAATTTCGGACGTTACAAAGCATAAATTACGACAACAATTTAGTTCTTTCCTATTTTTATAATTTTGTGTGCCTATATATTTTAGGGTTAAGCAACCAAAAACATACACACATTTCTATTATATTGTGTTTTCTTCATTTCGCATTTCCCATCTAAAAGATGCACGGTTGATATGAAGGAGGTAGTATTGGCTTCAAGATTTTTCGATTTGGATAAAGAAATGATTGCGGCATGTATTTAAGATATTGGAGCAAGGGGTTGAGAATCTTATGTAATGATCAATACAAATTACTTAAAACTTGATTGTGTGACAACTCTTAGACTAGAAGAGGCTAGCATTTTCAATTGTCGATATTGTTATACTTGGTTTAGCAAATAGATTAGTAGACAGGCTCATCAAATTTAAAATTTTAGATTTTATCTATTCATTTAAATTATGAGTTCTGTGATTCAGTTCGTTCACATTGTATGTAACTATTATGTCCATGATTTCAAATACTATGTTATTTGTGATAATCTTTTATTCATTTCCATATTTTGCCTCTAAATCTATCAACATCATGCCCAAGACGACATCAAATTTTTAAAGCTATAAGATCAAGATTAATTTTTTATGCTTGAGGAAGAATCATATGTGCAAGTTGTCAATTCTGAACAAAAAGTACATCTAAAGCAAAACAACATGTAACAATTGACAAATTTTTCAAGAACATTAACTTCAACCAAAATATATGGGAAGGAAAAAGGAAAATTTGCGATCAACAAATTAATCCAAAATTTCATTGACGTTGAGATAAAACAAACATAACAATTAATACAAAATCCTAAGCTAGCCTAATTATATTGAACTAAAAAGAAATTAAGAAAAGGTAAAGATAACAACACATTGCAAATAAATATTGATTCTTGAATCAAAACCCAAACTCAATTCACATTTTCATTAGGGCAATACCCAGAAATCAAATTGATTTTCGACGGAACAAGAGTAGGAGAGAATAATTTATCTTGATTTTCCAGGGCAAATGTCTAGAGGAGGGCTTTTGTCCTCGACTTCTTGATTGCTTTCTCCTTTTTGCATGTTTGATCGGCGGCCGAAGTATATAAAACCCTGATCTTTTTTGGTTTTGGAAATGAGAAAGAGAATGAGAGATAAGGTGGAGAGAGAGAATAATTTTTAAAAAATGATTAATAACTGATTATGAAAAGTAATTAATAATTTCAATTTGTTACACCATGCAATAACATATGATTAATAATTGGTCAAAATATATAATTAATAATAAAAATATTATTCAATGTAACGAACAAGCTTAATTAAAGAAAATTATAAACAATTAATAGTGGTAAACGACATGTTAATATTTATGCTGCAATTATTAGAATGTGTCATGAACTAGCCACTAATTTTGAAATTGGGGATGAGATTATGGTTCCTAGCCCAATTAGGTAATTAGATAATGTGATTACATGATTTTGGCTTATACATGAACATACTTATATAACATGTTGGATTTGAGTGAGTAGCTCAATTGGTGTTGGCAAGTTTATGTAGAAGCAAAATTGACTGAAGTATTTTTGAGCTGTGCGAGAACAGAAACTGGTTTCTGAGCTTCAGTTTGAGCTAGCTTGATGTGGAACAGAACGGAACAGATCTGAAAGATTCTTTCCATATTTATGCGGATTTTGCGGAGATCTTTTCCTTATCCCTTGTTTGACGCGGAAAAGATATTATATTGGTGATATAATTAATTGTTCCACAAGGTATATCTTCAAAGGAAGTTTTCATGCATAGGAAAACTAGGGCAAAGGAGGTGGAGAGCATATCTAGGGTTTCTCAAGACCTATATATATCTACACCAAGATAAGTTGAAGATAGAGCTGCTGCTATTGTTATTGTTCATAACTTATACTATTTCGTGAGAGTATATTTCATTGTGTCTTGAGAGCGTTTATTTCATATATATACACTTTTGTAAGGGGGTTGGGTGTCAAGTTGCGGCTTGAGCTTAGGTTGTAAGTGGTGCACTTGCAATCATCAATTCACGCTAGATCGGGAAGGGTGTGAGTGAACGGGTAGCAAAAGATAGGAGATCTGTTTGTGTAAAACCTCTGTAACTATAACTTCGGATAGTGGATTGATTCTCTCTTGGGCGTGGCCCCCCAGACGTAGGTTGATTAACTGAACTGGGTTACCATTCTGTGTGTTGTTCACTTAGCTCAGTCATTATATTTTGTGTTATATTTCGTGCTAAGTTTTACTGTGACAGATTCGTACTTTATATGCTTAAAGTGCTCGGTTTAGAACTTTCAATTGGTATCAGAGCGGTACACCGACCATACAGGTGTTGATCCAGGGATAGATTTCTAAACCTGTTGCAGCTTTAGAGCTACAATGGATTCAAATGAAGATTATTTTGTGAAACTTCCAATTTTGGATGGATCTAATTATTGTTATTGAAAGGTTCGTCTCAGGTCATACATTAGGTCTATCAATGAGAGTGCATGGACCGCTGTGGAGTTTGGGTGGAGTCCTCCCGTAAAAGCTGATGGGAGTGAGAAACCTAGAGATAAATGGCTTGTAAGAGAATTGACTGCTTCATGTATGAATCAAAAAGCCATTAATATTATTCAATCAGCTGTTAATATGGAAACATTCTCTCTCATATCTAAATGTGAGACTGCAAAAGAAGCTTGGGATACTCTTCAAAATATTTTTGAAGGTAATGATCGTGTGAAGGGTCATAGACTTCAACAACTCACATCCAGATTTGAGATGTTGAAAATGGAAGAGTATGAGACTATTGGCGAATTTCATTCCAAACTTCTCAAAATTTCCAATGAGAGCTTTGCTTTAGGGGAAAAGATGTCTGAAGAAAAGATAGAGCTGCTGCTATTGTTATTGTTCATAGCTTATACTATTTCGTGAGAGTATATTTCATTGTGTCTTGAGAGCGTTTATTTCATATATATACACTTTTGTAAGGGGGTTGGGTGTCAAGTTGCGGCTTGAGCTTAGGTTGTAAGTGGTGCACTTGCAATCATCAATTCACGCTAGATCGGGAAGGGTGTGAGTGAACGGGTAGCAAAAGATAGGAGATCTGTTTGTGTAAAACCTCTGTAACTACAACTTTGGATAGTGGATTGATTCTCTCTTGGGCGTGGCCCCCCAGACGTAGGTTGATTAACCGAACTGGGTTACCATTATGTGTGTCGTTTACTTAGCTCAGTTATTATATTCTGTGTTATATTCCGTGCTAAGTTTTATTGTGACAGATTCGTACTTTATATGCATAAAGTGCTTGGTTGAAAACTTTCAATTGGTATCAAAAAGGGGGAGTAAAACAAAAAGATGATGAGAAAAGTTTTAAGATCTCTTCCGAAAAGGTTCGAATTCAAAGTTGCAGCTATTGAAGAAGCAAGAGACTTGTCTACTATGAAGCTGGATGATCTAATTGGATCATTGAGAATTTTTGAAATAGGCATGGAGGGTGACAAGCCAGAAAAGTGGAAAAACGTTGCTTTTGCAGCAGATAATGTGAATCAGGTGTCCGAGTATGTGATAGTGTCCGTGCTAGATAGTCCTGAAGTATTTGTGAAATTCTTGAATATGATCTCAAGAATCGCTGAAAGAGCTATTGATCGATTTGAGAAGAAAGAGATCTCTGGAAAATCTTCAAATAGTCCTTCATCTACTTTTTTTGAAGAAAGAAGTAAAAGGAAGAAGAAAGATTTAGTGGCTCATATTGCCACAGTGGAAGGACAGAAGTTGGATCAGTATTCAACAGATGACTCTGATGATGAAGATGTGGATAAAGATCTCTTGATCGAACACTTTGAAATACTTAAGAGTAAGTGTGAAGAAGTGGGTGGTATCAATGTCAAATTGAACGTAAAGATCAAGGAGATAAGTAAAGAAAGAGACATCTTGAAAGGTCAAATTTGTGAAGTGTGTCAAGAACGAGATAGTCTGAAAGCTCAAAATAATGCTCTTCTATTTGAAGTCAATCAAATGAAAGAAGACAATGTGAAGAAAACCAAAGAGCTAGAACACTTCAACAAAGTTGTGAAGATGATGAACAACGGGACTGAAAAGTTGGATCAAATGTTAGAGACGGGTCAGAGTTCTACAAGCAAGGCTGGTCTTGCGGGATCATCAATGGAAACCTATGGATCCTAGCAAACAAAGTACGTTTGTTCCTACCAAAGAGAAAGAAAAACAAGATGAAGCTAAACCTCAAGGTCAAAAACATCGACATTCTGACACCAAGAAAAAGGTTCAGATTCACACTCAGAATCCATGCTTTGAGTCAAATCGGCAGGCTCAGTACTCTTCCCATCAAAGGAATAAATCATTTGTTCCTATTTGTCATTATTGTGATCGTCCTGGACACATCAGACCTTATTGCAGATTTTATCTTGATGATAGAAGGAAGATGACAAATACAAGAACTTTTCAGTCAAATAAAGTTCTTATTAATGGAGGACGTGGCAAGGAGGACATTGGTTATTCTAGAGAAAAGACCAATCAACCTTATCCTAATAAGGTCAAATATTGTGCAGCTGATAAGAACAAAGACAAAGCACCATATGTGGCACAGATACAGTCTGTTTCTAGACGTGCAAATTTCCATGCCCGAAAGTATCAATCTCATAGAACATCTGCAAACACATGGCGTCCAATATGTCACTATTGTGACAAACCATGTCATATTAGACCAAATTGCAGATCTTATCATAAGAATAACCGGGAGAATAGAATAAGAAAAATTCAGAAGAAGTGGGTACGGAAGCTAGTACATGTTCCTGATAATATTGGAACAGTTGAAGAAATGTCATCTCAACATGATCCAGTCGCTACTGATGCTGCTATTGTTGATCCAGTTTCTACTGTCAATGATCATGGATGTGTTCCTGCTACTCCTGAGGAACGTGTCTCAGTAACTGATCCAGAAGTCACTCCTCTTGTCGTTCGTAAGACACAGCTTGATCCCGCCATCAAGGTATTACTCCAACGTATGTTCTTTAAGATGTTTTTACAAACAAACACATCTCTTTCTTGTTAGAGATGATTTTTTTGTAGCCCATTGATGAGTTGTGCAACAAAAATGGGGGAAAGTTTATTCGGAGTAAAGGAAGATTTATGTCGTTTTAAGGCTACTAAGCCAGACACTGAGCCTGTTGGTCCTGACTCGGAGTCTGAATAAGACGAACCAGACCTGGAGCTGAATGTTGAAGAGTTTGAGTCTGGATCTGATGCGATATCTGAATCTGAGAAAGATATGTTTGTGCAATCTCTGAAACGTCATAAGAAGACTGGTTGTTTCCTACCTTTTGTCATTTCTGTGAGACAAAAAAGGGGAGTAAAAAAAAAGGTGAAGTTATTTTGACATTTTTTTGAAGTTATTTTGACATTATTTTGTGATTCCACTGCGAATGAGTGTTATCTCCTATTGGATAAAATTTTGAAGTGAAGTTTCTCCTAATGTTTGGATTGAGGGGGAGTTCTGATCCAAGTGGTTTATCCCATTACGTATTCGAGGGAGAGTTGTGATCATAGAAGCTATTGTTTAGTTCCTACTTCAGTTTAAGAGGGAGCTTCATCATTATCATTTTCATACGTGCTGCCGTGATTGAAGTCAAGTATGAAGATATTATATATTCTGATTTTGTTAAAAGCTTGGATTATGGTTTTGTCTACATAAATGCCAAAGGGGGAGATTGTTGGATTTGAGTGAGTAGCTCAATTGGTGTTGGCAAGTTTATGTAGAAGCAAAATTGACTGAAGTATTTTTGAGCTGTGCGAGAACAGAAACTGGTTTCTGAGCTTCAGTTTGAGCTAGTTTGATGTGGAACAGAACGGAACAGATCTGAAAGATTCTTTTCATATTTATGCGGATTTTGCGGAGATCTTTTCCTTATCCTTGTTTGACGCGGAAAAGATATTATATTGGTGATATAATTAATTGTTCCACAAGGTATATCTTCAAAGGAAGTTTTCATGCATAGGAAAACTAGGGCAAAGGAGGTGGAAAGCATATCTAGGGTTTCTCAAGACCTATATATATCTACACCAAGATAAGTTGAAGATAGAGCTGCTGCTATTGTTATTGTTCATAGATTATACTATTTCGTGAGAGTATATTTCATTGTGTCTTGAGAGCGTTTATTTCATATATATACACTTTTGTAAGGGGGTTGGGTGTCAAGTTGCGGCTTGAGCTTAGGTTGTAAGTGGTGCACTTGCAATCATCAATTCACGCTAGATCGGGAAGGGTGTGAGTGAACGAGTAGCAAAAGATAGGAGATCTGTTTGTGTAAAACCTCTGTAACTACAACTTCGGATAGTGGATTGATTCTCTCTTGGGCGTGGCCCCCCAGACGTAGGTTGATTAACCGAACTGGGTTACCATTCTGTGTGTCGTTCACTTAGCTCAGTCATTATATTTTGTGTTATATTCCGTGCTAAGTTTTACTGTGACAGATTCGTACTTTATATGCTTAAAGTGCTCGATTTAGAACTTTCATAACATAACATATATTTACCTTTATTAATCAAGGTATAGCTAGAATATACATAACAGTCTTATCACATAAATTAACATCTAAATAATTTAATTATCATAAATTTTTGTGCTTAATTTGTTATCCATTAACAATTATGTTGATTGCTTTAATTATGCAGATTTTTATATAAATATATTCTATATATTGATAATATATAATTGGAGCTCCAAATTGCCGCTTTTTGAAACTTTCATTATCGGTTTATTTTTAATATTTCATTTTTTAAAATAACCTATATAATATCTCATAGCAATTACAAATTGAAGTTTTTAGTAACTTTAATTTTCTACTTTTTTTCCAATATATCATTTATTGAAATCAAATATAACATTGGTAAATCACAATTCTACATTAAAAAATCAAATAATTAATATCAAATGTTACAAAAACATAAATGACAATAACTATATAATTGCATGTTATATTGTAGAGATGGGTGATAGTGATGAGATAAGTGTTTTAACTCCATTATGTTTAGAAAAATAAAATAAAAATACTTTTTGCATTTCAATGATGGTATTTTAGATATTATACAGTGCCTTCTAACGTGTAATTTAGGAAGAATTTTTTTTTAGTTTTATTTTTTATTTTCGACTTCAAATTATGAAATTAAAGAGAATTGAGTGATGTTGTAGGATGCTAACATTTTCGATTGTGTTCATCTATATATACACACATGCAGCTCAAATGAAATTCTTGATGTACTGAACGATGTCCACACGTCTGAATTTTTGAATGATTTGAAGACTTTTGAATGCCTAACCACAAGTTGATTCTGAAGGTTAGTTAATGAACATGAATCATTTTCCCAAATTGTGCGTGTTTAGTTCATAAATCATTTTCTTGATGTCAAGATATTAACAAAAGTAATTCAACATCATAAGATATATATTGATTCTGAGAATGTCACTAACTTTATCAGATCCACGTTGAACGAAGACAATTCCTTTTAAATGTTTTGCATGCCATGAAAATCAAGAGAAGTTAAGACAATCTCAATCACAAGTGATGTTTTTCCTTAAGAAATCAATACTCTCATGGACAATTAGAGTATGGAGATGAAGTGATTTGAACATCTTGATATGTGATAAAGATAAATATTAACAGTGCAAGTACAACAAACATTGTTTATTAAGAAATTTTCCAGAATTTATAAATCTATGAATTTTGAATGAAAATTTAATTTATATTGATTAATACTTTCATTTCTTATACATTCTTGCTCATGTTTATATAAATTTACATAAATAATAAAATTCAATATATCCCGTGCATCGCACGGGTGTGTAGTACTAGTATTGATAATATTAGACACAACTTTGTTTTTAATTACAAGGAAATTTGATTACACAAAAAAATTATTCAATTTATATGATTAAAAAAAAAACTGAAAATTTCTACTTCTAATACGTGTTCCGTTCATATCACTGTTGTTCCACTTGTATTTGTAGTCCACTTATAACAAACGAAACTTTTCACATTTCTGAAAAATAAAATAAAATGCATGAATTGAATTTGAATTTCATTAATTAATTAATATATTTAAACAGAAGAAGAGTGAAGTAAGTGCAGTGGCACTGTAACAACTTTGTGAGAAAATAGACATCAATCTGTCCACTGTCTAATTCCTTCCTTCCTCCTCCTCCGGCCACCCTCCGCCACCCCGCCGCCACCCGCCTTCTCCATCACAACTGTAGCCAGGATTGGTACGAAGAAATGGGTTGCGCGCCGTCGAAACTCGACAACGACGATACGGTACGGCGGTGCAAGGAGCGGCGCCGCCTCATGAAGGAGGTCGTTTACTCCCGCCACCACCTCGCCGCTGCCCACTCCGATTATTGCCGCTCCCTCCGCATGACCGGCTCCGCCCTCGTCACCTTCGCCTCCGGCGAATCCTTCTCAGTTTCCGACCACGGCCCCGCCGTCCTCCTCCGCACTCCCACCACCACCCCCATCCCCCCTCACCGCCGCCACGCCCCTCCCTCTCCTTCACCGTCTATCCACCCACCTCCCCCGCCACCCCCCATGTCCACCACCTCCTCCCATTACCACCATCACCACCACAAACCTCCGCGGCGGCGGAGACAGCCCATTAAACTACCCCACATACTCTCCGACTCAAGCTTCACTTCTTCTCCGCCACCAAACCATAATTTCACCTACAATGCACGACCAAATTCTACTTACTCCACCACTCCTTCACAGACTTCTTCAGTTTGGAATTGGGACAGTTTCCATCCTCCGCCATCGCCGCCGGACTCCGAGTTCTTCGACCATCTCAAGAAAAACCAAACTCCAACCAACGACAACGACGATTCATCCTCCTCCACCTCCTCCGACGACCATCGCTACATTGACAACGACATCGATGATAAAGCTTCAAACTTCACATCCTATTCCAATCAAAATCCATATGGCGGCAATCAGGCGAAGCAGTTCGACGACCAAAAATCAAATCACTCGTCGTATTCACGTTTCTCAAGGAGAAAGTTCACGAAGGAGATGGAGAGAGAGGAAGTTGAGTGCAGCGAGTGGGCCGATCACGATCATTACAGCAGCTCGAGTGATGAGGGCGAAGAAGGGGATTTGAAGTCAAGATCCGATTTTGGAACAAGGTCCAATTATGACTCAGTGAGAAATGCGGCTGCTGCTGCTGCTGATTCAGAGAGTGAGAGAATGAACGTGAAGTCCAAGTTCTGGAGTAAATTGGAGAAGATTTCATCGGAGGATGATGGAACTGAGAATGGTGAAGGTGCAAATTTGGATACAAGGATTGTGGTGAGGCACAGAGATTTGGGTGAGATCGTTGCAGCTCTGAGGGATTATTTTGACAAGGCTGCTTGTGCTGGCGAGCAGGTCATGGAGATGCTCGAGGCCGGCAGGGATCAGCTCGATCGTAGTTTCAAGCAATTGAGAAGTCAGTATGCTTCTTTGCTTGTTCAAATCATGCTATGTTTTTATGCTGTAATGTGAAGAATGTCATGATTCTTATGACTTTGAATTTCTGTTTCTTGAAAAAATGATTGTTTCAAGTATTGATTTTGAGTGGTAGAGATTGAGTCTCTGAGGATATAAGTGATTATTGATGAATTGAGTTGAGATTACGTATATTAGGAAGTTGGATTTGATTGATTTTGATTTGGTGTTGTGTTATAGAGAGAGTCTATCATTCTAGTGGAATGTTGAGTAACTTGAGCTCAAGCTGGACCTCAAAGCCTCCATTGACTGTTAAATACCGGTTCGAGCCTAGCTCAATCGAGCAATCTGGTGGTACGAAGAGCCTGTGTTCCACTTTGGAACGCCTCTTGGCTTGGGAAAAGAAACTGTATCAGGAAGTGAAGGTAGTGATCTGGATATCAGTTTCCTAATCCTGATTGAAATTTCATATTTCATGACTTATTTTGGAATTGATACTTATTTTATGTGAACTATTCATTTTACTGCTTGTAGATTTAACTGTTGGTGTACTAATCACGATTATAGGCTAGAGAAGGAGTTAAAATCGAGCATGAGAGAAAATTATCCACGCTTCAGGGCCAGGAGTATCGCGGTGAGGAGGAAGCCAAATTGGACAAAACAAAGGCCTCAATAAAGAGGCTACAATCTCTAATTGTGGTGACATCTCAGGCTGTTTCGACTACCTCTTTTGCTATTATCGGACTACGAGACTCTGATCTGATTCCACAGCTCGTTGAACTTTGTCATGGGTGAGAACTATCCCACATACATTAGACTATCAATCTTTTACATAACGACTTATGCAAAACTTATCATAGCCTAACAACTCAGTTAAGAAAATCATTCTCTTCTCACCTTGAACTAACTTCAAGTATGAACTGACAGGGGTTGTTGCCTTATTCGTCTCTCATTTATATCTTCATTGTAGCATACTAGTCGATTTTTAAGGACTTGTAGTGTCATAGTGCTAGACTTGAATTTCACCTTGCTATGTATATGGAGTCTCGCATTGATTGTCCCTATAGCTATGGCTGCGCGTGTTCTTTTCCAGCACTATCGTTATTTTGTGTTCTTTTCGTTGCCCTTTTGTGCTAGAAATTAAGTGTAAATTAATCCATTTACAGACTATTTAGCATATGGAATACGTTAGATGAGAATCATAGAAGAAGTGGCACCTTAGCTGACTAATAAAGTAGCTTTAATATTCGAGAGTAGGTGTCTGTGTGGCATCACGTCGATTCTAAAATCTTTTTGATTGTCGATTGCATTGCTAAGATATAATTTTGTTTATGTTAAATAGGGTTGTGATTTCTGTTCTCTGCATGTTTATTACTTGTCCTTGAACTAATTTTAATACTGGAACACAACTATTGCAGTTTCATGTACATGTGGAGATCGATGAACCGGTTTCATGCACTCCAGAACAACGTGGTGCAGCAAGTTCAGGGCCTCGTTAGCCACGCAAGAAAAGGCGAATCAACTTCTGATCCGCACAGGCAGGCGACGCGTGACCTTGAGACGGCCGTAGCAGCCTGGCACTCCAGTTTCTGCCACCTGATAAAGTTTCAACGAGGTTTTGTTCGCTCCCTCCACGGCTGGTTCAAACTAACACTCCTCCCCGTTCATAACGAACCAGCTAATGGCAACCGGGAACTCTCAGAGGTTCTCGCTTTCTTTGATGAGTGGAAGCTCGCTCTTGAACGTGTTCCTGACACGGTTGCCTCCGAGGCCATCATAAGCTTCAACAACGTCGTTCATTCAATATATATGAAACAAACAGAGGAGGTGAAGATCAGAAAGAGAACTGAAACTGCATCGAAGGAGCTTGAGAGAAAGGCTTCCTCTATCAGAAGCCTCGAGAAGAAATATTACCACTCATACTCTATGGTTGGCATAGGACCTCCCGACAACGGGCAAACTTTAGACGCGAGGGACCCACTGGCTGAGAAGAAAGCAGAACTTGCTACGCACCAGAGGCGAGTGGAAGATGAGATGATGAAACACTCCAAGGCAGTGGAAGTGACAAGAGCAATGACATTGAATAACATTCAAACTGGACTGCCTGGTGTCTTTCAAGCTATGTCGAGTTTTTCTGCTATGATAACTGAAGCTCTTGACTCGGTCTGCACCCGTTCCTACGCCATTTAGTAGGTAAACACTCTAATGAAAGTTGTGAGATTATTCGTTCTTCTCTTTTTCCATTTTTAAGGCAAGTTAGAGACATAGAGGCAGGAATTTTTTTTCGTGGTGGATCGGTTTTTGATAGATTCTCAGCTTGGCTCTTTGAATATCTAAATACTGGGATTTTGGATCGTCGTCCCCCCATTTTGTTGGTGGGAATAAGAATATCTCTGTACAGGAAAATGCTATAGTTCTTGTTGTATGAGAGGTTCACTTTTTTAAGCTGATAAATAAAGTGATATCACCTTCTGCAATTGTTTGAGGTTTGATTGATGTCTAAATATGCTCCACCGCGGTTTCTGGTAGTAAAACTAAAACTAGTATTTCTTGAATAAAAACTGTACTGATCTGACAAAACTAACCCTGCAGCAGCTGCAGATGTTGAAATCTCAAGAATCAGTGGTACAATTTGCAGTAACAGCTGACAAATTTGAAGAAATCAGTTGTAGTGTTTGCAGTGAGAGTTGAAAATTTTGAATTTTATCGTTCTTACATGTGATGATTTTCTGCTATCGCCCCCTAAAGTTGATTCTGTGCATGAGCCAAAGTCTAAAGAAACACTGCTCTTCTGCATACTGTCAACACATGATGAGAGAGAGAGAGAGAGAATTTGTAGCTCTTATTTTAGGGCGTCAAGACTTTTAAGATACCATAATTTCTAATGAAATGGAATCAATTTGTAGCATAAGTTGATTAATACTACTAAGGCCATCTCCAGCAGTTCAAATACAGCAAAATCAGTAAGTCATCTCCAGCAGTCTGCTCTATATTTTTACACAAAAACAGAATATTCTACTTTTAGTCACGGTTGATGATCCTGAAACATGTGATTACTTCCGATCAGAGCAACAAGATATTATTCGAAAGCGGTAACAAGCCAAAGAAGCCAACACTAGTATTTCTGATATGTTTCAAAATTTATTTTCAAATGGGGTGGGACGTTCCGGAGATGGCCTTTATTAGAAATTAAATGTATCGACTTTGTGTTTATGCTTTTATTATGTAATTGTATTTTTTTTTTTGTTTATCTTGTATTTTATTTAAATGTATTTTTAAATAATTTTATGTAATTTTAATGTTGGTATAATATGTTTAGAAATATAACTATAATATTTTGGAACAAAATAATTAAAAAACACAAAAAATAATAAATATAACAAGGAATAATAATTATAACAATAAAATTAATTGCAAAAAGAATAGAACAATGAATAGTGTTGCTCCAAGTTTGGAGCAATACTATTCAAATCTGTATAATAGAGCAGGATTTTGGTGCTGGGCTGGAGAATGAATTGCTCCAGATTTGGAGATATGTGAATATATAGAGATGGGTTGGAGATGCCCTAAACGACGCATCAAAGCCCAATTAATATTTTCTTGACGTCGATCAAAACGTCATCGTTTGATCCATGTCATCTAAAAAAATATTTTTAAAAAAATTAAAATTTTCTTCTTCTTTAAACAATAGTTTCTTGATTAATTTAAATCAAACATTTAAATAATTTTGAATATTTCTTTGGTGTTTTCCAAGTATAGTTTACCTCTAATGTGTAATTTGCAGAGTATTGTACATTGGATTACAACTGTAGGTTACCCTTGTCATAAAACAAAAAAGATTTGAGTTGTTCAGTATGCTTGGCTTCATCGACATACACAAAAAAATTGAATCCAAAATGGGATTTAATTAATATTGTAGAAGTACATTACATGCTGAGATTGCTGATCCAATTTCTAGCAAAAGAGATGCATTATACGAACTCAAGCATCACAGCAAACTACACAGGGTATCAACTAACGGTACTCACAAAATACATAAAAACATATATGTCAACTAACTAATTAAAAAAACTCGAAATCCAGAAATTTACCACCAGATTTCATGTCTGATCCTACAACTCTTTTGCTGGCACTGCCCACACTAGCCAGATCCACTTGCCCGAATTTCACAGGAAACTCAGCCTCAACCGGTCTTGGCACCTCCGGTGGCGTGCTGCACCGTATCAGAGCCCAATTCACGCCTTCAAAGAACGCGTGCTGCTTTATCTCAGTGGCGCCTCTTTTCACCCCTAGCCGGTTTTGAGGCTCCTTAACAAGTAGTCCACGGATGAGATCCCGGCTAGCATAACTTGTTGCAGGTGAGTCGGGAAACTTCAGCTGTTGCCCTACTACATTAAAGAGAGTAGCGCGGTTTCCTGACCCCTTGAATGGGGTTTTACCATAGAGTAGTTCGTATAAGAAGATACCAAATGTCCACCAATCCACTGCACTGCCATGACCTTCACCTTTGATTATTTCAGGAGCCAAGTATTCATGAGTACCAACAAATGACATGGACCGTGCTGCAGTAGGTTCAGCAAGAAGCTCAGGTAGGGTACCAGCTGCCATCCCACCACTTTCTGTTCTGGACTTGCCGGATTTTTTCTTACTTTTTTGAGGGAAAATTCGGGGAAGGAAGCATGTTGGTTGAATGCATGAGGATGTTGGTTCAATACATGCTGGCTGGACACAGAATCCAGCTCCGCGGTCTGAATTCAATGCAGAGGTTCTAATTAGGGTCGGGGAAACAGCGCATCTAAGGGAGAGGTCAAAATCTGAAAGCATAATGTGGCCGTCATCACGAACCAGAACATTTTCTGGTTTCAGATCCCTGTATACTACTCCCAGCATGTGAAGGTATTCTAAAGCCAATAAAACTTCCGCTGCGTAAAACCTGATTCCATTATACAAACCATTATAAAAAGAAAAGATATGAAAACAAGATTGCTATCATATGCAGAATAGAGGATGACTGAATATTATTAAGCTCACATGAGCACCATTAATGTCGATGGACATATGACTGTGGTCTGAAACTTGAACAAGCACTGCAAAGAGAACCATGAAGGCTTGGGTGGGTAAGTTTCACTCGACCCTAATTTAGCTGAGATATTACTTTCAAATGATGTAGAAACTAGAGATGGTCAATGGCATTAGACTAAATATTTATCATGGAACAGGACATGATCAATATCCATGATCCATCCATTTTGATTTAGAAAACTATGTTCAGTCTATTGAGCCTCCTATAAAACAAATAAAATTATGATTCAACTGTACACATCAAATTTAGCAGCAGGGTCTACTTCACCTATCTCAAGAAAATTCTACACGAAGCAAAAAATTCTATGTATATTCAGTAAATTAAAATGTTCTAAGTTGTTATATATCGCTGTCTATATGGTAAGAGTGATATGATTTGCTAGAGAAGAAACGACCTAGCAATTACACTAGTATTCTATCCATGCTTATAACAAAGAATAAAGAGCCTGAGCTCACAAATTTAGCCATGAAAAAACTCTGTACTGATAATGAAGAAATCGGCTTCTTCAATGAGAGAGAGAGAGTTTGAGACGTGATATGCAACAACTCCAAATTCACATGGATAGAGCAGAACTCTCACATTGAAAGAAATTTAACAATCAAAAGGAGTTACGTTGAGCAAGGAATTAAAGATAGTCTCTTTGTTAGTAGTACTAATAAGAACAAGCTCAAAAAACAAAGTGCATACCTTGTGGCATATTCTGAAAAATGTTTTCCCGGCTGTCGCTGCCTCAAAGTATGCAGGTCTCCTCCGGGACAATATTCCATGACCAAGCAACAAAATCTATCAGTCTCGAAATGAGTGTATAGTGTTGGCAAGAACGGATGGTCCAGCAGCTGCAGTATCTCTCTTTCAGTCTGTGCCCTATTCAACTTGTTCCTGCTAGCAAGGGATGCCTTATCCATTACCTTCATTGCAAAGAAACACCGAGTCGAACTCAGCTCGGAGAGATAGACGCTCCCAATATCCCCACAACCAAGTCTTCTTAGTAACTTGAAATGACTCATGCCTAAAATGCCATCGCGTGCTCGAATATGCAGTATAGCCTTCCATCTGGGATCATTTCCTTTATGAGGCTTGTTTGCACTGCCAGTGATGTTACTCCAGTTGCTGTCATCACTAAGGCCGCTGCTATCACTAGCTCGACTAAGGCTAGTTTTAGTACTCTCGAGAGAATCCCCTGGAATGCTCCCTTTTGTACTTTCATAGTTTCTATCGACACTAATCATGCCATCACTCACTATCCCGTCACTTCGATATGTACTGGCACAGCTATTAGCGATGCTCATCGCCCTAGCAACACCAACACTATCAATGCTACTAAGTGGACTTACGTTTCCACTCGGAGGTAATGAAGCATCCCAAATACATTCCTTTTCCTCAGATTCTGGGAGAGGACTTGCTTCAGTGTTTTGTGACGGACGAGAAGCAGCGAATGGGGATGAGATGGCTGCTAGGGAATTGGGCTCTTCAACTAAGCTCTCAGCAGGTGATGGTAATGGTGGGCATTGTTTGATGGTTGGCGGTATACGGAGTGAAAGATCTTCCAGAAAAGGGCCCTTCTTAGAAAAGCTTTTAGCCAAGCACTTTCCATCACTGTTGTTTCGGCCAATTGGCATATAGACCGGCCTCATCATGTCCGCATCTACGGGTTCAGGGGGATGACTCACGCCGTGAAATGATGTAGAGCCAGGTTCTTCATATGAATCATCACTCAGTTTAAAGGAAAGAACATCAGGCATCAGTTCTTCATCCTCCTCCTCCTCTAGAAAGCACTTCCCTTTCCATGCTTGTGCAGGAACACGGGAATTCAACTCTTGAGGGTCGCGCAATCTGGATGGTTTCCTGATCTCTTCTTTCAATAAAGTCGGAAGAGTCTTCGTCGCCATATTAGGCACAGGCAATTGCCTGGGAACTGAATGCAATTCAGGGATCCTTTCCATATTAAATCACCATGTATCATCAGAAGTATCTCTCTTGATTAGGTTAGATCACTGTAATTCAACAAGGAAATATGAATTACAACCACAATTCAGCAACACTTCAATCAAAACTTTAACATATATGGATCAACATAACCAAAAAAATTTGTGAAATTCATAAATTGAAGAAAAAAATCATTCCCTTTCAACAAATTATTAAAGTGAAGAGCAAGACATTAACTATTCAACAACACTTCAATCAACACTTTAACATATATGGATAAAATTAACCTAAAAACACCAGAACAAAGTAAAGTGAAGAACAAGATATTCCTTCAACATTTACACATTAAAGTGCATAACTTTCAGAATACATTCCTTCAACATTCACACATATTTCAATAATACCTTCGTGCTTTTTCACGCATATTTCTGTGAGAAAGCAAACATAATAAATCTTGAAAAAAGAGAGGGAAACAAGCTCATAACCCAGATAACAAAGAGACTTCATCCGGATTCAAGCTAATTATCAGGGTCACAAAATAATCAACCAATTGTTTAATCAAGTATTATTTACGAAACCCATAAAAAAGTACGCGAATGTTTTCATAAAAACGATTGGAAACCCACGTCATGAAATGACAAAGCTTCCAAAACATTATCCATCGAATTATTGATGAAAAATGCAAAACCTGAAACTCACCTCAAATTAGCAAAATGTCGCCATTTCTCCTAGCATTACCTTCTTACCATATATCCAAAAAAAAAAAACACTCAAGAATGTTGTGTTATACATTTACATATCCAAGCATCTATTAGCATAGAATTGGAAGAAAAAAGCAGGAAGACAAGAAGAATTGCTTTTACTTAGATTCCACGCAACAACACAATAAATTAAACGCAAAAATTGACATTCGAAATAAAGAAACACAAGACACGCAGATCAGATTTTGTCGATGCTACACGACTATGATTCACCATGTTGCCCACGCACAAAAATAAACACTAGATACACAGAAAATATTTCACCAGCCATAGCATCCGTACAACCGGCAGAGAATCAAAAGAGACATTGCACCATTGAGGAAGAAAATGGGAGGTCCGTCAGTGAAGCAGAAGCAATACCCAAAAACACGCAACAATTTACCTCTGCAACATAGAAAAACGCAAGAATTTCGTGTTGGGTCAGGAAAAATGGCGGAAAAAGCAGTAACCTTGAGCTCGAGCGACAGAGAGAATTGGCGGAAATACGAGGGGAGAAAGAGATGGGAATGGAAGAGCTGTTGTGTTCAAAGATAGGAACAACAGCAGCAGAAAAAGAGAAGAATTTAGCTAACCGGGTTCGCTTTTTTGAGAGAGAGAGAGAGAGGAGTGTGAAAGAGTGGTAGGAAAATCGAAAAATTGTATAGCGTGGAAGAGTGATTGGTGGTAGCGATAGCTTTTGCCTTTATTTTTCAATTTATTTATTTTTATTTTTAGTGTGTCTGTTAATGTATTCTTTTTTTGGGGGTTTGAGCGCTTTAAGTCATGTGTTCACTGTGATGACTGCTCAACAAGGAAGACGAAGGGGGCCAGGGGGGTGGGGGGAGGGGGGGGGGGGGGGGTTGTTAGGGGTTTATGGTGCAAACCGCCCAAGTAGGAAATAGGATTGTGTTAGCCTCTTGCTAAAAGGACGATTGTGCCCTTTTACTATTATTATTGATTGAGATAATATATATTCCCTCCATGATATAAAATCATATTTACCATTTTTATTTATTCACATAAAAAAGTCCTTTTTTATGTATAATGATATCCTCTATTTTTACTCCTTTTATTTGAATTCAAGTAATACAATTCTTAATCTCACAAGACCGTATGACATAAAACTTTCCTTTCTTAAGAGAAAATTGTTGTGTGCATAAATAAGCTCATCTTAAATTGTGATAGTTGCGAAGTGAAGAACAAGTTTGAATTTTACTAATATTGTAAGTCAAGATATTATGAGTAATTGTAGTAACAATGTATAACACTTATCATTTTAGTGTTTGGTTTGTAGGATGTGATTAATAATATGTGATAGAATATGATGTGATTATATGGTTGATTAATAATCACCCCAATTTTAAAATGACAAATTATCACTCAATTGGTGGATATGATCAAATACCTACTTTTTTATCACGGACCAAATCATTAAAACCAAACATTTGATTAAATTGAATTATTTTATCAATCAAACCTTATCATGTCTAATCAATTAAACCAAATGCCACTTAAGATGAGTGTGACCCATATCCGATATGTGTACACTAGGTAAAATCGATTTGTTTGCGATAATAGTTTGAAAATTACATAAAAATTACAAATCAAAAAAGAAAAATCGAACATGACATATTGATCTATAAAATAATAGTAGTAAAATTTGAATCTTAAAACATTTGATCACGCGTATATGACCAAGACCATTTGTAAGAGAAAACATTTATTCCATCCGTCCATAATAAGTGTGGTCTTCTTTACTTTTTCGTATGTCCATAATAAGGGTGGTATTTCTTTAAATGGAAATTACTTCATTCATAATAAATATGAGTCACATTTGTTAATAATAATACATCTATCTAACTCAATCTCTCACTCTTAAAACTAGGGTTGGCAATCGGGTCGGGTTGGGTCGTTATCGGGTCGACCTGATAACGATCCGACCTGTTAAGATCAAACCCAAACTCGACCTATTAAGGATTTGCCAAACCCGAACCCTACACGAAAGGCTTAAACTCGAACCCGACACGAACCCGAATTTGACCCGAATTCGTTCGGGTTAACACAACCCGTTTACAACCCGAATTGATAAGTTATACAAATTTAATACATAAAAAAAATCACAACAAAAATAATATAGATCTGCATCTGCGATTTTACATCACCACTTCAATTTCAAATCCAAGAACTACATATATCAATATTTTTGCAAAATATTCAACAATCCAAATATCCAACAATACACTCAAAATTAAAATTAAACTTCTAGCTTCAAAGTTTCAAATTATCACAATTTCACCAATGCATAACCTGTTAAGATAATAAAAAAAATGTTAATTTAGAAAGCAAATTAACTATAAATTCGACAAAAAAAAATCGAGCTAAATTCATCGACAAAATCGAGCTAAATTCGACAAAAAAAATTCGAGCTAAATTCATCGACAAAATGGAGCTAAATTCGAGCCCTAATTCATCCCCAATATCGGGCTGAATTCGAGCCCCAATTCTAAACCCTAAACATGAACTTGAATCCCTCAAAAACTGAAATGTAATTGGATATTAGCATTAATGGATTACCTTATTGATTTGGTGGGGTGGAGACGGGAGCAATTGGAGGCGGACGTCTGCGCTGCTGCGGTTCTGGAAGCGGCACTGATGCGGTGCTGGAGGCGAATCAGCGTGCCGCAGTGGCACCGATGGACGGTGTCGCGGTGGCAGTGGGTGGTGGCAGGCGAAGATGAAGGCCGCTCACTGAAGGGGAGAACTGGGAAGCGGCGGTGAACAGGTGAAGTGTAAAAATGAAAATGTTACCCTAAATCCCTAAATCTTATCGGGTTGACCCGATAAGAACCCGAACCCGATAAGACTTAACCCAAATTCATTAATTTCGTGTCGGGTTATTTTATCGTGTCAAAAATTGCCAGTCCTACTTAAAACCCGTGTCACTTTTTCCGAACCATATTTATCATGAAAGAAGGGAGTATTATATATTTATATCGTTGATATGACCACTTTCAAGTAGAGCTGTCAAAATTCCGGGCCAAGCAGGCCCGAGCCCGCCGGGCTATTTGGAAAAATCGGGTCGGGCCGGCCCGATCCGAAATTCTCCGAGCCTAAAAATATGGAGCCCAGCCCGGTTCGGAAATCATTATTATAATGTAATTTTACCGGGCCGGCCCGACCTGAGTCCACCGGGCTTTTACCCATTTCGGACCGGACCAGGCCTGCCCGAAAATCCTCCGAACCTGAAATTACGGAGCCCAGCCCAGCCCGAAATCAGACAGGACCGGGCCTTTTTTTGACAGCTCTACTTTCAAGAGAGAAAATGAGGATTATTAATCAACCCCCAAATATAGTTGTTGGAGGGCAATTTAGCAAAAGTAAAATTTGGCAGATAGGCACAGTGACAAATAGGGCAGTAGTGTATAATTGACTATAAAAGGGCGTGGCAATAGCAAAAGTTAAGGGTGGGGAATTAGAATAGAGTGGGGACCACATGGCGACCGTTGCTGGCCCAGAGTGGGACCCGCGTCTGCCTCCTCTTTTGGGGGAACACGTCTTTTCAGAGGGCTACACCCCAACCCACGGCGGAAGCAACCCGCTGCTCCTCCGTCACGTCCCTCCACTTCCACTATTTTTCTAATATCACACTATCTTCCTTTTTTTCTTTTCTTTTTTTCTGAAAAAAATGTATTCCCTCCTAGGAAAAGAAAGTTTAACGCATTTTATGTGACACGGATTTAAAGAAATATTTACTGAACTAAGAAAGAAATTCACCATTTTTGAATTATTGTGAAATACTAGTGGATGAGCTTATGTACAAAAGTGGAAGTGTTTCACCTATTGTGGACAGACAAAAATGAAAAATTGTTGTAATATTTTATAACATGATTAATGCTACACTTTTCAATGACTGAGTGAGTATTATTTTATAACATGATTTTTGGGTGCAGTCCCAAATATAATCTAAATTTTTTATGGTAAAAGAAAAATATAATACTTTTTCCATCCCGTTATTCTTGTCTTGTATTTCTTTTGGGTTGTCCCGTTATTCTTGTCATGTTTCCTTTTTGGGCTAAATTAAGGGTTATTAAGACCATATTTAAATTGTTAACGTGACACTTATCTCTCCTAACTACTCCATCTTTTAATATTTTTCTCCTTACTTTCTGTGTCGTTCACTATTCACTCTCTCTCTACCCACTTTATTTCACTGTTTGAACCCACTTTATTTCACTATTTGTACCATTTTAAGTATTCAATTAAAAACTTCACAAATACACCTTATATCACTAATTCTTTTTTCTTTAATACTCGTGCCCAAAAGAAATGAGACAAAATAACAGGACAGAGGGAGTACTTTTTAAAATATGTAAAAGATATTCCATTTTTTTGAAAAAAAATGGGAATATGGATCGAGCTCATAATTTGAACTCGTTATTAAGAAGTGAAAAGCCCGAATTCAACGTGGGGTTTCAATCTTAGTTCTTAAAATTATGTGAAGAAAATATTTTCTACTTAAACATCAAAACGTCATTGTGATGCACATTTGAAAAAAAAAATGAAAAAAAAGCATGAAGAAAGATCAATTCATTTAAAATTTTAAAAAAATGCAAAAAAAAGAAAAAAAAAGAAAAAGATACCAATCTGATTTTTTATTTCTTTTAAATCCCCACGGTATTATTATTATTATTATTATTATTATTATTATTATTATTATTATTATTATTATTATAAATAAGAACATGGAAGATCAAGAAGATCCCTCCACACATAACAGAGGTTTATCCTAAACAAAACGACAATTGAAAAATGCCTAGAATGCCTAGCAAGTATGTGCACAACAAAATTTGTTTCACGAAAGACATACTTAATGTGGGAAAAAAAAATGTATCCAATATACTCCGACAACTTAAAGCAATTGAACCAAGTTCAGAGTGATCCACAGCTCCAGCATGCGTGCCTTAATAGAAGCGTTGCAATTACTTACAAACTCAACTCGAATCAAACCAAGCCGCTTAATCCATGATAGAGCCTCTAGTATACCCATGGCTTCACCCTCCTCTACCACTCTACCTGCCAACAGCCCAGAAAAACAAGCAACTCGAGCAACAGCAAAATGGTCCGCCGCATCTCGGATAATCGCCCCAACACCAATTGTTCAAATCCTCAAAGAATAAAAACTCAAAAATTGTAAAAATGAAGGAAATTAAATATGATAAAGCTATTAATTATTTTATTTTTTATTATTTGCTTTTTTGCATTTTTTAGAAAAAAATCATAATGCTTTATTTTTTATTTTTTATCTTTTAAATTTTTAATTGAAAATAGAATTTTCATACTCTTTTAATTTTACCTTTTGCCTCCTAGACATCAAAACGACGTCATTTTGATGCATATGATGTATATTTTTCACATAATTCCACACAATAAGAATATTTTTCACATGAATTCAAGTCTTCCATGTTACAATGTCAAACCCGAAGTTGTAATTTCAAGCTAAATTTACAACTTTTCTTAAAAATCGAGATTAACTATTTTTGCATATTTTAAAAGCTATATCATGTTTGCAATTGGATCCAAAATCAGGCCATAAACCTAGAACGTTTCATTTTTATTTTATTTTGAAGCCATTGTATTGTACAATATACGCTATCCTATTAACAAGCTTGGGTGATCTATTATTGAAAAACTCAAATAATACATATGTTATCTTAGACTAGGGTTCCAAAAAAAAACGCATTTTAATGATATATATCGAAATGGACGGTCTCTGTAGAAATCATATTAAGCTAAAGTAACTCGTATATTGTACATCTCTATTTATTGTAGTCATTATTCCATAAGTGTTCATAAAATATTCTAACTTACAAAATGTAAGTGAAATTCAAACTCGTATATTAATCAAAAGATAATAATATCATAGATACATCACACAGTGAGAAGACATCTCAATACACAAATACCTGTGCATCCTAATATTCAAATAGTAAAATTGTATGTGTTTATTATAAGTCGTGTGCATTCATATGTTAGTTCTATAAAAAAAATATCGGAATTGATTGTCTTTAAGTTTGTTAAAAGAATTCATCATACAATTTTCTTCTATGTTTATTTACTTTAATTGGTAATTTTATGTTTCTGAAATAGCTCGCAAATTTATTAAAAAGTTATATTCACGAGCCAATGAGTCAAATACTAAGTTTAAGCTCAACAACTTTATATTATTATATAACGGTCTCACTAAATGAGTTCGATAATATACTATTTTGTATGGATATTTAAGTATTTACGAGTATATAGTTATAACTCGTGTAATCTTCAACACATGCTTTGTCATCGTATCATGCTCTGGAAAGCATGTGACTTTTTTGTCTTTTCTTCTATCCCAATGGCCATTATGAAGTATAGATTAACGGAAAATGTTGAGGGGACGTTTACTTTGAAGAATATGATAAATTGATAAAACATATATATGATTGACTATATGAAGGATTAGATGATCAAACAAGTTCAAAAGTAATCAATCCATCAAAGTAAACGGTGGATTAACCTATATTATTTTTATCTATCTATCCTATCACCCTAAGTAAACACACCTGAGAGAAATTAAAATTGGGTAGAAGAAAAAACAGTGGAAAATGACTGAAGAAGGAAAGTGAAAATGTTTGGAAGAAGGAAAAAGACGTGAGAGAGTGCATGCTTATAATTACAGAGAGAGATAGAGAAATGATGCACAACACTTTGTCGCTGGTCGGATTTTCTCCGTCTAATGTTGCCCCAACTCTACGACCTTGTTCTCGTTTCACGACAATTTAGCCTTCTAACTATAATATAATGTCTCTATTGAAAAATAAGTAATTACTACTAGTAAACGTTTCACTTTATGTTTCAATTCGACTATTTTTTCGAAAATATTCCAACATTGAACTGCTTATATTTTTATGCCTATTGCCTAATGTTTTAGAAAAATACAAAATAGATATAGTCCCATGACACATTTACCACATCGAAATTTTGACGTGTTACACTGAAATATGATGTGAATATACATAGAATTTTCTCATGTCACATAAGCTCAAGATGTAATTTTGAGTTTTATTGTAGAAATACACGTAGAAATATATATATATATATATATATATATATATATATATATATATATATATATATATGAAACTTATCGGTTTCGAACTAAAAACAATGCCATTTTAAGCTTATGTGCTATGATCGATAAAATCATCGAGTACTTCCACGTCATATTTGACGTTACACGTCAAAATCTAGATGTTGGAAATGTGTCTGTCGCAGGGTCATTAATTTCTACGATTTTTCTGTTGTATATAAAATATAAATAATTAAACGTTGGGATATTGGTGAAAATCGGCTAACACAAATTATATTTACCCTAATTATTAATGCATTTATGGACGTATAATAATTGATTAAAAGTATAATAATGTTACAGCTAAAAACAAAAAAAAGTATAATAATACTACCTCTGTGGCTCTGTCCACGAAAAAGAGTCATGCTTACCCATTTTCATTTGTCTACCAAAAAAGTCCTACTCCACCTTTTGTACAATAACACCCTCCACACTTTCATATATTTACCTATTATTATCATTGATGGACCCACCCGAAACAACCACAATTAACCCACTAATCTTAACACTAATAACCCCACCCAAATTCTCCCAACAAAGAGCCCAATCCATCTGCTACTCCCTCATAACCCAATTCTCGCCCAAATATTCATCTCTGAAACCTTAGCTCACTTTGTTGCCTCTCTCATTTCTCTCTGATGGCTAACTTTCACTCTCTCATTCTCTCTGAAAATTTGTTTCTCTTCGATTCACTTGTCACGGTCAATGATCTATCGATCCCGATTACATTCCACACTGAATCGATTTCTCATTTGTGGTCTGAGTCGGAGTCTGATACAGTGGTGCCAGAAACACCATTCATGGCCATGGATACTGAATCAGAGAGTTATTCTCTCTTTGAATCGGAGAACTTCGCTCCTCCCTCTAACTTGTTGACGACCACTAGGGTTTCTATTGCGATCTCTGAATCTGCCACTCATTCTAAAATGGTGGTGTCGGAGTATTTCTTTTAGTAGAAAAAGCATAATATTATCAAGTTATATAGTAGTATGATGTTAAAACGGGTGTGATGCTTGTGAAACTCATTCAAAACTACATACACCAATGTGTTTTGAAGAAAATGTGTATATGTTATCAACTTGGGTGAATATTTTAGGGAAATTAAGTCAAAATTTTCCGACTATGAAAGATGTTAAATTCGAAAATTTAATACAATCTAAGATTTGAATCTTAATGTCTCCCACAACTATGTCTTATTATCCGTGTCCCACTGTAATCTTTACTATTTTAAAGATATTTACTTATAATAATATAAGTTACTTATATTATAATGAACCATAATTAATCTTTATTACTAAAATTGAAGTATAAAAAATTATATATCTAGGGCTTGTTTGCTATGGGTGATTAGGGTGTATAATATATATTATACACCCTAATAACTTGTTTGGTACAAAGTATATGACCCTTTATAAAATTCGGGCCCGTTGAATTATACCTATTGTTGTTATTATCTAATACCACCTATGAGGTGGTATACATAATACTGCAACTAAATATAATAATAAATTACTATAATTTCACCCTTTTACCATAATTAATTTGCAGAGAATTTAATACATCATACCAAACACAATATTAATTCTTTATATGTATTAAGATATCCCAGCTAATCATATTAAGCCTTATCCCATACTTTGTAGCAGACGAGCCCCTAGGATATGGATTTATCAACTAGTAATCAATCCGTGTCCCCCAAAAATGTGGTGCATATTTGATTTGTTGTGAGGTATAAAATATTAATTGAGTCACACTAACCTGGGACGGAGGGAGTACTAACAAATAAAATTAAAATTAAATATTAAAAAATAAATATAATATTTTGATTGGGTATAGTGAATTTAACTAATAATTGTAAAATTAAACTAAAACATCACATATAAAATTGAATTTTTTTTTAGGAAAGCTAAAATATGATAGCGTTTGACATAAGGTGGGTGGGTCGTTAAAAGTTGTATTGAAAATCCCAAGTGGTCTAGCAAATATTTTCACAAATATTTATTTATGAAATTTGGTGTCCACAAAATAAAACACGTATCTATAGATGGATTAATAAATGAAAACATCATAAACAGATTTTTTTTTTATTAAGTGCAGATTATTGTCACTACCTTTTAATTTAATTGTGAAAATTTTATCTCTTGACCCACGTTAGCAGCAAAAGTGTGGCCCACGCATTGCTTCAGTCTTCATTTCCAAGCACATTATGTGTTTCAAACACTCTAATACTACAATATATGAACCACAAGTTTATAATCTCATATTATCCATCACTCATTCATATAGTAAAGTTTAAATAAATAAATAAATCTTAAAGTGAAAAATAAGAATAAATTTGTATTATTGATTTTTGTTTTATAATTCACTGTCCAAATTAATGGATGCATCAAAGTAAAGGACCCAATAAATCAATTTTACGATGCACAAAGTTGTGCATATTTTATGTATTTTATGGTTCATCAAAATAAATGCATACTGTACATCAAAAGTTTGCACCAAATTAAATTACTCCCCCCCCACATACACACACCCGCATATATATATATATATATATATATATATATATATATATATATATATATATATATATATAGGGGATAGATCATATAGAAACTTTATCTTAGGTAGAAACTAGAAACTTTTTTCTACCATTGATCTTAATAAATCAATGGTTACAATTTATTAGAATTTTTAATACATTTCTTTAGGTGTCCACATTTAACGAGGATTCTCATGTCATATGCTCATATTTTGTAACTGAATTTTTCCTTAAATTAAAGAATGTTCATACGTTTACATAGAACAATCAATTTCTCACTAATCATTTTGTAGTTTTAATTTTTTCCGTTCTTTCATTTATGGTGTAGGTTTCTTTATCATTTCAATAATTTCATTTCATGTACATCTTTTAATCTCTTTACTATATATTTTCGATCTTGTTGTTCACATAATGATAAACATATATCACAGTTTTTGCTAATTAAATATATTTTAATTATTATTTTAAATTTTGTTAATCATGATTATATGTATATTTTGTTAATCATGATTGTTTCATTGAATAATCTTATGTTAGTTTTGTTTTTTTTTTCTTTCAGTTTTTCGCTCGCGAATACATTAATATTATTTATTCAAGAAACAAAATCGTGTTATTAAAGTTATTATATGAAATGCATTATTATGGAAAAGAAAATGCATTATTGTAGTAAATGAAATACATAATCATTTTAAGTTTTTATTAACGATTTGTTTCCTGATTTTATAAAATGCATTATTATTGTAATCAAAATGCATTATCTAAATGAAATGCATTAAAAAAAGAAATGCATTATCGTAGTTGTTTATACTAACGATTTCTTTCATAATTTTAACAAAATGCATTATTGTTGTGAATGAAATGCATTAATAAATCATGTGTTTCACAATAATATATGAGAAATAATATTAACCTAGTTTCTCTTGAAAAAATATTAACATATATAGGATTCATAATATAAGAAATAATATCAATACAACAGATTAATGATGCACAATAATATATCCTAAAATGCATAACAACCTAATAAAAAATGCATTACCAAAACGTATTGGATAATTATTAGTTACTAGTCACACCAAAACAAAAATATAAAAATCCTTAGAATTTGATTTTTGAGATTTTTCGCATTGTTGGTCTAATGCATATTAGGCGGCAACTTTTTGGGAATACGAGATGTGAGAAATGTTATTTGCCGTTATTACCCTTATTTATCTTAAAAATTGATTCAAAGAAAATTAGTTATTAAATATCTCATCCACATGTACATATCTCAACCGTCCTTTATTCTTTGATCATATGGATCGGCACTGTTTAATTAATTATAACAGTTTCTATGATCATCACAAGTTTAATATCGTAATTTGTCAGAAATCATTTGAACTTTTCCCTTCTTCTCTACCACTGTGCCTGGAATAACTATTTTGATTTCATCTAAAAAAACCAATTTTTGATTTCGGCTTTTTAGAAGATGGTTAACACGTACTTATGCATAATTTTTTTATTATGAATGTAAATGATTAGTCATAATAATTACTATTATTATTATTATTATTATTATTATTATTATTATTTTCACTTTTGTTCTATTAAATTAGTAGTCATTGCAATAAGAACCGAGGTACTTAGGTTTGTAAATATTTTTGTATGAAATGTATTATGGATGTACATAAAATGCACCAAGGATAAGGGTGAAATGCATTATCTTGTCACATTCATAATATACATGTATTAAGTGTCAAGTTGTGAATTATTGAATGATAATTTATGTTTTTTATTTTGGATAGTTCTTGTGAACTTTACAATTTTACATCAATGCATACTAAGTTTTGGTACTGAGTGATACGTTGTCAAAAAATTTGATCTTTTAGTAAGTATTATAATAATTAGTAGTATAAAAAAAATGTGACAATGTTTCACAAACAAAATGCATAAAGTTAAAGATTAAGATGCATAATACTAATCTTTAAAATGCATAATCACGAATTCCTTTTGTGCATAAAGATAAAAATTAAGATGCATAATATTACTATTTAAAATGCATAATCACGAATTCGTTTTGTGCCTAAAGATTAAGATTAAGTGCATAATATTAATCTCTAAAATGCATAATCAGGAATTTATTTATATATGTTTTGCCACTTTGAAAGTCATTCTTAATCCCAGAATGCAGAATATCGATGGTTTCAAGATTCAAAAAAGAAGAAAAGAAGTGGGATATTAAATCCCAACTATGACGCCGATTAATGAGGGAAAGAGTTAATTAAGGTCATTCTTGGACGTCTTTGCCCATTTATATTTTATAAGTTCACTAAATCCAAAATATTAAAATCAATTATTATACACATGTATAGATCTTGGCTGTTAATTTTATCTATATCTATGGACTAAAAAAGTTTCTAATTTCTACACTAAGATAAGTTTTTACTTGAACTCATCCATATATATATATATATATATATATATATATATATATATATATATATATATAGGAGATGGACCGTATAAGAATGAATCTTAACCTAAGAAATAAGAATACATCTCCACCATTAATCCCATAACATGTATGGCTGAGATTTAATCTTATTCTTTAAACTAAGTACCGCATCTTTCAATTAAGTGAAGGGTAAAACAGTAATTTAGTAATTATTTCCTTCTTAACTCATTCACGTTCATCTGCTGAATTCTATTATATTCATTGTTCTTCTTCAGATTCTTTCTTCTAGTTCATGATTCTTCGACACAGATCTTCTTCTTCACGATTATTCATCTCGATTCGCCATCGATCATCGCGCTTATTCCTATTCGTTTCATTGCGATTCTTCTTCTTCGGTGAGTCTTAAGTTTTGAGAATTAGTATTCAATTTTACTGTGAGCCTTAATTGTGATTTTGTTTTTTCTTCTTCTATTTTTTGTCTCGTTTGATGATTTCGGTGCTGATTTTGGTGCTGGTTTGCTTGGGCATAGAAACTATGCTGAATTCCACAGATAATTTTCAATTTTATCCCTTAATTTTGCAGAATTTGTGATTATGTATAATTGCTGAACAGAACTTCATAAATTCACTGATTAATGATTACAAAATGATGTTATCTATCCTTCTGGGAGAGATTTTGAGATCCCTTCGTCTATAGTTGCATTATTTTGTTCTAAAATAAGTGTATGTATCTAGTGAATTTGTGCATACAACGTGTTTATGATAGTGTTTCTGTGTTGCGTTAGTTGATAATTCATCTGAAATTTTTTCGTTACATTTGTTATTTTGATTTGCTTTTACTCAAAATTATCTGTGTAACTTTTCGTCTCACTTTTTATTTGATAGGGCTGCATCAAAATGATGGTGTTGAGGTCTAGGAAGATTTTGTTTACTTCAAAAATGAAATCGTCACAGGCATCGACTTCGAGACATATTATTGCTGAACCGGTTACACCGACGAAAATATTTGAATCCCTCAATCAATCTTCGAAGGATTTGAGATCAAAGGATACATATACCCTGAATCAAAATATTGATGTTCAGAAAAAGGGCTTGACGTTGGGCTAACTCCATTATGGTTCCTAAAAGTAGAGATTCACGAAGACACGATGCTCGATTGGCAAAATAAGTGGGTGTGAATGTTGAGATCATAGTGGAAAAAGAAAGAAAGTCGATGAGACTTCTTTACCTTGTATTAACACAAGGAATTTGAGAAGACATGTTTCTGCAGGATTTGGGTGATGGAGATATTATGGCATTGTTAAAAGATAGTGAGAGGGTTAAGGATAGTCAATGTTGCTGCTAGGTTGCTAGATCTTTCTACCATGGAGACCAAGGATGCTGGGCAATTCAAGAGGAGATTGAGCGTGGAGTTAGATGAAAGCTTTTGGGTATGAATCATCTAAAAAAGATAAGGTGTAGAAGTGTTTCTTGAGATTGAGGACAAGGAAAATGGTTATGTAGAGATGAATTAGTTATGATGTTTGTATTGCTGGTGATCCATTCAAAGGAATTGATAATTAATAGTAATAAAGATGATACTGCAGTTTGTAGTGGTGGTGTGCATGTGAAGAGTATATCAGAGTTTAAAATTGTAGTGATAATTTAAAATGGCCAACAAAATAAGAGGAAATTTGTTAGTAGAGAGAAAGACAGAGATAAAGGTAAGGAAATTTTGTGGCAGCTAGTCAGTTGATGATGGAAAGAAGATGTTTGAAAATGAAGAGAAAATATGTTGAAGTCAAGAAAACAAAAAGGCCTTATAAAGGTTAAAAAAAATCAATGCATCAAGTGCAATTGTCGTTGTTTTAAGAAAATACTTTTCTTAGTTCACATTCATTGTCATTATTTTTTTTTGTTTTTACAATTATGTATTATTAGTGGTGTTTCGATATATAATATCTGATTATGTTTTTGTTCATCTATTTCGATAAATAACCATCAGGTTATAACTTATTTAAAACATTGCACAACCAACAGTGATGCATTAATACATAGCATTACAAGATGCATCAAAATGACTAGTCAGATGCATCACAATTACTAGTCACATGCATCACAATGCATAGTCAGATGCATCATAATGACTAATTAGATGCATCACAATTACTAGTAGATGAACCACAATGCTTAAGTAGATGCATCACAGAGCATTACGAGATGCATCACATATTATTCGGAGATGTACCTCATATATGCATTTAAGTAATTGAAATAAATGTGTAATGCAATGTAATTATAAATCAAAATTATACAATTGTTCAATTCTTTCACACGATAACTAGTTCAAACATACATTCAATCATTCCTTTTTCATGTTTTTTTTAGTTTCTACCATATGCAACTTAAACAAGAATGTGCATATATAATTCAGATATAACCAATAATTCTCTAATAACCTCAACTAATCAAGAATTTCTTTATTTAAAAACTACGATCTTGGCACATTCTTCTTAGTTGAACTCTTCTTCTCTTTTCACTCTATCCTTTAACGTGTTATTTTTCTAACAAGAAGTAACACATGCAACACTCGACTCTCAGCATCTTTATCAAAGTTTTCGGGCAGGAATGTCGTTTGCGTTGGAGCAACACCTTCTAGTTCGATTACAGAATGTGAATAACATCCATGACAAATTGCATCTGCCTTGGTCCCCTGTATGATGAAACATTACATTACAATTAAGATTGTTAATTCAAGTAATTGTATTGTATTTTGTATCAACACAATAACAACTAGAACACGATAAGTCCAAAGACGAAGAAGAACATGACATGAACATTAGATGCATCACAAATTACTACCTAGATGCATCACAATGACTACCTAGATGCACCATAGTGATTGGTCAGATGCACCATAATGCATTTTCAAAATTAATTAAACATTGTTCACATATTACCTACTACCATTCCAAAACACAATGTAACACAAATATGAGACAGATTATTTAAGATGGATAAATGTTATTTTTACATCCAAAACCAACACATCTAAGAACGAGGTTTCATATTCCAATAAATACTCCAGGTACATTAGGCAACTCTAAACATTCAAAATCATGTGTTAGTTCAGATGCATCACACTTACTTATCAGATGCACCACACCGACTTATCATATGCACCACAATGCGATCCACATTCAAAAACATGAAGCGCGGATTATAATTATCTAAAAATTCCCAAATTATCATACACGAGACTTCTACATTCAACAGCAAAATCATAATCCCACAATCTACTGGTTTTGCAACACAATCTACTGGTTTTGCAATATCATAATTCATGAATTTCTAATCACGCTAAATTCTAGATCATAAGTTGATAAAATATCCCAAATTCAAGTTATAACATCCATAACAAACAAAATTATTTGCTCAAATGCATACCGATACTTGATTGAGATGCATAAAGTTTGAATATAGGCAGTACAAAGGATTTACTCTCATCAACACCAAGTTCTCAAATAAATAATAAGATAAATCCAGTAATTTATCCAGTAAATCACTGACCTTCATTGTACTGTGTTGTTGACATTGTTCTTCACCTTAATTGATTTCTTCAATTTTCTTCTTCAGTAGCGCACAACTCGATTTCAAGCCCTAGCTTGATTTGATGGTCGAAAAATACAGAAAAACTCTATTTTCTTCTCGATTTCCCTTCGATTTCGTATTTTCTCTTTTCTAACCGATTGATTTGGAATTTTTGGTGGTTGAATCAGAGATTTGGGTTGAGAGATGTGGATTGAGAGCTGCGTGTAGAGAGAATTGAATGAACAATAGCTATGGGTTTGAGCGATCCGTACAGAAGAATCAATTTTATGTTTTACATTTTTGCCCATGGCTGCACAGAAACGAGTTTTTCAATTTTGGGGGATTAAATATTCCGAATTAAATCAGAGCATCCATCAAGATTAGATCTATGGTGTAGGATCATTCTTAATTCTTATTTTAAGGATTTTTTTCACTAGAACCACTCCATATATATAAATATATATATATATATATATATATATTGTTCCCTCCGTCCCATCGAACTTGTCTTCCTTTCCTTTTTTAGTTGTCCCATTGAACTTGTCTAGCTTTTATATGAGGAAACAATTAACTCTTCAAAAGTGATGAGATCTACCCACTTTCTAACTTTCTACCCTTCTCCTTAATACCCGTGTCGAACAGTAACAAGACATGTTCAGTAAGACGGAGGGAGTATAATAAAGTAGTGGATGGAAACCCTATTGTTAATATTGTGGTTTGTACCAGCAAATGAATCCACATTCAAACCTAATCTACCATATGTGAGTCCAACTCTTGATCAGAAAAAAACAAAAAGGAAAGAGAGGGAAATTAAAGTTGTAATAAAAAAACATGATATTCAATTATGGTGATGAAGCTTTTTACTATTATTAATGGCTACTTAAGAGTACAATAAATTAAGAAGTTGTCATGTGTGGGTCTCCAATCCCATGAAAGCTTGAAAATTAGTGATTAAAATGATTAGCCAAATATTTAAAATATTTTAAAATCCAGATCTCAATAAATAAATTACTGTAATTCTTATTGTGGGCCTATGGATCCCTTTTTTGCTTTATGAAAAGTGAAGGTTTGAAAGTTTGAGTTGGGAGTATTGGAATTAGGGAAAGGGATTGGGCATTCAAAGTTGGCTTCTTTATGTGATTCCTTTCTCACTTGGTAATACGTCTCCTTCGATGAAAACATTTTCCTTATTTTTTTTTTACTATTATATAGGCACATTATTGTACACTATAAATGTCATAAATACAATCTACTAATATACCACAATAAGTCATGAATGTCATATTACAATGAGAAATCTACAATGAGTTGACAATTGTTTGTTCGTTCTAAGTAACCATAATAAGTAAGAAACTTGCTCTAAATGATGAGGATTAATGGTTTAATTGATAACTTATGTCAAACGTTCGGTTAGGCCTCCTCATATGCAAATGTATGCTCAAACTTGACATATTATATCATATATACTTTTATTTCGATTTAAATTTAAATTTGGTATTTTTTGTAATACGGATTGAATCTGATTTCTAAATCTGTTTTAAAACTTGTCAACAACATGCAAAAATTAAAGTTCATATTTTTTTATAAAGGTAAAAATTATGGAAGACTTTTCATTGAATTTCTTAAATATAGATAAGTGTTAAATGGTCTTTTACAAATAATTTGGTATTAAGATGATCTGGTAAATATCATACATAAGAATAAGATCATTGTAACGACGAAAACGAAAGTATTTATTAAGGAATTAAAATGATTACTTAATGCAGTAGGATTTGGTAATATTAATGCCGATCATATTACTTTTTACTATTTTTTTATTGTTTTTTGAACTTTTTAAATGTATTTTGCAATGTTTTTCACTTCCGCAAGTGATGCATGTTAATAACTAGTAAGATTATTATTATTATTATTATTATTATTATTATTATTTTTTTGAAAGGAACTAGTAAGATTATTTATATTGATTTAAATGAAGATAATATTCCCTGATTAGAGTAATTGACGTATATTAATCATTTTGGATTACATTTGAAAGTATAATTCGATTTAAATAATTGGACTTACTGGGATTACTGGAATATATAATTCCGATTTAAATAATTGGACAATCTTAGATGTCCATACTTTCACTTTGAATCCCAATTGAAATAATCAGAGTGGCCCATTTGAAGTTAGCCTGTTAAGAGGGTCATTATAACTGATAAGCCCGATTTATTGTTTAGGACCGAATTGAATAAATTCTGAACGGCCCATATTTGTTTTAATTGGGCCCCTTTAAAGAGAGTATTAAGCTTCATTCCAAGTTATTAAGATTATAGAAGCCTATAAATTATAACGGAATAATTTATCACATCAGTGTCTCCCTTTTTTAAGCGATCATAATAAGCTCCTCAAAATATAAAAAATAAAAAAATAAAAAAAATAAATAAAACAAGCTAAAAATATTATTGTATATTTGGTTAGTTATACACAGACCTTAAAGAGTTTAAATATATTTGTCCCCAAGGGAACACCCAAACAGTGCGGCTTTAGTCTGTAAGTAGTGCGGATTCAAACTCTACCGCTCCCGCCTTCTCCTATGTCCAAAAAAAAAAAAAAAGAGTTTTAAGTATATTTAAATATCCAGAGACTAGCATATTTGAAAAAACATTTATTCAATTAATAAACTCTGCCCTTGAAAACAAAAACTGCTAGAGTAATATAGAATCATTAATCATACATACTGTAGACATATTAAATTCACGTCCAATTAAATTGTGACATGTGGAAAATATATATATATATATATATAAATATCAAATTATATCTTTTATTTATATTTTATGGATTTAATTAAAGATAATTCCTAAATTAAATAAATATAAATTGATATTTAAAACATGGAGGTTTTCGGCCAATCAGAAATCGCCATGTATCAAATCTGCATAGAAAATCAAATATTTGATTATGATAATTATCAAATTTGATTGTGATAACTACAAATTTTGAGGAGCCAATAGAATTGTGCCACCTCAGCCCCAAAGCCCAAGATGGAGCCCAAAAGCCCACCAAATCTATTCTATTTTCACCTATAAATAAAGGTGATTAGAGAGGTCATAAACACACCAAAAAAATCAAATTGAAGAGCTCAAGAGTTGTAGAAAATTTCTCTAAGAATCCTCTCCAACATTCAAGGCGTTCTTCAAGGAAAGCAAGGCGTTCTTTCCAAAAGCATCCAAAGTCTAGCGTTTGATTCAGAAATAAGGCGTCGGCCCTCTGAATTAACGTTATAAAGTCAAACATCAAATCCGATAAAGATCAAGGAGACGTTAAATCTCCGAAAATTGTTTGAAGATCGTTCAAGAACAAATCGAAGAGACGAATCAGAGGATAAAATAGAGATCGCAACCCGCACTTCTATTTTGATCTACAAATATTTATTTGCACACGATTTATTGTGTTTATTATATTAAATACATAAAATTTGTGTTTACAAATTTTGGCACGCCCGGTGGGTACACTCCCATCTTTTAGGGATAGTAGCGCTTCAAGAACTTTCCGTTGATTGGACCAACTCTCACATTCTCTTTGGAAACCAACTTGTATGCACCATTGGTGTAGACTTCCTTGACGAAATAAGGACCATCCCATCTCGATACGAATTTATTTCTAACACGATGAGTGGTGATGATTGGCCTTCTCACAGCTAGCACTAAGTCTCCAACTTGAAAAGAGCGTGGCCGAACTTTTTTATTGAAAGACTTTGAAAGACGAGCTTGATAACATTCCAGTCTTTGTTGAGCCTCAAGTCTTTTTTCATCCAAGGCTTCTAATTCTTCAAGGCGTAGACGAGCATTCTTTTCTTCAGTCAAGCCCTCTTGGATAGCAATCCTTAATGATGGAATTTGTTGCTCAAGGGGATTTACAGCCTCTACGCCATACACCAAAGAATATGGAGTTGCTTGTATAGGAGTCCTATGGGTAGTTCTGTAAGCCCACAATGCTTCTCCAATTTTTTCATGCCAATCACGCTTTGTCTTTGCCACAACTTTCTTCAATAAGTTACACAGTGTCTTATTGAAAGCTTCAGCCAATCCATTAGCTGCTGCGTTGTACATGGATGACTTTCTCTGCTTGAAACCAAACTTTCCACAAAGCTTATCTATGAAGGCATTACTAAAGGACTTTCCATTATCAGTAATGATGTATCGGGGAATTCCATGGCGGTAGATGATATGGCTTTTGATGAAATCAGCAACGTTTTCTTTCTATACATCTCTCAATAGTATTGCTTCAGCCCATTTGGAGAAGTAATTTGTTGCATCCAAGATATATAATGCCCCTTTGATGATTTTGTCAAAGGCCCTACGACATCCATGCCCCAAGCATCAAAAGGCCATGAAGCGACTGTGGGGTAAGGGGCTCAGGTGGCTGATGAATGAGATTTGCGTGAAACTGCAAGCTTGACATCTTTGAGCATATTCCATGCAATCTTTCACCATTAGTGGTGTTCACGGGCCGGTTCCGGTTCGGAACCGGGTCCGAAACCGCCGATTCCGGTTCGGAGAAATTGGAACCGGAACCGGCCCGCCACATACCACGGTTCCGGGTCGGAACCGGCCCGTATTGGACGGTTCCGGTTCCGGTTCCGGGTCGGAACCGCCGGTTTAGGGCCCGAACCGTTTTTTTTTTTTAATTGAAATGAAACACATAAATCATCAATGTAATGTATAAGATCGAAATAGAATAATATATGTCTTCATTTATAACAATGTGTAATCAATTACAAATGAAAATATATTATTATTTAAAACTCGAAATCCTAAAACCCTTGGAATTCACAAAGTGTGAAGAAATGATTGTGGGTAGGGAGGTATTTATAGTTGAAAGTCGGAGGAAATGGGGGGGAAAACTTTGAATCATAGCCATTGGATCACAAGATGAAATCCTAGCCATCCATTTTGAATTTCAAATGGGTGTAAAATCCTAGGTGGTTGAACCGGCGGTTCACACGGTTCGGCGGTTCTGAACCGGAACCGCCGGTTCAACCTCGAACCTTATTTTTTTTTTGACATTTTTTCGTTCCATTTAGCATTCTAATTGTCATTATTGCTTGTTTTAGGATATAATTAACATGGATAACACAAAACATATTTTAAAAAATTTAAAAAAAAAAATAGTGGAACCGCCGGTTCGGAACCGCCGGTTCACGGTTCCTAGCCCTTGGAACCGGAACCGGCCCGTCCCGAACACGGTTCTGGGTCGGAACCGGCCCGTTGACCGCGGTTCCGGGCCGGAAACCGTTGACCACGGTTCCGGTTCCGGGTCGGATGAACACCCATAGTTGGCCAGTAGTAACCCATTCTTTTGATCCGAAAGTGTAACTTTGGACCAGATTGATGACCACCACAAATACCAGAATGCGCTTCCTTCATGGCTTTTGTAGCTTCTTCTTTGTTCAAACATCTCAGAAAGACTCCATCAAATGAGCGCCTATAAAGTGTGTCTTTGAAATAAATGAAGCTAGTAGCCCGACGGCGGACATCAACTCTTCTACGTGGATCACTTGGCAGCTTGTCGTATTTCAAGTAATCAACAAATACTTGGCGCCAATCTTCTTCTTCTATCTCAAAGACTTCAACAACATTGCTATCATTGTCTTCACAATTTTCTTCTTCAAAAAGAGGTGGAACGACCCAGCTTTGGCAAACCGGTATAGAGATTTTATCTTCAGACATGGCTATAGTAGAAGCAAGTTTGGCCAATGCATCGGCTTGCTTGTTTTCACTTCTTGGTACATGCCCAATTTCTACATCTCCAAGCCATGCGATGATTCTTTAGGCATACTTGACATATGGAAGTAACTCTGGCTTCTTAACTTCGTACAATCCAAGTATTTGATTCACCACCAATTTAGAATCACCATATACCTTCATGTGTAATCTCTTTACGTCCACCGCCATTTCCAAACCGATGATAAGCGCTTAATATTCTGCTACATTATTAGAGCAATTTTCAGTCAAGGTGAAGGAATATGGCAGTACTTGTCTTTCGGGTGTTACAAACACAACTCTTGCTCCAGCTCATTCTCTGTGAGATGCTCCATTGATGGTCCCTGAGCTGGGTCTTTGGTGTAGAGAGGGGGTGAATACACCAAAGAGATATTTATGAAAACTTTTAATCTTAAAAACAGAGTTGGTGACCTCAGTTATGAATCCAGCGGAGGAAGGTCAGCTGGGCTAATAACTCAGCTGGCGGTGCGGAAAGTGGTGGTTTGAAAGCTTAGCTCGATTGCTTAGAAAAACTCAGCTTGAAAATATTCTTTGCGTTTTTGACTTAGTCAAGTTATGCAAGATTATAAACAAAACACAGTTGTCTTTGGGGAACAGCCGAGTATGCAGATTTGAAAATAATGCAGCTGGCTGGGTCACACAGCCAGAGAACTTTTAAGCTTGAAAACTTGTACTGTGTTAATGTTATTAGTTCTTTAAAATATAAAATGCAGAGAATAAATAAAGCAATAAAGAACTCGGAATTTTAACGTGGTTCGGAGTAACCCCTCCTACGTCCACGAACAGATACACTGGTAATTCACTACCACTTGGTTTCCAAGTACCAAGCAACTTCACAACTCTAACCCGAGCTGTGTTCCAACAGTTTGCGGACACTGTCAAGCCTAACCTTTCAGTTTACGGGTACTGAAAAAACCTTACAAACACTTAAATTTCGCGCTTCAAGCAAGCGTAACGTTGACCTAATCTTTCTGGGTAAAGAGGGGTTTGGTATGGGGTTCAAGCAAGCGTAACTTTGACCTAACTTCTTCTTGGAGCTGTGTTGTATCAGCTGCTTCTGATACCTTTTTCTTTTCTAGTTCCATCTTCAGCTCAGCATTCTCACACATTATGACGTCAAGGATCTCTTAAAGCTCCTTGAAATTGTTCATAACCTTCTCTACTAAACTTCAATCAGGTAGCCCTGATTCTAAAACCTGTGTAGAGTGTTCGTGTGATGGTGAGGGAATATATAGATTTTGAGTTCTTGACATTACCTCATCTTCATCGAATCCGTCTGTCTGTCCCATGAAGCATGTATCCCATTCAGGTTCATCATGAGCCATCAGTGCTTCTTCTTCTGAGTCTGAAAATGGCATGTTATCATCCATTTTGTTGTACTCGGACTTCTCGTCGGTGATGTAGGCTCTCCTTCTGTCAGCTGCCTTAGCTTTCAGTTGGTCTTTATCTTTCTCGGATAGCTTCGAACAGTCTAGCCTGTAGTGTCCCGGTTCCTAGCAATTGAAGCATCCTTCGTCTGCTCGTTTGTCAGCTGACTTCTCATCAGCTGCTGCGTACTTGTCTCTGTAAGTTCTTGCTAACTTCTTGTACTTGCCCTTGCTGGTGTTGAGTCTGTTGTAGTTTTTGACCAGCATGGCTATCTCTTCAAGTAGCTCTTCCTTGCTCATGTCCTTCTTGTCCTTCTTTGATGACTCAGCTGACTGTGTGTATGTGGATTTTTCAGAGTTGGCTCTGAACACAATCTTCTTTGACGCAGGTGTCAGCTCTCCATCATTCTGATTGCTTGAAGATTCTTTCATGGTAATCTTCAAGTTGTATTCGTTGGCTTTGAGCAGGGAGAATAATCTTTCAGTTGAAAGATCACCTAAGTCACTTCGACTTTGGTGTACCACCTTGTATGTGTTCCATTCAGCAGTGAGTGCTGAAAGGACTTTTAGGTTCTTTTCTCGCTGGGTGTATTTCCCAGTTCTGATGTTTCAATCTCTACCACAATGTTAGAGAATCTGAGTTCCATCCCTTCGATGGACTCGTTGACAAGCTGCTTGAAGTTATCAAACTTCTGGCAGACGATTGTGAATTTATTTTCTTTTATTTCCTCCGACTCTTCGCATAGCTTGGCTAGGGTTTCCCACATCTCCTTTGCGGTGTTGCAGTTGATTATCTTGATGAGGTAGGCGTTAAAGACTGTTGACGAGATGGTGTTCCTCGCTAAGCTGTCTAATCCAGCTTGCTTCATTTCTTCTGAGGTATGTTCATTCTTTGGCTTCGAAATGATCTGATATGTTGGTTGTCCACCATCTTGAGCTGGAACAAGCTCGTTTCCTTGTTTGTAGATGATGATGGGTCCGTCTGTGATGACGTCCAACATCATGTCATGATGCGCATAAAGAAAGCTTTTTAATCTGAACTTCCAGATTGCATAATCGTTGAACGAGAAGGTGGGAAGATTCCTGTTAAGATAGGAATCCATGGAGATATGCACAGTATGAAATAATATGAGTTTTTCAGAAGAGGATATGTTCAGTTGACCACTGACAGATTGTTAAGAGAAATCTCTTGATTCAGAAACAGCGGTCTTTTGAACCACTGCTCTGATACCAATTGATGGTCCCTGAACTGCGTCTTTGGTGTAGAGGGGGGGTGAATACACCAAAGAGATATTTCTGAAAACTTTTAATCTTAAAAATAGAGTTGGTGAGCTCAGTTATGAATCCAGCTGAGGAAAGTCAGCTGGGCTAATAACTTAGCTGGCGGTGCGGAAAGTGGTGGTTTGAAAACTTAGCTCGATTTCTTAGAAAAACTCAGCTTGAAAATAGTCTTTGCGTTTTCGACTTAGTCAAGTTATGCAAGATTATAAACAAAACACAACTGTCTTTGGGGAGCAGCTGAGTATGCAGATTTGAAAATAATGCAGCTGGCTGGGTCACACAGCCAGAGAACTTTTAAGCTTGAAAACTTGTGCTGTGTTAATGTTGTTAGTTCTTTAAAATATAAAATGCAGAGAATAAATAAAGCAATAAAGAACTCGGAATTTTAACGTGATTTGGAGTAACCCCTCCTATGTCCACGACCAGATACACTGGTAATTCACTACCACTTGGTTTCCAAGTACCAAGCAACTTCACAACTCTAACCCGAGCTGTGTTCCAACAGTTTGCGGGCACTGTCAAGCCTAACCTTTCAGTTTACGGGTACTGAAAAAACCTTACAACCACTTGAATTTCGCGCTTCAAGCAAGCGTAACTTTTACCTAACCTTTCTGGGTAAAGAAGGGATTGGTATGGGGTTCCAACTATGAACGAATTCTTACAATGAAGAACTTAGAGTTAGATGAACTCGTTCAAGATCTAGGCTTAAGATATACAATGATTTCTGCCTAGGAATCAGACGAAAAACTGGGCAGTTTCTGGACTAGAAATACTTTAAGGTAAAGTGTTCTTTGAACTATTTAGAATTGCTTGTAAGCTTTGACGGCTTGATAATTTCAGAGAATGAAAGCTTGTAGAGAGTTTTTCGTATCTGATCCTGAGGTTGAAGACGGGTTTATATAGGTAGAGATTCAAGACTAGCCGTTGGAGGAGCCGTTTGAATCTTACCTACTCTTCTTAAGTTCCAAAACTGTCGTTGGGCGTTTCTGTACCTGTCTTCATTTGTGTCACATCCTAGGTTCTAAAGTCTAGGATGCTGATTTGGCGATCCCTCATTGGTCGAGGTATATTGACTTCCTCTGACACTGGGATCTCTGCCTTTGGAGCTGGCTTTTGAATTCAGAGCTGGATTTGGGTAAACTGACTTGAAGTGACGTCTTCAGAGTTGGTTCCCTTTGTTCTGTACAGCTGGACCAGCTGTGTCTAGAACTCAGCTCGATTTATCTTCAGCTTGATCCTGCTCCGTTTTGAACTAAGCTAAGCTGGAGAACTCAGCTGATAGTTGACTCCTTCTGTAAACACAGTTGGATCTTCAGCTGTCTTCTGCTCTGTTATCCACTGCTGTAAAACACAGTTGGATCTTTTGCTGTCTTGAGCTTCTGCTGTCTTCCGCTTCCTGAACCTGTAAACTTAGAAAATCTATAGCTCAAACAGGCGAGCTGGAAAACACAACTTAGGTTGATGCGATCATCTACTCTGTTGAAGAACAGTTTGGTTTTGGTATTAAATCAGAACTTTATAATTTTCCCAACAATTTCTCCCTTTTTGATGATGCCAAAACCTAACTGAGACAACTTATGAAGCAGAGAAAATTGTTTTTTTATTAATGCAAGAAATTACATCATAAAACAAGAAAAAGAAAGAAAGAAAAATACTTCAATTCTTCAGTCTTCAATCCCATTTGGCTGGGTCTTCTCTTCTGCATCCGCTGTTTCTTTCTTTTGACTCGTTTCTCCTCCAGCTTATTCAGCCGGTTCCTCTGGTTTATCAGTTTGCCTCTTATTTGTCTCATTCCCCTCCCCATTTTTGGCATGATCAATCAAGACGGGAGAGATGCATCATCGTCTTATTGAGCTATGCAATTTTCTGAATTGCGTCAGCGATCCTCGCTGTATTATCAGCTGTTGCGATGTTTAGTTTGGCTATACTGCGGTTGTCAGCTTTGAGCAGCGAGGTCTGGAGTCTTGGGGGCTCAGCTGTTGCATTAGCTGGCTCTTCTTCAATTGTATTAGCCTCAGCTGTGATTGCAGACACAGCTTCCTTGGCTTATTTCAGCTGGGGCAGTCCAGCTGAGTGCTTAGAGGTATGAGTTGGCACTAGAGATGACATCTTCTGAGTAGGGCACAACTTCATTCCTTGCAATTTTGCTTCTTCAGACTTCATTAGATTGAATGAGAAAGTCTGATTCAGCACTTCAGTTGCGCTTGTGACTCCTTGAGGTCTTCAAACCTTGAGATGGAGACGTCACGTGCAACTCTTGAGGGACTTGAGTATCATCCAGCTGCAAGTGATCATTGGCTGGATGATGTTTTCCACTTGAGCTTGGTGCAGGGGCTTGAGCTCCAACTTCCATAAGTTGATCTTGAAACTGGTGTCCCTGTTGAGCTGAAGGAAATTGAGGAGAATGCAGTTGAAGTATTCCATCTGCTGTGGGGTTTAAGCTTAGTTGATTGGGGTCTAAGCTTAGTTGATCAGCTGGAATACGTCGTGGTGGTGGTGGCGATGATGATGTTCACGCAGGCACCTGAACTTCTTCTCCACCGTAAGAAACCACCGCTTGTGGACCTTCTGCTCCTCGGAGAGTAGTTACGAATTGTCTCTTAATGTCAGCTGGCTTTTCAGCTGACTGACTGAGCACCTTTAACTTGAGTCTTCTCTTTGAAGACGGTGCTTCAGCTTGTTTTGTCTCCTCAAGTTGTTTCCGATTCCCAGCTGGGAAGGAAGTAGATGCATGCTGCTTTGTTTCCTGCATCTTTTTCTGTGCCTCCTGTGGTGGAGCAAGAGCTTTGACAAGATTGCTTTTAAAGACTCCGACTTTATCATCGTCTCGTCCAGTTCTAACTGGGCTTCCTCTCAGGTTGTATTCATTTGACAGGATCTTGTTGAAGTTGATTTCCGCATCCCAGGGAGTTGTGTGTCCCGTTTTCTCTTTTATTTTGAGAGAAACAGTGGGGCGGAGGAGGTCTTTTTCCTTTGACATTCATAGGAAGAATTCTGCAGCTTCCTGGGGAATGTTCTTGAGCTTTACAGTCACCCACTGCGTTAGACCGGATCTGTCGTTGAGCTTCATTTTCTCCTGGAACTCCGTCTTCTTGTGGTTCCTAAGAGTTAAGCAACTCTCATAGTGAAGCTTTGACAGACTCTTCATGTTGATCGGCTTCTGAAGATATCTTTCTAGATTCCATGTTCTTCTTCTGCAACTTTTGTTAGTAGAACAAATAATATCAATTGATGAAAGAAGAAAGAGTGCCAAAAAACCTTTTAGGGTTAATGCAAATGGTTGCGTATCTCTTCTAGCATATTTATATCAATTTTCTTGATGAATTGGACTATCAAGATTTATAGTTTGATAAGAAGATCTACGACTGGGAGTGATTCTCGCGTCTTGCGAGTTAATGTGCGTGAGAGGACGGTTGAGGCTTTTTGACTTTTGCCTCGAAACTCCCAAGTTTCAGTTCTTTGCAGACTTTTAATTAAATTTGATTAGATATGACAAGATATGATTTGACTGATGTCTGTCTAAAACAGAATGAGTAGGTGTCTGTAATGATGTTGCAAACCTCTCAGCTGATACCTCGGTTATGGATAGTTGTGTTGAGTGATCGTTTTTCCAGCTGGTTCCCCCTTAGCTGAATAATCCTTCAACTTAGACGTCTGGCTGAGCTTGATTCTTTCTCAGCTAGGTTCTTTGAGATTGGTTCTGAATTCCAGCCGGATCTGCTTCCATTCAGCTGGATGAAATTTCGTCTGGGTTGAGTAATCCAAGTAATCCGCACAGCATCTTGAATCTTGCTTCTATCAGCGGCTTTTTGAGTATATCAGCCCGCTGTATGTCTGTGTGAATTTTCTCAACAATTACATCCTTCTTTTCCACGTGATCTCTGATGAAGTGATGGCGCACGTCCACATGTTTGCATCTTGTGTGATGTACTGGATTTTCTGATATAGCAATCGCACTTGAGCTATCACAGAAAATTGGAACTTGTCCAGTTTTCACTTCATAGTCATCCAGCTCATGTTTCAGCCAGAGAATTTATGAGCAGCAGCTTCCAGCTGCCATATATTCTGCTTCTGTTGTGGAGGTTGCAACGCACGTTTGCTTCTTTGAAAACCACGATATCAACTTGCTTCCTAGGAACTGACATGTTCCTGAAGTTGATTTTCTGTCCAACCGATCTCCAGCGAAGTCTGAGTTTGAATATCCAGTCAGCTGTAGATTGTCTTCAAGTAAGCAAGCGTAACCTTGACCTAACCAAGCAAGCGTAACCTTGACCTAACTTCTTCTTGGAGCTTTGTTGTATCAGCTGCTTCTGATACCTTTATCTTTTCTAGTTCCATCTTCAGCTCGGCATTCTCACACATTATGATGTCAAGGATCTCTTGAAGTTCCTTGAAATTCAATCAGGTAGCCCTGATTCTGAAACCTGTGTAGAGTGTTCGTGTGATGGTGAGGCATTAGATAGAATTTGAGTTCTTGACATTACCTCATCTTCATCGAATCCGTCTGTCTGTCCCATGAAGCATGTATCTCATTCAGGTTCATCATGAGCCATCAGTGCTTCTTCTTCTGAGTCTGAAAACGGCATGTTATCATCCATTTTGTTGCACTCCGAGTCCTCGTCGGCGATGTAGGCTCTCCTTCTGTCAGCTGCCTTAGCTTTCAGTTGGTCTTTATCTTTCTTGGATAGCTTCGGACAGTCTAGCCTGTAGTGTCCCGGTTTCTTGCAATTGAAGCATCCTTCGTCTGCTCGTTTGTCAGCTGACTTCTCATCAGCTGCTGTGTACTTGTCTCTGTAAGTTCTTGCGAACTTCTTGTACTTGCCCTTGCTGGTGTTGAGTCTGTTGTAGTTTTTGACCAGCATGGCTATCACTTCAAGTAGCTCTTCCTTGCTCATGTCCTTCTTGTCCTTCTTTGATGACTCAGCTGACTGTGTGTATGTGGATTTTTCAAAGTTGGCTCTGAACGCAATCTTCTTTGGCGCAGGTGTCAGCTCTCCATCATTCTGATTGCTTGAAGATTCTTTCATGGTAATCTTCAAGTTGTATTCGTTGGCTTTGAGCAGGGAGAATAATCTTTCAGTTGAAAGATCACCTAAGTCACTTCGACTTTGGTGTACCACCTTGTATGTGTTCCATTCAGCAGTGAGTGCTGAAAGGACTTTTAGGTTCTTTTCTCGCTGGGTGTATTTCCCAGTTCTGATGGTTTCAATCTCTACCACAATGTTAGAGAATCTGAGTTCCATCCCTTCGATGGACTCGTTGACAAGCTGCTTGAAGTTATCAAACTTCTGGCAGGCGATTGTGAATTTATTTTCTTTTATTTCCTCCGACCCTTCGCATAGCTTGGCTAGGGTTTCCCACATCTCCTTTGCGGTGTTGCAGTTGATTATCTTGCTGAGGTAGGCGTTGGAGATTGTTGACGAGATGGTGTTCCTCGCAAAGCTGTCTAATCCATCTTGTTTCCTTTCTTCTGAGGTACGTTCATTCTTTAGCTTCGGAATGATCTGATATGTTGGTTGTCCACCATCTTGAGCTGGAACAAGCTCGTTTTCTTGTTTGTTGATGATGATGGGTCCGTCTGTGATGACGTCCCACATCATGTCATGATGCGCACAAAGAAAGCTTTTTAATCTGAACTTCCAGATTGTATAATCGTCGAACGAGAAGGTGGGAAGATTCCTGTTAAGATAGGAATCCATGGAGATATGCACAGTATGAAATAATATGAGTTTTTCAAAATAGGATATGTTCAGTTGACCACTGACAGATTGTTAAGAGAAATCTCTTGATTCAGAAACAGCGGTCTTTTGAACCATTGCTCTGATACCAATTGATGGTCCCTGAGCTGTGTCTTTGGTGTAGAGGGGGGGTGAATACACCAAAGAGATATTTCTGAAAACTTTTAATCTTAAAAATAGAGTTGGTGAGCTCAGTTATGAATCCAGCTGAGGAAGGTCAGCTGGGCTAATAACTTAGCTGGCGGTGCGGAAAGTGGTGGTTTGAAAATTTAGCTCGATTGCTTAGAAAAACTCAGCTTGAAAATATTCTTTGCGTTTTCGACTTAGTCAAGTTATGCAAGATTATAAACAAAACACAACTGTCTTTGGGAAGCAGCTGAGTATGCAGATTTTAAAATAATGCAGCTGAGTATGCAGATTTGAAAATAATGCAGCTGGCTGGGTCACACAGCCAGAGAACTTTTAAGCTTGAAAACTTGTGCTGTGTTAATGTTGTTAGTTCTTTAAAATATAAAATGCAGAGAATAAATAAAGCAATAAAGAACTCGGAATTTTAACTTGGTTAGGAGTAACCCCTCCTACGTCCACGACCAGATACACTGGTAATTCACTACCACTTGGTTTCCAAGTACCAAGCAACTTCACAACTCTAACCCGAGCTGTGTTCCAATAGTTTGCGGGCACTGTCAAGCCTAACCTTTCAGTTTACGGGTACTGAAAAAACCTTACAACCACTTGAATTTCGCGCTTCAAGCAAGCGTAACCTTGACCTAACCTTTCTGGGTAAAGAAGGGTTTGGTATGGGGTTCCAACTATGAACGAGTTCTTACAATGAAGAACTTAGAGTTAGATGAACTCGTTCAAGATCTAGGCTTAAGATATACAATGATTTCTGCCTAGGAATCAGACGAAAAACTGGACAGTTTCTGGACTAGAAACACTTTAAGGTAAAGTGTTCTTTGAACTATTTAGAACTGCTTGTAAGCTTTGACGGCTTGATAATTTCAGAGAATGAAAGCTTGTAGAGAGTTTTTCGTATCTGATCCTGAGGTTGAAGACGGGTTTATATAGGTAGAGATTCAAGACTAGCCGTTGGAGGAGCCGTTTGAATCTTACCTACTCTTCTTAAATTCCAAAACTGTCGTTGGGCGTTTCTGCACCTGTCTTCATTTGTGTCACATCCTAGAATCTGAAGTCTAGGATGCTGATTTGGCGATCCCTCATTGGTCGAGGTATATTGACTTCCTCTGACACTGGGATCTCTGCCTTTGGAGCTGGCTTTTGAATTCAGAGTTGGATTTGGGTAAACTGACTTGAAGTGACGTCTTCAGAGTTAGTTCCCTTTGTTCTGTACAGCTGGACCAGCTGTGTCTAGAACTCAGCTCGATTTATCTTCAGCTTTATCCTGCTCCGTTTTGAACTAAGCTAAGCTGGAGAACTCAGCTGATAGTTGACTCCTTCTGTAAACACAGTTGAATCTTCAGCTGTCTTCTGCTCTGTTATCCACTGCTGTAAAACACAGCTGGATCTTCTGTTGTCTTGATCTTCTGCTGTCTTCCGCTTCCTGAAGCTCCTTGACAGATTGTGAGGTAAAAAAAAAGTTTGATTTCTTGCAACTAAAGAAAGTGAAATAAAATAAAATAAAATAAACACTCTTTTTGATCAATTATCGAAATAATATTAAATTATTTTTAATGTTCATGCTTATATATTGCAAAATAATAATAAAAATAAAAATATTTGTTAAATGAAGTACAATAAAATCGAAGAAACAACATTATTAATGTATTTAATTTTAATAATATAGTTTCCCGTCGATTTTCGATGGGATACACACTAGTACTATAATATATGTATGTGCATATATATGAGTTCACATTTAATTACACCGAAACAATCAAATAAAATGATTATATATCTTTTAATATGATGTGGTATTAATAAAATGAAAATGAAAACCAAAGTTTGTGAGGGATATATATGGTCGATCTATTTAAAATCTGTTGTTAAATTGCCAATCGATTAAATACGGGAATAAATAATAAATAAAGGAATAGATATATTCTTGTTTAACCCAAAGACCAAAGTAATCACATTTTTTTAGAAACTACCTACAGTAATACATTGATTTTTATTTTAAAATATAGGGCGATCCCATTTTTTCCATAATGAAGTCTTGTTGTCAACTGTAATTTTGTGTCAAAAGTAATGTCTAAAAAATTAAGGGTAAATTATGGTTTGTGACCCAAATCCCCAATAATTAGCGAGATTTTTAAAAATGATTTTACCTTCATTTTTTCTTAAAAAATCCCGACCTCTGAAAACAAAATTGAAACGACCCATATTCATATTTATGTCCTCGAAATTCTGATTTTAGAGAGAAATTAGTAGTTTTTTTATTAAATCTATGTTTTCATATTATTTAGATTTCATTTTTTTTTTTTTTGTCCACTCAAGCATCAAAACGACATTATTTTAATATTTAGATGGAAAATATATTCCAACTTTAATCCACACGATATTCTAAGCCAGAACATTTTTTTTCAAATTTCAAGTTTTTTAAGAAAAAATTGAAGGTCGGCCATCTTTAAAAATATCACTTATCCTAAATACTATAATGACATGTAAATGATAAATCCACCTCTAATGCGATCCAAACTATTTTTTAATTAATTACTAATATTTAATAAGTCAATTAAAAATTAATAAGTTCTAATAGAGACTTAGTAAATCGTATTAAATTAATTACCTCTGATTATTCCCTAATCACGTCCTAATTACTCATAATCTTCTTAATTAATACTCCATCTTGTCTCTCCTCTCTTTTTGGTTGTCTCATTTAATTTGTCTTGTTCTAAAAAAAAGTAATTAACTATTCAGAAGTAGTGAGACCTATCTATTTTCAATCTTTTAACTCAAACAGTAATAGAAGTTCAATGGGACAGAGTGGTATCTAACTAAGACCAAAGTACACTAATTTCATCAATTTAATATTCCCTCCATCAAACTCAAAGTAACACTGTATTTATTAATCTCATTCGAAGTAACACCACCTTAAAAAGGAAATTATTTTCTCTCGATTTTTCGATGCTCTCTTTCTCCATACAACACCAGACTAGATAGAATCATAGAATTCCGCAGATAACAACAAAAGAGTAGGCATTTGTTCTTGGGAAAAAAAAGGCAAAGGAATGCAACATTCTTAGAATTATATCAACCGAACTAAATTTGTCATTAAAAAAAAAACAAAACTGAGTAACAAATATCTGGAGAATCATAAAAGGCAATATTCCACATACCCCTAACTAAGGAAAAACTGGAAAACACAGCACAGGATTAGAGAAAATACTACATTGACATCACAGGAGACGACATAGATATACATTTTTAAGCATAAAATTTTTTCAACTTTTCTAATACATATAACATTATTTCAGTTATACTCCTGCTCAACCAGGTATCATATGTATGAGAGAAAACACAGGAGCAAGACGAGAAAACAGCTCATTTGCCGCCTAAGGTCGGGAACTGCCCCGGATCTTCAATGGCAGGTGCCCTCGCATTGCTCGTCTCACTGCCTCCAACATAACCACCACCTCTAGGACCACCACGTCCACGACCCCGACCAGGATTGTAGTACTTCTCACCATCAGCAGGCTTCAGGAATTCATTGATGCTCACAGACTGAAAAATACAAAAATAATAATATAAAATATAAGACCACCATTCTGCTGCACTTTATTATCATTCACAAATTCCAGAGGACTATAGAGGGCTCTCACACATGCCATACTATCCTTAGCAATGATGGATTCCGTTCAAATAACTATTTCATTTGTAATAATCTCCATCAAACAACTTGCACTTTAAATCATATCATAAGTTCTACAAAATTGGGCTCAAGATTTTTTAGAGGAAAAAATAAAATAACAGATCTGCAAGTGTCCATCATAATCAAATGCAAGTAGAACTATAAAAACTGCAGCATAACCCAGAAAATATACTTGCATGGTCCATCCAGTAAACATGGTTGCCATAAACCAATTTAACTGCTTGAAGTATATTAGCTATACTACACATGCTTCACATACGAAACAAACCTTTTTGGCTCTTTCTTCTTTATCAGCTAACTCCTTCTTTTTATCCTTCTCAGAGCCCTAAACAAGTGAATATTTAAAACTGAGTTAGTAAATAAGCAAAAATCGTTTGCTAGATTAAAATTAAGCGGATATCTTGAAGCTCAAATTAGAAATAAACTTGATAAGAGTAACAAGCATAACTTCATTCTATAAGAAGTGTAAGTACAGTACCAGTTTGATGAAAACATCATCACCAGCTTTCTTGTTTGAAAGTTGTTGCATGGACTCAAACTCTTTGACATCAACCTTCCTGCTCTCAGTTTTAAGGGATTGCAACGCCTTCCTTTTCTCATCCAGAATCTTCTCATACTCTTCCAGTGTCATTTCCTATTGTTTAGAAATTGAATCACTATGTAAATCAAATATAACCTTTAAACGAAATCATTGGATAAGGAAGTAACTTTTAGATAAGGCAGATGTTGTGAGTTGTACTAATCTCTAACTACATGGGTTAAGCTGTAACAGAAAAATTGCTATATTAACCAATAGCTCTTTATAAAATTAGATTACTCATAGAGGCATTAACTCTCCATTTTCACTAGCGACAGAGTATCAGACAGAAAATTTTCTGGCCAGCAATTAAATATAATATGTCAAAAGAAAATTTTCTGGCCAGGACTAGATTGCAAATTCGAAAAAGCTTATCAGAACCAGAACATTAAATTTATAAAAATTTAGAAGGGCAAAGATTTCAAAGTCCTGATTCGAATACAAGCATTTCAACATATGAAATAATATGTCGCCTCACCTTATCCTCCTCAGGTACCTTCTCTTCAACTTCATTTTGGGAAGCTTCCTTGTCTCCATCTGCTGCAGCAGAAGCATCCACTCCAGAGGGCTTCTCAACATCTAGAACTTTCTCACCTTCAGTAACAATGCCCTCAGCCACTCTACACAAAAATGGCCGTTAGATAAGCACACATAATACAATATCACTACCATATTAGTTAAGTATAAATGTAGAATGCAACAAGAAAATACTCACGGGAGGAATTCATCATCCTGAGTTCCCCAATTTCCACGGCCAGCTCCATCTCGTTTTGTCTCATTTCTGCTCAGAAATTTAACTTAGCAAACAGCAATAATCCAAATAAAAACTGCAAATGGGAAACAAGCCAACTGAGAAAGAATAATATACCCATAACCAGTTCCGCTACGGCGATCCAATGGCCTACGAGGGCGATCACGGTCAGCTTCTCCCATGTCTCCATTGCTGAAACCACCTCGGCGACCACCTCGGAAAGACCCACGAGGTCCACCATAACCACCACGTCTTTCATAAGACTTTCCAGCATCAGCCTCATCAGATGCACCTTGACCAGCAGATAATTCCCTGTTTCCGTAAGAATTGTCGTTTTGGGCAGAGTCTCTGTAAGACCCGCCACCACTGCCGCGGCCACGACCGCGTCCTCCACCACGGCCACCTCTTGCAAATTCAGATTTTGCCTCTCTGACTACTCAAAGGTACAAGTAAAGGATAAGTAAATGTATGAACAGTATATTGAGTTGAGAATTTAACCAAATAGATGATAGAAACTTGGAAGTATAAAACTACAAGTGCTGATAAGCTATGATTCCAAAAAAGATATTTTAAAATCATAACAGCTGACAAATACTCCATAAAACCAAAAGCAAAACCAGAAAATTCTGCACATGCCCTTATCACGCATTTGTACAAGATACATAATCCTATACAGGATGATAAATGGTGGCATACAGCAAACGATCAGTTTTGGGGGTGATAGTGGAAACATTGAAAGATAAGTCACCCTTACTGCAAGGCTATAACATAAACTTTAAGCAGCGCCAAAAACATTGGCATATTATTACATTCTATTTGATGTTATAAAACATCTACTATAAATACAAGTATGTCAACCTCCTTAAAATCTCAGACTCATTATTTACCAATTACATTCTAATTCTATATGCCAGCCAATAGATAAAGCCAAACAATGAGATCCATCACATTATATGAAATTAAAATTTTAGCTAATCCAACTTTTAGAAACAAACCAGTCCAAAAAAGGTATATGATGTTATTAACATGTTAAGCGTGTTATTAACAGCACACAAACTAATTCCACAACAGACAGTAGACTCAAAATGTTGCAGCCATCTTTTAGGGAACATCTTAACTTTTTTTTTTTGGACAAAACAATAGTTCACTGTCCATACAAGTAATGGTAGGAATAGGATTAACATGAATAAGAAACAGACACATCCAGAGCATTATGCATTTTCCAACAGCTATTTTGCTACACATTCCATGGAAGCATGGCAAGTTGTCACATTAGAGCAGTATTGTGATCCCAGACAACTATGAAACAAACAAAGTTTTAACACTGAAAATAGAATTCAATTTTCCGAGGCAGAGACAATAATCCATCAAATTCATAGCAACCGATTGCACGGAAAAGCTGCAACTTTGGTCCAATAACATGTATAAGGAAAATTCATGGAAAAGATTAGCAAATTCGATAATTTTTGAAGTTCCATTTCCAGATTAAACATATTTTTTCCCCCATATACAGTTAAGAAATCATGGTCCAAATTCACCAAATTCGAACAGCACCAACCCCACTTACACAGCCACACATTTTAGCAAGAAACAAAAGGAAAAAAAATAATTGCGACCAGGCACATTACTGTCTTCTCTAACATCTAAAGAGAGAAAACAGAGCTCTCACCAGCCTGGGCCGGTGGGGGAGGCTTCGTAGGGAGCGCGGCTGCCTTACTCTGCGGCGGCTGCTGCTTTCCCACAGCCGACGGAGCTGCGGTTTTCTTCGGGTCAACCTTCTGCTGCTGAGCAGCTACCAGCAGCGACGGGTCCTCGGCATCATCGTCGCCCAACAAGTCGAAAGGATTCGCCGTCGCCATTTCTCCCCCCACTGCACCGATAGCAAACCCCTGGCCTTCCGATTGCTCGCCTAGTCAAACCCCTAATCACGCCGTTCACTCATTGTCGTCGTAAACTGAGCTAAGAGATCTAGAAAATGGTGAATGGCCTCGAAAGAAAGTGGAGAAGGTAGGGTTTGGTGAAAACCCTAGCCGCAATGCAGGAGTAGAGAGAGAGTGTGTGAGGAGAGAGAGAGAGAGAGAGAGATAGAGAGAGGAGAATGTGTGTGAAGTTAAATCTGCAATTTGCGGATTTATTCTTGTTTGTTCTATGGAGCTCGTGTTACTGTTTAGATTTTTCCTCTTATTTTATTGCAAATTACTCTTACATTCTATAGATAATGCAATCTTTTAATTGGGCTGGGCTTCATTATTTTTGGAAATGGGCCTTATTTTTGCACTTTTTTTTTAACAAACTTTACAAGAAATTTTAAAGGTCACGTGACGTTTGACTTAAACCCGTGACCTTTTGCCCGGGCATTAACCACTCTACAACTAGACTAACACACGCATACTATTTTTGCACATTTTATGCATTAGGTTGCGCCGGTAGATAAACATTAAGGGAGTGTTTACTTTGGGTGATAGGATAGATAGATAAAAATAGTGTGAGTTAATCCACTGTTTATTTTGATGGATTGATTACTTTTAAGCTTGTTTGATTATTTAATACTTCATATAGTCAATCATATGTTTTATCAATCTATCCTATCACGTAAAGTTAACGCCCTCTGAACGGTTATAGGTGTAGTTGATGACATGGCATGCACTATGCATATAAGTTGGGGTTTATTTGAGTGGTATTTATATCTCATAAATTTAAAATCGTATCTATATAAGGGTTGGTATAACATACAAAGCAATTTTTCCTTAAAAAATAAGAATAATGTATTTTATGTAATAAAATAATGTAATTTATGTATTATTACAATGCATCATCATAATAATACATTTTTGGTTACTATAATGCTTCATTTGTAATAATGCATTCCATGTTCAATTATAATATACTCCCTCCGTCCCGCCATAAGTGTCTACATTTCCTTATTGGGCTGTCCCATCATAAGTGTACATTCCTAATATGGAAACACCCTCTCTCACACAAAAGATGTGGGCTCCACCACTTTTTATCTTTTTACCCTTTAAACACTTCTCTCCTAAATACTCGTGCCCAAAAGAAAGTAGACACTTATCATGGGACGGAGAAAGTATTGGTTAATGACAATCTTAGATCTACAAAGATCAATGATCCAAATCGCTTCTCATTTCTTATGAGAAAAATGCTTTGAATATGATTTTCAAACAAATAAAAATAAAAACTATAGACTTAGAACTAAAATGATTGCGATCACAAAGCTAACCCGTTGAGCTGAGCATATTTAATACTCCCTCCGTACACGGTAAGAGTGGTGCAACTTGTGTATCACGGTTTTAAATATTTAAAAAACTCTCACTCTCTTATTCAAACTTGTATGGCACGGGTTTTAAGAAATATTTGGTAGATATCTGTTGAGTGGAAGAAAAAACTCACCTTATAATTAATACTACCTTATTCCTTGATAAGTGTGGTGCAACTTGTGTGACACGAATTTTAAAAAGTATTTGATAAATATTTATTGAGTGGAAAAAAAAAATCCATCACTTTTGATTTGTTATTATGAGGTTTAAGATAAAAGGTAATAGGGTTAATTTCATAAATGGTCACCAAACTAAATTGTTTGTATCAAAATGGTTACTAAACTTGAATTTATTTCAAAATTGATGCTCAACTTATATTTTGTATCATTAAGGATTTTAATCTAATTTTGATATTATAAATTTTATCCTACATTGCAACAAAAGTACCACATAAGCTTCCCATTTATGCCAACTCATTAAAAAGAAATAAAAAAATAAATTAATAAACACTACAACATAATTGTGTTTATTCTTCAGCAACATTGTTCTTTTGTTTCATAGTCGCAAGAAAAATGGATTTCGATGGAGTCTGCCAATTTCTTAAAGTCTTTTGGTAGTTGGTTGTGTTCGTGAAGAGTTTTGGTGCGAGATGGGATTTAATCAATAATTGTGGGGTTTTGATAAAATTAAAAAAAGCACGAGGGTTTAGGCTTGTTGCAGGACTGGGAAGCTATGACATTTTTGTAGTCAGCAAATTTCTATTGATTGATTTATACGTATTTATGCTATAGTTGGGAATTGGAACTTTTGCACGAAGAAGAAACTCTGACCGTCTCAATTATGTTGTTCTGCTTATATTAATTTTGTTATGCATTTATCTTTTAATGAATCAGCATGAACGAGAAGCTTATGTGGTATTTTTGTTGCCTTGTAGGATAAAATTAATACGAAAATGAAATTAAAATCCTTAATGATACAAAATGTTACTTGAATATCCATTTTGAAACAAATTCAAGTTTAGTAACAATTTTAATACAAACAATATAGTTTGGTGACAATTTATGAAATTAACCCAAAGGGAATATGTGGAACTATATACAAAAAAAGGAAAGACTACAATCCTTATGGACGGACGAATATAGGAATAAAACCACACTTATCGTGAAAAGAGAGACTATTTCTAATAGATCCTAACTTAAATTAGTTGAAGAAACACTAGAACTACGTAATAACTTCCAATAAAAAAAGATTGGTAAGTTTACATTTTAACCTAAATTTAAGGATGATTCCTTTCCTTTATGATTACTAATTTTTTACTTTTATCCAATCAATGGAGGAGAATTTCCCTTATGATTTATCGAGCAATGTTCGCAATAAAATCTCAGAAAGATCCAAGCTAGATAATAGCTCAAACAGCATGAACACTTCCAAGTAAGACTACAACTTGGAACATATGTTCTTTCCCAAGTAAAGTAGGATCTAGGCACTTAGATAATTGTTACAATCGATTTCACCATCAGAGGGATCATCAGCTTAAGACACTACCACGTCGTTAGCACGTTCTTTAATATGCAGATCATACATATATATTGAACCACCAAGGCGTTCATGCTAGCGAAATGCCCGGTACCTGCAAAAAATGAAGCTAACTTTAGTTTCTTTATCGTTCTGTTAGTTATGTCAAAAGAATAGAACCTCTGTACATAAAACTAGAGATTCAACCCAACTCATATATGTCAATATCAGAGTATCAATTGCCCACAGCTCAGAAACATGGCATTCATATTTCTTCGATTATTATCTCCTACAACCAAAACAAAAACTTGCAGGCTCAAGAATTTGCAAGGTCCAAAAACCTTACTGCAGTTCACTTGCTGCCCTTGTCTTCCTTTACACTCTTGTCATCTTTGTCGTCCATTTGGGTAGAGAATTGGCTGGCCGATGATGGGGAGTACCCTGGCGCACTGGGGGAGTACCCACCACTGGGGCTGCGGACAAGCCAAAGAAGAAAAAAAGGCATGAGCAAACAGATGGAAATAAATTCAAGTAAAATTTAATCTGACAGTGAGTACTTCGGCACTCACCTATACTGTGGAGAGCTTGGACTATAGCCTGCGTTTGCACCGGAACTGTACGGGCTGAAAAATCATATTTCACTAGTTAGCTGGAAAGCTCATGCTGGAACAATCTCGCATTACAGATTGATGGTTGTGGCAAAAGTATTTACCAGAAGCCTAGAGCCAACTGTGAAATGCTATAAAAAACTAACAATGTTCAAATGATAGTAACAATGGCAGTCATGTAAATATGATATCTTGAGGGAAAAAGAGGTCTGACAATGATAACGTTAAAACTCCTATAAATCAATCATAACCAGAACAGAACTCAGATCCATGAACATATTAAGATGATTAAAAATGTGGGGTTTCCATAAACGTCTATATGTTTATATTGCATTTTCCTTGTGTTAAGAAAAAAATTCAGATTTTGCAAATGGTATAGCCATCTACAATGTATAAAGTGAACTATGACGTCTAAGAAACGGATACAATCACAGAATTGATTTCTGCACCTAGGTAAGTATCAACTTCATCCAGTCCTCATACTGATCGCCAAGTGAATGGGAGTGCAGTGACTTTATGAAGGCAATGCCAAGGATGATAAGGTGTTTTCGGATACTAAACAAAAGGATATATTCATGTAAAAAATTTCCCTTGGTGATTTGCTTTGTAAACCAAATTGGATCTATTTTATCATGTAGTGCCAAGGCTGGAGTTTACCTGCCTGGAACTATTGGATTAGTGTAAGCCGTACAATAAATCATATTCCACTTTCACTTTTTAGTTTCATTTACACTAGCCATGTGATAAAATACCAACACTCGCAAAACCAGCAATCAAATGAGTACGACCGCAAGGTGTATTGAGCCATTTGTAATAGTTGGACATGGCAGAATGGAAAACAAACCAAAATAGGCAACAGTGAACATACCTGCTTGGACTATAACTTGGACTAGAAGGAGAATATGAAGGTGATGTTGGGCTGCAAGAACACAATAAATAATAAGTCAAGCCACGTACCAAATTGCAGAAAAAACAAGGTGGCATTTGAAAGAGAGTTTCAACAGTACACAACATATCCTAATCTGTCAGGGAAATAAAGAGAAAGCAAACAAAATGCAGCAGGCGTCATCAATCAATCATTCCAATTAACTTTGAGTTGTTCTTGCGTGATTACATAAGAAAGGTGCATGGATAAGCTTACACTAACCCGTCAATTTGGGATCTATCCAATTCAATATTTTATTTTCCTTGGGAGGTATCAGGAAGGAATCAATATTGAAAAAACAGTTATGCACTGATTTTCATTAATCTTCCAAAGAAAACTCACACTTCCACTAACAAATAAATTGTATTGCCTAGTGACGATTTATCCAGCTTCCCATGTGAGCCATTCAGGATAAGAAAGTGTCTTGTGCATTTGGCCAAGTTTTTAACAATTAGCAATTGTGCAGAGCAATTTAAAAAAAGAAAAAAAAATTGGACAAAAATACCTGTAACTTGGAGAGGATGGACTGTATGGACTTGAAGGTGTGATCTTCGGACTTGTCGGTGAATATGCTTGAGAAGGACTATACCTTGCTGAAGGATTGTAACTTTGTGAGGTTGGACTGTAACTTGGTGAAGTGGGACTATATCCAGGTGAAGTTGGGCTATAGGCAGGTGAGGTTGGGCTATATGATGGGGAGGTTGGGCTGTATGATGGAGAGGTAGGGCTGTATGAAGGTGATGTAGGGCTGTAAGATGGAGAGGTTGGGCTGTAAGAGGGCGAGGTTGGGCTGTAAGAGGGTGAGGTTGGGCTGTAAGAGGGCGAGGTTGGGCTGTAAGCCGGAGAAGTGGGGCTGTATGCTGGAGAAGTGGGGCTGTATGCTGGAGAAGTGGGGCTGTAGCTGGGGGATGTAGGACTGTAGCTTGGAGATGTTGGGCTATAGCTTGGAGATGTTGGGCTGTAGGAAGGGGAGGTTGGTGAATAAGATGGGCTGGTCGGAGAATATGCAGGGCTTGTAGGGCTATATCCAGGAGAACTAGGACTATATGTCGGGGAAGTAGGGCTGTAACCAGGGGAGGTAGGACTGTAACCAGGGGAGGTAGGGCTATATCCAGGAGAAGATGGGCTGTATCCAGGCGATGACGGGCTGTACCCTGGAGATGATGTAGGAGAAAAGGCCATTCCACCCACATATGGAGAAAATTGAGCGTCTGAAACAGGAGATAATCGAAGATTTGGGCTCAGCATATAATTTGGTGACATCATGCCATCATGATATGGGGTCCCTGTGAGGGGTGAACGGCCAGGTGTCATGCCAAATTCAAGTCCACCTTCCATATAACTTGGCAGAGGGATCTCAATAGCTTGTTTCAGCATCTCTTCATTCATATACAAGGCACAATCACCTGTGCCAATAGGTGCAAGCTGACCTAACATGATATTCTCAGTGACACCCCTGAGGTAATCTGTTTCTGCATATACAGCAGCATCCAGTAGAATGTCCACTGTTTCTTCGAAGGAGCATCTCATCATGGGGCCAGTATCATTGCGATTAATGCCATGACGAGTGATGGCCATCAAGTGACCACGATATGTCATTGTATCACACAATATTGCTAAATGTCTGTAGTTCACATAAGACCCATCAAATGATATGACAACACGCAACTCATCAAGCAAGGCTTTACGAACTGCCTCAATGCCAAGAACTTCAATAACTTCAATCAAGTGATTGCTTGTTGTCCTCCTTGCATCTACATCTTCATGGCAAATTACAGCTAAAAGATTAACACCTTCTGTGTCTAGCATCCATTCATTCTCTGCCTTGAACCCTTCATTCTCATCAAACTTATTCACCTTGCCATTCTTTATGAACACCTTATTGATATCTGGTATGCCTCGAAGAGCCATTTCCGTCAGCATGTTACCCTCAATCTTTTTGAGGAAAACATCATCCTCAGCCGATTCATCATTCAACTCGCCCTTAGGGGCTTCATCATTCATGATACGAATACGGAGGATCAGCTTTTCAGCATTATCATCATTAAATATGCATGTTAGATCATCATCAAATTCAAGATTAATTTTCTCTGCAATATCAGCCATGCTGAGTTTCTTATCAACCATCATTTCTCGGTTTAACTCTATGCGAAGCAACCATGGAGAGATCTTGTCAGGGTCAATCTCTTCATCCGGCATCTCATAATAGGACTTCACAAATTCAACATCTTCCTCAATTATAGTGCTCATAGGCTCTGGATCGTACCATACCTCTGTTGCCTGTGTTACACTCCGCAAAGTTGTATACTCTAGAGCGCACTGGACATTTTTGGCTTTCTCCTTAGTTTTGCTAACATCAGGCTTCAAGTATACAGAAAGTGAGGGCGTTTTAATTTTCTTAGCAACATTAATAATCTCCCTCAACCTTGGTACACCTAAAGTAACATTCTTGGCACTCACACCAGCATAGTGGAATGTATTGAGAGTCATCTGTGTAGCAGGCTCACCAATAGATTGTGCAGCAACACATCCTATCATTTCTCCAGCAGCGACTAGTGACTGAAGAAAACGAGATTCTATCTCACCAACAACCCAATCAAAAGCCTCACGGGTAAGTCTGTACTCCTTCAAAACCCTTTTACTTGCTAAAGCACTGCGAAGCAATATATTAAAGAAAAGAGTAGCATTCTTCTGTGCTTCTAAACTCAGATAATCATCCCCAACAACCACCTTGAGCCTTTCTTGTAACTTATCAACAGCTTCTACAATCTCCATTGGATGCATATCAGAAGGTCTTCGGAAATCAACCCTAAAGGTCTTTTGTGCATTTAAAATAAGCCTCTTGATGTTAACAGGTAGGGGCCATGAATTGTCACCTGTGGTGGCAATCTCTGTTCCCAGTTGATACCTATCAGCTTCAAGTTTTCCCACCTCTGCATCAAACACACTTCGGATTTCACGAATCGTTTTCAGATCTTCCACAGCTTCAGGCAACATGTAATTAGGATTCCAGTTTGGCTGATCAATCTCATATTTATACATGTCATTGAAATTTTCTTTCTTCAACTTCAGTGACTCCAAAGGCTGTGATTCAATCCAAACTGCATCCATACCATCTTCACCGTACAGAAACTGAATGACATCACCTAAGGAATTCCTAACAGTCCCATCATACTTAACCATGATGTCTTCCATAGCCTTCACCAATCGCCTCTGAATATATCCAGTCTCAGAAGTTTTCACTGCAGTATCAATAAGACCTTCCCTACCACCCATGGCATGGAAGAAGAACTCTTGAGGAGACAATCCTCGAAGATATGAGTTCTCCACAAAACCACGACTCTCTGGACCATAATCATCTTTGGTGAAGTGTGGTAGTGTACGATCCACAAAACCAAAAGGAATTCGCTTGCCTTCAACATTCTGCTGGCCCACACATGCAGTCATCTGAGAAATATTGATGAAACTTCCCTTAGATCCTGCAGTGACCATAGCTTTAAGGTTGTTACTTTCTGCCAAGCTCTTCTGAGCACTACTCCCAGCATCATCACGGGCCTTATTCAACACCTGAAGGCACAAAACATATATCAGGCATCATCAAGCAACAAGAAGGAAATCACACACTTCAACAAACCTGGTTCACTCTGTTCTCGAACGATTCCATCATTGTTCGTCCGGGCTCAGCTTCCAATTGCTTTTCTTGTGCAGCCCTGATAAGTTCATTCACCTCGTTCTTAGCTGTGTTAATAGTTTCAGAGATCTTTGTCATTGTATCATGATCAGCAATGGTATCACCAATTCCCATGCTAAAAGCGTTCTGCAAAAGCCAATAATTCACAAGCCACTGTGTATGTCCCAAAAATTTGCGAGCTGCATCTGGACCAACCTCTTCCCTGAGACCAATATACTTTATTTAACACATAATAATAATAAAGAATCTTTCATGGGCTTTCATTCAGAACATACAGAACTATATTAATGGCTCCTTGTTTCAACTCTAGATCAAGTAATTCGAACAGCCATTAATTGCTATATCCTTAAGACATCCATATGCACAAAGTTCATGCCACCATTATAAACCTTATAAACACATTTCAGATGCACCCACTTCTCCAAGTATCAACAGTTTCGACATGACGTGAAGGTGAAGCAAAAACTCAAGAGTGAGAAACCCTCTCTTGTACAATGGTGATGATTATAACAATCAAAAAGCAGTATTTTCTAATTCCAATGACCATATCAAATATTTGGAAGTCACAGATGCTACAGTGTTCAACACAAACAAAAGAGCTAAGAAATGGAGGAAAATCAAGTACGCATAAGCTAAATTATTACAGAGGAGTTCAGATGTACCGACTATATCCTATTGTAGTTTACACTTTTGGAACTATTTGTTATCTCTTTACCATTTCCAAAGGACTTTAGGAACATGTTCTTGAAATAGAATTTCTTTTACTATAACTACAATTATCACAAGCATGGAGACATGTAACGTCTTTTGTATGTAATTAATTGCATCCACTTTTGATGCCAAAAAGAGAAACATCCATTTTGGTGTTGTAATAATTACTTCTTCAATCAAAATATTGTGAGATAAAAATAAAAGACCAGCTGCCTTTAACTTCTCTTTATATATATTATTGCTACCAGTCTCCTCTGAACTTGGAGCAATGTATCAATTTGACATAACATGAATCCTTAGACTAAGAAAGTGAAATTTATGCTAATTTAAGGACGAAAGAAATACATTGAAAAACTCCATTTGACCCAAAATTCCTCTTATTACACTTTGCTACCTAAATCTTCAGGTACCTGACCAGCGACCACCCCCAACTCATAATTGTGATGAATTGGGTGGGCATTCTTAGGAAACAATAATTACTCAGACCCCACAAACTGCAGAAATCATAAATCAAAAGGTCTAGAAAGAACATACCAAATAACATGTATGAGACTTCCACTAGATGACCCAAGTGTTTTCTTGCATAGGGTGCCCGAAAGTAACTCCCCTTTTTCTATCCGTACTTGAGTATCGCCAGGAGTAATAAATCCTTTTTCACCTTCTTGATGCCATGCTGAATACCTCAATAAATTAATCTGTCTTGGTATGATTAAATTAAATACTTGTTTCCCAGTCCAAAGAGGCTTAGGTTTCAGAATTGTTGGAGCAGGTACTTTGCCGTCAAAATCCTCCCACCACATAAGGGTGTTCATGAAAACATCCTGCAGATAACATAGAGAGTGATTTCAGAATGGAAGACACTTTCCTGTAAATTATATCAAGATAAGAAAGAAAATCAGGTGTTACCTTCTCAATAAATGTGTCTCGCTTAGTAATCTTGCGACATCCTAATAGCGTATCCTGCACAATTCCCATTACAGGTCGATTTGACTGAGGTGACACGATGCATTTTGGAACCATCATCAGTTCCAGAACTTCGGCTCTAGTTTCAAATGACTGGGGCACGTGCATATTCATTTCATCTCCATCAAAATCAGCATTGTAGGGTGAGGTAACAGACAAATTTAAGCGGAATGTTGAATATGGCATGATCTTGATTCTATGGCCCATTATGGACATTTTATGGAGACTCGGTTGCCGGTTAAACAGGACAAAGTCTCCATCATTTAAGTGTCGCTCAACCTGTACAATAAAATTACAGGAATGAGGTACCAAAAAGACTCGATTGTTTGAACATTCTCATTTATACAGATGCGAAACTCACCTTATATCCAAGTTCTAAATGCTGATCACTGCTTTTCTTCAAGTACCGGAGATCAAGCCTCTGTCCATCATCCCTAATAATATATTTTGCACCAGTTTTACCAGGGGGAGGATGAGGTCCATATTCCACTAGCTCTTTCAATCTGTTTTCAAGGACAAGATCTGGTTAACAAGAAAAAATGCATAGAAGGATAAACATCAAGAAATATGGCATGAGAGCCTAACCTTTCAATGTTATATGGAGTTACAGTTTCAGGATATGTAAGATTTAAAGCAATACTCCAAGGCACACCCAGCTGGTCAATGTTGATTGTTGGGTCAGGTGTGATCACAGTCCGAGCTGAAAAATCTACTCGCTTGCCCATCAAGTTACCTCTAATCCGACCTTCTTTTGCCTTAAGCCTGCTGCATATTGATTTAATGGGTCTACCAGATCTTTGGGTAGCCTGAAGTATACAATTGATACTTCACTTGTTAGATAAATGATGATGAACTGCATCCAGTCTCAATATATTGAAAAAGAAAAATCATACTCTTGGTTGTCCCGGTAAATCATTATCAAAGTATGTAGCCACATGGAACTGCAGCAACTGTGCAAACTCTGAGATGATGTGTGCAGGAGCCCCATTCCGCTCCTGCCTCTTTAAGTTCTCATTGTGCCTAATGATCATGGCCAGTTGATGAGTTAAATCATCCTGCATTAATAGATTCAAATATTAGATTCTGCTGCAACTTAAAAGCAGCAACCTGAGGCAGGTTGCGATTCACTTGAACAGTTTTCATTAAGCAGAACATGACACTTATATGACCCATAAGGAATGCTAATAATTCGGGGTAATCTAAGCCCCCATGAAACTGTAGAGATGAAGAGGAGAAGTCAGTACCTCGCTCCTTGACGAAGTATCCATCATTACAGATGGCCTAACTGGAGGGGGAGGAATTGGAAGAACTTGAAGAATCATCCAGTCAGGCCGAGCATATTTTGGATTCAAACCCAACAACACACAATCTTCATCAGTAACTCTCTTCAGTATACTAAGCACCTGAAACAATAAGAAGTTAGAGATTTTTGGTATTAGCGTACAAGTGAACCTATCAGAGCTCTGGTTGGAATACAGAGTTCGATCCATGTTCTCTGGCAATTTGTGACATATGATACCTTCTCTGCAGAGAGAAGCTGTTTCCGTTCAACAGGTTCAGGCATCTGGTCCTGGTCATCACTTTTCTTCTTCTGCTGCTTATATTCAGCAACCATCTTCATCCCATCTATAGAAATCTTCGGCTGCTGAGCACCACATCCACCCCTAGACTTCTTCACAGGTTCTTCAGAATCTTGCCCATGCACATCAATCTCATCACCTCCTTCACATTTGGTTTTGTTTTTGCAGGCATCCAATATCTTCCTTAATCTATTCTTAGGGTTTCTAATTCTCATTGCTTGCTTGAACTTTGGTTCATCCTAGAAAGATTCAAAAAGCATTACAAAAATATATTGCAATAGAAAATGAATTGTTGCAAGTGATTTTATTTTCATTTTAGGTATAATATTCAGGCACTAAAGAAAATTGGGGACTTTCGCAGAAAACAACACTCCTAGCAGATGCATCCAGATGATGAAATGCCTCAAACTGCTCTATAAAAGCAACACAGCTATAGAAGACATAAAAGAGCCTAAGAAGCCTACAATTGGACTGTTACTGAATAAGTGTTGAGCGTCTCAGAATCCAGTTACTCTTAGAAGGAATCATTAAAGAAGAGGACTATCCGATAAGCTGCATAGTTCAGAATGGGTCATCAATAATGTGTAAGTCTGACCTCCTAGTATATGACCACACACACAAAATAAGCATTTTCTGATCTTCCAGCATATGTTATACACTTGAACAAAATTCACAGTATGCCACTCAGGCCTCACGGCTGCATAATTCAGCCTAGCTAGTTAACGTTTTTCCGCTGGCTGTAATCTTAGTTGTAATGCCCCTTTCTTTATACACATTATCAATCAAGTGAAACATGACTATACGAATTCGTACTACTTAAAAGGAGCGTACAATACCTCATCAGCCAAAATCTTGGAGCAATTGAAGCAGACACTGCGGAGAATACTGAGCACGGTCTTCATGAACCCAATGTGAAACATAGGTTTGGCGAGCTCGAGGTGACCGAAGTGACCGGGGCAGTCAGCCATGTTCGCCATACAAGTCTCGCACTTCATCTTCCGATCAATCGTCCCGAGACGCGGGTCACTCAAACCGCCAATCTTTGGCTTGCCTCTTTCCGTCGTCTCGCTGTGCTCTATATGGACAACAGACATTTGTCTCTACAAACACACCAAAAAAACACAACATCATCATTCACCAATTCCAACTCAATCTCACCCAAAATACATTCATTAACTGAAAATTCCAAACATTTAGAGGAGTGAGAATTACGATCTCATCGGGGCTAAGTATGCCAAATTGGACGACGCGGACTTTCGCGACCTCCGCCGGCGAGAAGGGGAACCGCAGATCCATGGCTACGCCGGAAATTGTACCCTAGGGTTTCGATTATGATTTGATGTTAGTTAATAATTTCGTCTTTCAGTTCTTCAAATTATTTTCAGTTGGTTTTTCGCTCGCTCCTTTCTTCAGGAGGCGGCTTTGAATTGGAAAATTTGGGGATTAGATGTATATATTGATCTACGGCCTCGAAGTCGGCGCATTAGGGACTGTTTGGAGCTACGGAATTTTATTTTTATTTTTACTTATTTATATTTATATTTTTTATTTTTTTGACTTGGGAGCTACGGAATTAATAATTAATAATAATAAAAATAAAAAGATAGAAAGTGAGTAGGTCCACCACTTTTAAAGGATTTTGAATGGTTAATTTTTCCTTATATTGAAGTAGATAAATTGAATGGATTTAAGAAAATGTAGACAAATTGAGTCGGACGGAGGGAATATATATAAATCGCAAGTCCGGAGCTAGCAAATTGGGCCTAGCCGGCCTGGCCCAAAGTATTCTTTCGGCCCGTGGGCTCGAGTTGGACCGAGAGCAGGTAACTTTGACGGTTCTAATTTTAACTAATCCAGCATACATTTCTCGATTATTTGACTAATATTATCAGTTTAATAATTGATATGTACATGTGTCAAAAAATAATTGATATGTACTAAATTTTTAAAAAATATATACATACTCTTTGAAGGTCAATCATGTTATTAGTAAGAATTAGTTATTTCTCTTGAAATATTTAGGCATGTCCAGTAAATCTTTAATGAATATTCCCAGATATTCGGGCATATAAATAATTAGACTTTAATCTAGAAAACGGAAATAAATTTTATTTTGATTTGTTGCTAACAGGTTTGGAGATTGAATAGGTTTTACATGTATAACAATGAAAAGTGAGATTTGGTTGCAGAATTAGAATAGAAGCGTTGACCAAAATAACAATACAAACACAATATTTATATTTATCCAAATTAAAGATTAAATATTAGAGATATTACTCCATATATTATATTATATAATAACAGCGTTAGGAATTTGGAGATCCTCATATACGGCGAGTTCGTCGAAGCAACTTATCGTTGCTTCGACTTCGCCACCACATCATTGTATGTACAACACGTGCATACAACTAGACACATCAATATTGGCCCAATGTACAAGTGTAATAAACAAGAAATATTTACAAGGTGACCAAAAATTTAATTGCTACGTGTAGGGTCCAGCCACCGGACAGGACCAACATACTATTGAGATGGGTGTCCGCCCGGTCCATTTGGATCGGCTACGTGGCAGTGTGCGATGACGAGGCTGAGATCGGCCGACTAGACCGACGCGACGTGGTGATAACTTATATTAAGGCATTGCCATGTGTACAGAGCTGCTCGAGAACATGCACGCATGCGATCAATGACATAGCACCTGACCACTGCGAGTCGATGGCACATAGTGAATTAATCTTGAACCTTTACACGTCCAACATCAACGCTGCTGACAATGCATGACATCACGATCGCATTCGAGCGTGCGCTCCTAGTGATGTTGGTCATTCGGAGGGTCGAGAGTTGGGATATGCATAATATAAATTACAAAAGCAATAAAAAAACACACGAGAATTGGTAACCCAATGTGTAACTACGTTTGTGGGCGCTGTCAAACCACAGATTTCACCATATGAATTTTCGATACAATTACTAGGGAGAACAACTATTTATAGTCACAAAGGAATTCACAGTGATCGTGCTCTAGTGTCCACCTTCACTTCATATCTCAACAAAGCTTCTGGAGCCAACTGGAACGAAAGTACTGAGAATCGCGATGATCCGACAACTCAAGTACCAAAATTCGTTTTGGAGGAGAAGAGCGTGAAAAATGGCGGTTGCAAAAGGAGAATGGGCTGTCGATGTGGTTGCATAAACGCATAGAAATCACACAGTTAATCCAGAGGGCCGAATTTGATGTTTGACTTTATAACGTTAATCCGGAGGGCCGACGCCTTATTTCTGAATCAAACGCTAGACTTTGGACGCTTTTGGAAAGAACGCCTTGCTTCCCACGAAGAACGCCTTGCTTTCCTTGAAGAACGCCTTGAATGTTGGAGAGGATTCTTAGAGAAATTCTCTACAACTCTTGAGCTCTTCAATATGATTTTTTTGGTGTGTTTATGACCTCTCTAATCACCTCTATTTATAGGTGAAAATAGAGTATATTTGGTGGGCTTTTGGGCTCCATCTTGGGCTTTGGGGTTGAGGTGGCACAATCCTATTGGCTCCTCAAAATTTGTAGTTATCACAATCAAATTTGATAGTTATCATAATCAAATATTTGATTTTCTATGCAGACTTGACACATGGCGATTTCTGATTGGCCGAAAACCTCCATGTTTTAAATATCAATTTATATTTATTTAATTTAGGAATTATCTTTAATTAAATCTCTAAAATATAAATAAAAGATATAATTTGATATTTATATAAATATTTTCCACATGTCACAATTTAATTGGACGTGAATTTAATATGTCTACAAATGCCCCCTTGAGACTTATTTGTAGATAATTGTCTTGGAAACAAATAAGTCTCAAGCTTTTTTGAATTTATTAGATAGTTTAAACTCGTATCAAGGAGTCCTTGAATTTGAGAATCGGGCTTCACAACGCTATTTCGACTTGGGCCTATTTTTTTTCAATTTAGGACAACCTAAGTTGATTGTTTAACCCGACACACATTGGTCGATTTACAATGATTTGATTGAAATCATGGTACAAGCTTAATTTAAATAAATAGGCTTGAATTTTATTTTATTTTTTTTCATCCAAATTGACACAGCAAACACTTTAAACAATTAACCATTCTTTTTGTATGACCCACCTCTTTAAGCTTCGTCAATTACATTTAAGTTGTAGAATTCTCTCCACACTTTGAAGTTATAGCCGCCATAGATAGATACGAAACATAATTCTGAAGATCTCGTATTATCTAAACTCCGTATAGGAATCAACATGTATAAGATTTTTCTTTTTCGTACGGACGAACGCCACAGTTAAGACAAAATACATAAATCTTTATTTATCAAGTTCGAAACTTATGGATAACTCATCTTCAGCGGCAGATTAGCGCAAGATCATTTAAAAAGCCAAAAAATCTAAATAAAACGTCCACTTCTCGTATCCAATTTCCGAGACGAACTAAAACTCTTGAGGCTCTTGAATTCTTATGCAAGAAGAACTCTTGTTTACTCATATTTATTTGCTCAATCCAAAGCCTATAAATACCCTCTTCTTCTGTTGATTTCTTCACACGACACACAGAACTTGAGAGATCTTTAGCATTCAATCTTCTTCCTTGGCTGGGTTTTTTGGTCGATTTTTTTTGTGAGTTCTATCATCCATATTTTCCAAATTCCATCTTTTATATTATGCACTCTACCTGTTTGCCTGTTTGATAAAACTCCTGAACGAAATCCCTGAGTCAAAATCACATCTTCCACTCTCCTTTAATCCTTAAATCTCTCTTCTGATTTTGCAGGGTCACGGCAGAAGTAATTCAAATCTCAAAAAAAAAATCACCCTTCAATTTCGTTTATCCACAATACTCGATTAACAAGTTTGTCAAAAGAGCAGTAGTTTTTCTTTCTTCTTTTGATTTTTTTTTTGTTTTTCTTTTTCAATTACACCCTTTTTTTCTTTTATTGGCTCTGCAGGGATCATAAAAGTGACAAAACAATCTGAATTTGTTAAAGTACCAAACAAGTCTCTTGTCATAATCAAAGCTTCAGACTCAAATCACAGGTAAGTCACTTTGTTAGAAATCAATTCTCGTCTTTCTTACAACATGTTTTATCGTCTTGCACGTATGTGTGAATATATCCACTGTCATCCTTATGCCTTTTTGAATGCTCTATACCATCTCAAAGTGTCTTCTTTGATATATCTTCATCAATTCAAGGTGACTTCCTTGAACTCTTCATATTCTCAAGATGTTTTTCTTGAGATTTTTTCCATCAATTCAAGGTGACTTCCTTGAATTTACATATTATCTCAAGATGTTTTTTCCTGAGATTTTTTCCATCAATTTTTCCTGAGATTTTTTCCATCAATTCAAGGTGACTTCCTTGAATTTTCGTATTATCTCAAGATGTCTTTCTTGAGATCTTTCCATCAATTCAAGGTGACTTCCTTGAATTTCTATATTATCTCAAGATGCATTTCTTGAGATCTCTTTATCAATTCAAGGTGACTTCCTTGAATTTCCATATTATCTCAAGATGTCTTTCTTGAGATCTTTTCATCAATTCAAGGTGACTTCCTTGAATTTTCATATTTTCTCAAGATGTCTTTCTTGAAATCTCCATCAATTTAAGGTGACTTCCTTGAATTTCCATATTATCTCATGATGTCTTTCTTGAGATCTTTCCATCAATTCAAGGTGACTTCCTTGAATTTCTATATTATCTCAAGATGTCTTTCTTGAGTCTCAATTTCAAATGGCAAATTTAAACTCCAAATTTTGGTCAAGAGTTTTATGTATTTCTTGATATCTTGTATATTTCTTACCACTTTGATAACATTTTAACCCATCCTTTTTCCTTGCAGTTGGAATATGGCTTACTTCAAAGACACCACAGTTGATGAACAAGATTATTTGGTGATTCTGGACAATGAGAAACAAACTTTGGAGAGAGGAACCCATCTCAAAGTATACAAGTCGTTGATTGGCACATATGCGAGTGAGTGGCCTAAGTTTACAAATCTTTTGCATGAATCGGGGTGGACTCGTGAGGTCAATGCGATCAAAACACCGGTGTTGTGGTCTTTGCAACATGCTCATCGTCGACAAACTAAAGAGACTAGTTCGTTGCCAACTTTGGGTCGAAGCATCATCGAAGGCAGTGCCAAGTGGAGAGACAAGACAAAATTTCTCGGAGAATTCCACCATATTGCAGGATATTGGGAATGGAGTGAAGACATCCTTAGTCACTACGGAAAAGAGCTCCGCCGTGTTGGAATTTATGATTCCGTGTATGCATCCTCGTTTACTTATGATCGGAATACCGAAGTGATGAAGGCATTTTATGAAGCTTGGTGTCCATCGACAAATACTCTATTGACTTCGTCCGGTGAATTATCTATTTCCTTATGGGATTTGCATTACTTGTCTGGGCTCCCTTCCCTTGGAACGCTTTATGATGAAGTAGTACCTCGTACGAGAGAACTTTTTGGCATGAGTAGGGATAAACTACATATCCCTATGAGTTATCGACATTTACTTCATGCTTACCATCTTCTTGGGAAGAGCAACGATGGATTTCAGAATCGGCCTGTCACGATTGAGGCTTGGATCAAGTTTTGGTCAAAGAAGAACTTAAGATATCAGCCACCTCCTCCACACAAAGAAAAGAAATCAGGACGCCCCAAGTCAACTCATAATCCCACCGGTGACATCAAGAGTCATGAGCCATGGACTTCCATAGAGAAAGCTTTATTTGCAAAGCTTGATGTGAAAGATAGGAATTGGGATGAAACATACTTGGCTGCCTACATTACTTGCTGGCTCTGTGCTTTTGTTCTTCCTGATGATGATACTAAGGTGATTAGACCGACCACTTTCAAAATGGCGAGCATGATGGCAAATGGAAAGACAATATCTCTCACTATTCCAGTCTTGGTGAGTATCTTTCGAGGTTTGAATCTTATTTCAAATTCTCAAAAGCCTTCAGAAGTTCGAGCAGTGTTTCCAATTCATTTTGTTTATGGTTGGATGTCACACTACTTCAAGACTCATGTTCATCTTGAACGAGATTTCTGCATTCCTAGCATGATTCAGTATTCGGGTGAAGGAGGTGCAAGATATTATGATCATAGCGAAGCTCGTAGGTGAGTCCACAAGTGTGATCTAATCTCTTGGAATTGTACTATGTTTACCAAGAACAAAGACATTGTGTATGTTGATACTGAACAAGCAGTTGAATCCCAACGGTGTTACTTCATGGCCATTCGCTCCAATTACTTGACTCGGAGATTAGATGATGGTTTCATCCTTGAGCCATATAGTCCGCATCGTTTTAGTCGTCAGTTTGGCTATTACCAAGAAGTGTCGGGCATCCTTACTCAGGATATTCGCAAAACATCTTTGACTGATGGAATCAAATATTGGCGTGCATGTTCATTGTATAAATCCAAATCATGGACTCGCTTTCCAAGCTTAACTTTCAATGCAAAGAAGCTTTGTTCTATTGCCTACAGGAATTGGTGGGATCAAGCATACAAAAACTTTATAGATGAGGAGCTTCCAACCTTGACCCAGAAAGCAATTGATGTCTTTGAGAAACAAGATAAACCTATTGAGGTTAGCCATTCTGATGGTAAGCGAAAAGCGGATCCGATTGTATCAGACTTTGCTAGTGATACCAAGCATTGCTGGAGACATGAAAAATGTGCAAAGTCTCAAGAACTTATCAAGGATCATGTTGAAAGTAATCATCACCAATCAAATGCAGTTGCATATAAGGTTTCCCTCTGCCTTGCTCATATGTTGTTATCTTTTGTTATTATTTTTCCTTAACATGTTCTTCCTTTTAGGTGATAAAGAGTCTTGGGATGGATGATGAAGAAGGTTCGCAAGATAGTCACGCGTCTGTTGAACTTAATCAGCCAAAAGAGACTCGTATTCTTGATAAGCAGGTTCGTAGACCTCAACTTGGAGATGTTTCCGAGTTTTATGGCAGCAACACGATTGATGATGAGCTACGGTTATTTCTCCAAAGAATTTGGTACAAACTTCGTAGCAAGATCACAAAAACTGAAGTTGATTTTGTTTCATCAATTGAGGATGAGATACGAAGTGGTTTTTCTCGCATGAAGAGCTTCAAGTCTGGTTTTGATCTCTCTTATGTTGAAAATAGCATCAACACATTTTTTGCTAGAGCTACTGCTTATGATAAAGAAAGATCTGCATCTCATGAAATTGGAGAAATTTCTGCACAGCAACACCAAAAGGATAAAGCTCGCCTTCGGGAAGTTCGTGCTAAAGAAAAGGTTGATGCTATCAAATTGGAATCCGACAAAAGGGAGCTTGCCGAATTGGAGAGGCACAAGAATGAGTTGGTCAGTTCTATTAAGAAATAACAAGAAGCACTTCAAGCTGTTCATGCTGACATTAAGGAGCTTAAAGAAAAAGTTGACAAATTCAAGAATGCCCCCTTAATTGATGATGAAGTCTTGGAGAACTTGAAGAATGCAAAGGTTCTTTTGGAGGCTGCTCAACAATCATTGAAAGACCAAGTTCCATTTGCTTAGACATTGCTTCTTTGCTTTGTTGCACTTTTTATTTCTTTTCTTTTTTCTTTTTTTTTCCTTGCATTTTTTAGTAAACATTTATGCTATAAAGTACTTTGGTATTTCTTTTTCATATTTCTTCTCATACTTGAATACCACTTCTCTTTGAATACTTGTGCTATTTCACCACAACTATCCAATATAAATCACAATCCAATATATGATTGTAATCATCCAATTTGAAGGAAAACACAAAACATGACTGAACTTAGAATATATCTAAGCTACCTACGTACCTTTTTATATAAAAATGATCAAGTCAAAACGTAGTTCAAAAGATTAACTTGTATTTTAAGAGGGGGGGTACTGTACACAGTTTATACTCATGCGGGCCAGGAGTAACATGCAGTTTAGGCTCGTGCGTCATGGAGCTGTCTTCTATCTCTTTTTGGCTTTTTCTATTTTTCTTTCATTTTTTTTGTTTGTTTTTTTTTGCAGGTACACTCCCATCTTTTAGGGATAGTAGCACTTCAAGAACTTCCCGTTGATTGGACCAACTCTCACATTCTCTTTGGAAACCAACTTGTATGCACGATTGGTGTAGACTTCCTTGACGACATAAGGACCATCCCATCTCGATACGAATTTATTTCCAACACGATGAGTGGTGATGATTGGCCTTCTCACAGCTAGCACTAAGTCTCCAACTTGAAAAGAGTGTGGCCGAACTTTTTTATTAAAAGACTTTGAAAGACGAGCTTGATAGCATTCCAGTCTTTGTTGAGCCTTTTACAAATTTTGGCACGCCCAGTGGGACCTTTCTACCTCTCATCTCTACTCTTCACCAAAATCTTGAAGGATGTCTCCAAAAACTAAAGATGCTAGTGAATCTATTTCAAAGGCCTTTATGGAGAGTGATGGCGTCATCACGTGAAGCAGAGCTAAAAGAATACAAGAAGCTGCTAAGTCAATCTCTGTCATGGAGAAAGAGTTACATCTTACTGCTATGAATGAGAAAGGCGACGGCGCAGAAGATGGATCTGCATCGCCCAAAAGCCACTCGGCAGAAAGTTACTCATTTGAGGCTCCTGTTATGACAACAAACGCGTCTACAATAGAGAAGCAACTTGCAAATCTAACAAGGATGATGGAAAGGATGGGCAAGCATATCCTAGAACAAGATGCCAAGATCTCAAGGCTAATAAGAGAGAAAGAAGAATCAAGTTATAAGGATAATAATGAAGACGACAAGAATGATGATGATGAAGCTTCCCAAAAGCAGGAAAAGCAGGAAGAAAGAAAGTCACATGATAAAGACTTTTAGTTCTCTTCGGACGGTTTCATCTCAATAGACCAAGTCAAGGAGCTTATTGAAGGAACCATAAAAGACAAATTTGAGGGAAGCTCCAAGTCTTCATTGGTTTACTCAAAACCTTACACTCAAAGAATTAATAACTTGAGGATGCCGCTCGGCTATCAACCTCCAAAGTTTCAACAATTCGATGGAAAGGGTAATCCGAGACAACACATAGCTCACTTCATTGAAACTTGTAATAATGCTGGAACTTTTGGAGATCATTTGGTTAAGCAGTTTGTTCGTTCACTCAAAGGAAATGCTTTTGATTGGTATACGGATTTGGAGTCAAACTCAATTGACAATTGAGAGCATCTTGAGCACGAATTTCTCAATCGCTTCTATAGTACTAGAAGGACAGTTAGCATGGTGGAACTCACAAGTTCCCATCAATTCAAAGAAGAGCCAGTGATCGATTACATCAATAGATGGAGGAATCTTTATCTTAACTGCAAAGACCGATTGTCAGAATCATCTGTTATTGAAATGTGCATTCAAGGGATGCATTGGGGCATGCAATACATTCTGCGAGGGATTCAACCAAGGACATTTGAAGAATTGGCCACAAGAGCACACGATATGGAGTTGAGCATGACAGCAAGTGGAATTGGAGGACCGCCAATCCAAAAACCTCATCGAGTTAAGGAGAAACAAGAGTTCAAGAAAGGAGCCAACTCTTTTGACAAAACTCCAAAGAAAGAGTCAATGGCGATCAAAGCGACTCCTGTCAAGTTTTCAAGAAATGATGCCAACAAAGAAGATAAGTCGAATGTTCCTCAAGGCATGAGGCAAAGAAGGTTGACCCTAGAAGAAATGCAGCAAAAACAATATTCCTTTTTAGACTCTGATGTCTCTGGGATATTTGATGACTTAGTCAAGGAAGGACTTATCGAATTGCCAGAAATGAAGAGACCAAATGAAGCAGGACAAACTGATGATCCAAAATACTGCAAGTACCATCGGTTAGTGGGGCATCCCATACATGATTGTTTCATCTTCAAAGATAAGATCATGCAACTTGCCCGACAAGGAAAAATATCGCTTGAGGAAGACAATGCCGTCGCAAATAATGTCACTTCCAAGAACATAGAATAAGGTACTGAAGCCTTGTGCGGTATGGTGAGCCAAGTAGAAGGTCAACTCAAGTCAACTGTGGCCGATGATGAAGATGTCCTAGTGGTGACTTTTTCCGATGAAGACTTGCAGCTTGGAGCCGAACCTCATAACAGACCTTTGTTTGTAAATTGTTATACTAATGAACAAAGAGTGAATAAAGTACTGTTGGTCCCGAGACGGATACCTTGGTGTAGAGGGGGGGTGAATACACCAAGGTTTAAAACCTTTTCCAATTAAAACTCTTGAGTGAGCTGTATGTGTTCGATCCAGCTGGAAGGCAGCTTGATCGACACAGTTGGCTGTGTGCGGAATGTGGTGGGTTTTTGGAAAGTCCGTCTGTTACTTCAAATATATTGCAAAGCTTTGTTTCTCTTTTCAGTTATTCACTTCATGCTATCGCATCAGGTAACCGTTTGGCCAGAACTAGATGAGACGGTATTATGGTTCAAATTGGATGAACAAATTACAAGATTTTCCAGAATAGAATTTGCGCTAGTTACTGGACTGAGGTTTGGAGGGAGCACGTTCCAGCCATACGGAGAGCATGTAATTCCTAATTCTGTGTATACGAGATTGCTACAAAACGAAAGGATTACCCCCAATGAACTGTACAAAAAATTTATAACTAAGGCCTTTAAGGGAGCAGTTGCGGCTGACTATGTAAAAGTAGCAAAGGTACTGATTGCTACTCATCTTCTTTTTGGATTTGATTGTGCGAAGTACATGATTCATGAATGGGTGTGGGTGTTGGTTGAAGACAATCAAGAATGGGATAAATTTCCATGGGGCAATATCTCTTATCAGATACTCTGTGATTTCATCAACCATGTCAGAACGACTCTATCGGGAAACAAATCGGGGGAAGAATACCATATCAAAGGCAACACTGTTGCCTTCTTAGCTTGGATATTTTGTATTGCGAAACAAGTGGGTGACACAGTTGGCGGTAGGATAAAGAAACACAGAAGACCTCGTATGTTGAGGTTTACGTATGAAAAAAATATGGAAACACCAGGGGACTCCGAGGTAAATTTCAAACTGATATAACAGTTTCTTATATTCTTGGCACACCTGGTACGAATAAGTTGCATTCATACTAGGTGTTTCAAACTTACCCCGCCAAGGCAGTGTGAAATCTGGTACGAATTCATTCATATCTAATGTGATTTCGTATAATAGATTGCAGTCAAAATGAAACCTGATGAAAAGGAAAGGAAGAGGGGGTATTGGACCACACTCAAGGAGGAAGGGAAACCATTTGAATTCGTATACATGCATGGAGCAGATATTCAGACACCTAAAGAAGCAGGTGATGCAGAAGCACGTGATGCAAGAGCTGAAGCTGAAGCACGTGATGCAGGAGCTGAAGTTGCAGGAGCTAAATTAGCAGGTGATGCAGGAGGTCAAGGACGTGGACGTGATCAACAAGCTCACAGACTCCCTGTCCTAGGACCAGATGTAACATCCCGGTTTCTCATGTCCTATTAATAATAACAAATAAATTATTTGGCCCAAAATATTTAATTTTTTAGCCCAAGCTATTTTTCATGTAAGAATCTGTTAATCCAAAATATTTGATATGTCGAGAGTTTTGAATTTTTAAGAAATGGATTTTAAATTTTGCTTTTAGTTTGTAAAATAAAAGAAAGAAGTTACTTCTATTTAGTATATTAAAAAAAAGAATAGTTTTGTTTGTCGTTGTTCTTATAGAACAAATAAAATATATGCGTTAAAAGATGTCTTTAAAGTATATCAATCATATGTCTTAATATTTATTTTTTTTCCGTCCAAATTGTTTTAAGGAGATAAATTTATGTTTTAAATCTTAATTTAAAATCTTTTATCTAGATCTTTTATTGTGAATCAATTAAAAGTAATAGGGTCACGTTTATGACTTCTAGTGTAATTAGGAGGGTTTTTGGGATATGTATCAAATTAAGTTTCTTAATTCATTATTGCTTGGAAAGCAATTAAAGTAAAAATCATAGTTATCATGTTTCTCACAAACCAAGTGTATAAATAGGGATCTATCTCCCATAGTCTGCCACGCCAAAAAAAAAAAAAAAGAAGCTCTCAAATATAAGTTTAGAATTTTAGGTGCTGCACTTTGGTTCGATGATTTTCTCAAGACAAGATTAAGGTGAGGGAATTTATGCACGTTGATTAATTATCTATGTATGTTTTTATGTGTTTATATTTCATGTTTGATTAACGTATGCTCATGGTCAAGTTAAAGGGATACAACCCTATTTGTTCAAGTGAAAGGGATACAGCCCTATATGTCAAGTTAAAGGGATACAACCCTATCTGTCAAGTTAAAGGGATACAACCATATATGTTCAAGTTGAGATCTAAATCTCATGCATCAAGTTTCATATGTTTATGATAATATGATTTATTTACACGTTAAATATACATGGATAATTGCATGTTTTCTCACTGAGTATATTTCGATATGCTCACCCTCTTTTAGATTGTCAGTTTTCAGGATTTGGAGTCGAAGCAATCGTGGAGGCCGAGAATGACTAGAGCGTAGATTCAAGAGTTATAGTTATTTTATTTTCAGTAATAGAGTTTAATTCGTAATCCTCTTTTGGAGACTTTTTGGTTAGACTTAGCTATGAATTTCGTGAATTATTTTCTTTAGTTTATATTAGTTCTGCTAGTTAATCGTAGTTGTTAAAGGACATATTTATTTTCTATCCAGTTCTTATTTCTTTTAAGTATGTAAACCTTTGATTACGTATACTTTTTGCATGGTTTATTAAGTAGGAAATTATCTTTGTCCTCTTCCGTTAGATTTTCTTTAAATAATATATATAGTTATATATATATAAATATAAATTAGTTGTATTTAATTAATTCAACTTGAAAAAAATATAACCTATGTGGTTCCATGTATTAAAATAATATTTTACTTCTTGTAGTTATACGAAAAGGATTTTAGAGCTCCTAATTACACACAAAAATATATGTAAATGATTTAGTTTGATGCTTATTTTATTAGAGAAAAATAACGCTTTTGACTATTTATATATATATATTATATGTATTATTGTATTTGATTTTTCCACATTAAGCTGTGTAATGAAGGTTATTATTATTATTATTATTATTATTATTATTATTATTATTATTATTATTACTGTAACATCAAAGTTGTTATAGAATAGGGTGTTACACCAGAAGACCCTATATTCCCACTGAGATATTACAAAGAGGAGCATTCCTTGAAGACATCGGGGAAGTGTCTGCAAAACGGACTAGGATTGAGTTGAAGGAGATAATATCCAGTGAACGGGTAGAGATGATGAAGGAGATACAAGAACTTGTATCACGAGAGCGTGTGAAAATGTTGCAGGATGTAGCAGAATACCTCAAACGTGAACGTGAGAGGATAGTGAAGGATGTAGGGGACTACATAACATCGAGGATGACAGGAAATCCAAATATGTCAGCCACTGGAGATGCACAGCTTGATCTGGTATGTGCGTAAAAGTGTGAAATTTGGCACACCTGGTACGAATTGTGTAAATTCGTAACAGGGGTGCCAAGTACATAGCACAGGCACTTGGCACATCTGGTACGAATTCACCAATTCGTACCGGGTGTGCCAAGTATATTAGCGCAGACACTTGACACACCTGGTACGAATTCACCAATTCGTACCAGGTGTTCCAAGTATTTAAGTGCAGACACTTGGTATTAAACTTCATTTATTCATTTCGAAGCCTATGACTACTCCTCCAACCGCCACGCAATTAAAAGAACAATGGGATGGTATACTACAGTCCGAGAAGGATTGGGGGGTACTCAATGGTCGACGTACTCTCAGGAAGCAACCCCATCAGCAACACCAACATAAGCACAAGGACCAGAAACAACATCAGCTCAACAACCACAACAAGACTGCGAAGAAGAAGCACCGAAGCGGAACCAAAAACAACACCAGAAGCAGCAGCATCGGAACCAAAGACAGCACCAGAAGCAGCACAAGTCAGACCAGTTCGAAGAAAGATTCCATCTGCTGCATGCAGGAGTCCATTTCTCCCCAATGACATTCGTGCAGTTACCACTTTTGACAGGTTCATAAAGTCAAAAGATGATGTCAAGTAAGTTGTTAATGTGATTTATTATTCTTATTAATGAGTTAGTTTTGTGAACATTGATCTTACTTGTGTATGCACAGGTGTAATGTGGGATTACCATGGGCGGTAGACAGAGAGTTCTTTGGTTACATTAAGGATGTAACCACACAACTCGAGATAAGTCACATAGATTCCTACCTAGCTGTACTAGCCACAGCCCCAGAATACGCATGACTGACGAATGTTATAGAGGGAGTTGGTGTTACTGGAACCTCGCTGATGATAATTCATTACATTTGCTATATATATTAATTACTGAATAAATTAATTTTGTATTATGTTAAACTCAATAAATCTATATATTATAGGTAGGAATTGAAGAAGTCTGAAAAAATTTGCACAAAGATGATCCAGAAGATACCATATATAATCATTTAATAGAAGAGGTTGTTCCAGATGAAGATTTGGATAGACTGTGCCTATTTGCCGATGGACTTCTGCCGGAATGGGGGCCCAAACTTAAGAAATGGACTGATGTCAAAAAGGTAACTAGCTAAAACTTCAAATTGTTGAAGTATGGATTAAACTGTTGGTTCAAGACTTGGCACACCTGGTACGAATAAATTGTATTCGTATCAGGTGTTCCGAGATCTGGCGCGGTAAGCTTGGCACACCTGGTACGAATACAACTTATTCGTACCAGGTGTGCCAAGGTCTGGCGCGGTAAGCTTGGCACACCTGGTACGAATACAACTTATTCGTACCAGGTGTGCCAAGGTCTGGCGCGGTAAGCATGACATACCTGGTACGAATAAGTTGTATTCATACCACGCGTGCCAAGTCTTGTTATGATACCAGTTACGAATTCAGTAGTTGTTATTAATTTACTATTGTTGTAGGTGATCATGGTGTGCCCCTTCAATGGTCATTGGGCCACATGTTGCTTCGACCTGGAATTAATGAATTTCGAGATATACGACTCCAACCAACACTTGTTCGAGGATCATCACAAAGAAATAAGAGCAAAGATCTTCACCCCGGTTGCCCGCATATTCCCACAGATCCTGAAGAGAATAGGATATCTCTGCTTCAATTACGCTCCATTTTCATATTCGTATCTAATGGAGAATGTGTTAAAGAAACATGACAGTGTGAGTTGTGGTCCATGTGCATTGAAGTACGCCGAGCTCTTACTAACTGGTGCTGCCTTAAAAAAGAACATGACAAAGAAGCAAATCAAGGATTATCGGTATCACATTGCTGATACAATCTATTGTTACAGCACTGCTGAAAGCACCCTCGCCATTGGCATGGACTTGGATTAGTATTAGTAATTTGGATTAGTAATTTTTGTGATACAATTCAGTAGTTTTTGTGAACAATTTGGTACAATTCAGTAGTTTTTGTGAAGAATTTGGTACTAATCCTTAGTAGTTTTTGTGAACAATTGACATGTAATATTTTGTGAACAATTGAATTTGGTACTAATCATTAGTATTAATATTTTTGTAAAGAATTTAATACTAATCCTTAGTAATATTTTATATAGTACAAGTAAATAGTTCAGAATTTAACGAGTTGATTATCCAAAATAAATAGACCCATAACAGTTCATAGTCCAAATAAATAGAACGAAAATATCAAGAAACCAAGTCTCTTTCCTTGCATGTTAGACGAGTATGCCCAGCCACACCACAAACACTGCATTGTTTATGTCTACGAGGTTTACTAACGTTGGGTTCGTTACTACTAACTTCTTCCGGCGTAATTTGTAGAATTGCAGTGCATGTCTTCTGATAATGACCTCGTTGATGGCACCGAGAACACACACGACTGCTTGTTGAATTGGATCCAGATGCATACCTATTTTGACGTGGTCGTCCAGCTTGTCTAGGATTGGGAGGCGTCCCAACAACCCTTGAAGCGATCTCTGGAGGAACACACCACTCTTCTGGATCTGGAATCGGCATCACCTCTTCAGCATAAATTTCACACAACGTCTCAGTTGTATAATAAGCACTCACATATGACGTCGGATTTTGCTTCTTTTTACTGCATAAAAAGAAACAGAATGCAGTAAAAAAACAAAGTATAGTATTATGTGTTATTACCGGTACGAATTGGTGTTTCGTACTAGGAGTGCCAAGCCTTGGCGCGGTAAGCTTGGCACACCTGGTATGAATACAACTATTCGTACCAGGTGTGCCAAGCCTTGGCGCCTACAAGTCGTGCCAACTAACTGTTGTACTAGAACATAGAAAATAGAAAATAACTTTAAAAAATAACCTTATTCTTTCTTCGCATGAGAACAGGGTATCAGGTCGAGATCAAACACAAAACATGTACATTTCCTACTGTCAAGATCAACAATGTAATTTTCCATACCAGACGTGACCTTATACTTCATTGAAGAAATGGTTTCAACACTCATGGGCCGGGCCAACTCCATTGATCTTCCTAATTTGGTCGAGGCAAAGTCCGTTAACTCGTGAGTTTCAGCAGCAATAGCACGCCGTTCTACAAACCATTGCCCGATCAAACTACGTACACACTCCAAAAGAGTGCAAACTGACAACTTTCTAGCCCATCGTAGTCGCCCATTCAAGCACTCGGCACAGTTAGAAGTTAAAAACCAATAACGGTGCACAGGACATTTGCAACGAGCCCCTCTAATTGGATCAATATTTACCACTTTCTCGCGTGCACGAGGTGCAAACGATAACAAATTTTTCACATGCTCCTTGAAATCTTATCTCTTATAACTCTTTGCAGCTTCATTGAAGACAGATATTGCATGTTGGCCCCATTTGTTGAGGTTTCCTTGCAAATGATATGTACAAAGTCCATGCGGAGTACCCGAATAAACACAATCCACTGCTTTCTTGATACTGAGGTGCTGATCAGACACAAACAATAAGTTCTCAGGGCAACCAAATATTCGTCTCAGCTCCCTAAAGAACCAAATCCATGATGTATAACTTTCTACGTCGCCAATCCCAAAAGCTAATGGGAAAATCTGTTCATTAGCATCCTTTGTAGCAGCAACAAACATGATACCTTTGTATTTTCCTTTCAAATGTGTACCATCAACTACAATAACGGGACAACATGCACCAAATCCTCTAACACATGCAGCAATAGCCATGAAACAATATTGAAAAGAACCATCTGAAACTGTCTTTAATCCAACAATGGAACCAGGATTTGAATGCTCCAACATGAAAAAATACTTAGGGAGCAGTTGAAAAGATTTACTCGTGTCGCCGTATGTCATGGTGAGTGCTTGATTTCTTCCAGCCAAAGCAGTTTGATATTTGACAGTAACACCAAATTGCCTTAGTAGTTGTGCCTGAATATCCTTCGGCCTAAGAACAACACCCTCGGCCAAAAAATGAGGAACAAAGTATGAAGCTAGTACATTCGAACTCACTTTTGGAGCAGCATGGTATTTCAAATCAGATTCACACGTGTGAGGGCTCCATCTATAAATTCTCCATGCATTTCCCAGTGATCTCGCACGCATGATGAACGAACATTTATCTTCGTGTTTGCAAACCACATGATATCTTAACTTTGATGAACGCTTGGTAATAAATTCCACATGATTCAAGAGATGATGCAGTCCACATGCCATAATCATTTTCTCATTCTTAAAGAACATAGCACCACGACAAAGTGTTTCAGTAATCGGTTCATCAACAATACCTAGTACTTTGCAAGGAAGAGATGATTGATATGCAGCACCCGGAATGCTCCACTGTCGACCAGGTTCATGATTTTCCTCTATAATGTCATTCGAACCATCTAATGATGGCACATTAAAACGATTTCTACCACAACAATCATCCAAATCATCACAATCATCAAAATTGTCTGCATCATCACTATCAAAAGCCTCATCATCACAATTATTATGACCCTCATCACGACCAAAATCAATTGGTTCGTCATCAATACCATTACCATCAGACCTCTGATCATGATTCTCATTTTGCACATTCACATTCCTTGAAGTTATCATATTCTCACTATTTTCAGCATTTAACAAATTCACGAAACCCTCATGCTCACATATAGGATGATTTAAAACAACAAGTGGAGATTCATTACTTTTAAGAGAAACAGTCACATATAAAACATGCAACTCCTCCAAATTAAACAAATATGACAACTCAAAATCATTTGTTATTTTCATTCGCAGGGTTTCACGCGCGGGGGACTGAACTAATGCATCTATCTCATACAAATATATACTCTTGGCCTTCAATAAACGCAATTCAATCTTACTCAATAAATTTGCATATGTTATACCACCAGGAGGTATAGGAATATACTCTATTCGTCCACCATGGTATATATTATTCTTCCATACACCTCCATGCGCAATAATTATAACATCTGGCTTCATCTACAAGAAACAATCGGATAATCAAATTTCAAGTGCCAGGCATAATCGGATAATCAAATTTCAATCGGATATAGCATCTGGTACGAATATAGACTTGGCACACCTGGTACGAATGCAACATTCGTACCAGGTGTGCCAAGTCTTGGCGCGGTATGCTTTGGCACACCTGGTACGAATATACTCCATTCGTACCTTCGTACCATTCGTGGCGCGCAATTACGTGGAAAATGCAGGAAAAAACATATGCACGAAGTGGACGACAAGATCTAGAAAATGCAGGAAGAAACATATGCACGAAGAGGATGACAAGATCTAGAAAATGCAGGAAGAAACATATGGACGAAGATGACAGGTAGATCTGGAAAATACGACAAGAACATGAACACAAGATCTAGAACATGACAGACTAGATCTGGAAAATTACTTCAATAAAATTCTCAGCCGCCAGCGGAGAATACGAGCTGTGAGAAGTGAGAGTATCGTCGAACGGAGAAAACCAAGAAATTCACCACCGCCGAAGAATACGAGCTACGAGAGTATCATCGAATGAAGGAAACCAGGTCATTGCTGTAGAGAGAGAAATTTCAGCAGCTTACGAAAGAGAGAGAAACAGACTTCCAGCTCTGATAGCTAATAGAGAGAGAAAGAGATATATAAGGTAGATGGAGGTAAAATTGGTTGAGGTGAAAGGAAGGGCATTTAAGTCACTTCAAGTTAAAGTTGGCCAGAATTTATAAAAATAAAGTTTCCGGACAACATTTAATTTTGGTAAACTTGTTTGGTCAAATGACCGTATTACCACATAATAATATATATAATAAGTGAACATAACATACATACGTACACATATATGAAAGAAATATAAATTTAATCTAAGTGGTGTGTACTGTGTAATTTTTTTAATAATTTACTTATTGAAAAAGATTTTCATGCTATATTTATTACCATAATTGCATCTAATACATATTGTGCCAAAGATATATTTTCTATCGAGAATCCATATATATAAATTTTTCATGTATTAAATGTTAAATATAATAATAAAAATAGAAAAAGGCTTAGATTGAGGATTTAAAATTAATAAGAATACTAAATGAAGAGAACGCCGCGTATGAATCATGGAAAACTCGAATGCGTAATCGTTTTAATAATATATAGATAGATAGATTATTATACTCTCTCCGTCCCATCATAAGTGGCTACATTCTTTTCGGCACGGAAATTAAGGAGAATAATGTGTAAAGGGTAAAAAGATAGAAAGTGGTGGGGCCCATAACTTTTTGTGAGAGAGATATATTTCCTTATAAAAAAAGTGACCAATTATCTCGAGACAACCCAAAAAGGAAATGTGGCCAAGTTATTATAAGGTAATAAATTGTGGAATGATTTGACATTACAAGTTTGTTTGTTCTCACAATTGAAATCTGATCTCAACTACCCACTCAAAAACAAGTAAATTGAAATATGAATAGTATTTTGAATTGAGGGTAAAAAGTGGTGTAGTTGTTGCAGCTCAACCAAAAGAAAAAAGGGGGAAAGGAAGAGTCAATTTAACCCTAATCGCATTAATCTGGTCACCCCACAATCTCTCTATTTTTTACATTCGCATTTTTTCTGTACGAAACACATTGATTTCTTGTTATAATATATCTCCCTCTTGCAGAAATAATATTCGACAGATCAGATTTTATTCGTCGTTGATTTCTTCGATGGCTTCGAAAAGAATTTTGAAGGAGCTGAAGGATTTGCAGAAAGACCCTCCTACTTCTTGCAGCGCTGGTATTATTTATCCCCTTTTTTCTCCGATGCTTTGTCCTTGATTTGATGGTTTTTAGGAGTGTTTTGAGGTGTTAGAAGTGGTAGTTGGAAAATTAGCATGTGGGTATGGGTCTCTCTGTTTCTGTGTGTGTGCTGTTATGGACCGTTCGTTTAAAGATAGAAAAGCTATCCTCTATTGTATAATCCATAGTTCTATGAACTATTTTTGATGTTTTTATGCTGAAGAGGGGAATAAAAATTTACTCTTGGTGTTGATTTTGTGTCTTGCGTCTTATTTTCTGTTCTTTGCTTTTACCCTCGAAGTATTTTGAAGAAAAATAGTATTGTGAAATTGTGAATTGGTGCTATGGCGTGTGTGATTTTGATGGGATCATGTGGCTTATCGAGTTTAGTGGGCTTCATTGTTGCGGGTTTCTTTCAACATTTTCTCTAAATATATTGGGTCAGATAAGCTTTCAAGTAACATCCATGATAAAAGATGGTCCTAAACTCAATTTATATGTAACCTGATTAAATTCATAATCCAGGAAGACTTACAGCAAGTTGTTTCGTTCTTATATCTTATTGGGGTTGTTACTAGAAGCAATAGGCTTGATTATGCGTAAAATCTTCAACTTTGAGAGCTAAATATTGTGATCAGTAAGTTCCCAGTTCAGTCTATGATATATTTGTTACCTTCTGAACTGAATGATCGATCACAAAAAATATACTGTCTCTTCGTCACTTGTCATAATGTCCTTTATGGCTTGTATGATTCAGTTCCCAACTGTAGACGGGTAACTTTGTTATGCTGTACTGTGACTGTTGGATGGAGAAGTTATATGTTTTTCTTGGTAATTACCGCAGGACCTACAGGTGAGGATATGTTTCATTGGCAAGCAACTATAATGGGACCGCAAGATAGTCCATATGCTGGGGGAGTTTTTCTAGTTACGATCCATTTCCCCCCTGATTATCCATTCAAACCTCCAAAGGTGCGGAAGCAAATAATTATCTTTGGTTTTTCCAAATTATGGACATGAAAAGAACTACTCAATGACATTCCTTTCCGATAGTGAAGTTCTTTCTTTAAATCTTTTGTGTTTGAGCATAATGTGGAAGCGACAAACCTTATTGATTGTACTATTCTTTTGACTTCCAGTGTCAACAAATATATTGAGTGGTTTTGGGTTACTTGGGTCCAGGATCCATGTTTTGAGCTGATGCAATTCAGAGGATTATTTATTTATTTTTTTAATATATATATGAAGTTTTAGAACCTTAAATATTTTGAAGTCAATATTCAAAACACAACTTTGACTTACTCAGTAATCTTTTTTTAATACCTATTAATGGTCATTATGGTTGTAAAGGTTACTTGTTTGACTCCTTACATTATAAAAAAAGGATGTTGTCAGGGGCCTTACATATATATCCCATATTATACTTATTTTGGGGCAACTTGATGAAGTCTTGTTCACCTAGTCTTCCTATGATCATTCTCATAGTAGAAGATATTGGTGTGCACTACTGAGTTTATGTTGGGATTGTGGTGAGCCGATAACTCCAGCCCGGAGGGAGGCAATCATGATATATGACAACACCATATGGCATGGCTCCTGATTTTGTATTTTATGATATAGTTATTATGTTTATTTGATAAATATGTCCATGATTTATTATACTTGTTGTGTATGTTTATTTTTGTATGGAAGTTGTTTCAATCTTACTTGATATAAAGTCTGGTTAATTTTCCACAACAATCGAAGATCGTGATTGATTTTTTACATGCTCATTTTCTTGCTTTTGATTGATCAGAGTTTTGAAGTTTCTCTCATATTCTTGTTATGCATGGTTCAAGTATGACAGATTGATATGTTGTTTTGCTTGTATGATAACACGTACCTTATGTGTAACTGATTAGTAATTCTAATGAGCATTTCTGTGAGTTGAGTTAAATTATTATATGCTGTATTAATAGTTGAAAATTTGGAATTATTTGAAATGCTAATAGATTTATTTCTTCTTTCTTATTATATATTTTTGCATCTTTAAACCTCATTTGGTATGTTTAAACCTAATGTAACTGCTTTAATTCACTGCTAAGAATTTTGCCACCAATAAGTTTATATATGCTGGCTTTGTTTTTCTTCATCATGGCATTTCACAAGTAAGAACCATATGTTATGATCTCCGTAAATGTTCTCTCATGCAAAAATTCTCGGTTTCAAATATATTTTTATGTATGATTTTATTAGTGATAGATTGTAAGATTTTTTATACGTTTCACAACTTGTCATTTTTAGTGAGTTAAATTTCATATGCAACACTTCTGAAAATATGCAATATTAAATTAGTAATGTAAATCCTGTTCTTTTACAATTAATTTCTGGCTGCTTTGGTAATGTTACTGCAAAATTGATTTTATCATTATTGCTGACCACCTTAGTAATCAGTCCATATAGATTGCATGATATATTTACTCTCAATTTATATTGATTGCAACTCACAATGATTTGTTAAATGATTTTCACTAGTTTCCCATAATGTTTGTGACGAAAGATTTTTAAAGTTGCAATGTCAAATTTTGTTGGTCTATATATTTTCCATGAAAATATACTTTGGCGCAATCATCACACCTATATTAAATTTCTCCTGTTTATTGATGTCTAGTCGTCTTTGCATTCCTTCTTACGTATGAACGTACTAGTGGGATACCCTTTGTGTAGTTTTGGTACCATTTGTAATGTTATGAACCCACGAGAATTGGGCCCAAGAGCATTTGATGGCAGTCATGGCACAAGGGAAACTGCTTGCAACTATTTGACACTTGCTCTTGCTTTGACAATATTGTTATCTACTGTTGCTAGTAGAGTCAATCTACCCATTTATAAAAAGGTTCATGATTTATAAGTATGTTTAATGAACTATTCGAAACTTAGATTTATCATTTTCGTAAAACAAAATTGAGTTGCCTTGATTGAAACCATGCGATACTTTGACCGGATTCAAGCTCTTAACCAAAGAGAATTCTTTTCTCTATTGTACCCTCCTTGACATCTCCTTTGAAGCATCTCCTTTGAAGTATCTCCTTTGAAGTAATTTCTAGTGGAGTCTGTTCAGTCGGTGCTAGGGCGTTACAAATGGTATTAAAGCCGTCATGGGGTAATTTATTGGTGCCGCCTTGCACAAGAAGGGATGTGACGAGGATGTTGCGTCTCCAATGGGAGAAGATTATGATGTCTCACATTAGTTGGGAAAGATAAAGGTTAAATATGTGTAAGTAGGTTCAGTGAGTTACTCTAGTAACTTTGGTTAGCCATTTTGACCAAGTCGGGTGTGAGAGGCACTATTTGTTTTACTTATATGAAAGTTTTCTTAATCTTTCTTGATTTAAATTTTTTAAATTTAGTGTAATTTTTACAACAAAAATTGTATTTAGTCATGTGTTAACACCCACATCATGCAAAATGTTGATCATTTGGTTTGTTTATTTTATTAGAGTTAAGGACTGGGGTGCTTTAGTGCCGACCTAAGATAAGCTTGTTGCATCTCTTGATTGAAAATAAAGCTATGTCTTGTTCCGAAATTAGAAGTATGATGGAAGCATTAAAATGCAATCCTTTATGGTTTTATTAGCAAGCCTAGGATTCAATTACCTTCCAACTCCAACTTTAATTACATTAAAACATTTTTCTGGAATTTTCTTTTCTTGTCTTTTATTCATGAAGTAATGGTTCTCTTGTATTTTAACTTTCGGTCAGTGGATCGTGTAACCTATTGGATTAGTTTGTTTGATTTGAAAGTTCAAATCTTGATGATGTTCAATTATTAGTAGTAAGTGTATTGGTAATGTGATAAATAGGTTTTCAGTTGTTAAGACAAATTAGCAAAAAGCCAAAATCATGTGCCAACATTTTCTTTTCTGTTTTGCAAATGTACAACCTTGAATCTGTGAATGATGCTTGCAGGTTGCATTCCGGACAAAAGTTTTTCATCCAAACATAAACAGCAATGGTAGTATTTGCCTTGATATCTTAAAGGAGCAGTGGAGCCCTGCCTTGACTATTTCGAAGGTTACATTTTTTTTGCTTTCTTACTTATGTTGTGGATTACTTATTTAACCTCTTTATAACTGCAAAACAACCATGATCTCGAGCATTGTACCATCCACCCTCTCACTTTACTCAATCTGGTTTGAGATAAAACATTGATCATCAGTAGAATGCGGTTTGGGTGGTATGCATGATCGGCTTATACTAATTGTAGCACATGTCCTAAAGGTACACACATTTTCGGTTGACTTGCTATAGATCTTGGATTAAAAAAATAGGATATGTGACAATTTCTTTAATATGGGACCATATTTTATTTTGAGCAATTAATTAAATCCTATGATCATCAATCAGCCTACTGTATGATCCTTGTCCTGGAACTACATACAAGTATAGATAATCGCAACACATCATTTAAGAATGCTGATGCAATAGTCCATGTGTTATGATAATTTTAGCCACACAAAGCATAATGCTAGTGACGAAGCTTAGAGCTGAGACTTCGAATTTGGTATGGCTTCGGGAATAAATTGTGTAGTATACCTATTTCACAATTTTTCTCACAAAAGATACTATATCCTCAGGTGTTGCTCTCAATCTGTTCACTCTTGACGGATCCAAACCCTGACGACCCTCTGGTGCCTGAAATCGCTCATATGTACAAGACAGATAAGGCTAAATACGAGCAGACTGCGAGAAGCTGGACCCAGAAGTATGCCATGGGATAGTTTTATCAATATACTAAGTTAAGTTATTGCTCTTTTGAGACAACAGTTCCAGTTTCAGTTACTCATGGAATTATTGTTGGGGTCTTTTGTTTGTCTAATTTCGACGCATAATCTTTTAGTAATTTGCTTGACTATGAAAACTGGAGTAGCCTTTGAAATGCAACTGTGTTAAACTCCTCCTATCAAGGAGTTCTTTGTTTTAGTTGAACGTTGCTCATTCAGCTCCAAAACCTCTCTCTCTCTCTCTCTCTCATTCATGAGTTGTTTTTTTATAAATGATAGTTTCATTTGTAATTTACATAATTTAGTTTTTTTCTGCAATTTACGTGAATAAAAGTGAACGGTGCAAATTAGCTACCAAGAAAAGAACACCCCATAAGAGAAGGGGAAAAGGAGAAGAGCCATGATGGAAAATAAAATAAAATAAAATAAAATGAAGAAAATCATTTTTTTTTTAGCTGTTAAGAATATTATATGTATTGGAAACCACAAATATAGTTCAACACACAAGTAGGTATTCCAACTAACTGTGATAAAACCACCCCAACATATTTGGTGGGAATATTGTGATAAAACCACCCCAACATATTTGGTGGGAATATAGTCCTAGTGCCTTTTCCATTATTAAAGAAAATAACATATCTTCAAAAGTTATAAAGAATTACGACCTTTCGAATAAAAAAAAGAAGTTATAAAGTATTCTTCTAAAAAAAAGATAAGAAAAAAGAAAGAAAGTTATTCAGTTATAATGGGCCATATTTTAGGCTGGCATATGAAATATTGAAATTCATAAGAGCCCTAGATTACATGTTGCCTCCCCTTTTAGCTAAATCAACTTTTTTCTTTCGTTAATCTTGTTTTCGGCCTTTAAAAAGCACTTTCTTTGGACTACAGATATCTTCCTCAAATTTGTGGGGCTCAAACATTTTTAATCAAGGAAACTTCAATTCCTGCATGTTCTAATGTAAAATTCTTTATGAATATAATGTATCATAGGCTTTTATTACTACCTCCGTCCCATTATTCTTGTCTCATTTCTTTTTGGCACGGGTATTAAGGAAAAGGGTGTTTAAAGGGTAAGAAGATAGAAAATGGTGGAGCCCATAACTTTTTGTGGGAGAAGCATATTTCCTTTTATGGAAACAGGACAAGAATATCGGGACAACCCAAAAAGGAATACAAGACAAGAATAATACTAGCTTAACATCAAGGAGAACATAATTAATTTTATTTGCTTTGCAAATTTAATGGTTTTATTTGATATCTGTTTAGCAGGCTATAAAAATTCGTCAAAGTTTATCTGAATAGTAATTATTTGTTTAACTACTGTGTGTGTGTGTGTCTGTGTATGTTAGAAAGGGTCTATTTTATTCTGGAAAATACTATCTTCTCATACTATTAGTTAAATTGAAATGAAGTCTACCGTATGAATTTGAATATTAAAAAAGATTTAATCTTATGGTGCAGCGTCAAAACTAACTTTTGAAGGAGTCCTAACACATGACAAAAATGGTCCATGCTTGCCAACATCTCATGTGATAATTTTGCCTTTTTTTTTTTTGGTAAGAGGCTACTTTTATATCATACTTTATTAATACTTGTAGATGGTAGATGATAGATGATAAAAACTTTTTGATAGGGAATGCATGCATTATTAGGATGTCGAGTTACTACGTGATCATGAAAAAATACCATTGAAATTAAGCATCGTCAGGTTGCTCTTAATTAGGGAATAATTAAGAGGAATTATGGAGTAATTAAGGGGATTATATGTAATTAGAGTTAATTAATCTCAATTAAAATCAATTAAAGTCAATTATTGTTTAGTAAGCCCAATTAAGATTTATTAAGTCCCAATTAGTATAGTTAAAAAAAATGAAAAAAAAAACATGATGGATCCGACAAGAGAAAATTCCAAATTCAAGTGAGAATGAATTCAAATTTAACCCCGCAATGCTCTTAACTCCTGATTTGGTTTTCGGAAATTTGATAATTTCAATTTCTGATAGACTCAAGAATAATTGCTTGGTCTATATGAATCATGTGTGACTTGTGATTTTTTTTAAGAAGGAAAAATGCGTGACCTGTGAAATATTTGGTATCTATCTATACATAATATAATGAGAGGAAAATTAAACTATCAAGTATGAAGATTGTGTGTACCATTTATACCCACTTTTGGTGACACGTATAAACTATACCCACTGACATCTTTTTGGGATTTTTTTGTACTTTTCAGAGATAAAAAAAAAGAAAAAAAATATAGGGTAAATTGCCTGTAAATTTCCCAACTTTTACTATTTTCTGATTTTGCACTCCAGCAAAAAAATTTGCGTCAGAATATCTCAACTCTTAATTATGTCTGCTTTTGCAATTCGCATCGTTTTCCGGCTAAATCTGATATGTGAATTTGTGTATGTGGCAATTTAATAACTGAAGTGGCATTAAACTATGTCGTTTTGATGACATGTAAATTATAAAAAAAGAAAGAAATAAAAAAAAATTACACATCATCCTCCCCAACCCTTTCTCTTGTCTCTCTATCTCTCATCGGCTCCTCCCTCTCTTCTGTTTCCCCACCCCAGCAAAAGATTTACTATCCACCCCCTCCGCCGTCGCAACCTCATCATCTTCTCGAAAATTTCCATCGCTTTCTCTTCCCTCTCTATCTTTCTGTATCCATCTACGTTTGTAATTCCTCCAACATCTCCATCTCTTTCCACCGCCACCAATCTCCTATACCACCGCCGCCGCCAATCTCATACACCACTAACGCCATTCCCAATTCTAAATTTAATGGCGGTCCAAATTTGCAGAAACGACAGCCCAAATCTGGAAAGGATTGAGAATCGATAGGGAGCCGGAGTCGTCTTCTTCGTCGGGCCAGTTCTGGAAAGGGGGTGGATTTCGGGGTTGGCCAGTCCCATGGCGGAGGCGCCATCGTCTCTCTCTCTCTCTCACATGGCGGAGGAACCTGTCGAACCCATCAACCAGAAGGTAACTTGCTCTCTACGAGCAAATCGCTTCATCGTCTGCCGCCGCCCGCCGCCGAGATCCTACAGCTCTTCTCGAAGTTGGGCGACTGCATGTGGGCCCTCTACCAGCTACCTGTTCTTTCGCAACGGCGATGAGGATCCGGTGCACGTTGATAATCCCTGCGCTTGTTAAAGCGGATTCAGATATGATTTACTTACACTGTATGTGAAATTTTTTGTTGAATTTTAGAAGATTTGGGTTATGAATTTGTACGATTGTTATGAATTTATGATGTTCATTTGGAATTGTGTGTGTGTGTGTCTGTGCGTGACGGTGGTAGTGGTGGTGTGGAGTGGTGGTGGTGGTGGTATATATGGTCGGCGGTGGTGGTTAGTGTTGCACATAGTGGTGGTGGACGTTGGACGGCGGTGGTGGGGGTTGTTGTGAAAGAGATTACAGAGAGAAGAGATAATTTCTTTTAATTATATGTAATTCCAAAACAACGTCGTTTCATGTAACATGGAACGACGTCGTTTTGTTGGCCGGCCGAAATTGCCACATAGGATTTTCAGGCTGCCATGTCATCATACATTTGGTAAAAAATCGACTCGAGTTGCAAAATTAGATACAATTAAAAGTTGAGATATTGTGACGTAGATTTTTTTGCTAGGTTGTAAAACGAGAAGATGGTAAAAGTTTGGAAATTTAGAGGCAATTTACCCACAAATATATATGTGCTGATTTGACTCCCTTGAAGTTAGGGATTTAAATCCCCAACCACCACCTGGTCCGCCTCTGCCATCTCACAAGCCATGAAGGAATTTTTTTTTTAGTTTGACTCAAATTCTAAAACAAACAAAAGAAGACAAAACCTAACCTAGCGGTACACTTTATGCTTCTTCAACAATAAAACCTAGCGGTACACAACCACTTCATACCGATGCAATAATTTTTTTTCCAAAGACAGTGAAAAATTTCCCACAATTACCCCCATATCATTCTTCTCTCATCAATCCATGGCGTCATCAAGTTCAAGACATTAATCTGAGGATGAACGGCAACGTGAAAATCAACGACGTCTGGAAGAGGTTAGTTTTTCATACCGATTTGAAGAGCGACGACTGAAAATACTGTACCGACCATCGTGATATTATACCGATAGGTTTTGAACTGGTCGGTACAGTTTTCTAAACATGTTATTGATATTGTGTTAAAAATATGATGGTTAATTATGATATTTTCGTGCTAATTATATTAATTTCGTGGTAATTAGGATATTTTCAGTGGCTATGCTTATGTGCTAATTATGTTAATTTTTGTGCTAATTAGGATAATTACGACGATGCCTTATATATTTCATAAACTATGTACCGATCAGTTAGAATATCGTACTGATTGGTAATAATCTTAGGTCCATCGGTACAGTGTTTATGCCGATATGTATACTGTTTTTCTTCTCCAGTGTGTTTCTGTTCTTATTCTGGACGTTGTATTGTATTTATTATGTTTTTTTAGTCACGCCTAATAGTTAATTTAACAAATAAGATCATTTAGTGTTACGTTTTGAATTATATATAACTCATTTATAAATTTATAAAGCATGATCAGTTGACTTATGTTACGACGATGTCTGATAAGTTTGATAATATTGTACCGATCGGTTGTAATACTGTACCGATCGCAGTAAAATCATGAGTTGATGTTACTTCGATCGGTACAATATTTTTTCTATCGGTATAACTTTTTTTCTCCAGTGTGTTTCTTTTCTTATTTTTGAATCGTATTGTGTTTGTATCAGTTTGGTTGGATCTGGATCCGAGAAAATGCTCAACGCTAATCTCTGAGGATTAACACGTACTACAAAGTACAAATTATAACAGAGATTAGACAAGAGACTTGTTGCTGTTGGGGGTCAAGCACTGCTGGATAGATTCATGGCCGGCTGTTTTGGGCATCTTATAAGATGGCCATTGGGCAAAGCGTGCGGCAAAGCGCTTCACATGCTCGTATCAAGAGAGGTAAAGGTGTTCGGTGAATTACCGTACGATACATGGAATTGTATCGGCGACAAAAATATTAGATTCTCGGCTCAGGAGTACGCCCTAATTTCAGGATTGTGTTTTGGAGCTAGTTCATTTGATCCACATGCAGATCACACACCGGATAATGTGGAGGCTTATCAGATATTTTGTGACGGGAAGCCAATAACTGCCAAGAAACTGCGGGACCGGTTTTTTAAAGGGTATATGATAGTTGATCTTAATGGCGAGCTCCACATTCGGGCAGCAAATGTTATCATAGCTTATTATTTCGGGTTAGGTGACGATGATCGGAGAAATGTGGTGCCCTGGCTTTGGGTTTTGGTGGATGATCTCGACGCGTGGAACAGATTCCCTTAGGGCGGGTATACATTTAAGGTCTTGAGGAACTACACCAAAAGTCTGGAAACGAAGGGGTCGAAAATGTTACCCAAGTACCATTATTACGGCCCTGTGTGGGTACTGCAGTGTTGGTTGTTCGAGGCTATTCCTGGTTTAGCTCGTTTGGTTGCTACCCCTATATCAAACACTATCATTCATGGCTGTTTGAGATGGATAATAGCACCAGCCTTGCAGGTGGATCTTGATGATCAGTTTCGTGCAGGAGTCGTCTGTTTCGACTTCATTGATCCAGAGGCAGCAGATGAGGAGACACATTACTGGAGGTCCCTACTGATGGACGACATGCTCGGAGTGCATAACGTGAGGCCTATCAACCCATTAAAAGAGGGAATACCAGTTGCACGTCGGCCCCTAGTTTAGAGACCTAGCAGTCTCCCCCACGTGTCAGAGCCATGCACCGATCGCGACACGTACGACTTGAGAGACCGGGCCCCACCGAAAAATACTGCCAAAAGCAAGGAAAAGCGTGCTCATAGAAATACTCCGTCGTCATCATCGAGCAGTGATACCGACACTAGTGGCCGATCTCATGATAGGCGGTTTATGAAGGAGCTGTCGGAGATGACAACAACAGCTGTGAAGAGAGAGATACCTTCACAATGGCGAAATGTATTTTTTCCGGAGATCAAGGCCTTATTCACAGACATTTTTAGTAAGAGTTTCCGCCGTTCTACACCGCGTCGAGATACACCTCCACCGCATCGTGACACACCACCACCTGTCAGTCCAAGAGGGGAGACTTGAGCTACATGCCCGGATCCTAGTTTTATCCCAGTACGACATTCCACCCCCGATTGTGTTATACCGGAGTGGGTGAGCATGCATACGACCCTCCTCGACATTCTGTGCCAAATCCCGAGATATCTCGTGAGCCACCTCAGGTAAATAAAAAGTTAGCAATTTAGTATTTTAAAAAAAAATTAATTTATTTCTAATATGCAATTTATCTGTGTGTAGTAGATTGAGGCTCAGCCCATTAATGTTGTCCCTCCTAACTTTGACTTCAACTCAATTTTGAACAATCATGAGCTGTACAACTTATACTCGAGGCAGACACTTGAATATTTAAATGCCAACCGAGCATACTAGCATGAAGGACAACAGTCGGCTACACAGGTTGAGACAGAAGAAGAAATTCCACAGCCTATTGGTTCGTTGCCTCTTGCCGATTACTTAGACGAGGAGAAATGGCGTCGCTACGAAGCCTTTATGTCAAATGATGGTGCTTGCGTAATCATCGGTGGACATGCTGTCTATTCTCCGTACTTCCGCGTCATTGAGAACATGACGACTGACATTGATTATTCAGTAAATAATCTCTCAAATATATTCTTAAATAATATCTCATTTTTATACTTATTTCTTTTTCTAATTGTCATATTTATTTTTTGTGTGCAGGTGTTTGAGAAGTAAATTGACGTTTTGCGCGGACGTCTGGAACAAAGGAACCATGTCCTTCCCGATCGAAATGCTGTGAACACAATCATCTGTTACGCCGAATTCTATGTGAGTAACTAATTCATTCTGTTTTAATTGGTTCGTTGTTTATATGTTCCTTTCCGTCATTCACTTTGAAGATCAAATCTCTGACGGGCGTGACAGTGTAAGATCTTGAGAGTTCCACCTCTGTACAGAGCTTTCGCTCTGCCTCATTCGTGAGAAAATCAGTAGACGATGAATACAATTGTCGTCTTTCATCAAACCATTTTTCGACGGTCACTCTAATTGTCTCCAAGCATGAGCAAATTGGTAGGCGTCTAGCAAACACCAATACATTATTGAATTGTTCTGCAGCATTGGACGTCAGGGAACTATATCGTCGAACAGGGCACATTGATCGAGCCCATTTCTCTGGACCAATATTCATGAGCTTATTATACGCTTCGGGCTTTCCAGCAAGAATGCTATTCATTGCTTTCTCATAAGCTGACTTTCTATATGCATATGTTGCTTTTTGAAACAACTTGGTGATAGGTTTTCCAAAACTAACCATGCTCTTGAGGATGTGATAGTAGTACAGACCGTGTGCTACACCAGAATAGACTGCCCTAACTGCATTCGCGATACTTAAGTGGGCGTCTGAGATGATGACCATATCCGAACGACAACCGTATGCTTCTTTCAAACGAGTGAGAAACCATGTCCACGAGACATCATTTTCAATTGGACCAATCCCCCATGCCAGCGGTAGCAGTTGCTCGTTTCCGTCCTTTGTGATCGCAACAAATAAGATGCCATTATTTTTTCCTTTCAAGTATGTTCCATCCACCACGATCACCGGTCGAAGACACCACTGAAATGCCACGATACAAGCTGACAACACCACAAAAGCATGTTCGAACCGATCATCATTCGGGCTAACACTGTAGTCAATTGTAGAGCCCGAATTTTCTTTCTGCAACATGTGGAGATAGTCGAGAACCATCTTTTACGAGTCTGTATATCCACCATATATCATCTCAAGGGCTCGATTCCGTGCTCGCAGACATACACTGTAACTTGCACCGACACCATATTCTCGACGCAGATATGCCCTTATTGCCTTCGGTTTAGTGTTTTCACCTTCATTGATCATTCTACCCACAAAATAAGCTGCGATCACCTTAGCACTGACCTTCCTGACAACTGAACGGTCCATATTAAGATTGCATGTATGTGTCTCAATGAACTTGTGAATATACCAATAGTCGCCCTATTTCCGAGCACGTAAATCAAAAGAATAGTTACTTCCGTACTTGCATTTGAACTGAACCCCTTCAGTATCTGATCGTGGAACACTAAACTCAGCTTGGTGTTCCATGTACCACAATCCAACATCAACTTTCAAATCGTCTTTGCTATAAAATATCTCGCCCATATTCAATGGATCGTGTGGCAGCCTGTCAAGATCACTAACAACGAGCGAAACAGTAGCATCTAGTGGAATCATTGGAACTAATCAATTCTGCAGTTTCTTCGCTTCAGTGGCGCAGTCTGTGTCTTCAACAAGGGGCCTACGACTACTCTACATCAGCATTGACAAGAGCTTGTTCACGTCGCCTTGAGTATGCACCCACGTAACGAAGTCTGCAAAAGTACCAAGGCTCAAATGCACAGACTGTGACTGTTCGTCCTCCTCATCAGACTCTGATTCCTCCTCATCATCTTCGTCGGAATCGGCGGTAAATTCAGCCTCCTCGGGTACCTGCAACTGCCGTTGCCCCGATATAGGAATGTTCGCGCCACTACTAGCACCCCATTGAGTATCACCAAGCCAATCAGATAAAGCCAAATGTGTGAGCGACTCGTCGTACTGCGAGTATTAAGGGTATTGATCGTCATAGACATACGGCGAAGATTCATTCAAATCAAATGACAGTCTGTACACAACATCAATATGCACGACATACAATATAAGCTCAGGCTCGGTAACACACAACCGGCGAAGTTGTTCATCGTTACTCAAACTATGTTTAACAATTCGGCCAGTTCTAGATAGGGCTATCAAAATCCTAGGCCGGGTCGGCCCGGCTTGAGCCCGTCGGGCTTTTTGGGAAAATCGGGCCTGGCCGGCCCAAAAATTTTTCGGGCCTGATAATTTGATGCCCGGCCCGGCCCGAAAATGTTTCGGACCTGAAAATCTGTAGCCCAGCCCAGTTTTGGGCCGGGCCATTTTTGACACCCCTAGTTCTAGACGTCAATAAATAGAAAATTTCATACTTAAGATTTAATGATCTCGACATCATTATGAAATCAATATATTCCTTAATGCTAGAGAAACTTATCGTATCCACCGGAAGGTAGAAAGTTCGTTCTTTCCCACCATTATACACACAATCGTCTCATGTCCCGTTGTATTTAACGATGAATCTCCTACACTCCATATGCACAAATACAATATTATTAGAAAAAATAAGATTACAAAAAAAATTGTACCGTTCGGTACAAATAACGTACCGATCGAGTATTTGAGAGTATTTGTCTGTACCGATCGGTACAAATATAATACCTATTGGTACAGCTTTTTCTCATGCCGATACTCATTTAAAATTTTATTTGAACTGACCTTTTCAATCCCCGAATGAAAATTCCTTCTATATCTCGATTAACTCCAAGTAAAAATATCGGTACGTGTGTTACTTCGTTTCTATAAAACAACGATGGTATGGTTAAAAAAAACATAGAATCAAAGAGGGTTGAATTAAATAATGTGTGTGGAAAAAAAATGTACTGATGTGTATTTTAATTGTACCAATAGGTGATGTGTCCGGTCGATACATTAAAAACAAGATCGGTACAATATATTTCTCTTCGATACCATCATTAAAAATAAAATTCAACTCACCTATAATAAATTTGCAAAATAAATGCCTTCTGCTCTGTGATTTTTCTAGCAAACGTGAGTGATATGTAGTTGTTTTTGTGGTATTGTGATTCTATCTCTTTCATTTTTTTTTCTGAAGTGTAATTTCATGTGCTTGTGTGTGTGATATATAGACTGAAGAATCAATGAAACTAAATAGATGTACCGATAACATTTCTACGCGTGCATTGATACTATTTAATTTCGTATATTGGCATGCATGACAAGCTTTAATAAAAGGTCTGATGTGAATGATGCATGAAAATATTCAGAGAACGTGAATCTGTGTGTGTGGGGAATCATTTTTGTCCTCATTTATAAAGCAAGTCAACAATTATTTGAACAATGATCGCACACAGAAATTAATGCATGAATTTGACAATTAAGCTATTTTAAAACAGCCGAAAATTACAAAAAGAATCCCAAAAACTTGTCAGTGATTATGACTTATACGTGCCACCAAAAGTGGGTATGGGTGGTACACACTATCTTCATACTGGATAGTTGCGAGTATTCTCACTAATATATACTCTCTCCATCCCACTCATCTTGGCCTGTTTTCCTTTTTGGACCGTCCCACTCATCTTGGCCTGTTTTCTTTTTTGGACAAAATTATGGCTCAATTAGTACATTAATTAAGCCCAAAAGTCAATAAAAAATATTGCAGGATTGAAAAGTCAATAAAAAACAATATAAGTCAATAAAATAATATATACAAACTACACTAAACATAACTTTTACACTTAATACCTTTCTTCTTAATACCCGTGCCGAAAAGAACTAGACCAAGATCAACGGGACGGAGGGAGTATTCCATACCAACAAATTTGCCATGCTTTCATCCTTTTGGAGTAGGAATGTAACTATATCAAGTTTGAGCCATAATTTGCCATACTTTTTGAGATACAATTTGACCTTGAAGTCTTTACGAAATACGAAGTTTATTTCATACCTCCAAATTTGTCTCAGAGAAAGGATTTTTCTAGAGTTTTTTCAAGAAATACATAAAATTAATGATTTGGAGTTGTACATATTTCTTTAGCTGTAAAATGCGAAATATTATTTAATTAACACTTTATTTACATATGAATCTTGTCCAGCTTATTTTTTGAAGGTTTAAGTATGTCGTACTTTCGTGAATAAACTTCCTAAAAGACCCCCTCACTACTAATCTTGATGCAGATTTTTATTTTTATTCATTTTATGTTTATTAAATTCATTTTTTTGAAATCAATAATAATTTAAATTCATTTCTTTGAAGGAAATAAATTAAATTCATTAGAAGATTAAAGTTATGTCGTAGTTAATTCGTTTGATTGACTCAATTATTAGGTAACGAAATTAAAGAAATCTAACTAATTGAACCTAAAAATGTATCTAATGAAAGTCCAGATCATCATTCATTAAAAAGATCGCTCTCTCTCTCTCTCTCTAACAGACGAGCTGGCCACCCAAACTCAACGGAACTGCACCAGCAGAAACAGAATCTCCATTTTTGGATAGAGAGAAAAACTAGTAGTCTCCTATTGCTTATTATATGCAATTATATATCTAGAGAGAGAAATACGATTACGAGTGCTAACCTGTGCATATAAATACAATCTTTTGGTTCTTCAATATATACTAATGGACGCATGCATATGAGTCGCTAGAAGTGAGAGAGAGGATAATCATTCCCTTTCTTTGAGGTGATTTGTGGCGGATCTTGGAAGTTGGAACCCTAAGAAATCTACCGTTTCTTGATTGGGAAAGTTCCAATTTACGGCAGCTTCCCCTCGGATTCGTTCCACATTTCGCTTCATTTTCTCCGGATGTGATGTTGATTCCGAACTTCCGCGGCTGAAATCGAATTCGATTACGCTTGTGATATTAGGCGATTTTTTTCTTTTCATTTCGGAATTGAATTTTTGGGAAAAAAGTAAAAAAGAGAAGATATCAATTGATTAAATACGGCGTAGTAACAGTCAGGGAATGGATGATAGAGGAGGAGGAGGAGAATCGTTTGTGGCGGTGAGGAGAATGTCGCACGGACTCGATCGCGGAAGCGCCTGCCATTCCACTTCTGGTACATATTTTATCATGTGTTCTTTTGTAATTTTACCCTCTCTCTCTCTCTCTCTCTCTCTCTCCATTGTCCACCTAACTCTTATTATCTCTCTGCCTTTATCCTTCCGATGCGAGTGTGCTTATCATTGGTTGTGTATGGTTCTGTATGCAAGTGTGCGGTGATTGTGTGGAGATTCTGGATCTGTGAATTGAAAACAATTACGTGAAGTTATGCCTACATGCTTTGAGATTTTTGGTCAGTTTTCTTGTTTTAGATTGGTTTTCTATTTGCTATTGTCGAATTCATATTGGCTATATATATACGTATAGGTGTTTGATGTTTGATCTATGGAAAGGTTACAGTTTTACACATTTGAGTTATTAATCAATTGATTTGTGCTTTATCTAGAAAAGACCACAATATTCGTATTGTTTATAGTTTCAAATGAAATTTGATATGTATTCATAATTTACTCAAATTATAGACTTTTATATGAAGAAAAAAGGTTGCAAGGAGGTCGGGTTTGTCTAGGAGTTGTAGGGTGGGATGATCGGAAAGGGAAGAACAGGAGATAAAGAACAGAAGAGTTGAACAAAATAACTTAAAAGATGAAAGAGAAAATAAGTGTGTATATTTAGATGTTAGTAATTATGTACTTATATTTAACTTATATACAAACTCACTAGTTATTAGTATGATAATTATGTAGCTTTAGTATTATTAGTTTTTAATATATAATATTATAATTTTAATGCTAACTGCATACACTCTGATATCTTCGTTAATTGTTAGTTGTCAAATAGTAATTATTTTTAACATTATAATCATGAGTGTGTGTAATTGTTGAACTAAAATTATTAGACTCTTTCCCCAACTCAGAAAAAAAAATTATCACTCTTTTCTTCTTCTTGTTATTATTATTATATCATTTTCTCTATTGAGCAATATTACAGCTCTATATTTGGGATGTTTTAGTTTAATAGGTAATTTTTTCTGTGTATGTACACTTTCAGTACAATTGGAGTTATAATCCGCGTCTGCTTGATGAGCTTCATGGTGATATATTAAATTAGCCCTATCAACTTACCAGTTATTCTTTAAATGAACTCATTAATTAATTACTCATTGAGTTTATTACCTTCTTTAAGACCTGTATTTCCTATTGGACCAGTAATGGCTAATAAAATGACTTATTCACTTAGAAATTGCTGATGTCTGGTGCTTTTTTTTGCTTTTGTTAGTGATCATATTTTTTCTGTATTGAATTCGAACTTATGCAGTATAAAATCTGCTAAATTGATCTTTTCACTTTCTTCTCTTAGTAGCTGCATGATTTAGTGTTTCTTGTAGTAATAATTTCCTTTGAGTTGCGCTTTAACATTGTTGTTTGGTTTAAGAGGGAAAAGGACTGCATAGTTGAGGTCTTGGATCACCTGCACTTTCTTACTATTTACTCAAGTAGAAATGTGAAAAAGCATATATAGGCATGAGTAGGATGTAATTATCTTTAGCTGTCTTTCTAAAATACAGTTGGCTTAATTTCTGCATACTTTTCTCTTGTCATAGCGGAGGTTGTCACGGGATCAGCTGCATGGCTTGGCAGAGGACTCTCATGTGTTTGTGTTCAGAGAAGAGATAGTGATGCTCGCCCATCATTTGATTTGACACCAATGCAGGTAATACTAGGCTCAGTTAAATTACCTACATTTTTATTTAATTCATGTTGGAATATGCTTTACTATATTTTTAGTTCTTTCATGTTGAATGTGCTATAATTTTTAGTTCATTCATGTTGAATATGCTTTATAATATTTTTGGTTGAAGTTTTGAGGTGTGATGAATATATTTATGACTGATACAGAATGTTGATTTTCATCTTAATGTGTTTTATTTTCTCTGAAGGAAAAAAAATCCTCTTTATTGTTTGTTCCTTGTTTCATGCATTCATACCTGATGATTGTACTACATCATTTGTCAGGAAGAATGCCTAGATAAGCTGCAGAATCGGTTAGATGTCGCCTATGATGGTTCTATCCCCGAACATCAGGTATATTTCATATAGCTACTATGCATAAATTTTGGTAACATATATAAGAGGAGTCTTACTAGAAAGCCTTCTTTTGGTTAAGCTTAACATGAACTCTAAAATCTGCATATCCTTCTCATAATGTTTTCTTTTACCGTATTGATAGGAAGCTTTGTGGGCATTGTGGCGTGCTGCCTTTCCTGAAAAGGAACTCCATAGTTTAATTTCCGATCAGTGGAAGGAAATGGGTTGGCAGGGAAAAGATCCATCAACAGATTTTCGGTATAGCTTTTTTCATATTGAATATTTCCTCCCCCCATTTTTTTTTTTATCTTTTGAAATCTTTGATTTTTTTTATCACATAATTGCTTGTAACTAACATATTGTATATTATAGGGGTGGAGGTTTCATATCACTGGAGAATTTGTTGTATTTTGCTAGGAATTTTCCGGTATGATCACACACTCGCTCCCACACTTAATTTCCTGTGGCAGTATGCACACACATGCATCTAGATGCATTTTCTTGTGTGGGCACTTTTGAATTGGTAGTTCTCATTATCAAAATGGTTATACATTCTCAGTAGTGTATGCTTCTATTCCTGTTTATGAACTATATCTTTGATAGGAATCTGTTATTACATGAGAGTATTGTAATTGGTTTGATTTAATGTGGTCTGACAAACATCTTAATGTCTTGTGTTACAGATTGGTGATTCATAAATCTCACATTCAAACTGTCCATTTGAATGCTCTCAAATATGATTTTTCTTTTTTTCTCTCTTTCTAACTCAAATTAGTCTCAGGTTATCGTTCTAACTTTATAACAATGAAGTAAGTCTTTTATGTTCGAGGGAGCTATCTATTTAATTCTTGTATGCAAATTTTGCTCCCCATCTGTGCATGCAAATGATTATTGATCTTCTGAAATTGAACTCATGATCTTGGTGCTTTAGATGGATTGTGGAGTACATATCTTCAATAGTATGATAATACACGGCTATAATAAAACATGGAGATGGTTTCCTGTCCTTTGGACTAAATTGACATTTATTTGTTGATGTATATGAGTCCATCGTCTGTCTCTTGCTTATCTAACCAAAGTTTTTCCTAGGAGATGGGTATCTGAGATTTTTGTCCTTGAACTTACCAAATATTCCTCTGTAGAAATCTTTCCAGGATCTTCTCCGCAAGCAGGAAGGTGATCGGGCATTATGGGAATACCCATTTGCTGTAGCTGGGGTCAACATCACATTTATGCTGATTCAGATGCTTGATCTTGAAGCATGTAAGTTTTTGGAATTTGACAGATAAATAAATGAATGAATAAATAATTTTTTTTGCTGAACTCTGTATTTCTATCCAAAATTCTAATTAAACCATCTATTTTGATCAGAGTAAGTAATGTGCATTATCAAGTATTGAGTCTAAACAGGTCGAGTAATTGTATTATTTTCATGTGTTGCTTGCTTCAGAAATTGTTATTGACTGCATTAAAATTATATTTTTCTATTTCCAAGTTGTTGAATGAGAGCTTTCTATTAGCTGCCATCACTCAATATTGCTAGCATTCTGATATTTGCTTGCTCTGTAAATTGGTGAGTGCCAGTTGATTCTTGTGAGTAGTGGGAAATGCATAAGTGTTTCGCATGCAGGCAATGAGTTCATTGGAATGACTCTGTTTTCCATGCAGAGGCAATCGGTATTACACCCAAGGGAACCATGGCATAAACAATGAATAACCCTTGTAAACATGTGATATAAGTATTTGCTGTTATTCACTAGTTCTTGTTTTGCCACGTCTTTGCAGTTAAGCCAAGAACGCTTGTGGGAGCAACCTTCTTGAAATTTCTTGCAGGTATTGCTTTAGATTCATTCTCGCCTTTGTGACAGAGAGCCTCATTTTGTGTACACTCTTATTTGTTGAATATATTTTTCTTGTTAATGGTGAATTCTTTTGATCGACAGAAAATGAATCAGCATTTGACCTCCTATATTGTATAACATTCAAGCTAATGGACCATCAATGGCTTACCATGCGTGCTTCTTACATGGATTTCAATGTAAGTTTTCACCAACTTGTAAGAGTTGATTAAAAATAGTATACAAGTACATCCGGCTGTAAATTGTAGATCTTTAATTGCATAAAAAAAAATCATAGTTTCTGGTAAATTAATTATCACCACCACATTTTTTGTCTATTAATGTTACATTGTACACACTCAGGCTGTGATGAAAGCTACTCGTCGTCAACTTGAGAGTGAGCTTCTCCAAGAAGACATCAGATCCCTAGAAGACTTACCCTCGTATAGGCTTCTTAGTCGTTAGTGGAATAGGTAGCTATCAGGTTTTGATGGATCGGGCATCATCTATTGTTATCTACCGGATTCTATCCTCCTCCGATCAACCCCGTTTTGATGTACTAGAGGTTTGGGCTTTTCCGGCAATTTGGTAGATTCTTGGTCATGGTGGAAGTGACCAAAAAGCCAAGCAGATTGTCTGTAATGCAAAAGCAAGTTACCTCTAACTTGCTTCTGAGTAGCAAAATCCAAAGAGTATCGATTGTTTTTTTTTTGTTTTCCCCTTATTTTTTCTTTCGATCTTTCCACTTGAGGGATATGTATTTTGTTCATAATCCTTAGTAACAGTAGTATCGTGAGCCAATATGGTTGGAAATTGAATGCAGGTATAGTATCGTGGTTATCATCCGTTGTAACAAATATCGTTGAACTTCAAGACTAGACTCGTTTGATGTTTACTTTTCAACTGAAATTAGAGCATCAAAATGTATTATAACGAAATGGCAACGAAAACAAATCTCAAGTTCATAGTTCTAAAAAGCTGAATGTCAAATCGTGATTCTATAGCCAATGGCAAGGGAAACAAACTTCAAATCCAACATTTACTCGTAGATCCAGGGGTGAACGCAGCTCTTCCATTCTGCAATTCCTTCTGGGAACCAAAGAGCAATCTCCTTCCTAGCACTCTCAACGGCATCACTGCCATGAATAACGTTCCTGCATTTGTGATGGTATAATATCACCTCTCTGATATATGTAGGTAATTTTTTGGCAACTTACATATATTCAAGTTTGGAAAGAAACTAAAGTACAATCTGTCTGAAACCTCACCTGCCAATATCAATGGCATAATCACCACGGATGGTTCCCGGAGCAGACTCAGCTGGGTTGGTGGCTCCAATTATCTTCCTGCCAGTTGATACGACATTCTTACCTTCCCAAACCATTGCAACAACAGGTCCAGAAACAATGTACTCAACTAGTCCATTGAAGAAGGGCTTGGCAGATAAATCGGCATAGTGCCTCTCAGCAAAAGCACTATCCACAGTAATTAGCTTAAGACCTGAATACACAACAGCAGAGATGTATGTCCAAAGTGAATGAAATCACCGACCTTACAATTTCATTCTTCTATCAACTAAAACCATGAAACTGAATGATCTATCAATACATAATTGAAAATGCAAATAAAGAAGACACAAGATAGTGCTATGCTGAAATCATTTCAGACATTCAAATTTTTACACTAGCATAGTTCCCTAATTTCATACACATTGTTCAACCAAAGAAAGTGCTGTATTTGAATATGCTGTTTCGTTTCACATTCGTGCCTCAACTGAGAGTTGAAAGTACAACCAAAACAAAGATAAAGAACATTACTTTTGCCTAAAATAATTGTCTTTTCCTCCATTCATGGCCCGACTGATAATGAATAGAAAGTCAAAGTCAGATGGAAGAAATCGAAACAGTACCCGTGCATAATTGTAGCTTAAAATCAGCAACAATCATTGTAAGCAAAGAAGTGGGTAACCAGTCTCAACTTTAAAACAATCAAGAAAGCAAGAACAACAAACGAAAAGACAACATAAGACAATCAAACGCAAAAGGCAGTGGCTTGCACCTAATCGGAAGATTCAGAACTAAAACGCAATCATGAAAGCACTTACAATCACATTACTGTAATGAACCTAAATTGAGGTTGATAACTCAAGCTGAAAATGTACCTTTCAAAGTGAAACCTTTCTTCTCAAATCTGCCAATGATCTCGCCTACCTGAAACCAGACACACACAAAACCACAATCAGATTAAATCTTTTACCGAATTTCCTTGTAAGAATCAACAGGATCTATTACATTTCTTCAATTTCAGCCTTATCAAAACCAAATCACAGATAATTAAATTTCATATTTTCTATCACTTCAAAAAGTAGTAAGATTTTAAAAATTCATTCCAAACCACACAGATCTCTTCCTTTCTAAATCCATCAGATTAATGGTTTCATCGACGCTACACGGCTAACTGCAGCAGAACATTATCCTCTATCTTTACACGCAGTAAAACACACATATATATACAGTTAATATGTGCAAGTTTAGCTATTGTAACTCAAAAGGTAAAACATCTACAAAGATCCCCCATACAAATTCCAACTATAAACCTCAAACAGAGATAAGATTTGCTTGAAAATAGTTTAAAGAAAAACACGAACCAGATTTCTTTGAACACCATCAGGCTTGATCATAATGAAAGTCTGCTCCATTTTTGCTGAGGCGGCGAAGTGCAATAAGTTTTGAGGTTTATAGCACAGTGAAGTTGATAGAGGCTATATATACAAACACACACAGCAAAAGAACATCCACAAACCCTAATCAACCAATTTAATTGATTTCAGAGTTTTTCTTTTTTCACTTTTTTTTCTTCTCTTTACTGCTTTTACTGTCTAGACTAACACGTGTTTTTCGCGTTCTTCGTCTCTTTTGCTTTAGAGGGGATTTGCACTTCAGACCTCGAATTTTCTGTAAGTAGTCTTTTAACTCCCTATACTTTTCTTTTTTTTTTGAGTGATTTAACCACCTATACTTTTCATTAAATAAAGTCCTTTTTGTTGTTGAAAGCCTTTTTTTTAGGCCTTTTTTTTTATGGTGGTGGTAGCTCAATTGAAAGAGCATAAGAAATCTTTACCATGAGACCCTTTAGATTATATGTTGCGAATTGCGATGTTAAGTTCGGTCATTGTATTCATGATTTTCTCAAGACAATAGAAGTCCATTATATCCCTATCGGGGATATTGTGATCAAATGTCTCAAATTTGAATGACATCAATATTTTATAAGTCATGTAGAATTTACCTAGAAAGTTAGATTACATTTCGAGTAGCGGTTGCGATTTTTCTCATCATAAAAATTAATAGAAATCCAGAATAATAAATTAGTCACAAAGAAAATAACAAAAAAAAAAGTTCATTATGATATTATAAATTTAATATAAATTTGGGTTAACTGCCATATAAAACACGAATTTTGGACAAATTTTCAGTTTGTTTACATAAAAATATGACACCAATAACATTTTAATTTTGTATAATTTTCAAACGTTTGTCACTTTTAGTCAAATGAAAAATGATGTGGCGGCTGGAGATTGGTGCCATATCGGTTTCAATTTTGGTGAAACAAATCTGTAAATTTGTGGATGATTAGTGTGCCTCATCTCATGTGAGACATTCTTTTGAAAATATAGTACCCGAAGTATTTTTCCATTGTAGTTTTCAAGTTTTTTATGTTATATTCAATCCATACTATATAACTCATGAGGCAGTCTTATGTGCGTGCGGTGCACCATGTTTTTTAATTTTTGAATTAATTTATATTTAATTAATTTTGATTGGGACTTAATAAATCTTAATAAAAATTAATAAATTCTAATTGAAATAAATAAACTTTAATTGGAATTAATAATTTCTAATTAAGAATAATAACTCCTAATTAAAATTAATAAATTAATTAATTAATTTTAATTATTCCTTAATCACTCTCTAGTTACCTTTAATCCCTGATTACTAAAGTGTTATAAATATGGTTCATTAACTCAAACAAATTCAAATACTTTAGACACGATGTGAGAAAAAAAAATAGATAAAAACAAATTATAATGATGACATTCGGAAGACTTTTGAGGGCTGATTTTAAAAGAGTGCTGAGTTTATATAGCCATTTTTCATAAAAATATAAGTTATATAGCCCTAGTTCATAAAGTAGAAGTTTTATGGCCATTTTGGGGTTAAAAGACATAAATACCCTTTATTGGTCCACCACTTTTAAAAACAATGGTCAATGAGTTTTTTGTTCATTAACTCAAATTCAAGTTGCCCCACCTATCCCACCAAATTCACTTTCATCTGCCACTTTGAAAAAAGGACAAAAAATTTGGTCCCCACTTCTCTCTCTCTTCGGCCTCCCTCTCTACTCGACCGATTACACAGTCAAAAATTCACATTCGGTGATACAAAATGAGTTCCGACGACATCGAAACCGAGTCTGATCGTGCTTCAAGCGATGTCGCCGAGGATGAAGTACCGCAGCAGCAAGAAATACCACGGTCGCCGGTATGAGCCCTAACCTCCCAAATTCGAATTTTTTTGTTGTTGTTTTCATGTATATTCTTCTTGTTGATGATGATTATACATGATATATATGCATGGGTTATTCTATTGATGTTGGTTTCACATTGTATTTTCTTGGTGTTTTAAAATTTATTCTATTGATGTAGATTTCACATTATACACAATATAGTAGAAATGAGGCACACACCACTGTGTAGTTCATAGTTACTCGATTGTAGCGAGGAAGATGATTGACCGAGTTCGCCATCGTGTGGCCGCCAACGAGTACTAGATGTCGGCAGTGGTTGTGTGTCCACTCGATGGTGGCCACGATCGAGTCTCCGTTCAAAGCCACCATCGAGTAGTTTGATGGTGGCAGTGTGGGGGTGTCTACTCGATGGTGGACACGATCGAGGACTCGATCGAGGCCACCATCGAGTAGTTAATAGGTTTTGTATTTTTGTGTTCTTTTTTAATTATGTTTTGTGCAGTTGTGCTAAATCTTTGTATTTTTTATATTGCAGGCTAATTATGAGTGGAAGAGACCGACCATGATTAATGTTACTCGTGGCCTCAATCTATATATACGAGTCACAGTCTTTGATGGGTCACTCGATCGAGCTCACCATCGAATGGTGATGAACAAACAAGGATTTAATGTCATTATCTTGAGATTTGTTATGATAATAAGGGTATCATCAATCTTAAATTACTTATTAATGCTAAAATTAGTGAAAAGTAAAAAGATTAAGTTTATATAGATTGTTTAAGTGTGAATCATTCAATGATGATGTATCTCATATATCGAACAAAAATGATAGTATGAATAAATACAATCTTGAAAATCAAAGGATGTTACGAGCGTCGATACCAAAGTTGTAATATCGATAGTATTTTTTATCAATAGTGTTACATAGTTGCCAAATACATTTTAATTGACATAATTAACATATAACATGGTTTATAGTCACAATAATTAAAAAAAAACAATCATGTTCTTCACCACTCGATGGTCAACTCGATGGGTCACTCGATCGAGCTCACCATCGAGTAGTGATGAATAGACATGGATTTAATATGATTATGTTGAGATTTGTTATGATAATAAGGGTACTATCAGTCTTAAATTACGTATTAATGCTAAAGTTATTTAAAAGTAAAAATATTAAGTTCATATAGATTGTTTAATTGTGAATCATTCAATGATGATGTATCTCACATCTCGAACAAAAATGATAGTATGAATAAATACAATCTTGAAATCAAAGTATGTTACGAGCGTCGATACCAAAGTTGTAATATCGATAGTATTTTTTATCAATAGTGTTACATAGTTGCCAAATGCATTTTAATTGACATAATTAACATATAACATGGTTTATAGTCACAATAATTAAAAAAAAACAATCATGTTCTTCACCACTCGATGGTCAACTCGATGGGTCACTCGATCGAGCTCACCATCGAGTAGTGATGAATAGACAAGGATTTAATATCATTATCTTGAGATTTGTTATGATAATAAGGTACTATCAGTCTTAAATTACGTATTAATGCTAAAGTTATTGAAAAGTAAAAAGATTAAGTTCATATAGATTGTTTAATTGTGAATCATTCAATAATGATGTATCTCACATCTCGAACAAAAATGATAGTATGAATAAATACAATCTTGAAAATCAAAGTATGTTACGAGCGTCGACACCAAAGTTGTAATATCGATATTATTTTTTACCAATAGTGTTACATAGTTGCCAAATACATTTTAATTGACATAAATAACATATAACATGGTTTATAGTCACAATAATTAAAAAAACAATCATGTTCATCACCACTCGATGGTCAACTCGATGGGTCACTCGATCGAGCTCACCATCGAGTAGTGATGAACAAACAAGGATTTAATGTCATTATCTTGAGATTTGTTATGATAATAAGGGTACTATCAGTCTTAAATTACGTATTAATGCTAAAGTTATTTAAAAGTAAAAAGATTAAGTTCATATAGATTGTTTAATTGTGAATCATTCAATGATGATGTATCTCACATCTCGAACAAAAATGATAGTATGAATAAATACAATCTTGAAAATCAAAGGATGTTACGAGCGTCGATACCAATGTTATAATATCGATAGTATTTATTATCAATAGTGTTACATAGTTGCCAAATACATTTTAATTGACATAAATAACATATAACATGGTTTATAGTTACAATAATTTAAAAAAAAACAATCATGTTCATCACAACTCGATGGTCAACTCGATGGGTCACTCGATCGAGCTCACCATCGAGTAGTGATGAACAAATAAGGAAATGTCATTATCTTGAGATTTTTATGATAATAAGGGTACCATGAGTCATAAATTACGTATTAATGCTAAAGTGAAAGATTAAGTCCATTTAGATTGTGTAATTGTGAATCGTTGGCTCACTCGATCGAGCTCACCATCGAGTGTCCATCGTCGAGCCTCGCCATATGTCTCACTCGATGGTGAGCTCGATGGGCTACTCGATCGAGCTCACCATCGTGTAGTCTGCAGACCCTTTGTCAATTTAACTATAAAAACCTATTCAAAGACCTCAATCATACATTTGTCACGTATTTGCATATCCATTAAACCCTAAAATCCTAAATTCATTGAAATTCGAATTTATATAATCATGTCATGTATAAATCATGCAAAATTACGAATTACAATGTCTCATCTTACACGTGTTAATTAACATGTGATAAATATTCATTTCAGAGAATTATTTTTAAAAAAAATCATGCATTTGTCATGTCAGCTCGATCATATAGCTAAGAGCTCGATCGAGATAACAATCGAGTTTGCCATCGAGTCTTATGCATTTATCAAGCCAGCTCGATCGTGTAGCTAAGAACTCGATCGATTTAACGATCGAGTTCACCATCGAGTCGCGAAGAACAACCCAGATTTTTTTTTACGAAAGAGATTGTCTGCGTACCTTAGTAAATTAAGAATCAAGAACGCGCTACGATGGAGCTTTGGCTTATATTTTCTTCGACTTTGCGTGAATATTTGGGGTACAAACAAGAACACAGATTTTGTATTTTTCATTTGTGCGTGAGTGAATATTTCTTGGATTGAAAGAGAGATTTTAGTTGTTAAATTGAGCGAGTTTATGTTGGTAGCCATATTCAATGAAGCTCCAACAACTCTCTTACAAGAAATTAAATTAAAGTACCTTCATTTATGTTTGTGTCCTTTTTTTTTACCTTAAATTCTCTTCAATTCTCATATTTGCAGATGAGTTTAACGATATTTAGAAATGTTTTTAATCCGCTAGTGCGCAGGCGCTGCATATTCCTCTTCAATTCTCATGCTTTTGATCTGCCAGTGTCGATATATATATATATAAATATGTGTGTGTGTGTGTGTGTGCGGGTGCTACATATTTTTTACGTTGAAGAGAAAGAAAAGTTCAGTAAATATAGAAGAGAGAGAGAAGAGAGCAGCAATTTTTTGTTTTTGGAGAGAGAGAAAGTTTATATTATAATATATCTTATTTATTAATAACAAAAGGTCAACATCACCAACTTTCACTCACATGTGCAAGGGTATTTATGTCTTTTAACCCCAAAATAGCTATAAAACTTCTACTTTATGAACTAGGGATATATAACTTGTAATTTTATGAAAAATGGCCATATATGAGTATTAAGACATTTTAAAATGGGCAATTGATTGTTGCATGGAATTCTGCACAAAATATTGTTTTTTTGGCCCCTCAAATGCCTTCTACTTTTAATCTCTTAATCTATTGCTCTTTTGAATATATTGCATATAATCATGAGTTGTTGGATATTTGTTGATAGCTTGCTGTTTTTTTTTTTCGTTATTCTTAAAATTAGAAGTATTTATAACATAATCTTCATCAAATTTAAATTTGCAATGACAATGTCACCTTTAAAATCAATTACAACATCATCTATTAAGTATTTAAGTTTCTGAATTGCTGATGAGCCCATATTTTGTGCTCATTTTGTGTCTTGTTTATAGGTTAGATCGAGTCTTTTCGTATCTATTTGGTCGTAGTCGTGTCTGGGAGGACACAATTTGCATTCAGGGTGTTCAGGGCAAAGCAGGTAGAATTTTGGGTAAAACAGGCTGCATTTCACAAAAGAGGCACAAGTACATATCAGAAGCAAACTGAGGCATACATTGAAGCTCTTGAGCGAAGGTGCTGTAGCCCAACTGAGTACCGTGCGGGATCCAGACCTATGTGGAATACTAAGGGCAGAGCCGTGCACGCTTTAGGCAAAGGACGGAGCGCGAGATTTATCTGGATCTGGAGATAAGGATGAGCTGATCTCTTTCCTTATCCAGAAGATATACATCAGATTTGTATCTTTGAAAATAAGGAAAGAGATCCTTATCAATTTCGATCACTACAAGGAAGGTGGCTAACCCTAATTTTCATGGGCCGGACCGTCCACGAAGCCCGCGAAGCTCATCTATATAAGAATGAGGGGTGCACGAAATTGGAGCTTAATTACTCTGTCTTTATTTTCATTTTCGAGTGGTGTGAGGAAGAACAAGGCCTACGGGCAAACTCTTTTACTTTTCTACACATGTTTTGCTTGGCCGCTTTGGCCATAGCTTTCTGTTGGATACTTTAAGTACTTCATTTCAATTCCAAGTAATGTTTTCTTTTATCTCTTTTATTGTTATTGTTATTTCAATTATGTCTAGCTAAATCATCAAGGCCCTGGATAGGGTGAGATGATTTGAACATGAATGTTTAATTACTCGTGAGGTCTGCTCTGGGCGTATCAATCTGCATGCATATGTTTCCGAAACACTAGGTTTGATTCCATAATGGTCTTGTCAAATTTGAGTAGTTAATAGGCCGTTAACAACTCGGATAAAATAAGATCTTTAATAATTTCGGACTAAATATTTAGATGCCCTCTTGCATCCAAAAGTATAACGAGTGTGGGCGAGTGGTCGTATGTCTTTGCGCATGCTTTTGGCCATATCGAGTCTGTCTAAATCGAAATGTTGTCTGGGCAAAGGTCATGTCTAAACGTCATCGTAGGATAGTTGGTCAGATTAGATAATAGGCAATCGTCATAGACTTTACTTATTTTACACTGAAAGGATAGATTGGTTCTGGGCAGAGGAGCACGTGACACCGTAACAATAGGGGCGACTTTGCTTAAGGGCTATAACCGATTGATGTGTGCATCATATCTGGAGTAGAAGCAGGGCTAAGAAGACTAGTTCATCCTTTGGAGACATGTACCAACTCCTAGCTAGAAAGAAAGAAGAAAGCAACTAGCTCGTGGGAGAATTATTTAGACCTATAATCGAGCTTATATTCATGTTTGATGATTCGAATCTTATCCGGGCTTTGCCCTTTATTATTTGACCAGATCTACTTTTAGTTTTCAGTATTGTTTTATATAGCACTGTGCCCAGATCAAGAACTGTTCCGACCAAACCCTTTTTTAGCGACACCGGTGACGAAGAGAAGGTTACGATCAACTCCATTGGGTTTGACCCTATACTTACCGCTTGCTAAGCTTGCTGTGGGCGTAGGAAAATACAAATTCATTTTGCGTGGCTAAACGACAGCCACGTCAATTGCAATTTTAAAAAATCTCACCATTAAAACTACATCGTTTAATCAATAAATGACGTGTTTAAGTTGTACATATCGAAGTCTCCAAAGGGACGTTCAAGCAGTGCAAACTTCAATCTGTAAACAATGAGGTCGTCTAGGATTCAAACTTCACCGCTCCATCCTTCCCCAAGTAAAGAAAAAAAAAAGCTGTACATACTGAACAAATTCCTTAAACTACAAAGTAAAAATTTAGTAATTGTAAAAATAAATAAAAATTATTTTTGCTATTATTTTAAAAATTGTGAATCAAGGTATAAGTTGTGTTATTTGTGGCAATTCATTTAAAAATAATGAGTGTGAACATATTTAATATAAGATAAATTATCATGAATAACATAAACTAAACATATTTATTGTAAAATTATACTATACGTATTCCCCAACAATACCCAAACTATAAATATAAGAAGCACTTTAATTAATTTATTTTTTTGAAAGGAAAGCACTTTAATTTTTAGGAAAAATATTCTCAAATAAAATTAACTAAATCCGTTCACTCTAAACTGAACTAAATCCGTTTATTCTAATTACATTATTTACTTTATTTACAATTTATCAAGAAAATTCTGAACAACACACGTAATACACACCTCGCAGAGACAAACTTAGCGTGTACTGTATATATGTGTGGCATATTTTATTAAGTTTGTGAATGTGTGCATATAGTTCACGTGCCATTTAATACTCATACAATTCTATTTTCACCCAAGTGCTAATATTTAAGTCGGCACGTTAAACACGTAAAACGTGAAAAAACTATTTCCAATTTTCCATGAGAGAGAGAGAGAGCGCGCTATAGAGAGTTGATTTATGTCTTCCACTTATCATCACCGTGTAATATATTATCATCACCGCGTATATATATAGGGAAGAGAGATCATATATAAAAGCATTTTCTCGTTAGAAATAAGAAGTGATCTGGACTGTTGTCATTGATCGGTGCATTATAATTGAACATGGAATACATTATCGTAACTGATAGATCTAGGGTTTGCGAAAGTAGCTAAAAGGAATAATAACACGATGACACAGTAATTTACGTGGTTCGATCGATGTGATCTACGTCCACGGGAGAGAATGTAGAGAGCTTTTATTATACTTGAGAGTACAATGAGTATTGAATGTCCCTTCTACCTCTAATCTCACATCTATTTATAAGTATTGGGTTAAGCCCTAATCCTTCTAGAGATCGGACTCCTTATACATATCCGGTTGCTTGATACATGCATATCCGATTCCCATTAGCAGTAGAATTCTATCTTCTTCCAAAGTAGGGTTTCGTTACTTGGTCTTCAAGGCAGATGTGGACTTTGTTTGGGCCGAACTCTGTGGGCCGAGCGTTAATATACAGGCCCAAATAGCCTTAGGTCGGGCCTGTGATGAGGCCAAGACTATCACATCCCCCCCAAAAAAGAGGAAAGAAGACATGTTGTAGATGCAGACTGCGAGGTCGAATTGCCGAGGTGATTGATCGCGCAAATCACTGGGACGAACTGAATTACCGAACTGATAATCCGAGCTGAAGTGGCAGGCATAATTAGATGAGCGATCTGAGTATCAGGGGCTTGTTATGTTCTTTAGGTGGATCAATAGGCGCGGCCCATGTAAAATTTAAAGGGCGGGGAAAGAAATGGGCCGTTTGAATTCTGTGGAGGGGCGGTTCATGTTTCGAGAAAGGCGGGCCCCCGTCACACGCGTGGCGTACGCAACGGTGGGATTCAAACGTATATTCTCGAAGCGGAAACGTTCGCCCATATCACACTATTTCACATCCGCCGTCGCTAGAGAAAAGTTCCCGCGCAAAGTTTCTTCTTCCCCAAAATCCCCCACCTATCGTTCTTATACCGCCGGCGTTCGCTCCATTGTTCTTCTGCGCCCAGTTTCAACCCATCCGCCGGACCATTTACCATCTTTTTAACAAGTAAGTATGGCCTCTCCTTCTCAGTCTAGTAGTAGTGATATCGATTTGGCTCCGTCAGTCGGCTCGAGTAGAAGTGTTGCCTTTAGCATTTTTTCATTAGGATCTCGCTATTCCTTCGTCGAATCTTTAATAGTGCCCCGTGTGTGAAGGGAAAGTGGCCGAGTACCCTCGACCTTAAATGAGGCTAGAATTAGGTTTCGGCCCAAACGTACAATTTTCCTAACGAGGCGGAATTAATAGAACCTCGCCCAGAGGATAGGGCGTGCTCTCCCCCGATGGGGTTTGTCACTATTTATGAGGACAGTCTGCACGCTGGTCTTCGTTTACCCCTCCCTGAGCCCTATTCCGAACTCCAGAAAAAGCTGGGCTTAGCGTTAGGGCAGATAATGCCGAACTCGTTTAGGCAGTTTACGGATTTGGGTGTGGCAGCGGTAGATAGGGGTCACCAAATATCCGCCGAGCTCATTCACGAGCTCTTTGTCTTCAAAAGGCGGGGCTGGTATTACGCTGCAGCCCGGACTGAGTTCAAGGGGCGAACTCAAAATAAGGTGGACAAGTGGCACCAGAAATATTTCTTTTGTCGCCACAGTAGTTTCATCGACCTGATTTGGAGGCTAGAAAAGCCTTGTGAATGGGTGATAGAAGAGGTCGATAAGGATTTGGAGTCCGCTGTAAAAGCGATGAGGGACCACGGTCCTTTTGAAGCGAGCTACAATGAAGACTCCCTAGCTGAAGCGGGGTTGAGCCCGTATGAGCCTCAAAATATGGTGGATCCGGCGACGGGTGAGGCCCCGCTAGTGCTATTAGGATAGTTGTGTTGTGTTTATTTATCGTCCTGACTCCTTTCGTGATTTGTATGTGCAGTGAAGTTCGGTAAGATCAAGGGGGCTGATGGTAAGGCTACAGCTCGCGGGGCTAAGAGAGCGAAGCTATCTGGACGAACTGCTTCCTCTTCCGATCAGGATCAGCTCGCTGGGGCTGCTGCGGCAACTGTTCGCTCTCCTTCCCCCAAACCACCTCAGAAGCGGTTGAAGGTCGGGGACCCGCTCGAAGTGGACATCATTGATGTCACGGGTAGTGACGCGAGCCCGGCAGCTCCCTCCAACAAGCTGGCTGGTCTGCCTTTTCCCGAGGTGAAGAATTATTTTTTCATTACACAGTTTCTCTTAATTGTTGCCGGTGTACTAACTGTATTCCTTCTTGCAGGGCCTTGATATGTTCGTCAGTTGGCTGAAGAACAACGTCGAGGAGATATCCTCGAAACACGAGGAAGAGAAAAGCCGATACTCCGAGAAGCTGATGTCGGCTATTGCCCGGGCGAAGAAAGCAGAGGCCGAGCTGGTGAAGGCTGAAGAGGGCGTGAAAAGGCCGCCAAGTCCGAGTTGGTTGCTCAGCTCGAGAGGGCCGAGGCGGAGGCCGAGAAAGCTCGGAGGCTTGAGTCCGAGCTGATTGCGGCGAAGGACCGGAGGTCAACCTTGCGGCTAGCCAAGGCGAGCTCTTCCGGCCTTCACGAAGAGGTTTCGTTGTCGGAGAGTTTCTCCGAGCTTGCCAATGACCCGGCCATGCTCATCAATGGAAACTTCGCCGTGGCCGCTGGAGCAGGCTGCCAAGGACTTCCCGGCCTGGACGTATCCAAGTACGGCTTCGAACGTCTAAGGGATGAAGCCCTACCTTCTCGGTATGCCAGGGTGGTCCGAGATCACCTCGGCCAGTTTCCCCTCTTGGAGAATCTTGCTGGCTCGTCCACACTTCTATCTGTCGAGCAGGTTGCTGACTGCTCGGTAGACCGGGACCCCGACCCGGACCGCTTTCAATTCCCTTCGCGACGAGGAAGAAGAAGGCGAGGGCCCGGAAGAGGAAGTGGAGGAGGAGCAGGAGGCTGGGGCTGGTGAAGATCCGGCCGCTGACAAGGACTTGGACGGTTCCCCCTCCGAGCAGCCACCTTCTCAGGACAAGGAGGTCGGCGATATTCTAGTGTAGTTGGTTTTTTTTTCTTTCTTTTCATTGTATATCTGTACGGAATATCTTCAAATGAATGAATTTGATTTTTTTTTCTTGAGTGTAGAGCTTGGATTCTGTCGGTGTTTCTACTTTGCGCATACAAATAGCTCTCCTTTTCACAAGACCTGGTTGACCAACGGTCCGTTGTTGAGCAATGGAAGGACAAATGCCGCCGAGCCGAGGAACTTTTCAGCCATAAGTGTACTTTGCTGAAATCTCAAGAAGCCGAGCCGTCGAGATGGCGTATGAAGTTCGAGGCACTTTGTGAGGAGGTCGGTTAAGCGTATCGCTTTCAAGAGAGTACCGACTTGCTTCGGTGCCAAGCTTCGCAGCTGAGGAGGAGTTGGAAGTTGCCCGAGATCAAGCTGGCCGCGTTCCCAAAGACTACGAGATGATCGTCGAGGAGCATGCCGAGTATGAAGATATTATCCGTCGCGGGGGTGGTATCACCATCGCCGAGGCGGATTAAAGGCAAAAGAGGACCTGGAACGATATCGCGCTAAAGCGAAGCACTCGGGTCCGAGTCTTTGGGCTTCGTGGTGCTTTTGAAATGCCGAAGGAGAGCGCGGGCAGGTATAAGTGCATTTTGGACCGCCGACCTAAGTTACGGGCCCTTTGGCACGTGGTCCGGCGAATCTTTCTTCTTCTGTTCGGACAATGCCTGCTCGCGAGGTGAAAACGACTTCGCGGGGACATCAGGTCGGTCCGAGCCAGCGTAGGCGAGCTGCTTGTCGCGGTTCGGCTGCCCCGCGCGGTCGAAGTTTTCCTGCTGGAAGAAGTCGAGGTCGGGGACGAGGTCGTATCTCAATTGATGATCTCCTGTGGCCTTCCTCCTTTGAGGAAGATTGGCTTAGCTTCGCAAGAAACATCCTTCCCCCTAGATTAGCTCGCTTCGCCCGTAATTATGTACACCCAACCTGTTCCAAATAGTTAGAAATAAAAATATATATATTGAGTTTTGAACTTTCCCGTTCTTCGTGAAGATTGCTTCCTTGGTTTTACGCATGTTGCATCTTTTGGGGAGTTGGACTCGAATCTTTTTGTGTTGACAAGGGAACCATGGTTCGGACCTTGTATTTTATTCTCCCGGGGAACTTGGTTCCGACCCCGCCGAGAATTGATTATCCTTCGGAGGGAGTTTGACTCGGACCTCGTGGGATCTTCCTTTTTGGAGGGAGACGAGCTCGGACCTCGGAAAGTGGTTTCCTTTGCGCATTATAGGAATTTGTTACCCCATGTCGGGTCATTATCGACCACGCAAGGGAACCGTAGTTCGACCTTATGAGGGGATTTTGATATTAGGGATACTTCGTATAAGCAAATCAAAAGACACGAGATGCAAGACAAAAATGAAATTTTATTAAAAAATGACCAAAAAACAAAGTAAAAAGAGTTTTGACGAGCTCGTTAAAAACAAAAACATTAAGGACAAAAAAGACAAAAAAGAAAACCTAAGACTCTATATGCAAGATTTTGTCGCTTATACGAAGAATCTCTTTAGATGGGCGATGTGCCATGTTCTGGGTATTAGTTCGCCCGAAAGATAGGCGATTTTGTAAGCTCCTTTGCCGAGGACTTCGTGTACTCTGTAGGGCCCTTCCCACGTAGCTTCGAGCTTGCCGAGCTTCTCTGAGAGGCTGATCTCATTGTTTCGAAGCACAAGATCACCGACCTGGAACTGTTGGGGTTTGACCCTTTGGTTGTAATACCGAGCCATCTGCTGTTTGTACCGAGCTTCTTTTATGCTGGCTAGTTCCCTTTTTTCCTCCAATAAGTCTAGGTCGGTTCGGCGCTGCTCTTCATTAGCTTTGGCGGAGAAGTTGATGGTTCGGGGACTGGGTGCTCCGATCTCGACAGTATGATCGCTTCGTACCCGTATACTAAACGGTACGGGGTTTCTCCCGTTGGAGTTCGGGCGTAGTCCGGTACGACCACAGACATTTTGGAGATTGTGGATCCACTCTGTTTTCTCCTTCTCTAGGCGGGTCTTGAGTCCGTTCACTATTGTCCCGTTGGTGACTTCGGGCCCGGCCATTAGTTTGAGGTCGGTTGATCGAGGTGAACTTTTGCCGGATATTGAGTCCTTCACGTACCTCTCGAATTCCCTGCTCGTGAATTGCGTTCCATTATCCGAGATGAGGACTCTTGGTACCCCGAACCGGCACACGATGTTTTTCCAGACGAAGTCAACGGCTTTATCACTTGTGACTTTTGTGGAAGGTTCAGCTTCTACCCACTTGGTGAAGTAGTCGACGGCGACTATTAGAAACCGTTTTTGCTTAGGTGCTGGGTAGAAAGGCCCTACGATGTCAATGCCCCACTCCATAAATGGCCACGGACTTTGAATAGTAGAGAGGTCGGTTTGGGGTAGTCTCGTCACTCTGGCATGCAGCTGGCATTTTAGGCACTTCTTCACGAAGTCTTCCGCATCTTTTGCCATTGTTGGCCAATAGTACCCCCACCGCATGATTTTCTGAGCTAGCACCCGAGCTCCAATGTGGCTTCCGCACGATCCCGTGTGCACTTCATTTAATATGTAGTCCGCTTCCTTTGGTCCAACACATCTGAGAAGAGGCTGTAAGTAAGACTTTCGATAGAGGACCCCTCCCTCGAGGGCATATCACGTGGATCTAGCTAGAATTTTTCTAGCCTCCATCTTGTCTTCGGCACTTCCCCGTTTCCCAAACATTTGATTAGTGTGTCATCCAATTTGGGTCGTCCTCTATGATTGCATTGACTTCCGCCTCTTCTATACTCCTGTTGCGGACTTCTTCCACTAGCGTCGAGCTGGACGGGGAGGTCGCCAGTTTACTTAGCTCATCAGCTCGGGTATTTTGGCTTCTGGGAATGCGGACTATTTTAAAGAATTGAAAAGACTGTCCAAGGAGCTTGACCTTCTCTAGGTACTTCTTCAGCTTCTCACTTTTCACTTCGTATTTCCCTAACACATGGTTGACCACGACTTGGGAATCACAATGGGCTTGGACAGCTCGTACCTGGAGGGTTTGGGCGAGGCGCAGTCCGGCACGAGAGCTTCATATTCCGCCTCGTTATTCGTAGTGGAGAACTCGAATCGCAGCCGAATATGTTAGTTCCTTTTTCTCGGGCCGATGAGGAGTATGCCGGCTCCACTTCCTTTCTTTCCCGAAGCTCCATCCACGTACATCTCCCAAAGAATCCGGGGGTGTCTTCTCTGACTTCGGAGCCTGGTTTTGGCTTTGATTTCTTTTGGCTCCACGAGGTCCTTATACAGAGCTTCTACAAGGAAGTCTGCCAGAGCCTGTCCTTTTATAGCTCGACGGGGACCGTACGATATAGAATGTTCTCCTAGCTCGATCGCCCACTTCGCGATTCTTCCTGAAGCTTCTGGCTTAGTGAGAACTTGTCGAAGTGGTAGATCGGTCAGAACTTGTATCGGGTGAGCTTGGAAGTAGGGCTTTAGGCGCCGAGCTGCGTTTATGAGTGCTAGAGCGACCTTCTCGAGAGGCTGATACCTCGTCTCTGGGTCTTTTAGAACTCGGCTGACAAAGTACACCGGTAGCTGCCGATCTCCTTCGTCTCGGACCAACACTGCACTTATTGCCTCCTCAGATGTAGCCGAGGTATAGAAAGAGAGGTTCTTCTTCTGGGGACCGACAAGGTTGGTAAGTCCTCGAGGTGGCGCTTGAGCTCCTCAAAAGCTAGTTCGTGCTCTCGTCTCCATCCAAATTCCGGGCCTTCTTGAGAATTTTGAAGAATGGGAGCCGCCTCGGCAGCCTTGGAGAGGAAACGACTTAGCGCGGTTATGCACCCTGTCAACCTATGCACATCGCGGATAGTCCGAGGTACCTTCATCTCCTGCACGGCTCTAATCTTCAGTGGATTGGCTTTGAGACCTTCTGGCGAGATCCAGCACCCTAAGAATTTTCCAGATCGCACGTTGAAGGTGCACTTTTTCGGGTTCAGCTTGAGGTTCGCCTGCCTTAGAATGTGGAGCGTGGTTCGCAGGTCGCTCACAGCCGAGGCCTCTTCTTTACTCTTGACGACAATGTCGTCTACGTATACTTCGACAATCTTGCCGATGTGATCTCGGAAGAGGAAATCGACCATTCGCTGGTAGGTCGCTCCGGCATTCTTTAACCCGAAAGGCATATACTTGAATGCAAAGATCCCGAAGCTTGTTGCGAAAGCTGTCATGATTGCATCCCTCTCATCCATTAGAACTTGATAGTATCCTTTGTAGAGATCGAGAAAGCAGAATACTTCGTGTCTCACCAAGGATTCGATCTTTTCATCGATGTTGGGGAGAGGATAGCGGTCCTTCGGGCAAGCTTTGTTGAGGTCGGTGTAATCTACACACATCATCCACTCTCCTTCTTCTTTCTTTACCACTACCGTATTAGATAGCCAAATCGGGTACTCGACTTCAAACGAAGCCCGGCTTTCAACCATTGCCGCACCTCGTTGTAGATAACTTGATTTCGTTCGGCAAGAAATGATCGCCGTTTCTCGCTTGACCGGGTCGAGTTCGGGTTAATGTTAAGCTTGTGCGTAATGATTTCCGACGACACCCCCGTCATGTCCGTTGGAGACCAGGCGAAGACGTCTTGATACTCCCTTAGGATCTGGATTACTTGCATGCGTGTTTGAGGTCCCCCGGCAAAGCCGACCTTGACAACCTTCGCCGGATCTCGCTTCGGACAGGTAACTGTTCCGCCGTGTCCGGGATTGACGTCATTTCATCCGGCTCCTTGGAATACTTTGATTGCTATGCTTGGGGTTGACCTCGTAGAGCAACCCGCATGCACTCCTTGGCCTTTATCCGGTCACCTCGGACCGTAAGTGGTTCCACCGAGGTCGGTATCTTCAATGAGGTGGTAAGGTGAAATGATGGCCCCGACCGCATTCGGCCCAATCCCGACCTAGTATGATGTTGTAGGGGGAGTTCGCTTTAACCACATAGAACCGAACGAGCTTATCGACGCCGGTCGGCGGGCCGCCAATCGCAACGTCGAGCGCGATGGTCCCTTCGTGTCGCGTCTCTTGTCGCGTAAAGCTCTTGAGAGCAGGGGGTGGAATTCACCCGAGCCGGGTCGAGGCCCATCCTATCCAAGCAAAGTGTTGGAAGATGATGCTCACGCCGGCCCCACCATCGATGAACACGCGATGGACCATCTTGTTGGCCACCCCGACCCGTATAACCGGGGCGTCGTTGTGTGGTGTAGCGGTAGGCACAGGTCATCCTCGGAGAATGCGACGGTCTCCCTTCGAATCTCTTTTTCGTTTGCTCCTCACTCGATGGGACCGGTGGTCCGCGAGCTTCGCCTTCAACCCGGTTTTTGTCTTGCCCTGGGGTAGCCCTGATGGTGGAGACCACTCCGTCGTACCGTGGTGCGTCGTACGGAGGTCGTCATCCTCCTCGTGGTGATCGACCTTAGCTCGCTTATTGGGGAGCACAGCCGACCTTGTCCTCCTTTCCGTTTTCCTCTTGTGTTTTTCTTCCCCCGGCTTCGTATCTCTTCGCAGCTCCCTCTTGGGCTAACCTCTCTATCCTGTTCCGCGAGGTCGCGGCAATCCTCCGTGTGGTGCCCATGGTCATCATGGAAGGAGCGGTGCTTGTTTTGGTCCCGAGGTTTAGATTTTGACATGGGACGTGGTTTAGCGAACTGGGCCCTCGTGGAGTGCGAAGATCTCGGCATTCGTCTTCATAAAAGGAGGTCGTTGGGACGGCTCGGTCCCACCCGAGGTCCAAGCCGGGACCGGATTGGTCCGGTCCGAGCCGGACCGGATAGGTCCTCTTTGGAGGCGTTCGTGGGCACTTCTCCGATCACGATCGCTCCGACCTCGATCCCCTTCGCTCTCTTCTTCTCGGTCTCCTCCCGCTTCAATCGGTCCGCATCCCGGCCGTCGGCGAACCGGTATACAATCTTCCACATCTTCTCGGGCCGTCTCGTGCTTCCGCTTAGCGAGCTCTTGGTTTAGGGACCCGGGGGCAATTCCATTTCGGAAGGCCGAGATTTAGGAAGACGTCGTCGATTTTATCGACCTTCAAGCTTTCCCGCATGAACCCGGAAGCCGTACTCCCTTATAGATTCTTTGTCCTTTTGCTTCACCGATAGGAGGTATGCCGTGTCTCGGCGGGGCCGAACCTTCGTATGGAATCTTTGCTTGAATATTTTTTCCAAATAGGTCCAGACCCCACGCCGCGCCGAAGGCCGTCAAACCAAGCTCGGCATAATCGATCGGCATCTCGGGAGTAGCTTGCACATGTGTTCCTCCCCGAGACCCCGGTTGTGCATGCTATACCGGTAACGCGTTAGGAAGTTAAGGGGGTCGTCCACCCATTGTAGGACGGTATGTTTGGCAACTTGTACACCGTGGGGAGTTTGGTGTCAAGCACTCGTCGGTGAACGGGCCGACCACCGAGCCGGTTCCTTTTCATGTCGGTGTCGATTCCTCGCGGGATCGCGACTCTCGCTATAGCTCGGGCTTCGATACCTTCCGGGGCTCCGAGGTCGCCTTTGGGTATGATGTCGCCCGGGGCTACTCGCGAGCTCGGACTCCGACGCCGATCCGAACCCCGCCGGACTCGCGCCTCTCCTTTAGCTCCGGTTCCGGTCTCTCTGTGTAGTGAGGAGCTTTAGGCAGAGATTTTTGCGTGGAACTCTCCCTGGCTTCAGGTATGAGAGACATCCGGGTTGTCGTAAGAAAGCGTTTGAAACGCTCCTTGTTTGCTTTAGCGAATTCGGCCGCGGCGTAGGTGGTGGCAAGGTCAAAGTCTCTGGAGTGATCATCCTCCTTCAACTCGGATCCCTTCGGGTCCGACTCGTCGTTGATCTCTAGCGCGGGCATCCTTTCGGAGGGATTTCCTTCTATTGGGTCCCTGACGTGCCTCTCCTTTGGGACCGAACTGCCTCTCTGGCGATTCTCTTGGCTTATGGGGCAGCTTTCTGCTTCGTTAGGATTCCCTCGTTGGCTTTGGGCCTCCCGCACGCTTTGTGATCGCGTTACCATCGTAAATCAGCTACGTAAGAACCGTTGATGAGTTTCCCACAGACGGCGCCAATGATAGATCTAGGATTTGCGAAAGTAGCTAAAAGGAATAATAACACGATGACACAGTAATTTACGTGGTTCGATCGATGTGATCTACGTCCACGGGAGAGAATGTAGAGAGCTTTTATTATACTTGAGAGTACAATGAGTATTGAATGTCCCTTCTACCTCTAATCTCACATCTATTTATAAGTATTGGGTTAAGCCCTAATCCTTCTAGAGATCGGACTCCTTATACATATCCGGTTGCTTGATACATGCATATCCGATTCCCATTAGCAGTAGAATTCTATCTTCTTCCAAAGTAGGGTTTCGTTACTTGGTCTTCAAGGCAGATGTGGACTTTGTTTGGGCCGAACTCTGTGGGCCGAGCGTTAATATACAGGCCCAAATAGCCTTAGGTCGGGCCCAGGATGAGGCCAGCACTATCAGTAACAATGCAATGTAATAAATCAAAAATGCATTATTATGACAGTGCGTTGTAATAATACACAAAATATATTATTTTAATACATAAAATGCATTATTATTATTTTTTACGGAAAAAATATTTTATATGTGAACCAACCCCCATATATATATATATAGGGGTTGGATCAAATAGAACCAACCCCTAAATGTTAATCTAGGAATCTTTCTAAGCCGTAGATTGGGTGTAAATAAATGGTTAAGATGCAATCTTGGTTTCTAACAGAAGTTTTGTAAAGTTGAGCAAAAATTATCTAAATTAAGCTATTAAGGGTAAATAAGTAAAAGATTATGAAACATACCTTAGCTAATTTCTATTGTGGCGAGATTTGTGGAACCCGAAAACTACAAACTCAAAGCAGAATGTTATTACATGCGATATTTTATTTTTTAAATTTAGCCTATTTGCTTAATATAATAATAAGTTTTGCTTTTTTATTAGAAGTGATATCTGTATGCTTTTTCAATTAAATTTATTCATTCAAATCACTAATTATAATTGGTTTTATATTTGATGAGATATTCTGTTTATTTTTTAAATGTAGTCGATTTCCTTACTGTAATAATTAGTTTTGCTTTCATGTACATTGGGTTAGATTAGATGTGATATTTTATATGCTTATTAAATTTAATTATTTGCTTTAAATATTAACAACATAAATCAGCACCTATCTAAGTGATAATAAGCAAATTAATAACATAAAAAAGCAAAAGAATAAACATAAAACATCTCTCCAATTGATAATTTATAAACAAATAAAATATTAGAAAAAGTCATAAAATAAACATAAATAACCGTATCTTCAATTGATAATAATCGAATAAAAAACAAAATAAAAGCAACAAACTACACATAAATAAGCATCTCTTCAATTGTGTCACAGCCCAACTTAGAATTAAGATAACTAAGCCGGTGGGTCCCGCGACGTACACAATTTATGATTAACCAAGGAATAGATAACGATCCAGTTATCAAACAAAAATCAAACATACTACAAAACACTTCCAACGAGCATGCTTACCAAGAAATCGATGTCAATAACATGCTCGACTATTTCAACCAACAAATGGTTATCAACAACAGATATGACTTGATATCAACAAGTAGGGTCATATGACCGAGATATACCAAGTATAATCATCAACAAGGAATCAGGTTCAACCAGATACCAACAAATAATATCATACGACCAACGGTGCCAAGAGATCAATATCAACAAGAAGTTTATTAAATCAAAAAAGCACGATAAAAGCAAATAATTAAGACACAGACTAACATCAAAACCTTAACAACAACATCAAAAGACTTTAGAAGTTATAAACTTCAGAGTTTATAAACGAACTTCATACTTCAGAAACATATTTCAAAGTGTTGTAGCGGAAAACATGACTAGGTTACATGTATGAAGACATATAACCAAACTCTTTAGTTTAAACAACTTTCAAGAATTCAACCAACGAAAGTCCGTCCAAGCACACTCCCATCTCCATCCGAAATAACCTGCACATTTTAGAAAACAATATGCAGGGCTGAGTACTTCGTACTCAGTGGACACATGCCAAAATACTTGAAATCTTACTACTTAGAGCTATAGATTTAACTTGCCCAAAGCATAACACAAGTAAATTTTATAAAACAAACATGTGCTTGCTCAAATATTTTCTTTTTCCATAAAACATGTTTTGTCCGGCCAGACATATAGGTTAATATGTATGTACCAGATCTACAATCACAAATTAGTGCTGATAAGTAGGCCTCCTTCTCAAACACTTGTAACCGGCCCACTTTTCGGAAGGCACACGATTACAAACTAGTGTACACAAATCCTACCTTGCGTAGGACCGAATTGGTCTTCCTTTAGTAGTTGGTAATACACAAAACTTAAAACATTTGGCAAGTTAATAAATTTTAAAAACATCATATATATATATATATATATATATATATATCATTCATCATTTCTTTGGTTAGAAAGCCTACCTGTCGTACGATGCTTTATCTTACACTTCTCGTTCTTGATTTCCCGGCTTTATGCTCTCGCTCGTTCCTTCATTTGAGATTGGATTTATCAACCATCAACACGAGAAATAAACGACAGGCCAAGAGATATGATATCTCGATCAACTTAATTTCTATTTCGCTTCGAATTTCTAAGACTTAACTCAATACTAACCCTTATAAATTCTAAACACTTCTAAATCTCAACTTAATTTCTATTTAACAATCTAACTTATAAACATTAACATTAAACACTTAAACATATAATTTCATCATTAATCATAGAAGCACTTTAATAACTTTTAATACTTTTACTAATCACATCATCAAATATTTAAGCTTATTATTATCACATAAGCTCATCATCAACATATCATTAACGTATAAGCATGTTATTAGTTTATAAAATCATCATTAGCATGTAATTAACATATAACTTATTATTTGCTATTCATATCATTAACTTAAAATATTTTCGACTCGATAAACGAGTTCCGAAAATTACAAAATTAATTCTACTTACATCATTTAACATAATAAGCATAATTACGCAATCAGATTATCAATTCAGATCACGTACACGTATAAACCTTTAACTTGAAAAAATAGCCGAAAAATAGAAAATTCTTAATACTTTGTAATTAATTTCTGAAAAATTCCACAATACTTAATTTTTATTGTAGAATTTAAATATGTGATTATTTTCTTAATTAAAGATCAAATAATATTTTTATTTTCTTAAATAAATTTCGGCTATTTTGAAAATTAGAAATTAAATATCCAATTTCATTCTAATCAATTCCAAACATCTTAAAATAATTTATAAGCTACAATTATAGCTTAATTACTTAAATAAATTGAAGAAAAATAAAAACCATGTACTTTAAAACTTTCGACTTTTTCATAAATAGGGCAAGAATGATTATTTTCTCTCCAATTAAAATTATAACATGCTTTATTAATATTCTAGAGGTTAATTATAACATCAATTAACCAATTTAGGCTTTAATTTAAAAAGCCCTAAATTTAATATTTTTCATAATTTTTGAAAAATACAAAATTAAGCTCCAAAAATTCTAACAAAATTTCTATATGCTTAAATAAATACCATAAGCTCAATTCCATCATCAATTTCATCATACAAAATCAAAATAAAAAACCCCCAATTTGAAGAACCCTAATTCTTCGAAAATAATTAAAATTGGAGAAATTATGATCCAATCAATTAATTCAATGCATAATCATGCTCAATAACATCATGTAAGCTCAATTTAAACATCAATTTAATCATAGAATATCAAGATCAAAAACCCCTAATTTTTAATTGAATTTTCGGCTATAATTAAAAATAATAGAAGGACTTTGATTCTTTGATCATTTCCAACATCAAACATGCTTAGAATAATTATCTGAGCTCAATTAATCAATCAATTTGATCATCTAACATCACAATTGAAAAATCCTCATTTTAGCTAAATTTTGAAAATTATGAGAAATAGGGTTAGTGTTTGATTTGAGCATGAATTAATGATCTATCATGCATCCTAAGCATGAATTAAACATCACAGTTTAAATTCAAGCTCATCTACTACATTTCTTCAAAAATTTCGAAATTAATAAAGGATTTAAATAGTAGGATTAAAGCTTATTTTTGAGCTACATCTTGCTAGCTTACTTTATTTTAAGGCCAAGAGTATGTATGCATGCATTCGATATTGAAGAATGCTATGCACCAGTACCAAATACAATTGTAATTGGTACACCTCTTATCTGGCCTATACCAGCCAGTTTTCCTTGATCTTTAACGCTCTGCTTCTGCTCAAGAGCAAATACTCTTTGATGCTATTGATGCAAGTTTTGCTGCGATGGTTGTTACTGCTTTGCCTGCTGTGGCTGTGGAACTTCTTTTATGATCCTTGGATGCCGAGCTGATACTGATTAGGTCTTCTTTCACCTACTCCTTACATTTCTGTAACATTTTTTTTCTGTCATATGTTAAATTTACATAACAATTTCCTAGTGTAGTTTGTGTGGTTCTCAATCTATTAGTATATAAAAATATAAATTTTATTTAATGTGCGCTTTGAATAGCGGATACAGATTAATCTCGTCATAAAAAAATATATATAGTCCACAAATTCTATGTAGGTCCTCTGGTGAAGAAACACAGTATATTATATTATATAATAATATTAAAATAAATTTTTAAAATTAATATATATATATATATATATATATATTATGTAAAATGTGGTAAAATGTTTACATTTGTTATGAAATTAAACATTAATGTTGTATATACAAAGAAACACTATATATCATAAAATAAGCATTAAATTTCTATTTATAAACAAGTATATATATATGATTTTTAGATTAACTCACATAAACTAGTTTTTATGTGAACCCATCCCTATATATGCAGGCGTCACACACAGTCACACATATGAGTGTGTAGACAGGTATTCTATGAACCAAGAAGCCCCACAAGTTGTCCTGAACATGCAATAATATCCCACATCCACTTTGGAAGATCAGAAAAGAAGAATAGCAGAAGCCTGAAGAATTATATTTCTTCTTACATCATCAACTAACTATTTCTTTGGAAAAAAAAAAAAAAAAGATTCCAACAATGGAAGGGGAAAGAGGAGTGCTGCCGCCCATTTATGACCATGCCAACATCTCATTTTCTGCTCCCCAAGAAATGGGGTTTTTACAATTTGAGGAACATAATCAGGTTTTTAGCTTCCTATCCACCGCTCCGGCCGCCCCACAGCCTCCTCTTGAAGGCGGCACCGCCGTTAAGCCAACCACCACCACCACCAATAATAATGGTTCCTTAGGGTTGAATCACAATGAATTTTTAAATAATAGGCCCTCATGGAATAACGACCATCAGGTAGTTGAGTTTCTGAATTATTATTGTTTTGAATTCTTTCATATATAGTATTAATATTGCTTTCAGATTGCTGTCAGTATTCTCAGTACATAATTAATTTGCTTCATGTTTAAGGTTTTTTATTTTTCTTATTTATTTATTAATTAGTTTTATTAATAAATGGAGAAAATATATATGTTTATATATACAGTTGATAGCTCTGGAATCGAAGGCTGTTAACGATGATGATGATTATAATAACGAGGGAAGCCATTCATGGTATTTTCTTAAATTTTTCTCGAGTCTCTTATTTTCATATCAGACTTGAACGTGCAAGCTTCGTCCAACTAATTTGTTAGTATTTTTTTAACTTGAATTTTAATTTTTTAATTAATCAATCTTGCTATTCTATGCGCAGCTTGCAAGAACCCTACATTCTTAGACAATTCGTACACAAACCCCTAAATATCGTTTATAGTAGTTTTCACGAGTAAGAACTTTATGGGGCCGGCTAGTAGATGTTTTTCAGAAAATTTATAATTAGGAACTGATATCGTTTTTTATTAATTAAGAATTTAACTAAAATATGTTAGCGTATAAATCAAGAAGAGTTGGTTGTTATAGTAAAGCCAACATGCAAAATAGGACCGTAGCTTTCAGTTTTTTGACAAAACGGACTTTTTTTTAACGGGCCCCGAAAAGTAGGACTAAAACTTTCATTTTCTGCATCTGCACTCCCATTTCGGGCCCAAAATCAGTTGTTTGGGCTTTTGGGCACGTGATCAGACAGCTGGAGCCCGACGTCGATGTGGATGCCACATTGCACATGAGTCAGCAAAAAAATGAATAAAAAATTAATTTCTGTAAAAAAAATAAAGATAAAATTTTAAAAAAATAAAATAAATGATTTTTTGTTCTCTCTCCTTTGATTCTCTCTAACCCACCTGCACCACCCCCTACCACATTTTCTTCCTCTTTCTCAGGTTGATTTTCTGTCGGCGGCACCGTCATCATCGATATTCAATGTTATTTCTTTAAATTCTAGCGACGGGATCTGCAGCCGGAAACGCGTTGATAGCGAGAACCGTTGCTGCTCTCTCACTACCTCGGAAGGGTTGTCGTTGCCACCGAAATTACGTTGCCAAAAAGATAGCCGGAGCTGATGGTGCACAAGGTCAAGAGAGAGAGGGGATGGCGAAAGGTTCGGATTTTCTTCCAAATTGCCCATGCTTCAATCGACCACCATCCTTTACCGATGGAGCTGAGATCGGGGAGGTTGCCGAGGCCAAGCTGGATGAGATTGAGAGCGTCGACGTTGGGCTTGAGGGTTTGGTAGTGGTCGGAGTGGTGGTGGTGCCGACGCGACGACTTGAAGATGATGCCTGGGAACTCGATGTCCATGGAGATGAAGGGGTAGCGATCGATGTTGGAAGGAGAGTGGTGGGAGGAGGTTGTTTTATACAGAGAAGAGAGGGAGAGAAGGCGACTGATGTTGCTTGGAAAGAGGGAGAAGAAGTGATGCGGCAGAAGATGTGGGAGATTTTCAGACGGGAGAGAGAGAAAGAGAGAGGAGATGGTGGTAGTCGGCGGTGGATGCGGCAGAGAAGAAAGAGAGAAGGGGAGAGGGGGAGGCGGAGGGGGAGGGTTAGAGAGGAGAAACAGAGGAGAGAGAGAGAGAGAGAGAATTCATTTATTTTCTTTTTTTTTATTTTTTTATATAAATTAGTTTTTTATTCATTTTTTTGCTGACTCGTGTGTCATGCGGCATCCACATGGGCGTCGGGCTCCAACTGTTCGATCATGTGCGTATCACGTGCCAAAAAGCCCAAACAACTTACTTAGGGCCCGAAATAGGGGTGCAGATGTAAAAAATTGAAGTTTTAGTCATACTTTTGAAGGCCCGTTAAAAAAAGTCAATTTTGTCAAAAAGCTGAAAGCTACGGTCCTATTTTGCCTGTTAGCTCGTTATAGTACGTACAACCTGTTGCACTAGGTTTATTTTCTAGCACGATTTGCCTTTGTTATCTGGTTTGCTAGTTATGGGTTTACCTAGTGCGCACCTCGATCAAGTAACGGTTGCGGGTTACACTCGTCATAAAAAAAATAAAAATAAAAAGATCGAGCTTAGTTAGATGTATTGGAAGAGATCGATCATGAGTTAGAAAAATTATTTTGCTTCTTTAATTTGTTTGTGGTGCTATATATAGTGAAGTCTGAGTAGGGATAGTGCAGCTTCCACTATTTATATATTACAACACTCAGTATTCTATATTCAGATTAGATGATCAATCAGAATCACACTCTTAATTAATATTGATTATGTGATATTATTTGTTTAGTGTGTGTGCGCGCGCGCGCTATATGAAGGGTAATAAATATATAAGACAAGTATGGTTGCAGGTGGAGGAATTGTACGGCGGAGAAGAACAAGATTAATAAGATAATTAGGAGAAAGGTGAGAGCCAAGATTTTGTTTCCAGACACGGAGTGATGTGGATGTACTTGATGATGGTTATAAATGGAGGAAATTTGGTCAGAAAATTGTTAAGAATTGCCTTCATCCAAGTTACGTATACTAATTCACGAGTACCCCCAGAAATTGTTACTGGATCATAAAATATACAAATTACATAAAAACACAAGCTCGATTTATTTTTTTCCTTTAATTAAAAATTGTGAATAAAAAGAATAAATGGTGTGATTTGTAGATTTGATGATCACCTTAACAATTTCTAAGATATTAAAATAAAAAACAATATTAATTAAATAAAAAGACTAAAAGAAAAATATTGACGTGGAGTAAATTAAATGTTGACAGTGCTCACAATGTTATGCAAGATACGGATTCTCAACATTTCATAATCTAAAATATGTATGAGATAACATATTTTTTTTTATATTTTTATCTAGTGTTGCATGCATTAATTTTGTCTATATATATGCTCGAAGTATATATATATATATATATATATATATATATATTTAGATTATAAAATGTAGCATCACTAAGTTAAACTCAGCCTCTTAAGGCATGAACTAATGATGGAGTGAATATTTTATAACTGGGGAGGTTATTGGTTCAAAATTTACAATTCTTATGAGAAAGAAAAGTTAAAGTTGAGATTAATACTTTGTGTCTAATTATAGAACAATAAGATAAACTTTAATAACTAAGAGACAAAGTCCCGCCGGCCCTATCATATAATCATTCGACTACTAATTTTAATCCTTTAATTTATTTAGTGTCTAATTAAGTATATATAACAATATAATAAGATAAACTTCAATAATATAAAGAGATCACATAATATATTGATGTACACCAGAGAGTCAGAGACTTAACAATGAAACAAATAACGTACATTTGTACATGTATATATATTAGTTAATTCTATGTTGTGCACTTGAATTCGTGTCTTGTATTTCACGGTTTCGCGTGCACAACGATAATATGTTATTTTTTAGATTAAAGATACATTTATTAGATAATAATTTGATGATATTACAAAGAAATAAAAACAAAATTAATTGATTAAAAATGAAGTGTTTGTGCGTGCAGGAGTTACTACAGATGTATCCGCATGAATTGTGGGGTGAAGAAGAGGGTGGAGAGGCTGTCGGAAGATTGCAGGATGGTCATTACGACCTACGAAGGTCGCCACAACCATTCTCCTTCCGATCACTACTCCAACTCTTCCGAATAAGATTGTTTCACCTCTTTCTAAATGATAATTAATTGTACGTACATACTTATTTAATTATTTACTTATTATGCAGCTAGCTCGTAAATACTTTTGATTTGATTAAGTTGTGTTTGGCCGGAAAGCTAGAATGATTGAATTATAAGTACTAATTACACGACTTGAAGATATATATATAGTTGAATTGAGAGAGGTGGAATTGAGGATCATCCCTGTAACTCATCCTAAAAAAAAGGTGAAGAATACTATTGAGCTATAATTAGATTTATGGAATGACTTATTATCTTCTCAACTCTTTTCTTTGAATAGATTGAGTGTTTAGATTTTATTGATTGACCATTTACGATGAAACGTTCAAAGCAATTTGGATCCTCGGTCTCAATATTTTTGTATTTGTGTCCTGCCATTAACTTCAATAATTTAATGATATTTATTGTATAAATGAAAGCTTAAAAACTATATACCTTAATTTTGGAATAATTGCCTCAATCAATTACTCCCTCCGTTCTTTTATAAGTGTCTCCCACCGTCAAATTACACATACCAAGAAAATAAAGAAATTTACCTATATAACCTTATTAATTACCATCATTAATGTATACATACAACTAATTAACAAATTACTAGAAGCATTAAATAAGGATAAAATTGGAAAAATATCATTAATTTACTCTCAAATTTTGAAATAGGACACTTATATGGAAACAAAAAATTAAGCTAAATAGGACATTTAAAAAAGAACGGAGGGAGTATTCTAATTGTACATGATTTGATTTAATTCTCAAACCTCCTCATAGATTAACTATTAAGCCAATTTGGGGTTTTTACATTTTAAAGAAACATATTTAGCCCAACTTAAAGTTTGGCTCAAACGGATCACGAAGCCCAATAGATTCTCAATTTGTTTATAAGAAAATCAATCTCCATTTGAATTATAGATATCCTCTCTCAAAATAAAAAAATAAAAAAATAAAATATAAACGGTAGTGCATTTGGCCCAATGGAGGACGTCCAGTCCAGTCCAGCCCAATCCATGCTATTTGAATGACACCTCTATTAGCCGTTGAATTAGGTATAATCAAAAAACAAGTTAACACTAAAATAACTTTTTTTTGAAGGGTACAATAACCGTTTTCTACTCCAACTCATTTACCATATAGTCCTTTCACACTTGAGCGCTAAATCTAAAACACAAACAATGAAACAAAGTCGCTAAACAATTCTAAAAAAAAAAAAAAAAAAAAAAAATCTCACAAGGAACAAACACGCACCAATAAAATAATTAAATCTAAGGCATACACCTACCTATATATATAACAACAAAAAATTAAAATAAATAATCCCTAGTATAGTCAATCATGGTCAAACAAAAAAAAATAGTGCATTGAATTTCATATGAATTCTTTTATAAAATTAAGAATGGCCGTAGCCCTCCGGTTGTCAATGAGATCAATGTTGTGGAATCCGACGTCGTCGAAACGCGCCTCCACCTGCACCCCACGCTCAACCAGCATCTGCACGAACTCCTGCTGCCGGTCCACCAACGGATCCCCGCCAAATCCGATTATCAAACATTTCCCCAAACTCTTCACCTTCTCCTTCATGGCCGCGTCCACCATCGGATTACAGAACCGGTGGTCCCGATCCGTCCCCACCGGCAGCGCCAGCTCCCACAGAAGGTCGATAACCGGCAGTGGGAAGTACGGATCCGTCGCTAGCTTCAGCTCGCTCTTCGTCCGCTTCTTCCCTCCGATGAATGGCTGGTTCAGTATGGTTCCCGCGATCTTCAGCGGCTGCGGCTTCATATCCGGCAGCCGCAGCGCGGTGTTGTACACGATGTTCGCGCCGCAGCTCACGCCGTAGAGGTAGCATCTATGGAAAATAATAAAATCATGTTAATTCATAGTATTCTTAAAATTCGAATATTTCATTTTTTTTTTGGAGGAGAAGTATTCGGTAAATAAAGTTGGAGACTCGATTGGCACACAATGCAAATCAAACTTGATGAGTATTATATTATTGGGTCGACTCGATTACACTCCTAGAAAGTTACCAGAATTGAAAACTTATACATATGTGACACCATAATTTCCAACAATTTGTACTATATAGAAAATAATTTAGAGTGTAGTTACCTATTGAGATCGGCACATTCTGTTATCCAGGGATCACCTTTTCTATCCGCTGCCTGGTTCTTGACCCAGGCGACGGCGTCCATGGCATCCTCGTACTGGGCGGGGAGGCGGTGCTCGGGGGCGAGGCGGAAGTCGACGGCGATGAATATTGAAGGCACCTCGGCGGAGAAGCGTTTGCTGCTCTCGTGGAGGAGGCTCTCCGCGACGCTCATCTGAATCCATCCGCCGGGGTGGAAATAGAGAATGACGGGGAGGCGGGTGGCGGAGGGGATCTTCGATGGCCGGTACAGCCGCATCCACGTCTTCTTCTCGGCGTTGAGGGTGACGTCCTTGCTCATCACCGCCTGGCTGGAGTCGCTGTCGGCGGCGGTCGTCGGGAGCTTCATGTACCGAGTCAGCGTACCGTCTTCATTCAGAGAAATGTTGAGGTGATCGTAGGGATCGAATTTTGACATTATTTTTTCAACCGATCGATCGAGTATGGATTAATTGTGTAAGCTAAAGAATATAATTCTTGTTTAAATCATAGTGAGGAGTTTTCTGTTGAGCGTTACCGCATAAGTAGGGAGTTTATGGAGGATTGAAGGTTATCCTTAAACTTCGTTGCTTTTGAAGCCTACTTTTAATTACATTGTCTCTCTCTCTTATTTTTCCATGTACCATTTTAAGTAAGACAACACGGATCCACTAGAGGAACAAACAAACCAATCCATGGGTGAATATGCAATAGCTACATTGTTAATTAGGTTCGACTAGGGATGTCAATTGGGATTATTAGCTCTACTTCGGGCCAATTATATTGGGTTTTCAAGAAATTTAGTCGGCTTAATTTGAACTAAATATTTTTGCGGGTTACTTTAAACATAGCCCCCAAATCTCTCTTTATAGCTCTTTAATTAAAATAATAATAATAATAATAATAATAATAAATATAAATGTAAAATTATACTCTTATAGCTCCCAAATTTAATTTTTTAATAAAAAAGAAATATTTATAATCCATATCCCTAATTTAAAATCTTAATAAAAAACAAATATATTTCATATCCCCCATTAGCATAAGTTGTTGATCCGTTTTGTCCGGGCTGCATCATGGGTTTCCTGTTCTTTTGGCCCAGAATTCCCATTCTAATTAATTTGCAGAACATGATCCCGGTTCGTCAACTGCTGATTTCGATGACGTAAACTGACCTTTATTATGCTGCATCCCGAGGGTAATGGTCGCCGGCTATAAGGATTAGGGAATGGAGGTTATGGAATAAATTAATTTATTTTTTATTTAATATGGACTAATTTATCTATATAATTTTTTAAAGGATATAATTGTACATTTATTATTATTATTATTATTATTATTATTATTATTATTATTATTATTATTATTATTATTATTATTATTATTATTATTATTATTATTATTATTATTATTAGCTATGAAGAGAGATTTGGGAGCTATGTTTAAAATTACCCTATTTTTGCAGGTTATTGTTAGCCCTAACGTTTAACCTAGTGCTTAGCCCAATTAGATATTCCCAATTAAGATTTATTAATTCTAAATAAAATTTAAATTTTCAATTAAGATTTATTAATTTTCAATCATAATTTATTAATTCTCAATTAAATATAATTAAAGTTAACTAAATTAGTAGAAAATATTTAAAAAAATTATGCGGCCCCCCATGTAATTCTAAGCATAACCTCCATTTTACTCTCCATAGCCTTTAATTAAAAAAATAGTTAAAATTATAGTAAATGTACAATTTTATCCCAAATTTAAAATCATAATTGAATAATAACTACAAAATAAATTATGACCCCTTTTATCTCACTATATACCTTGTGGCCCCTTCAGCATACCATTTCGAAGAGAAAACCCCAGATATGAACAACGACACAAGAGAACTACAATTTCAGAGAATTGAAATAAAATTCAAATAATTAAAATTTCCACAAATTCTATTTATTGTAGTTTCATAGTGTACAAAAAAGTGAAGAAAATAACAATGGATTATTAAAATAGGGCAAATCAGAGCATAGGCCATTCTTCTCTGAATCGCCCATTCAGGGCTGTCCACTTCACATTGCACTTATTCAGAAACTATTTGTCGTCGTCATCTTGTCCGTTCTTATAATCTAATTTCCTCTCATCCTCGATTTGTTGTGGATTTTATCCTTATCGTTGGAAGTCGGCGACTCTTCACTAGAAGATGACATTGCTTTAAAAATTTGATTTTATTTTCTTCAAAATTCTAGGTTTGGGGGGTGTTGGGGGTTATGCAAATTACAAAATTCGTGTGTTGTTGTGTGCGTGTGTTAGTCTAGTGGTAGAGTGGTTAATGCCCGGTTCAAGTCCACCATCACGCGGCTTTTAAAATTTCTTGTAATATTTGTTAAAAAAAAAAATCGTGTGTTGTTGGGGTTAAGCAATCCACTCAATTTTCTTTTATCTTCATTATTTGTAATTTTAGTTATTAATTAATTGTAATTATTGGGGGCTATAGGGATAAAATTGTACATTTACAATAATTTTAATTATTTTTATAATTAAGGAGGCTATAAAGAGTTAATCGGTAGTTATGTTTAGAATTACCCAGTGCCCTTTATATGGCCATACGAATATACATGAACCGATTCTTGTTGAAACTTTCAAGACTCTAGTCAATTTATGTGATGTATATTGTTAATAGTACTGGCCTAGATATATGATCAATTTATGCTTACTCATGCAATGACAGCTGCTGGTAAACGATATTGTTAAAAATAAAATCTGTACTGGATATAATAATTAGTTATAGTGAAAATCATGTTTATATATATATGTATACCTGGTCAGACGCCACAGTCAAGTGTACAGTATATGAATTGAAAATGCAAGTTGACAAGCAAATGGTAGAATTAATTCAACGAAATTCGCTGCCACAACATTAATTTGCAGCCAATACATACATCTCGTCAACTTTATCACAAATATTTTATATATGTGCAAAAAAAAGAGCAAATTAAAACATTGGTCGTCTCTCTCTCTCTCTCTCATCTCAAACACTGATGACCGTAGCACTACGCGATTGACAACGGCGCCCCTTTTTAAAATCTCTAACCAGCTTTGTTAAGAACATCATAACGAGTGGCATCATAATTGAGAGCGCAATAAAAAACGCGGATAATATCCCAGCAGGTGCAATTGCTATCATGCAAGTATCATATGTCGCCGTGAGTGCAAAAAGCGCGACTCTAAGCTCAAACTGCAACGGCAGTCCGAGCGTCAGAAAATTCATCATGTGCAGAGACATAAAGAACCCCACTGAGTTAGATAGGAGGAACAAACCATACGCTACATAATTCTTACTCCCCATCACCGACTGTCCCGCATTGTGGCGTTTACTGCTGCTGCTGCTGTTTTTAGCAGAAGCAGCATCAGGCCAGTAATCATCCTGCCATACGCCGCCAGGCGGGCTGAGCACCGCCTGGTACGTGGCGGTCATAATTAGTACAGTTATAACCAGCAATGTGTTTCTCGCTTTGCTTGGCGACTCTTTGATCTTGTCGTACTTGAAGTAGTCCTGCAGCTGCTGAGACGCGGATTTAGGACGAGGACTCCTTCTCTGTTCTTGCTCTGGAGCACTACTGTTTGATTGATCTTCTTCTTGATTTGGAATGTGTGAGTTTGTTGGTGGTGATGATGATGTTACTACTCCTGTAGTAGCTCCGGCTAGAGTGAGAATATCCTCTATGTCGCAGTCGCCGCCTTGTGTTATCAACATATCAAGCGGCGTGAGCCTCTTTTTGTTCAACGAGTTCACATCCAGTTTGTCCTTTAAACAAGAGTTGTTCTCCAACAATAGATCAAAAACCTCATATTGCTTTGCAGATGCTGCAAGGTGCAATACGGTGTTTCCTCTCTCATCCTTGTTGTTCAAAATCTCCGCTCTGTTGGAGGAGACGACGTGATCGCATAGGACCTTGAAAGCTTCGTACTGATGGTATTTCACCGAGAGGTGAAAGCAAGTTTCACCTCTCGCTGTGACTTGTGTGATAGAATCCGACCAAACTGATACCAATTCTGTGACGACCCGGATTCGGCCTTTGGCAACTGCAGAGTGAAGAGGGATTCTCCTCTCCTTTCCCTTGACTAGGCAAAGATGGCCGCCTACTTTCAACAGCTCTTTCACAATCTCCACATCCCCTCGGGCCGAAGAAATGTGGAGAGGGCTTAAGCCATCTTGGTTGAGTTGTGCAGCGAAATCGGGGACTCGAATCAAGACCTCTTTCACGAAATCAAGATGACTACCGATGCAAGCAATATGTAACGGAGTGTCTCCGTCTCCTAAAGCCGCAGTCGGTAGGAGGAAAGGATCATCTTTGATCAGGTTGTGCAGTTTCTCAACATCTCCATTTCTGGCACCCTCAATCAGCCTTCTGTCCATACTAGTTAATTATAGGCTAGCTGGCTATATATGAAATATTGATTGAGATCATCTTCAGGAATTGCTTCATATGTACAAGGAATTAAAAATGTGTTAGATATTTTGTATGGGAAGTCAAGGCAACAGGCATTTTTTTTCCGATAACAGAATTGACTTGAATTGGTCAAACCATGTGTGTGAACTGTGTCGATGAGCATAAATATGTGTCGTAGAAGAGCGTTGAAATTAGATCATAAATATGAAATCCATATGAGTGGCAAATAGGGAATTTTTAATCACAAGAGCGTTGAAATTTCGTAATAAAGTCCGACAAAAGAATTGGTCTCTTAAGTTATTACGTTTACATCTCAAACACAATTTTCAACTAATATGATAAACTTTTTTTTTCAAGTGACTAAGATGATATATACATTTACACGACTTTACATGTTCGTGCGTTCATATTTTCGTGTACCTTAAGTTATCTAGTCAAGTGTTAAAAGGTAAGATCATAGGCATATTATGATTATGAATTCATATATTTTAAGATATACTAGTAGAGTGGTACGTGCATGCGATGCACGTAATATTAATAGATTTTAATAATATATATATGTCAAATATAAAATAATCATATGATTATAGATTCTAATAATAAAATACTATAATAAGGGTATAATAGGCAAATCAAATTTTGTCAACAAGACTTTTTTTATAATAGGTATAGATTAGGTCAATAATAATTCGATAACATAATGATATGAAAGAGATTTATCACACGTACATTTTTATAGCTAATTGTAAGAAGCATACCTTTTATTAGTAAAAAAATAAATTTATTAATGATTATTAAACTTAAACTTTGTTATGTGCGTCTATTCAAATTAAAATTACTTTAAAAAGATTTCAACCACATATATTGTATGTGTGTATATATATATACAAGAATTCATATAAGAAAACTATTGATCTTTAAAAACATTTTCATATTAATTAAGGGATAATTTAGTTTAGAAAATTATTATGTTTTTACGATAACACGTAAAATGTAATTTAATTAAAATATAAACTGTAGTTACCATATTTGGACAAACATATATATATTTTTTTTACTTAAACTTAAACTTATTGTTCATTTTGGAAGATCAATAATACAAAAAGAGAGTACTCTTTACATTTAAGTATTTTGCATTTTTTTTTCTACACTTATTAATGATCATATAAAATTTAGGGAAATTAATTTATTCAAAAAAGTTAATTATATATAGGATAAGAATTACTATGAAAATGAAATTAATATGAAATGCACTCATAAAAATTATTTAATTTATTACAATCATTCTTTTTATGTCGGAATGCTAGTTATTACAAATGATTGTTGATACAAGAGGTAGTAATATAAACATCATATCATAGCTGCATTGGGAGACAGCACATGCGTGTTAACTATATATATGCATGTAGTGATACATGTAATTAAGGTTGTATTATTGTTGTATTAATTCGTGCAAGTCTTAAAATGAAGATGAAACCTTGAGAGGAAACACCATAAGAGGGTTTTTCTTTTTGAGTGATGTGGAAAACACCTCTTCTCTTTGGAATTGTATTGAGTGAGCAGCTTCCTTTGGGTCAAGTTTCCAGTGAAAGTTATGACACAATGTTCCCACCAAGCAGGGCAGCATGCGGTTAACTAGAGGGATGCCGGGGCACATTCTTCGTCCCGATCCAAAAGGAATTAGCTCAAAATGTTGGCCCACATAATCTATATTGTTACCTAAAAATCTTTCAGGCTGGAAGCTCTGAGGATTGTTCCATACGTTTGGATCTCTACCAATTGCACAGAAGTTGATAATGAGCCTTGTATTTTTGGGGATTGTATATCCATTTACTTCCACTTCCTGTTGGGCCTGACGAGGAAGTAATAGAGGCGCCACTGGGTGATAGCGTAGCACTTCTTTGATGGTAGCTTGCAAGTATGGAAGTTTGGAGATGTCCGATTCTTCCACCATTCTTCTCTCTCCCACCACGCTCTTCAGCTCTGCTTTCAGCTTCGCCAACTTGTCCGGGTGGAGTAACAATTCCACCATTATCCATTCCAATGTCACTGCACTTGAGTCTGATCCTGCCATAATCAGGTCCTAAGGAAACACGTAGATGCATGAGCAGGAGCATGATCCATCCACTTAGAATTAATTCATTAATTTCTATATACTCACCACAAGCAAATGCTTAATTTCTACGATGCTCAAATCATACTCGTTTCCTTCCATGATGTCGATGAGCATTTCCAGAAAATCATTGTTTTTGTGGTAAGGGGAAGAAGGCGCCTTGCGCGCTTGCAGTCGCTCCTCTATCATGCTCTCCACTATCTCCAGCAATCGTTGGAGGTGATAACACGTCTTTCGCCTGATTCCTTGTAGATCCAAAGGAGCCAACATGGGAAAGAAATCTGAAATATTTGGAACAGTCATATACCTGGTGACAGCTTCAACGTGCTCCTTCAATTTCTCAACATTCACACCGTAGTCCTTGGACTCAACGGAGAAAAATGTGGTAAAGAGGAAGTTGGACATGCTGTTGAAGGCGGCTTCTCCGATGTTCATAGGACGCCCTTCGTCGCTATACTTGCTCACGTCGTCGATCATTTTCTGCAGCCTCTCCTGCCGGAGAGCTTGCCCGGCTTCAAGAGCCGGATTGGAGAAGAGTTTTTCTTTGGTTATTCGGCGAAATTTTTTCCATTTGTCAGAGTTGCCGGGCAAAAACCCGAACGAAACCTCGTTGTGGCCGAGTATGCATAATGCATCAATGTTGAATCGATCTGAGAAAATAAGGCCTTGTTTCTGCAAGACTTCTTTGGCCATTTCCGGCGACGAAACGACGACGGCGAATTGAAAGCCGAGCTTGAGGGACATCAAAGGGCCGTAGGTTTTGGCGAGTTGAGCAAGCGAGTCGTGCGGGTTTGCGCCCAGTTGGAAAATGTTTCCGACCATCGGCAGACGAGGCGGCCCCGGAGGGTACTTGCCTCCTCGCTGCTGCCACCTTGAGTAGACCAACCATGCTGCTACAAACAAGGCAGCGGAAACAACAATCAAAACGACTTGCATTTTTAATTAATTAATGTCGTTTCTTGCATGTCTCCCTTCTCATCACTTCCATATATATATACACTAACCACTCTAGCTTCTTTGACCAGTTTATACTTTATACTAGACTGAATTAAAAACATTTAATTTAATTTAATGTTGGCAACATCTCTCTCTCTCCATTTAACACACAGATCTAAGATTCCAACCCTACCCACCAACTCAAAAGAAAAATGTTGGCAACACTAGAAATTAGAGTTTGTTATTACACCTCTTTTACGGCTATAGAAATAGATGCATTATTAACTAGGCCTGGACGGTATGATATCAATCAAACAATATATAAAATATCTACTGCTAGCTAGATTTCATCAAGTGCGGCACTATTTCCGAATTAAAAAAAAAAAAATAGGGGAGAAAAGCAAGCCGGATCATTTAATATTGTATATTTGTGTTTCATCTTCCGATCCGTTGCACATATCGGAAAATTTTCAGACAAATTTCTACACAAAGTTCATATTGCCATCAGAGTTCTTTTGCTATTATTCAATTCGTTGATATATTAAACAAAATCTATAAAGAATGCAACCGAGAAAAAGAACTACACACATTCATAGCAGCCACATATATAATACTCCCTCTATTTCCAAAAGTGTGGTGCATATTAGTAATTCAATTTTTGTAAGGAAATTTTATTTATAATTTTTGCCCGAAAGTGAAGATTACATCATGCATATTCTTGTTTTTGAACAAACATTACAAGAAATTTTAAAGGCCGTGTGACGGTAGACTTGAACCCGTGACCTTTGACCCGACATTAACCACTCTACCACTAGGCTAACACACGATTCTTGTTAGTTGTTTTGGGTGTCAGATATTAACTGAGTTAACCGAGAACCGCCAGATTAACAATACTTAACCATTAACTGTCTAAATCGATTTGGTTTAATTTCAAAGGAGAATTTCTGTATTTTTTGTTATAACCAAATAACTGCGATTTAATAGATTACTGCCTGTGATGTTAATAACATCTTCAGGGGTTATACACTCCCAGTGAGAACGGATACAAAAATAAGTATTTCAAGATAAAGATGTTAATCATCACAATGGTCAATGGCTTTGGACTAACTAATTCAATCAACGAGTACTACAATGACTTAGGACATCTCCAATGGTTTGCACCATTTTACAGCAAAAATAATATAAATATACAATAAAAACAACTAGTCATCTCCAGCAGTCTGCTTTAATTTTACACAAAAGAGAATATTCTAGAATATTCTCTCTTTTTTTGTTTAATTTTCAAAAAATGAATAATTTATATCGATTAATGAAGAGTAATAACATGAAAAAATTATATTAATGTACAAAAAAAATCTTATATATAAATAAAATTACAAACCTAATAATTCTTATACAAATTAGAATTTGAGGAATAGGCCTCATTAAAACTCTTCAAATGAGTAGAAAAAAGAGTATTTGTTCCATATTATTACATAAAAACATAAGTTACACTCATAATTTATGAAGTAATTACATTAATTAATTTATTTTAATTTGTCTTGTATTTTTTTATGAAATTGTATTTTTTAAGCAAATTTATATATATAAGTTTATTGTTGGTGTAAAGTGTGATTTTATATTTAATTATTTCATAATATAAAAATCACTTTTTATCACATATTAATTATTTAACATATTTTTTAAAAAAGCAATAGTGATAGAGCAATGAACAGTATTGCACTAAATATAGTGCAATACTGTTTAAAACTCTAAAATAGAGCAATAATATAAAGCAAGACTGGACATGATTTTTGCTATAAAATAGAGATTTTAGCCATTTTATAAAATGGAGATGGCCTTAGTAAGTTAAATCTTAAAAATTTGTATAGGGAGTTAAGGATGTATTTTGCCCAAAAAAAAAAACCATGTTCCACTTAGTTGATTCTAGTGTTCCAATATTTTTCTTATCCCATTACTAAAAAAATTATAAGTATTATAATAATAAATTTCGTTATAAAATTATGAATCATAATTAACATTTATATATTACCAAATATATGAGCTTTAATACTTCCACAATAATTCAATTTTTGTCTGCAATTTTTTTTTTTATAATTTTTGCCCCGAAGTGAAGATTAGAATTAGATCATGGCTCAGCGGATTCTTGTTAGTTGTGACCGGAAATCTATATATTATTAAAACGAATGTTGAAACGAATGTTGATTCGAGTTCTTCCCTTAATTTTAGGTCCTACGTGACGCAACCTTCATTTTATGTATTTTTTAATTTATAGAATATTAAATAAGACATATATTAAATATAAGAATACATGGTATGTTCCAAAATTAATAAGGAGTAAGTTTCGTGGATGTTTGTATTCTTCAACTCATAATTTTAAATAAGGCTTATATCTATTATAATATTTTTAAAATCAATATACATTTAATTAATATTTACTTTGATGGTATAGCAAAGAAGGAAATATTAGAATCTTTATCTTTATAAACTATAATAGCAAGCACGGGCTGCCATTTTTAGAAACTTTTATTTTCAATTTTTTTTTTAAAAATTTTCACTTTCCAATTCTAGAAATTACAAGTAAAAATGGTATATCACAATTATTCATTAATAGTTTTCAATTATTTGATTAATACGGACGTTACAAAAGCATAATTCCGACGACAATTTAATATAATTGAAGGCTAAAATTCAAATTTTTATATTTTCCATTTAAAAGTATTTTGTGCTTATATATAGTGTTTGTATGCGAATTATTTTTTCATATCACTTCATCCTTCCGCCTTGAATTCAAGTAGTGGTTAACAAAGAGTGTGTGTTTGGCAATCGATCTCGATCAACATTGATGCATGAATGTATATGACAATCCGGATAAATGTAGGTCAATTGAGTATTCGAAGGTGTTTAAGTACGTTTTACGGTATATTTTACATATGCGTTCGATTCGCCGTCATCGTTAAAATTGGTGAATTGTCTATTGGATGATTGTAATTGTAATTGTAATTATATTGTGATTTGATATGACATTTTTTTAAATATTTTTTGTCCATGCTTGAATTACTATTTTCAGTAACTTCAATTTTTCTCTCATTTAATTCTTTGTGTTTCTATAAATAATTAATTTAATTTTATATATCAGTATTATGTATACATGTGTATCATACTTTCCTTATATATTTAGTTATTATAGTCAATCAAAGCAATTTGTGTATATGAAATGCAGGTAAATAAAGTAATATTCAATAAAAAAAGAAACAGTTATGTCAATCCAATTAATTAAAATTTTGAAATATATAATTATTTTAGATTGTATTAATTACCGATTATATATAATGTTTTTGATAATTATAAATAGAGAGGTGTAGTATATACTTCAATTCCATATTCTTTTTTTCTTACACCAAGTATTATAGCAGAAATTCTGGTAGAGTTAATCTTACTTAGCTGCATTGTTTTGTTAATTATATGATTTGAAATACTACTCTGAGCTATTGTTTATTTTATTTATTGAAGGTCGAAGCTGAAGAAATCTATAGTACGGCTCCAACATCATCCTCCATCAAGTAAATTGATCATTTCAAATCATCATGGAAGCTACAGTACTGATTTGGTCTCAATTAATTATAGTGATTTTTTAAATTGTATTATATAATTTTTTATTCTTAATATTTTTTAATTGTGCCGGCCCCACGTGTAAAATCCATGTTTGTCAACCCCCCAAACTTAAACCGTTGTTTGTCCCCAAACAACAAAAAGAAAAGAAAAGAAATACAAACATGGAAGGGCGAATCGATGACATTAGAAGGGCCTCAGAAATTATTCTTTTCAACAACAAAATTGTAAATGCATTTCTCAATCAAAATTGAACATGTTACAACAAAGTAAAATATTTAACCTCTTAGGGATTTCGGATTCTCACACAAAGACTTAAAATGAAGCACTCAACGTTCAAGTGTATAAATGGGACGTGTTTTCACTCAATTTGATGACATGCATAAGTTCTACCATAGGCTTGCCATTCGTCTAGCCTATATATTGCTCAATGTGCTTCAAGATAAAGATCAAAAAGGGCTTTCATAAGGTTGTAATGAGGCTCTTTGGTGGTGATAGATCTAGGGTTTGTGAAAGTAGCTAAAAGAAATAATAACACGATGACACAAAGATATACGTGGTTCGATCGATGTGATCTACGTCCACGGGGGAGAATATAGAGAGCTTTTATTATACTTGTGAGTACAATGAGTATTGAATGTCTTACACCTCTAATCTTGCATCTATTTATAAGCCTTGGGTTAAGCCCTAATCCTTCTAGAGATCGGACTCCTTATACATATCTAGTTGCTTAATACATGCATATCCGATTCCCGTTTGTAGTAGAATTCTATCTTCTCCCAAAGTAGGGCTTCGTTACTTGGTCTTCAAGGCAGATGTTGACTTTGTCTGGGCCGAACTCTGTGGGCCGAGCTTTAATATATAGGCCCAAATAGCCTTAGGTCGGGCCCAGGACGAGGCCGGTACTATCACATCCCCCCCCAAAAAAAGAGGAAAGAGGACTTGTAGACGCTGACTATGAGGGCTTATTTCCGAGGTGATTGATCGCGCAAATCACCTGTACGAGCTGCTCCTACCAAGCTGATGTGCCGAGCTGAAGTAGCTGGGGGAACAGGAGGAGCGAGCTGGGTGTCGGCGACCTTGTTGACTTGGGTCGGTAGATTAATTTACACGGCCTATACCCGATGCAGAAGGCGGGAAAAGTAATGGGCCATTTAAACTGTGTTGAGGGACGGTACATATTCCGAGAAGGACGGGCCCACGTTCACACGTGTCGGATGCCACAGCGGGATTCAAATGTATATGCACCGAAGTTGAAACGTTTGTTTTTCACATCATTTCACATCCGCCGCCCTTAGCAGAAAAGAAACTCTTGCTCCAAAAAAGTGTTCTTCTTTCCCAAAATCCCTAATCTGCTGTTCCGGTACTGCCGGCGTTCACTCCGTTGGTTCCTCTGCGCACAGTGGCAAATCACCCGCCGGAGCATTTACCTTCTTTTTGAACAAGTAAGTATGGCCTCCCTTTCTCAGTGTAGTAGTAGTGACATCGATTTGCCTCCGTCAGTAGGCTCGAGTAGAAGTGTTGCTTTTAGCATTTTTTCATTAGGATCCCTGGTACCTACTGTTGAAACGTTAACAGTACCCCCGCGTGTAAAGGGAAAAGTGGCGGATTACCCTTCGTCCTTAAATGAGACTAGGATTAGATTGCTTGCCAAAACGTATAATTTTCCTGTTGACGCCGAATTAATAGAGTCTCGCCCCGAGGATAGGGCCTGCTCTCCCCCAATGGGTTTTGTGACTATTTATGAGGACAGTCTGCACGCTGGTCTTCGATTACCCCTCCCTGAGCCGTATTCTAAGCTCCAGAAGAAGCTGGGTTTAGCGTTAGGGCAGATAATGCCGAACTCGTTTAGGCAGTTCACGGATTTGGGTGTGGCAGCGGTAGATAGGGGTTACCAAATATCCGCCGAGCTCATTCACGAGCTCTTTGTCTTCAAAAAGGCGGGGGGCTGGTATTACGCTGCAGCCCGGACTGAGTTCAAGGGGCGAACTCAAAATAAGGTGGACAAGTGGCACCAGAAATTTTTCTTTTGCCGCCACAGTAGTTTCATCGACCTGATTTGGAGGCTAGAAAAGCATTGCGAGTGGGTAATAGAAGAGGTCGATAAGGATTTGGAGTCCGCTGTAAAAGCGATGAGGGATCACGGTCCTTTTGAGGCGAGCTACAATGAAGACTCCCTAGCTGAAGCGGGGTTGAGCCCGTATGAGCCTCAAAATATGGTGGATCCGGCGACGGGTGAGGCCCCGCTAGTGCTATTAGGATTGTTGTGCTGTGTTTATTTATCGTCCTAACTCCTTTCGTGATTTGTATTTGCAGTGAAGTTCGGGAAGATCAAGGGGGCTGATGGCAAGGCTACAGCTCGCGGGGCTAAGAGAGTGAAGCTATCTGGACGAACTGCCTCCTCCTCCGATCAGGATCAGCTCGCTGGGGCTGCTGCGGCAACTGTTCGCTCTCCTTCCCCCAAACCACCTCAGAAACGGTTGAAGGTCGGGGACCAGCTCGAAGTGCACATCATTGATGTCACGGGTAGTGACGCAAGCCCGGCAGCTCCCTCCAACAAGCTGGCTGGTCTGCCTTTTCCCGAGGTGAAGAATTATTTTTTCATTACACAGTTTCTCTTAATTGTTGCCGGTGTAGCTAACTGTATTCCTTCTTGCAGGGCCTTGATATGTTCGTCAGTTGGCTGAAGAACAACGTCGAGGAGATGTCCTCGAAACACGAGGAAGAGAGAAGCCGATACTCCGAGAAGCTGATGTCGGCTATTGCCCGGGCGAAGAAAGCAGAGGCCGAGCTGGTGAAGGCTGAAGAGGGCAGAAAAGCTGCCAAGTCCGAGTTCGTTGCTCAGCTCGCGAGGGCCGAGGCGGAGGCCGAGAAAGCTCGGAGGCTTGAGTCCGAGCTGATTGCGGCGAAGGACCGGGAGGTCAACCTTGCGGCTAGCCAAGGTGAGCTCTTCCGGGCCTTCACAAAGAGGTTTCTGTTGTCGGAGAGTTTCTCCGAGCTTGCCAATGACCTGGCCATGCTCATCAATGGAAACTTCGCCGTGGCTGCTTTGGAGCAGGCTGCCAAGGACTTCCCCGGCCTGGACGTATCCAAGTACGGCTTCGAGCGGCTAGGGGATGAAGCCCTACCTTCTCGGTATGCCAGGGTGGTCCGAGATCACCTCGGCCAGTTTCCCCTCCTGGAGAATCTTGCCAGCTCGTCCACGCTTCTATCTGTCGAGCAGATTGCTGACTGCTCGGTAGACCGGGACCTCGACCTGGATGCTGCTTTCGATTCCCTTCGCGACGAGGAAGAAGAAGGCGAGGGCCCGGAAGAGGAAGTGGAGGAGGAGCAGGAGGCTGGGGCTGGTGAAGATCCGGCCGCTGACAAGGACTTGGACGGTTCCCCCTCCGAGCAGCCACCTTCTCAGGACAAGGAGGTCGGCGATGTTTTAGTGTAGTTGTTTTTTTTTTCTTCTTTTTTTTCCATATTGTATATCTGTACTGAACATCTTCGAATCAATGAATTTGTTTTCTTCTTCTTGCGTGTAGAGCTTGGATTCTGTCGGTATTTCTACTTTGCGCATACAAATAGCTCTCCTTTCTCAAGATGTGGTTGACCAACGGTCCATGGCTCAGCAATGGAGGGAGAAATGCCGCCGAGCTGAGGAGCTTTTCAGCCAAAAGTGTATTCTGCTGAAATCCCAAGAAGCCGAGCTGACGGGATGGCAGATGAAGTTTGAGGCACTTTGTGAGGAGGTCGAAGTCAAGCGGCTCGCTTTTCAAGAGAGTACCGACTTGCTTCAGGCCAAGCTTCTTCAGGCTGAGGAGGAGTTGGAAGTTGCCCGAGGTCGAGCTGGCCGCGTTCCCAAAGATTACGAGATGATCGTCGAGGAGCATGCCGAGTATGAAGATATTATCCGTCGCGGCGGTGGTATCACCATCTCCGAGGCGGAATTAAAGGCAAAAGAGGACTTGGAACAATATATCGCGCTAAAGGAAGCACTCGGGTCCGAGTCTTTTGGGCTTCAGGGTGCTTTTGAGATGCTGAAGGAGAGTGCGGGCAGGTATAAGTGTATTTTGGACCGCCGACCTAAGTTACGGGCGCTTTTGGCACGTGGTCCGGGGGCAGACCTTTCTTCTTCTGTTCGGACAATGCCTGCTCGCGAGGCGAAAACGGCATCGTGGGGACATCAGGTCGGTCCGAGCCAAGGTAGGCGAACTGTTGGTCGCGGTTCGGCTACCCCGCGAGGTCGAAGTTTTCCTGCTGGAAGAGGTCGAGGTCGGGGGCGAGGTCGAATATCGATAGATGATCTCCTGGGGCCTTCCTCATTCGAGGAAGATTGGCTCAGCTTTAGCAAGAAACACCCTCCCTCATAGATTAGCTCGATTCTGCCTGTAATTTATGTACACACAAACTTTTCCAAAGAGTTAGAAATAAAAGTTTATATATTGGATTTTGAACTTTCCTGTTCTTCGTAAAGATTGCTTCCTTGGTTTTTTGCATGTTGCATCTTTGAGGGAGTTGGACTCAGACCTCTTTGTGTTGACAAGGGAACCATGGTTCGGACCTTGTATTTCATCCTCCCGGGGGAACTTGGTTCCGACCCCAGTTGAGAACTAATTATCCTTAGGAGGGAGTTTGACTCGGACCTCGGAAAGGGTTTCCTTTGCGCATTATAGGAATTTATTACCCCATGTCGGGTCATTACTGACCACGCAAGGCAACCGTAGTTCGACCTTATGAGGGGATTTTTGATATTAGGGATACTTCGTATAAGCAAATCAAAAGACTCAAGATGCAAGACAAAAAAGAAATTTTATTAAAAATGACCAAAAACAAAGTAAAAAGAGTTTTGACGAGCTCGTTAAAAACAAAACATTAAAGACAAAAAAGACAAAAAAGAAAACCTAAGACACTATATGCAAGATTTTGCTGCTTATACGAAGAATCTCTTTAGATGGGCGATGTGCCACGTTCTGGGTATTAGTTCGCCCGAAAGATAGGCGATTTTGTAAGCTCCTTTGCCGAGGACTTCGTGTACTCTGTAGGGTCCTTCCCACGTAGCTTCGAGCTTGCCGAGCTTCTCTGAGAGGCTTATCTCATTGTTTCGAAGCACAAGATCACCGACCTGGAACTGTTGGGGTTTAACCCTTTGGTTGTGATACCGAGCCATCTGCTGTTTGTACCGAGCTTCTTTTATGCTGGCTAGTTCCCTTTTTTCCTCCAATAAGTCTAGGTCGGTTCGGCGCTGCTCTTCGTTAGCTTCGGCGGAGAAATTGATAGTTCGGGGACTGGGTGCTCCGATCTCGACAGGTATGACTGCTTCTGACCCGTAAACTAAACGGTACGGGGTTTCTCCCGTTGGAGTTCGGGGCGTAGTCCGGTACGACCACAGGACATTTTGGAGATTGTGGATCCACTCTGTTTTCTCCTTCTCTAGGCGGGCCTTGAGTCCGTTCACTATCGTCCTGTTGGTGACTTCAGTCTGGCCATTAGTTTGAGGTCGGTTGACCGAGGTGAACTTTTGCTGGATATTGAGTCCTTCACAGAATTCTCTGAATTCCCTGCTCGTAAATTGCGTTCCATTATCCGAGATGAGGACTCTTGGTACCCCGAACCGGCACACGATGTTTTTCCAGACGAAGTCAACGGCTTTATCACTTGTGACTTTTGTGGAAGGTTCAGCTTCTACCCACTTGGTGAAGTAGTCGACGACGACTATTAGAAACCGTTTTTGCTTAGGTGCCGGGTAGAAAGGCCCTACGATGTCAATGCCCCACTCCATAAATGGCCACGGACTTTGAATAGTAGAGAGGTCGGTTTGGGGTAGTCTCGTCACTCTGGCATGCAGTTGGCATTTTAGGCACTTCTTCACGAACTCTTCCGCATCTTTTGCCATTGTTGGCCAATAGTACCCCCATCGCATGATTTTCTGAGCTAGCACCCGAGCTCCAATGTGGCTTCCGCACGATCCTGCGTGCACTTCATTTAATATGTAGTCCGCTTCCTTTGGTCCAACACATCTGAGGAGAGGCTGTAAGTAAGACTTTCGATAGAGGACCCCTCCCTCGAGGGCATCTTGCGTGGATCTAGCTAGAATTTTTCTAGCCTCCGTCTTGTCCTCGGGCACTTCCCCGTTTCCCAAACATCTGATTAGGGGGGTCATCCAATTTGGGTCGTCCTCTATGATTGCATTGACTTCTGCCTCTTCTATACTCCTGTTTCGGACTTCTTCCACTAGCGTCGAGCTGGATGGGGAGTTCGCCAGCTTGCTTAGCTCGTCAGCTCGGGTATTTTGGCTTCTGGGAATGCGGACTATTTTGAAGAATTGGAAAGACTGTCCAAGGAGCTTGACCTTCTCTAGGTACTTCTTCAGCTTCTCACTTTTCACCTCGTATTTCCCTAACACATGGTTGACCACGACTTGGGAATCACAATGGGCTTGGACAGCTCGTACCTGGAGGGTTTGGGCGAGACGCAGTCCAGCAATGAGAGCTTCATATTCCGCCTCGTTATTCGTAGTGGAGAACTCGAATCGCAGCGAATATGTTAGTTCCTTTTTCTCTGGGCTGATGAGGAGTATGCCGGCTCCACTTCCTTTCTTTCCTGAAGCTCCATCCACGTACATCTCCCAGCAGTCCGGGGGTGTCTTCTCTGGGACTTCATGGAGCCTGGTTTTGGCTTTGATTTCTTTTGGCTCCACGAGGTCCTTATACGTAGCTTCTACAAGGAAGTCTGCCAGAGCCTGGCCTTTTATAGCTCGACGGGGACCGTACGATATAGAATGTTCTCCTAGCTCGATTGCCCATTTCGCGATCCTTCCTGAAGCTTCTGGCTTAGTGAGAACTTGCCGAAGTGGTAGATCGGTCAGAACTTGTATCGGGTGAGCTTGGAAGTAGGGCTTTAGGCGCCGAGCTGCGTTTATGAGGGCTAGAGCGACCTTCTCGAGAGGCTGATACCTCGTCTCTGGGTCTTTTAGAACTCGGCTGACAAAGTACACCGGTAGCTGCCGATCTCCTTCGTCTCGGACCAACACTGCACTTATTGTCTCCTCAGATGTTGCGAGGTATAGAGAGAGAGGTTCTTCCTTCTGGGGGACTGACAAGGTTGGTAAGTCCTCGAGGTGGCGCTTGAGCTCCTCAAAAGCTAGCTCGTGCTCTCGTCCCCATCCAAATTCCGGGGCCTTCTTGAGAATTTTGAAGAATGGGAGCTGTCTCTCGGCAGCCTTGGAGAGGAAACGACTTAGCGCGGTTATGCACCCTGTCAACCTATGCACGTCGCGGATAGTCCGAGGTACCTTCATCTCCTGCACGGCTCTAATCTTCAGTGGGTTGGCTCTGAGACCTTCTGGCGAGATCCAGCACCCTAAGAATTTTCCAGATCGCACGTTGAAAGTGCACTTTTTCGGGTTCAGCTTGAGGTTCGCCTGCCTTAGTATGTGGAGCGTGGTTCGCAGGTCGCTCACTGCCGAGGCCTCTTCTTTACTCTTGACGACAATGTCGTCTACGTATACTTCGACAATCTTGCCGATGTGATCTCGGAAGAGGAAATCGACCATTCGCTGGTAGGTCGCCCCGGCATTCTTTAACCCGAAAGGCATATATTTGAATGCAAAGATCCCGAAGCTTGTTGCGAAAGCTGTCATGATTGCATCCCCCTCATCCATTAGAACCTGATAGTATCCTTTGTAGAGATCGAGAAAGCAGAATACTTCGTGTCCCACCAAGGATTCGATCTTTTCATCAATGTTGGGGAGAGGATAGCAGTCCTTCGGGCAAGCTTTGTTGAGGTCGGTGTAATCTACACACATCCTCCACTCTCCTTCTTCTTTCTTTACCACTACCGGATTAGATAGCCAAATCGGGTACCTGACTTCAAACAGAAGCCCTGCCTTCAACCATTGCTGCACCTCGTTGTAGATAACTTGATTTCGTTCGGCAGCAAATGATCGCCGTTTCTGCTTGACCGGGGTTGAGTTCGGGTTAATGTTAAGCTTATGCGTGATGATTTCCGACGACACCCCCGTCATGTCCGTTGGAGACCAGGCGAAGACGTCTTGATATTCCCTTAGGAGCTGGATTACTTGCATGCGTGTTTGAGGTCCCCCGGCAAAGCCGACCTTGACGACCTTCGCTAGATCTATTTCGGATAGGGGAACCTGTTCCGCCGAGGTGTCAGGGATCGACGTCGTTTCTTCCGGCTCCTTGGGATACTTTGATTGCTATGCCTGGGGTTGACCTAGGAGAGCAACCTGCATGCACTCTTTAGCCTTTATCTGGTCACCTCGGACAGTAAGGGTTCCAGCCGAGGTCGGAATCTTTAACAGCAGGTGGTAGGGCGAAATGATGGCCCTGACTGCATTCAGCCAATCCCGACCTAGTATGATGTTGTAGGGGAGTTCGCTTTAACCACATAGAACTGAACCAGCTTATTGACGCTGGTCGGCGGGCTGCCAATGGCAACGTCGAGCGCAATGGTCCCTTCAGGTCGCGTCTCTTGCTGCGTAAAGCTCTTGAGAGGCAGGGGTGTGGAGTTCACCCGAGCTGGGTCGAGGCCCATCCTATCCAAGCAGTGTTGGAAGATGATGCTCACGCTGGCCCCACCATCGATGAATACGCGATGGACCATCTTGTTGGCCACTCCGACCTGTATCACCAGGGCGTCATTGTGTGGTGTAGCTGTAGGCACAGGGTCATCCTCGGAGAATGTGACGGTTTCCCCCTTCTTGAACCTCTTTTTCGTTTGCTCCTCACCCGATGGGACTGGTGGTCTGCGAGCTTCTGCCTTCAACCTAGTTTTTGTCTTGCCTGGGGGTAGCCCGGTGATGGTGGAGACCACTCCGTCGTACTGTGGTGCGTCGTACGGAGGGTCGTCATCCTCCTCGTCGTGATCGACCTTAGCTCGCTTATTGTGGGGAGCACAACGACCTTGTCCTCCTTTCCGTTTTCCTTTTTGTGTTTTTCTTCCCACCGGCTTCGTATCTCTTCAGAGCTCCCTCTTGGGCTAACCTCTCTATCTGTTCCGTGAGGTCGCGACAATCCTCCGTGTGGTGCCCATGGTCATCATGGAAGGAGTAGTGCTTGTTTCTGTCCCGAGGTTTAGACTTTGACATGGGACGTGGTTTAGCGAACCAGTCCTCGTGGAGTGCGATGATCTCGGCGTTCGTTTTCATAAAAGGAGGTTGTTGGGACGGCTCTGGTCCCACCCGAGGTCCAAGCCGGGACTGGATTGATCCTGATCCGAGCCGGGACTGGATAGGTCCTCTTTGGAGGCGCTCGTGGGCACTTCTCCGATCACGATCGCTCCGACCTCGATCCCCTTCAGTTCTCTTCTTCTCGGTCTCCTCCCGCTTCAATCGGTCCGCATCCTGGCCATCGGCGAACTGGTATACAATCTTCCACATCTCCTGGGCTGTCTCAGGTTTCTGCTTAGCGAGCTCTTGGTTTAGGGACCCGGGGGCAACTCCATTTCGGAAGGCCGAGATGAGGAAGACATCGTCGATTTTATCGACCTTCAAGCTTTCCTGCATGAACCTGGAAGCGTACTCCCTTATAGATTCTTTGTCCTTTTGCTTCACCGATAGGAGGTAGGCTGTGTCTCGGCGAGCCTGAACCTTTGTATGGAATCTTTGCTTGAATATTTTTTCCAAATAGGTCCAGGACCCCACGCTGCCAGTTGGGAGGCTGTCAAACCAAGCTCGGGCATAATCGATCAGCATCTCGGGGAATAGCTTGCACATGTGTTCCTTCCTGAGACCCTGGTTGTGCATGCTGTACCGGAAACGCGTTAGGAAGTTAAGGAGGTCATCCAGCCCATTGTAGGCCGGGATGTTTGGCAACTTGTACACCGTGGGGAGTTTGGTGTCAAGCAGCTCGTCGGTGAACGGGCTGACAAGTCGGGCTGGTTCCTTTTCACGTCGGTGTTGATTCCTCGGGGGACTGCGACTCTCGCTATAGCTCGGACTTCGATACCTTCTGGGGCTCCGAGGTCGCCTTTGGATATGATGTCGCCTGGGGCTACTCTGCGAGCTTGGACTCCGACGTCGAACTGAACCCCGCCGGGGATCGCGCCTCTCCTTTAGCTCCGGTTCCGGTCTCTCGGTGTAGCGAGGAGCTTTAGGCAGAGATTTTTGCGTGGAACTCTCCCTGGCTTCGGGTATGGGAGACATCCGGGTCGTCGCAAGAAAGCGTTTGAAACGCTCCTTATTCGCTTTGGCGAATTCGGCCGCAGCGTAGGTGGTGGCAAGGTCAAAGTCTCTGGAAAGACCATCCTCCTTCAACTCGGATTCTTTCGGCTCCGACTCGTCGTTGATTTCTTCGACGTACCCTTCTGGGGTATCACCCGTTCTGAAGGACTGTCCGTTATGTGTCCTCCGATGCCGATTTTGCGTCGGGTTTCTCTGAGGGATGTACTCTAGCGCGGGCATCCCTTCGGAGGGATTTCCTCTTATTGGGTCCCTAGCGTGCCTCTCCTTTGGAACCGAACTGCCTTTCTGGCGATTCTCTTGACTTATGGGGCAGCTTTCTGCTTCGTTAGGATTCCCGCGTTGGCTTTGAGCCTCCCGCACGCTTTGTGATCGCGTTACCATCATAAATCAGCTACGTAAGAACCGTTGATGAGGTTCCCACAGACGGCGCCAATGATAGATCTAGGGTTTGCGAAAGTAGCTAAAAGAAATAATAACACGATGACACAAAGATATACGTGGTTCGATCGATGTGATCTACGTCCACGGGGGAGAATATAGAGAGCTTTTATTATACTTGTGAGTACAATGAGTATTGAATGTCTTACACCTCTAATCTTGCATCTATTTATAAGCCTTGGGTTAAGCCCTAATCCTTCTAGAGATCGGACTCCTTATACATATCTAGTTGCTTAATACATGCATATCCGATTCCCGTTTGTAGTAGAATTCTATCTTCTCCCAAAGTAGGGCTTCGTTACTTGGTCTTCAAGGCAGATGTTGACTTTGTCTGGGCCGAACTCTGTGGGCCGAGCTTTAATATATAGGCCCAAATAGCCTTAGGTCGGGCCCAGGACGAGGCCGGTACTATCAGGTGGGTGAGTGAGTTTTAGGCAAAGTGACTTCCCATGTGATTCAACAACTTCAACAATCGACAACCACAATTGCCATATTTTGCAAAACACTCCACTAATCACACTCACTCTTTTACTTTCTTTTTCTTGCTGTTTCTACCCTTTAATGCTCTTTTCATCTTCATCAATTCTCAAGAATTTGAAAATTTTCTTTCTTCTTATTTTTCAACAATTCTCACGAGCTCATAAGGGCTAGCCATCTTCAATACAATTCGAGCAAGATAACCTCAATTATTTACCAACTCTTCATTTCCTAAATTCATAAATTATCACAAGTTCTACCCCTCCTCAATTCGGTTAGATCAAAGAAAAGATAACGGCTCAAAGGGGCAAACTAGGATTATGCTTTTAGCATTTTGGTCCAGAATGAGGGAAATTTTGGCTAACAAAGAGGGCCTTTAATCATATCAACATCTAGAGCACATTTACTCATTTTCAAGGAAGAACCATGGCAAGTTCTGGAGAAACAAATACATGCTCAAACAATCACACACAAGAAGCGAGAAAGACTATAATCAACGGATAGTCAAAGGCTCAAATCTCACGTAGGTTCATTTAATCCACAACCTAAGATGTCAAAACTTGCTTCATCAAAGCATATCCAACAAATCAATCAAAATACATAAGCAATAATTTCAATCAAAACCAAACAAGAAAATAAAGTAGAGCAATTTTTCCTACTTTACTTTCCTCCCCCCATCACTTATTATGGCCCGGGGTGCCCCATACCTCGACAAAATGTTCTTTTGTACAAATTTCAATACAACCTTGCATCATTTGTTTGAGTAGGAATAACCTCCACCCATCTAGAAACATATTCAACCGCCAATAATATGTATTGAAATCCACAAGAAATGGGAAAAAGCCCCATAAAATCAATGCCCCAAACATCGAACAATTCAACCTCCACAATACTCGTCAAGGGCATCTCATGTCTTTTAGAAATTCCCCCGTCCTTTGGCATCTATCGCAACAACTCACAAAAGCATAGCAATCTATATAAATTGTAGTCCAATAAAAATCACATTGAAGTACCTTCATTGCCGTTCGGGAGCTCCAAAGTGTCCACCACTTAGTGAAGAGTGACATTGCTTCATGATCGGCTCCCATTCTTCTTGAGGCACGCACCGTCGGATAACCATGTCGGCGCATCTTCTATATAAGTAGGGCTCCTCCCAATAATAGAATTTCACTTCGTGGTAGAACTTTTTCCTTTGATACAAGTGCAAGTCGGATGGCGGGAGAACATTGGCAACAAGATAATTTACAAAATCCGCATACCAAGGAACATTTGCTTGCACTTGAAAAAGTTGTTCATCCGGAAAGCTCTCATTAATTACGACTCCAAGCTCCTCCTCTTCAACCGGATTTTCAATTCTTGAAAGGTGGCCGGCTACCACATTTTCACATCCCTTTTGATCCCGGATTTCAATATCAAATTCTTGAAGGAGTAAAATCCACCGGATTAGTCTTGGCTTTGCATCTTTCTTGTCAAAGAGATAACGGATGACGACATAATCGGTGTGACCTATTGATTTGGTTCCAATCAAATAAGACCGGAACTTATCAAAGGCATACACCACCGCTAGCATTTCATTCTCGGTGGTGGTATAGTTGGCTTGGGCTTTGTCGAGGGTTCTACTAGCATAGTAGATCACCCGGAAGATTTTATCTCACTTTTGACCCAAGATGGCCCCGAAGGCTATATCACTTGCATCGCACATGAGCTCAAATGGTTGAGACCAATCCGGAGATATCAAAACGGGAGCAATCACAAGTGCCTTCTTCAAATGTTCAAAAGCCTTCAAACATTCTTTATTAAAATCAAATGTGACATCCTTTTCAAGCAAATGGCACAAAGGCTTAGAAATCTTGGAGAAGTCATTGATGAATCGCCTATAGAAATCAGCGTGACCAAGGAAACTTCTAACGGCCTTCTCATTGGACGGAGGTGGCAACTTCTCAATGGCTACAACCTTAGCTCTATCCACTTCCAATCCGGCACTAGAAACCTTGTGCCCGAGCACCACACCTTCTCTCACCATGAAATTGCATTTCTCCCAATTCAACACTAGGTTGGTTTCTTCACACCTTTTCAAGACCAAAGAGAGATTATGTAGGCAATGATCAAAAGAATTCCCAAATACGGAGAAGTCGTCCATAAAAACCTCCATAACCTTTTCAATCAACCCGTCGAAGATAGCCATCATACATCTTTGGAAGGTGGCGGGAGCATTGCACAAGCCAAATGACATGTACCGGAACGCAAAGATTCCATACGGGCATGTGAAAGCGATTTTTTCTTGATCTTCGGGTGCAATCATGATTTGGTTATACCCTGAGTAGCCATCAAGGAAGCAATAAAATTCGAACTCGGCAAGCCTATCCAAAATTTGATCAATAAACGGGAGGGAAAAATGATCCTTGCGGGTGGCAGCATTCAACATCCTATAATCAATGCAAACCCTCCAACCACTCACTATTCTTGTAGCAATTAACTCATTCTTCTCATCTTTTGTAACCGTCATGCCCCCTTTTTGCTCACCACTTGAGTAGGGCTTACCCACTTGCTATCCGAGATAGGATAAACTATCCCAACATCCAACCATTTGAGAACGTCCTTCCAAACAACTTCTTGCATCACCGGATTCAATCGCCTTTGATTTTGCATCTTAGGCGTATAGTCATCTTCCATGAGAATCCTATGCATGCAAATGAACGGGCTAATTCCCTTCAAATCCGAGATTGACCATCTTATTGCCGATTTATGCTCCCTCAATACCTCTAGCAATTTCTCAAGCTCAATAAAAGAGAGATATGAAGATACTATAACCGGATAAGTGTCATTCTCACCAAGAAAAGCATACTTCAAATGCTCGGGAAGGGTCTTCAATTTCAAAACGGGAGCTTTCTTCTTCTCTTTCCTTCGCTTTGCCTCCTCTTTTTCTTCTTCACTCCGTAGTTCTAGAAATCTTTCTTTGAACCTAGGAATTTCCTTTGCAACATTCAAAGCATTAACACAATCAAGCAAACTTGAATCATCACAATCATTATTTAAAGCATAAGAGTAAAAAGAGTTGAATAAGCAAGCCTCCAAGGGTTCTTTGGGTGAGCAATAAGACTCCAAATCCATGCAAGAATCCACGATGCTCAACATCTTGCATTCATCCATCTTTTGCACATCTTCATCCACTACAAAAAACTAGCTGATTAGCGACGGAAAATTCTGTCTCTAATTTAGTGATTTTCGTCGCCATTATGAATTAGCGACGGAATAGCGACGGACTCGAGCCGTCTTCAAAAACAGCGTCGCTAAAAAAATTAGTGACGGAATATGCGTCCGTCTCTATATTAGCGACGGAATAACGACGGATATGTCCGTCGCCAACGTTACGTCGCCGGTAACGTCTCCGCCGAATAGAGACGGAAATTCTGCCGCTAATTAGAGATGGACTGTAATCCGTCGCTATTTAGACGTGCTCCATTGATGACAATTCCTTCGCTAATTAGAGACGGAATAATTCCGTCGCTGTTTTGTCAGGGATTCTTTGACTGTTTTTCCGTCGCAAATTATTGTTTTTTTTTGTATTAACCTGTTTCATTGGACCAACTAAAACTGCAATAAATAATAATGACGAAAAGTGGCTCAATACCAATATACACCAAATCAAATTGTCTGATTATCATAAAATTCGTTCAACAACCATCAAAGTATCTAATATCAAACAAGTTATAACATAAATATTCAATCCCAAATAAACTAAATATCAAAATATCTAAAATAACAACCAAACAACTAAGTCTAGAAAATAAACCAAAGTAGCCACCAACATAATCAAAGATGATTAGAACAAGAAGCTGATGGATTTCCAAAAGTACTACCCTGTGAAAGAACCCGTTCAAGCATCTGCTGCTGAGTCTCAACTAGGCTAGTAAGTGAATCTAACTTCTCTTGCATACTTGCATACCGACTATCACAATCCTCTTGAGAATGGAACTGAGACGTACCAGTAGATGAGGTCGAGGAGTTGTTCCTGACTACCCTTGCAATTTCACCCCCGCCAAAAAGTGTGTTCTTGCTGCTCAATCTAACAACATCCATATAGACTTTGTTCATATCCACCTCTTGTGGCTCAGTCGTGCCTGGAAGGGGCTGACTCAACTGTTGTGCACGCTTCAGTACCTCTTTCTGCAATAAAATATAATTCATTAAATTTATAATATTCATATTATGATACAACTAATTAATTAATCATTCAAGTTTACAATTACCCCAATTTGGGCGGACTTCTCATCAGTATAAGTTCCATCTTTCTTCATGTGTAAGATGGTATAAGCTTCATAGATACAATCTTTCACAGCTACACCCCGCTTCAACGCCTGTAGATTCAAATATTTCAATTTGATAAATAATTATTTATCAAAATTTATAAATAAAGTTTAGCAAAGTGAGAATGCATACCAAATCTTGAGCATACTGAAGAGCAGACCTAGAGCCTCCTTTATGCTTGACAATTCCAGTTCCAGGACCAGCAAGCTCAGACATCCTGCACTTCTTAGCAATCTCCGACTTGGCTCGCACTTCCTCAGAATCCCAATACCTTAGCCAATTCTGCCAAACATTTTCATCAATGTAGGGCGGCGGGTTGTGCCCGGAAAGGTCTTTCTTGGTTTTGATTTTGTTTACAAAATCCCTATACCTCCTTGCTGCCCTGTCTTTCCATCTTTCGTGTACAATGCTCTCAATAGATGGATCCCATGTGAATAGTTTCTATTCACAAATAATTGTACAAAAGAAAAGTTAAACAACACAACAATTAAAAGTTTACAATTAAATGTAAGTGTAATTTGTTATACCTTAAACTCCTCCCAGTATATCTGTTTCACATCTTCTGGCGTCGATTTCCAATTGTAGCCCGTAGGATTTTTTTACTTTCTTGAAAGTTCTGGTACACGCACTTGGAACCACACCCATCGGAACCAACACTCTACAATAGAATTAAATAATTGATAATAAATTCACAACCAAATATATATATAACAAATATATAAAAAAAAGTCTATCTAATTATTATTAAAAAATACATACCTGTCGCTATTTAAGCTCAACTGTATCCGACATATGCTCTGTACTGCTGTAGAAGTGCCTGCATCGTCACCTCTATTTTGTAACGCCATTTGGTTCAAGCTGACGTGACCTGATGAGGTCGGTGTCGGTGACGGCGACGGTGTCTCCCCTGGTGCCTTTCACCCACTCACACAAAGCCTTATTCTCGTTGTTATCAAGCATGTAGGAAGCCTTTGGATACTTCCCTGTCAATTCATTATGCCTCAATTCCGGTCTAGAGCAATACGTATTCAACTCTTCTCTCGATTTACTCGTATCATTTGTCTTTCCTTGTACATTCATCACAGTGTTGAACAAGTTATCAAACACGTTCTTCTCAATGTGCATGACATCCAAATTGTGACGAATTAACAAGTATTTCCAATAAGGCAAATCTCAGAATATACTCCGTTTTTTCCACCCAGTGCCACAACGACGAGCTGCTCGACTATTTATATCATCACTGTCAAGCTCAGTTACTTTCACAAAACCCAACTCCTCGATTTCAGTTAGTATATCTTCTCCTAATCTAGCTTCTGGTGGAGTTTCTATAATCCTCTTATTCTTTATAAAATCTTTCTTGTTTCTTCGAAATGGGTGATCCAGAGGTAAAAACTTTCGGTGATTGTCAAACCATGATTGCTTACCACTATGTGATAAGGTGAAAGCATTTGTGTTTTCTTGACAATGTGGGCATGCTAGTCTCCCGGCAGTACTCCATCCAGATAACATAGAGTATGCAGGAAAATCACTGATTGTCCACAGTAAAGCAGCTCGCATCTGAAAATTTTGTTTCAGTGAGACATCATACGTATTCACACCCATTTCCCACAAAGAAATCAACTCAGAAATTAGTGGTTGTAGAAATACATCTAACTTCTCTTTCGGGTTGCGTGGGCCGGGCACTAAAATTGTAAGAAACATGAATTGTTCTTTCATACACATCCAAGGAGGAAGATTGTATGGTGTAACAATGACTGGCCAAGAAGAATATTGTTTTCCTGATTATCCAAAGGGCTGGAAACCATCTGTAGAAAGCCCTAGTCTAACATTTCGAACTTCAGCTGCAAAATCAGGAAAAGTATTGTTCAAGTGCTTCCATGTAGGTGAGTCTACAGGATGTCGCATAACTCCATCATCGGACGATGTTGCATGCCAACACATTTCTTTTGCCGTAGCTTTGGAAGCATACAACCTTTGTAGTCGAGGTGTCAGCGGAAAGTAGTACATTTTCTTTGATGCTACAAGTTTCTTTCTGCTGTTAGAACTAGATCCCCGACTGTTTTCCTTGTAACGAGAAGTATTACAGAACTTACATCTAATTAGATCAATGTCATGTTGCCAGTAGAGCATGCAATTGTTTGGACAACAATCGATCTTTTCTACGGGCAAACCCATGCCACGTAACAACTTCTTTGTGTTGTAGAAGTTAGCAGGAGCCAAATTATCTTCCGGAAAACCATCTCTCATCAACTCTACCATTTGATCAAAACACCTTTCTGAAATGTTGTAGTCTGCCTTCAAACTTATAAGGCGAGCCACCAATGACAACTGTGTAAGCTTCTTGCAACCATGCCACAACTCTTTATCTGCAGCGCTCAACATGTCGTAGAGTTGTTGTGCTTCACGATTAGGTAGTTCTTCAGCGTCATTAATGTTAAATTGACTCTCAGCATGGTCCATTACCATCGTGCGGTACGCATTCGGTGCCTCTGTAGTATCCATATTTATATCTTCAAATATAGGCAAAGTTGTTTCCCCTTGAAACCTCCGAATTTCATAATCCGGCACGAATCCATATCTTGCAAGGTGATACTTTACAGTGTTTACATCTTTGTAAGGAATGTTGTCACATTTCGTACACGGACACTTAATCTTTGCCCCACTCATGAAGTCTGGATAAGATGTAGCTCCCTCAATGAAATAGTCAAGTCCAGCTGCGAATTCCTTACTGAAAATACCATTACGAAGCCTTTGTGTATACATCCACTCACGAGATTGATTCATTTTTGCAAAGCCTAATTATCAAAAACTTTCACAGATACATTCTATATTTTCATAGAATTAAGCAAGCGAAATTTAACAGACTTTATTTTATTGTGCAGAATTTCTAAGAAGTATTGTAGCAGATGGATTGCTCAAGACAAGTTCTCAGTTCAAGTTGAGCAGTAAGCACTAATGTATTATTCATTTAACTTTGGTTGTGTACTTCTCTTGTTCATAAATATGTAGTAGGAATTATTGCAACACTAAACTTCAAGAAAAACATGACTAAAATTCTACAAATAATCACTTATCAACATAATAAAATCATGGAACCACTAATAAGTAGGTAGCATATCATGTAACTAATTAAATCTAAATGATTCAATATGTTTCCTAAATTCCAAGAGGAAGCTACATATAGAAGTAATCAAGTAATAGTTATGCAGCTTATGCCATCTTTTTATCTTTCAACATCCCTCTTGGAATCTTGCTCAATACTTTAGCATCAAACACCGCATACTGTTTCTGCAACTCGGCCTCTTATATTTATTCCCTCTTATTACTGTTGGGAAAATTAATAGAGTTTTGAAGTGATACCAAAACCCATCTGACCCCAACCGAGTAGATGTTTGCTCAAACCCAAGCGTTTTTCCAGCTCACCTGTTTGAGCTTATAGAGTTTCTAAGTTCAGGTGGAATCGCTGAAGACAGCAGAAGACCCAGCTGAGTACACAGCAGGGTAAGCCAAGTCGAGTGATAAGTAACGTTATCCAGATTCAAGACGATAAAGTTATTCCAGACACAGCTGTAGGAAAGACCCAGCTCGTGTGACAACTCAGCTCTACGTCAAGACCCAGCAGAGTTCAAGACTCAGCTCAGCGTCAATGATCCAGCAGAGTTCAAGTCAGCTCAGAGTCACCAGCACAGCAGAGTCGAAGTCAACTTGAGATAAAGTCAGATCTGATCTGGACCATCAGGAACTCGACACCTCAGCACCTAGAAGTCAAACCTAGGATTGCTTTACGAGGAAATCAAGGAAGAAGACAAGTCAATCCTGTCAGAAGTTAGGTAGAGATTCAGAACGGCTCTTTCCAACGGCTAGTTCTAATCTCTCCCTATAAATAGAAGTCTTCTTCATCATCAGAAAAAGAGAGGTGTGACGAGAGAATATATTCAAGAGAGATCAACATACTTCATTGAAGGAAGTCTAACCAAAGATCAAGAGATCTTTCAGAAAAGCTTCAAAGATCCAGCAGCCTTCATACTTATGAGTTATTATTTATTCTCAGGCTGCTGAAGCTCTCTCCCACTAGTATCTAGGCATATAATCCTTCCCATCTTAAGCCTAGTTTGAACGAGTTCATCATACTCAAAGTTCTTCATTGTAAGAACTCGTTCATAGTTGGAAAACCCCCAAACCCAAACCCAGAAAAGGTTAGGTAAAGGTACGCCTGCTCGAAGCGCGTAATTCGAGTGTTGGTTCTGTAGTACCCGTAAACTACAGGTTAGGCTTCAGCTGTGCCCGTAAACAGTCTGGTTACGTTTCGATACAGTACGCGTAAACTTGTATCCAGCTTGAGAAACTAAGCTGCAACGCTTGCTGACTGCGCGAAAAGTCAGTGGTATCCTTAGTGGATTACCAGAGGTTTCTGGTCGTGGACGTAGGAGTAGTTTCTCCGAACCACGTTAAGTTACTTTGTTCTTTCATGTTTATTTATGCATCCAGCTAACTATTCATAAGCATTTTTCAAGCTGCATAAACTGATTAACTGAAAAGAGAAACTAAGCTTTGCAATATATTTGAAGCAACAGACGAACTTTCCAAAATCCCACCACATTCCGCACACAGCCAGCTGTGTCGATCAAGCTGTCTTCCAACTGGATCAAACACAGCCAGCTCACTCAAAAGAGTTTTAATTGGAAAAGTTTTTAAACCTTGGTGTATTCACCCCCCCTCTACACCAAGGTATCCGTCTTGGGACCATCACTTACTATTTTTAGTCAAAGTTTGCTGAAGAAAGTTGGCAAGTGGGTCTTATCTGCTGAAGTATATTAATATTATTACAACTCTTTTTTTTCCGACTACATATTACTAGAAAACAAGAACATTGAGATTTTAATATACAATGACAATTATCGGTTCATGAATATAGTAAGGGAATTTCAAATCACTTATATTAATTTTCCTCAAACCTTTCTAATTTATAAACTAGCTGGTATTTAGACTAAATTCAATCTTTAAAAACGAATCAAGCGCAAGCTGCACTTTAATTAAAACGTATATAAATATACGCCATAATGCATAATCAATATGCAAAAGCATTTGATATTTATCCATCTATAAATATAAATATAAATTTATATGATAAACATAAACAATCATATAGCAACCCAACAGAGACAGAGACAACATATCTAGATCTCACATTTCCTTCCGCCTCTGTATATATATATATATATATCTATATATATATATATGCCTATTCCAACTGACAGTTTGGCGACTAAAGGAGATGGAGTGAGAATACCTGAAGATGAGAGATGAAGCAGGTGGCGACTGAGCGGCGGCGGCAACTCGGCGGCAGCGGCAACTCGGCAGCAGCGGCAACTCGACGGCAGCGGCGGTAATCCCTGGGCAAGTGGGTAGGGCTCGTCAGAACAAAGCACATAGAGAGAGAGAGGGATAGAGAGAGAGATAACCTGAACAGAGACAAGGATTGGGTGACGAATGGGCGGCGATGACGACGGCGACGACGACCGAGCAGCAATCCCGTCTGAGAAGAGGAAGCAATGTAGGATGATAGAGAGAATTGAGAACGAATTGAGAGAGAGAGAGGAAAACAGAGACAGAAAATGAGGCTAAGTAACGAGGATGTTACCTGATCGGAAGACGGTGACCGGCGGACGGCGGCGATGAATTGGGATTTAGGGCTCACTAGATGGGGAAGAATGAAAGAAAGAGGTATGTCTGATAGTATATTATACAAATAGAGACAGAATAGAGACGGAAAATTCCGTCTCTAAACCAAAAATTAAAAAAAAAATCCCGCTTCAGTTAGCGACGGACATATTCCGTCGTTAAATATAATTTAAATATTTAAAAAATATAAATATTAAATTAGAGATGGAATAATTTTCGTCGTTAATTTTTCCGTCTCTATTCCGTCGTTAAATATGACGCGAATGCATCCCGCGAAAGACCGTCGTTATTCCGTCGTTATTTTCGTCGTTGTTTTCTCTGCTCCCAGTCCGTCTTTAATCCGTCGTTAATCCGTCTCCAATTAGAGACGGAATGTTTTCCGTCGCAAATTCCGTCGGTGATCGACAGGTTTTTTTGTAGTGATCATCATGGAGTTTGAGAGCTCGTTGGATAGAGAATGTGAAACTCTCCTCGTTGAATCGAAGTGTGAGCTCTCATTTGGAAACATCGATAAGAGCTCTCCCCGTGGCTAAGAATGGGCGCCATAGGATCAATGGGACATCCTTGTCTTCCTCCATGTCCAAGACAACAAAGTCCACCGGAAAGATAAAATCATTCATCTTGACAAACACATCTTCCACAATACCCTTCGGATAGGAAATAGATCGGTCCGCCATTTGAAGAGCAATAGTGGTTGGCTTAATGACTCCAATTTGTAGCTTGTTGAAGATGGAAAGGGGCATCAAATTGATGTTTGCCCCCAAATCACATAGTGCCTTCTCAAATATATCATTTCCAATGTCGTACGGTATGGTGAAACTTCCGGGATACTTGATCTTGGTAGGCAATTTTCTTTGAATGACGGTGCTACACTCCTCCGTGAGATTAATCGTTTCACAATCCCCCAATATCCTCTTCCTTGATATGACATCCTTAAAAAATTTAGCATAGTTGGACATTTGTTGCAATGCCTCAACTAAAGGAATGTTGATGTGCACTTTCCTAAAGATGTCAAGGAATTTAGTGAATTGCTCATCCGTTTTCTTCTTTTGTAGCCTTTGTGGAATTGGAATATGAGGGCAATAGGGGGTGGGATTTTGGTTCCTTCATTCTTCTTGTTGCCATCTTATACTTTGGAAGCTTGAGGAGCCGGATTAGGTGAGCTAGTTGAAGAAGAAGTAATATCACTTGATGTAGCTCTTCTACTTTCTTCATCTTTGTCACTCATCTCCCCATTTTCTTTTGAGTGCTCATCTTCGACACTTTCCAACTCATGCTCAACATTTTCATTTTCTTCATTAGGCATCTTGGGTCCCTCATAGGAAGTACCACTCCAAAGCTTGATGGTCTTACAATGCTCCTTGTGATTGATAATAGTGTTGCTCGGAAATTGGCTGATGGTCCCGAGACGGATACCTTGATGTAGAGGGGGGGGTGAATACACCAAGGTTTAAAAACTTTTCCAATTAAAACTCTTTTGAGTGAGCTGGCTGTGTTCGATCCAGCTGGAAGGCAGCTTGATCGACACAGCTGGCTGTGTGCGGAATGTGGTGGGATTTTGGAAAGTCCGTCTGTTGCTTCAAATATATTGCAAAGCTTAGTTTCTCTTTTCAGTTAATCAGTTTATGCAGCTTGAAATAATGCTTATGAAGGGTTAGCTGGATGCATAAATAAACATGAAAGAACAAAGCAACTTAACGTGGTTCGGAGAAACTACTTCTACGTCCACGACCAGAAACCTCTGGTAATCCACTAAGGATACCACTGACTTTTCGCGCAGTCAGCAAGCGTTGCAGCTTAGTTCCTCAAGCTGGATACAAGTTTACGCGTACTGTATCGAAACGTAACCAGACTGTTTACGGGCACAGCTGAAGCCTAACCTGTAGTTTGCGGGTACTACAGAACCAACACTCGAATTACGCGCTTCGAGCAAGCGTACCTTTACCTAACCTTTTCTGGGTTTGGGTTTGGGGTTTTCCAACTATGAACGAGTTCTTACAATGAAGAACTTTGAGTATGATGAACTCGTTCAAACTGGGCTTTAGATGGGAAGGATTATATGCCTAGGTACTTGTGGGAGAGAGCTTCAGCAGTCTGAGAATAAATAATCACTCATAAGTATGAAGGCTGCTGGATCTTTGAAACTTTTCTGAGAGATCTCTTGATCTTTGGTTAGACTTCCTTCAATGAAGTATGTTGATCTCTCTTGAATATATTCTCTCGTCACTCCTCTCTTTCTGATGATGAAGAAGACTTCTATATATAGGGAGAGATTAGAACTAGCCGTTGGAAAGAGCCGTTCTGAATCTTTACCTAACTTCTGACAGGATTGACTTGTCTTCTTCCTTGATTTCCTCGTAAAGCAATCCTAGGTTTGACTTCTAGGTGCTGAGGTGTCGAGTTCCTGATGGTCCAGATCAGATCTGACTTTATCTAAAGTTCACTTCGACTCTGCTGTGTTGGTGACTCTGAGCTGTCTTGAACTCTGCTGGATCATTGACGCTGAGCTGAGTCTTGAACTCTGCTGGGTCTTGACGCTGAGCTGAGTCTTGAACTCTGCTGGGTCTTGACGCTGAGCTGAGTCTTGAACTCTGCTGGGTCTTGACGTAGAGCTGAGTTGTCACACGAGCTGGGTCTTTCCTACAGCTGTGTCTGGAAGAACTTTATCGTTTTGGATCTGGATAACGTTCCTTATTACTCGACTTGACTTACCCTGCTGTGTACTCAGCTGGGTCTTCTGCTGTCTTCAGCGATTCCACCTGAACTTAGAAATTCTATAAGCTCAAACAGGTGAGCTGGAAAAACACTTGGGCTTGTGCAAACATCTACTCGGTTGGGGTCAGCTGGGTTTTGGTATCACTTCAAAACTCTATTAATTTTCCCAACAATTTCCCCCTTTTTGATGATGCCAAAACCCCAAGTTGGAAAAACAAAAAAAAATGCTTCCCCCTTAACAGGAAACGGGGATTCAACGAATTAAACATTCACAGCAGGTAAACATATTCAGAGCCTGGACAAAGAGAGATTGTCTTCAGGTTGATTTTGATAAAATGAACTTTTCATTAATAGGAAGAATTTGTACAAATATCTAAATACAAAAGTTCAAAAATAAAATTCCCAGTTGGCTGGGTCTTCAGCTTTGCTGCTTCCTTTGTTCATTAATTTGATGGTCAGTCTTTAGACCATATCTATTGAAGATGAACTCTTCCAGCTCCTTCCATTCAGCTTGATTCTTCGACTTTGAAATTCCTCTTTCACCCGGCCCGAGTGATTAATTTCTTTGATGATTTGGGCCTTGTCAGGAAGGTTTGTTCCAGCTAGAAATGGAGGCTTTAGCTGTTTGACTTTTGGAGCCTTCAGCTGGATGTTGTTACTCTTGGCATAGAGGGCAATTGACCTTGCCATCATTGGATCTGTCTCATGAAGTTCGAGGAAATAGTCCTGGAAAGTAGCTTCTGGATCCATGCCTTTGAACTGATTCAAGTAGTAGAATTCTTTGATGAATTCTGATTTGCATCTTTCCCAGTTTTCATTTATATCATCTGGGTTCTTCTTGTCACCGAGGCCGTTTGGATTTGTTTCTTCTTGGCTTGCCTGTAGCTCTGTCTTTTCTTCTTCTGCTTTTTCTCAGCAGGCTTGAGCGCTTCAGCTTTCTTCTTAACAATCTTATCCAGCTCTTGCATTTCTTTTCTTTGCTCGTTGTGGAAGTTACACAGCCAGTGATAGTCTTTGTATTATTCAGGCTTGTGTCCACATGCTTTGGCAAGAGCAACCATTTTCTCTCTCCATGTCTCTTTGACTGCTTTGGCTGGAGCAGTTGGCTCTGTCTCTTCTTCAACCAGCTCTTTTGCAAAATCGTCGATTTCCCTCTGTATTTGCTGCACAGGTTCCCCCTTAGCTGCAGCTTCCCTCTCACTTGTTTTTCCAGCTTCATTCTGATCTTCCCCCTTTTTGGCATTATCAACAAGGAGGTAGAGAGGTTGGCAACTGTTGCGCTGAGCTTGGAGAGAATACCTTCACCATCAGCGATCTTGACTGAGTTGTCAGCTGTGACGAGATTCAGCTGGGCATTGCCGTCGTCTTCAGCCTCCGAACCGAGCATCCGCATCTTTATATAAGTTGAAGAGTTGGCGGATGTCAGAGCTGTTGGAGAGAGTGGTCTTTTTGAGAGCTTCCAGCTGGTTTGAAATATTTGCAATGTCGTCAACCAGTGGAGCTTGAAGGTTTGAGATGATCTCAGGGACTCTCTTCTCTAGAAGAATTGACTGATCAATTTGTTGAGAAACAAGAGATTGTTTGAGATCTCTCGTCGGTTCTTTCTGCAGATTGAGAGCGAATCCGCGAACGTCGTCAATGGACAGCCCATTGCTGCGGACTTGCGACTCTATAGCTGTGATGCGCAGAAGGGTATCCACATTTGATTTGAGTCTATCCTGAAAAAGGATTTCCTCGACTTGTTTGGCAATCTCGTCCTTCATTGCATCAGAGAGCACAACAGGATCCGTCTGGGTTCCGGATTCGGCTTGGCTGGGTTTTACTGCCTCGATCTCGACCAGTGAGCGAGTGTCATCGGCAATTGGACTCGTAGGGCGCTTCCTGCGGTTCGGTTGATGCAACATTTGGTTCTTCAATGATCATTACCTCCTCAATTTGTTTCATTAGGTACAGCTTCCTTGGTACTCTCGGTGAGACTTCTTTAGAATTGTCACTCGTAATGTGTCTCCCATCCCGCTGCTATAAGAAGCTTGTTGGCAGATTCCCAGACTTCAGCTGGGTGCGGCTTGGGGTATTGCTGAGACACTTCTATAATTCCTCTGATGAGATCATTCTGGTGTAAGTATGCATCCTCCAGGCTTCCAAAGCCAAAAGTGTGCTGGAGGCGTGCTTCATCCGTCTTCAATTTCTCAAAGGAGAAAGTCTCTATCAGCTGCTCATTCTGGTACCAAGTTGCCATCTTGGTAGCCAGATAGAACTTGAGATCTCCAACTTTGACAAGGGCAATGGGCAGGTGCGCCGAACCGGATCTTTGTGTTAGAACACTCTTGATCCCTGCAATGCGCAAGTCCTCGTACATGGCTTCCATAAAGGCTGAGCCAGTAGAGTTGAGAGAAGGAGAGGTAGTAGAATCACTCTCCTCTGATTCTGTGGAGATTTGAGGAGCAGGTTCAAAAGGGTTCACAATTGGCTGTGAAGAAGTATCAGCCAATTGTGTGGGAATTTGAGCTTTGGGTGATGGCTGTTTTGGGGGTGAGCTGGGATTCGTGGAAGAGGGTTCAGCATGGGTGTCAGCTGGCTGTGAAGGAGCTTCAGCCAGTTGAATATCTTCCTGCTCTCTTGCAGGAGATGGCTCTTTGTTTGGAGAGCTGGGTGGAGGGGAAGGCAGTTTCGGCGGAGAGCTGAGAGGAGGTGAGGGCTGGGGTGAGCTTCTTGGATTATCCAGCTCGTCCTCTGAGCTGGATGACAATCCATCATTCAATCCCATCTCGGCCAGGATGTTTGATCCGTATTGATCGAAGGCCGACACTGGCTGTGGGGAGAGAATCACCATTGCTTGACTTGGAATGACAAATGCTTTTCTTTTTCTTCTCACTGACCTCCACTCGGTTTAGTGGTCATCGTCTTCCTCGTTCTTTGTTTCTTCTCACTGAACTTCGTCTCTCGTTCCTTCCAAATTCTTGCCTTTACTCACAGCAGGCTGCTTCTTCAGAAGATCATTGACTTGATTTATTCTTTGGAAAAGAATCTTCGTTTCTGGAAACGGTTCTGAATCAGCCCACTTTACTGTGTGCCCTTTCACTGCTTGCTCTATTAAGAAAGAAATTTTGGAGCAGAGATACAAGGTTGGCTACGAAGGCCGAAAACGTCGTCCTGGTGGAGTTGAACTTTATTTTCTCTGACTCCTTGACCAGTCGGTTGAGTAGGAAATCAAACCAGTTGACGTTTGCGCCTTTGATCATGGCAATCATCGGCTTGAGTTTTGGAATGCTGATCTCTCATTGAGATCCAGCTATCCCTAAGATGCATTTTTGTATAATATCCAGCAGCAGCCTGTACTTTGGCTTGAGCAGGAGCTTTGACATGCTTGCTCTGTACGGCTCTGGGGAGATAAGCATCTCTCTGCTGAGGAATTCATCCACTTCTTCACGGCTATAATCATCTGGGATGAATCCTCCTTCTCTAGGTAGGTTGAACACCTTTCGTAGCATCTTATTGAGTTTGATGGTGACGGTAGCTGTATCAAACTTTCCGTCTTCGCCTTTGACACTCATGTCAAATGAAGATGAGTAGAAGCCATCTTCGTCAATAATGTTGAGGTAGAACAGTGCGGCATCTCTCTTTAGCAAAAGCTTGGGCATGGAGGTTGCCCACAGCAGGAGACCGGAGTCTGCAACTAGATCCACCATCTCTTTTAACTCTGAAATATGGAGGTTAGAGGTTGACAGAATACTCTCAAATGATAGCTTAGTCATTAGAGCTTCAAACTGGTTCATCCATGCGGTTGATTTCTTGGGCGCCATTTCTGTAACTTGGAGAATTTGATTTTGCGAAGAACTTGCAGACAAAAGATGGAGGTTCTGGAGATTTGAAATTTGCAGAGATAAAGATGAAGGATGAAAGAATCTGCGTATCTTTTCCATATATATCAACTGCCATAACGGATCAACGGTTAAGATTGAAACAGTTGATATTCTGATCAACAGCTGGGAGAGATTCACTCATCACGTTTTGCTGACGTGCTTTCGGCAAGTGTATTACAACCGCGCGTGAGGTATTTCAAACGTTTGACGTTCTGCCTCGATCCTGCCGTGCTACAGTACTATGCAGACTTTATAATTAATGCGATGGGAAAGAAAACTTATCAAACAATTTAACTAAGGAATGTCTGTCCGCTTAACATATGAATTCAAAATAATTGGACTTTATATAGCATATTCCTCAGAGCAATTATTGCATGAGATGCAGACCGGTCAGCTTGGACACAGTATCCAGCTGATATCATAGCGGTCTTCTCCTTTGTTCGATTGACAGTTCTCCTCAGCTGAGTATTTTGAGATTAGCTTGAATTTCCTTCAGCTGAGTTACCTTTATCTCTTCGACTGATGTCCAGCTGAGCTTGATTCCCTTTTTGGCTGTGAAATCCTTCTGAACTGAGCTTTTGGGATCCAGCTGAGTTTGTTCCCCCTCAGCTGGATGGTTTTTCTTCACCCGGTTTGAGCAGTCCAAATAATTCACACATCATCTTGACTTGGATTTCAGCAGATTGTGCTTTTGTGTGAATTTTCCCAACAAAGGATTCCTTCAGATGTTGAGAAGTCTCTTGGATGCTTTCTAAGTTGTCAGCTGGATTAGAGAATTATCTTGATTTTACCACTGGATCAGGTTTCTCTTCGGCTGAAGACTCCAGCTGAATCTTCTTGATGAGTGCATCCTGCTGGGTATTCTTTGCACTCTTTCCAGCTACGTAGAGTTCCCTCTTGATTTGATAGTAGGTGGCTTTTTCTTCAGCTGCATCCTACATCCGTTTATTTCTTTGATGAGATCTCAGTTTGTATAGCAAGTAGACAGCTGTCCCAAATTCAGCTGATTCAAATGCTACTTCTCTAATCATATCTTGAGACCAATGTACTCGGTACCGTATGACCGAATCTTCGATAATTATCCAAATTGTCTTTATTTCACAATGTCCCCTTGCTAGCTGGGTTTCGTTATTTTCTTCATCGGTTGATTCAATCAGATGTTTCAGACATCTTAATCAGAGCAATCATCCTCATCTGAGTCGGAGAAGGAGATTTGATCATCATCCGTTTCGCTCGATTCGATCCTTTTATCCTCTCTCCGGGAGGATGACTCAGCTGGGTTGCTCTTTGGGTAGAGTTGCTTGTCGTGATGAACCTTCACGAAATTCTTGTACTTTTCCTTGCTTTGTTCCAGCTGATTAATGCTTCGTACAAGCAGGGCAACTTCTTCGTTCAAATCTTCTTTGCTCATAAATCTGAGCTCTTTGTTGGTCCTTCCAAGCTGAGCTGATTGAGCTTCTTTTCTCGGCTTGATCTTCAGCTCTGCTTCATTCATTCGGCTGGATGAATCTCTGCTTGTGATCCCCAGATCAAATTCGTTGGCCTTCAAGATGGAAAACAAATTTTCCGTCTCCATGCTGCTAAGATCAGTTCTGCTTTGGTGAACCACTTTGTGTGTACACCATTCTGAGGAGAGAGCTGAAAGAACTTTCAAGTTTTTGTCTCGAACTGTATATTTTCCAGTTCGGATCGTCTCGATCTCGATGACGAGTTTGGAGAATCTGAGCTCCATTTGATCGATGGACTCATAGGGATGTTGCTTGAAGTTGTCGAACTTCTGGCATGCAACTGAGAATTTGTTCTCTTGAATTTCCTCTGAGCCTTCACACAGCTTGGCTAGAGTGTCCCACATCCCCTTAGCTGTCTCGCAGTTGATGATCTTGCTGAGATAAGAGTCCGTCACCGTTGAGGAGATGACGTTGCGAGCGTAGCTGTCCAAACCAGCTTGTCTTCTTTCTTCTGGAGAGTACTCCCTTTTGGGCTTCACAACTTGCCGGAGTACTGGTTCGGCCTGTGTAAGGTTTCTGCTTGTCTTTCTGATTTCATGATGATGATGGGTCCGTCAGTGATAACATCCCACATCATGTCGTGATGCGCACTCAGAAAGCTTTTGAGACGGAACTTCCAGATCTGATAATCATCGACAGAGAATGTCGGAAGATTCCTGCACAGGGAAGATTCCATGACAGTATGCAATATAATGATTTTTTAATAAAAAATTTGAAACTTTGAAGGATCTGTTCAGGTGACCACTATCAGTAAAGAAGCTGACTTGACAGATGCAGTGATCTTTTGAACCACTGCTCTGATACCAATTGATGGTCCCGAGATGGATACCTTGGTGTAGAGGGGGGGTGAATACACCAAGGTTTAAAAACTTTTCCAATTAAAACTCTTTTGAGTGAGCTGGCTGTGTTCGATCCAGCTGGAAGGCAGCTTGATCGACACAGCTGGCTGTGTGCGGAATGTGGTGGGATTTTGGAAAGTCCGTCTGTTGCTTCAAATATATTGCAAAGCTTAGTTTCTCTTTTCAGTTAATCAGTTTATGCAGCTTGAAATAATGCTTATGAAGGGTTAGCTGGATGCATAAATAAACATGAAAGAACAAAGCAACTTAACGTGGTTCGGAGAAACTACTCCTACGTAGGATACCACTGACTTTTCGCGCAGTCAGCAAGCGTTGCAGCTTAGTTCCTCAAGCTGGATACAAGTTTACGCGTACTGTATCGAAACGTAACCAGACTGTTTACGGGCACAGCTGAAGCCTAACCTGTAGTTTGCAGGTACTACAGAACCAACACTCGAATTACGCGCTTCGAGCAAGCGTACCTTTACCTAACCTTTTCTGGGTTTGGGTTTGGGGTTTTCCAACTATGAACAAGTTCTTACAATGAAGAACTTTGAGTATGATGAACTCGTTCAAACTAGGCTTTAGATGGGAAGGATTATATGCCTAGGTACTTGTGGAAGAGAGCTTCAGCAGTCTGAGAATAAATAATCACTCATAAGTATGAAGGCTGCTGGATCTTTAAAGCTTTTCTGAGAGATCTCTTGATCTTTGGTTAGACTTCCTTCAATAAAGTATGTTGATCTCTCTTGAATATATTCTCTCGTCACTCCTCACTTTCTGATGATGAAGAAGACTTCTATATATAGGGAGAGATTAGAACTAGCCGTTGGAAAGAGCCGTTCTGAATCTTTACCTAACTTCTGACAGGATTGACTTGTCTTCTTCCTTGATTTCCTCGTAAAGCAATCCTAGGTTTGACTTCTAGGTGCTGAGGTGTCGAGTTCCTGATGGTCCAGATCAGATCTGACTTTATCTAAAGTTCACTTCGACTCTGCTGTGTTGGTGACTCTGAGCTGTCTTGAACTCTGCTGGATCATTGACGCTGAGCTTAGTCTTGAACTCTGCTGGGTCTTGACGCTGAGCTTAGTCTTGAACTCTGCTGGGTCTTGACGCTGAGCTGAGTCTTGAACTCTGCTGGGTCTTGACGTAGAGCTGAGTTGTCACACGAGCTGGGTCTTTCCTACAGCTGTGTCTGGAAGAACTTTATCGTTTTGGATCTGGATAATGTTCCTTATTACTCGACTTGACTTACCCTGCTGTGTACTCAGCTGGGTCTTCTGCTGTCTTCAGCGATTCCACCTGAACTTAGAAATTCTATAAGCTCAAACAGGTGAGCTGGAAAAACACTTGGGCTTGTGCAAACATCTACTCGGTTGGGGTCAGCTGGGTTTTGGTATCACTTCAAAACTCTATTAATTTTCCCAACATTGGCCTTGTTGGTGTTGATTGCTCATTGAAGTAGCTATTTGGCCCAATTGTTTTTCAATGATCTTAAGTTGAGCCCCTTGAGCTTCCATAATAGCTTCGGTTTTGTCCATTCGAGCTTTGGTAGTCTCCATGAATTTCATGAGCATGTCATCCATACTCGGCTTCTTTTTCTCATTAATCATCCCATTCGTCACCGAAAATCCCGGCGGAGGTTGTAGGGCATTATTGGGATTTCCATAAGAAAGATTAGAATGTACCCGGTTTCCTTGATACCCTTGATGGTATTGATGTCCACCTTGTTAAGGCCGATAATTGCCATAATTCCGGTTGTTGTGTATGTAGTTGACATCTTCTACATTGGTTGGCTCCTCCACCCTTGGCTCATTCTTCGTTTGTGCCATAGCATCAATCTTGCTATTCATAGTAGACATTTGAGCAGCCAATAAAGCAATAGGATCCAAACTTGTGGCGGAGGCAACCTTCTTCAATGTAGTCCTCTCTCCCGGCCATTGATAGCTATTGATAGCCATATTCTCAATGATCTCCGTAGCAACCTCGTGACTTTTTCCAAATAGTGAACCACCAGCTGCGGCGTCAATAAGCCTCTTCATTTCGCCATTGCAACCATTGTAGAAAAAGCAAATTTTAGCATCTTGGTCAAAACCATGGTTGGGGCATTTCCTCACCAACTCCTTGAACCTTTCCCAAGCCTCATAAAATGTCTCTCCATCCAATTGTTGGAATTGCATGATCTCCGCCTTTAGCTTCATAGTCATTCCCGGTGGGAAGAACTTCATGAGGAACTTGTAGATCATGTCGTCCCATGTCTTTATGCTCCCATCATCTAGAGATTGATACCACAACTTCGCCTTATCCCTAAGAGAAAAGGGAAAGAGACAAAGTTTAATGGCATCGTCCGGCACGCCATTTATCTTCGTAGTGCTACATATCTCTAAAAATTGGGCAAGATGATCATTGGGATCTTCCAACGGACGGCCTCCAAATGTGTTTTGTTGAACCATGGAGATGAGAGCGGGCTTGAGCTCGAAATTGTTGGCATTGATCCTTGGGCCATGATTGCCCCCTTGTTGAAAACCGGGTTGAAAGACATCTAGGGGGAATTGGTGCCCTATTCCGTTCTTCCTCTTGTGCTCTCAATTGAGCTTGCATAGCCTCCAATTGCGCTTGGAGTTGCCTTATCATATTTTCGTCGGTCATTGTTCTCCGGGCTTCTCGTTCCCTCCTTGCCCTTCCTTGATTCCTTCGGCAAGTTGCTTCAATCTCGGGATTTAAGGGGTCAAATGATAACTTCTTAGACCTTGTGTTCATGCACCACCTAGAATCCAACGAAAAAGGCAAGTTAATCACAAGCAAAACACGGCAAAACAAAATACAACAAAATAAACATAAATAATATCTAATCTAGATTATCACAACGATTTATAATATCACAAGTAGTAATTAGTCCCCGGCAACGGCGCCAAAAACTTGTTTGCCTTTTAATTATGCAAATATTAACCGCAAGTGTACGGTGTATATGCAGAAAATGGCAAGCAAGGTCGTATCCATGGAGACTAATTTTCAACACTTATGATTACTATTACTACGTCGTTCTAACCTATTTAGACTAATCGGAGTTTTAGGGATAATTACTAAATTAAATGAACAAGAAAAATTAAATAAATTAAGGAACTCAATTAAATTAAACAAAGATGAAGACAATGACTTAAAACTTAAGAGAGGTGAATTTCTAAGGACTAAGCATCGACAACTTGCAACGGATTAAAATTCCAATACTCAAGTCTCGTTTTGTTATCTCTTTACCTAAGGCGATCTCTCGTTTACTCAAGTCTCCTCTCGGACGGCTAAAGTAGTTGATTACAAGCTAGGATTGTTGTCTCCAATCAAACACTAGCCTATAACTTCTAAAAGCACCTAGGATCACTCTACCCTTGCAAAACCACTCACCCTCTCGGGTTATTGCGATATTATACCTTGTGCTCGGTTCTAATGTCAATTCACCCCTCTCTCGAGCCTCAAACCAACATAACAAACACATTTAAATGGTTGCAAATCATCCAAATGCTCAAATAAATCCACAAACACAAGGAGGTAAGAGAAAACTCAACAATACTTGAATATAAAGATTTTAATCCATACAAATTGTCTAGCTTAATCCCTAGAAAGAGGAATTTAGCCAACCATGTTCATAATCAACACAAATCCCAAATCAAGAAATAAAAACATCTAAAATGCAAGAGAATACAGGTGAACTGTCAAATCCAACTCTTGATCTTCAATATTTCTTCCTAGACTTCTTCTTCTCTAAGCTCCAAGCTCCAACAATGGTGGATGGTGGTAGTGTGTGTAAAAGTATGGAAATGTGTGTGGGTGGTGGGAGGAGTGAAAACTTGACCTAGAAAAGAGAGCCCAAATGCCCTATTTATAGGTTTTTGAGGCGGGAGAAAAGTGTTATGGAGTAAAAATCCGAAATGAGATGGAAAAATGATGCAAAAACGTGTTTTGGAGAAATTCTGTCGCGCCGCGCGCGGTTGCGCCCGAGGTCGAGCGGCCAAGAAGAAAATTCCTTCTTCCACGCGCAACATGAGCCTCGGCGGATTTTCATGCACGTTCCGTGCGCCCAACCCACTTTCGGCTGCGCACCTTTTTTGTTTCGGCCCGTTGTCCCTCGTCCGGACTCCGAATTGACCTCCGTTTTTTTCTACGTTCTCGTATCGAGCTTCTGTTTCTCATTCCAAGCTCCTTTCACTCTAATTCCACATCTATTTTCCTGCAATTATTTCAAAACAAGAAAACAAGCGTAGAAACCGAGAAAACATGGTTTATCTTGAGAAAAAGGGTAAACGACATGGTTTTTCACTAACAAATGGCATCGAGTGCGCCCAAAACATCGTGAAAAATCTATGTTTTTCAATATTACATGCGAGTCCAAACTCTCATAACTTTTTGTATTTATTGAATTGGTCTAGCATTAATTTTACGTATATCATTTTATTGTAATCATTTGTTGAAAGAATATGTTGTCAACATTGTTGTAATAATAAGATATCAGTGAAAGAAAAAAATTTTGTTTCAGAAAATTTTATCTGGCAGATATATTTTGCCGTAAAAATGAGTTTTAATTTATTTTTATCTTCTCGGTTAATCAGAAAAGAAGAGATTTTTACATTTATCAGTAAGTGATAAATGTTTAGTCATAAATTGACAAGAAGATGAATTTAATTTATTTAAGTGATTTTCTGTGTGAATTATCGCTTAAAAAATTTAGTTTCGGTCGATTTGAAAATGTTTCGAATCTCCGATTCTTTCTGTGAGATTTTTATCTAGGTTTTGAGAAACCCTAAATTAAATTCCTATGTTAAGAAATTAGAGGTTTGATTAAGGAGATGTTTGTAATTAATTAATTGAATTAATTAAGAATTTAATTAATTAACTTAAGATTACTATTCATCAAAATATCTTAGATTTTTATTCTTATATCTATCTATATATGAGCACCTTCATCTCCTTCTTTCCCCTCCATTTCGACAGCCAACATACACACACATATACACACATTTCTTCCATTTTTGTGTTGATTTCAAGCTTGAAGATCAAGATCAATTCATTCCAAAGTTATTAAGCAAGGTTAGATTCATGTTCTATCAAGCTTAGGCTTAAGATTCAAGCTTAAATCCACCTATTTTCCTCCCTCTATATATTTCGAAATTTTTGGAAGAATTTGAGAAAGTGATTGGATGATCTTGATCTTGTAGTATGATGTTTAATTCATGATAGTATGATCATTTATGAGCTTAAATGAAGCATGAGAAATCCTAGTTCATAAGTTACCATTTTCGAAATTTATGAAAAAATGGAGAATAATTGATGCATGTCTTGTATGCTTAAAGTGATGTTATAAATGAGTTTAGTTAATTATTTTAAGCATGTTTCATGTTGGAAGTAAACATGAATTCCCAACCATTTGCATTTTGTGGAAAAAAGTCGAAATTAAGAAGATTAAAATTAGGGTTTGTGATGTTGATGAAATATGATGTAATTGATGATGTAAATATGTTTATATGATGTTAATGTGTATGATTAATCATTAATTGATCAAATGAGAGCATGATTACCTAAACCCTAGCCTAATTTGAAAATTAGGGTTCATAAATTAGGGTTTTTACTTTGATGATTAATTGAATGAAATTGATTGAGGAATTGAGCTTAAGTTAATTATATAAGCATGTTAGAAATTAAAATGAAGAGAAAAGAATTCTAGAAACCCTAAATTAAAAATGACCGAAATTAAATAAAGAAAAATAAATTATTATTTGATTTTTAATTAATAAACTAATTGCATCTATGAACTTCTTGATAAAAATTAAATGTTGTGTGAATTTCTAGAATGTTAATTCAAAGTATTAAAGTTTTTATATTTTTTGTTGATTTTTCCAAATTGGGAGTTATATGTTTAATCGAGTCGAATGTGAGAATTAAATGTGTGATTATGTATATAATGTTGTAAAATGTGTGTGGAATTAATTTGAGAATTTTCTGAATCCGTTAAATGGATTAAAATCAACTTAGTCGATTGTCATGCATAGTGATTGATGAATATTATGTTAAGTATGATTTTGATTGATGGTTGATGATTAATGATGAGTTAAGATAGATTAAGAGCGTTTAAGAAGTTAAGTTAGAAATTCTCGAGTTTCGTCGAGTTTCGACGTAGAATTTCGAAGCAAGTTAGAAGTTAAGAATATCGAATTCGTTTATTCTATAGTAGTTAATTCTCGTTCTGAATTCGTGAATTTTAATTCGAATAAAGGAGCGAGCGGAAGTGTGAATCCGAGGATTCAGGATCGATAAAGGTTAAGTCCAAAGCTTCAGTTATCAGGTGGGCTTTCTAAACAAAGAAATAATGAAAGCTATATATATATATGATTATATATGTGTGATGTTTTCAAAGTAATTGACTTACCAAATGTTTAAGTTTTGTATGATACCTTCTACCAAAGAAAGACGGATTCGGTCCTACGCAAGGTAGGATTTGTGTACACTATTTTGTAATCGGGAGCCTTCCGAAAGAAGTGAACGATTACAAGTGTTTGAGAAAGAGGCCTACTTCTCAGCACTATTTTATTGTAGACATGGTACATACTTTAATATATATATTCTTTTCTTTTGAATATGCACAAGATTATTTTTAAGAAAATACTTGTGCTATGTTTTTCCGGCAAGTCCAATTTGTAGTTGTATTCAGTAAGTTTTCAAACTATTTTGGCATGTGCCCACTGAGTACGAAATACGTATTCAGCCCTGAATATTTTTTTTTTAAATGTGCAGGTTAGCTGGGATGAAGATGATCGTGTGTTGGACAGACTTGTTGTTGTTATTTTCTTCATCAAGAGTCGTTGATGATAAGATTAGACCTAGAATATATGTCTTCATACATATATTCTCTCGTTTTTCCGCTGCAAGATTATGATGTTTGAGTTGGTATAAGTTTGATGAAGTTGTTGGAATTCGGAAGTCTCGAATGATGTTCATTATATTTTGAATCCAAAACTACTTGAATATATGTACATCAGTTTCAAAATTGTTTTGGAATTTAGTTGAGTATTGAAACTGTTTTTCCTATCGTGCTTTCTTGATCCTGAAAATCAGCTCATTTCCTTCATGTTAGTTGTCGTTGATTTGGGTAATAAGATTATTGATTTCCGAGCTGATTTGAGTTCGTATTTGATGATATGCATGTTGATATTTTCGATTGAGAGATCATTTCTTCAATCTTGAGTCATGCATATCTTAACTAGCCTAAGTTGATTATTTGTCAAACATGAGATGCCTTGTTGTTCTTAAATGATAGCCGGGTCGCTATCTTAATCCTTTTGTTAATCATAAATTGTGTAAGTCGTGGGACCCACCGGTTTTGTCATCTAAATTCTAGGCCGGGCTGCGACATATTTAAACCCTATACTACAATAAAACACGTACATAACGTCACTTGCAGAGAAAAAAATGCACAATAGTTTGTTTTTTTGTTATTGTTAAGGAAATAATAATATTATTAATATATTGTATTATTGACATTATTGTACTCTTCAGGATAATATAATACTTATACACGGTGCATAATGATAAGTTGTTGTGCTATTAAATTTTGTGAATGTTGTGGTTATACTAAACAGATTGTTATGTTTACATTTTTTAGTTCAAATTTATTTTTAATTTTAGTCTATATTGTTAACATTAATAAGTAATAGTACCAATTTTGGGTTAACGATAAAATATCAAATGTTTATTTTTTCACATTTTTTTTGTTTCTACAAAAATTACATTAATTTTCCAAAAAATATTTCAAAAGAATTTTTAAGTGTATTCGTATATGACAACATGATTTTTGTATGAAAGTGAAAATAATCAATGCCATTATTCATTTTTTTAAATAATTAATTAGTTTTTTTTACCTAGCTAAATCTTTCAAAAATAGATAAACAAAAAATATGGTTCTAATATATTGTAAGAATGTATTTCACTAAATAATTTCAATGTAAATGGCCTCAATAATGATAATGAATGTAAATTTTTTTGATCTAATGACAAATTGATTGCACCGTACATCCGATCATACCTGAAGGAAGGGAGAAGGATTCTACAAGAACCAAATGATCAATTTGTAATATATTTTTATATCTATTTTTTGTCCACGTAAATAGGATGTATATAATTACAAATTTAGAAAAAATAATATAGTATAAAAATTAGTCATATTTTTTTACATTCAATCGGTGAAAATATCTTCTCTAATTAAATATAGAGGTCTAAGATTTAAAGCCCACCCCCAACTAAAAAAAAAAGCTATATTTATTATATAACTTTAAACATTATTATTTAACATTTATTTATGAACCGTGACATAAATTTTTTTACATTTATTTATTTTTTAATAATTAAGAAATATCTCTTAATATATTTACTTTTTTAAAAAATAAATATTGATTATGAATACTTTGTATCGTAAATTTTTTAATCCAGATTCATATAATAATGTAAAATAAAAAATTGTTATATATTTTTTATCGCATAAATTAGATGCATACTTTTACATTTATGGAACGTTCTCTTTGGTTGTAAATTTATTATTGAAAAATGAGAGAGAAGAAAATTCTATCTCCTTAAATTTCTCCTTTCTTTTCCATCATTTTCAATATAGTAAAGAATTTCACCCTCTTCTTCCTTCTTTTCACTCAAAGGAGGGAAAATATTATCACACCAATACCTCATGATAATATTTTCCATCTTTGCAGTGAAAAGAAGGAAGAAGAGATGGGGAAATTCTTTTGTATAAAAAAGATGAAAAAGAAATGAGAGATTTAAAGACGAATAATTTTCTTTTCCCTTATTTTCTTATGATAAATTTACAACCATAGCATAACCTTACAGAACCAATAAATAAGACAAGAAGTTATTCATGTATTTTATGCAACTATTCCATTCGTCTACGATAAATGTTTCCTGAGACGGTGGGCACAAAGATTAATAAAAGTTAGATATAGTGGGTTGTGAGTGAAAAAGGGGTCCCACATTTAGTGTAGTGTAGTGTTGTTAGTGGAGCAATTAAGGAATACTTTATAGTGGGTTAGTGTACAAAAATGGAAAGGGAATATTTTTTGTAGACGGACTAAAAAGGAAAGTGGAGAACATTTTTCGTAGACGGAGGAAGTATATTTTAGTATAAATTTCAACATTAAAATTTTGATATATATATATATATATATATATATTTCTATATATTAAATACTCGACCCTTCCACGAAAACTATAACACAATTTTTGTGGCATGGATTTTAAGAAGTGTTTGGTAGATGTTGTTGAGTATAAAAAGAGACTCACTATTTTAACAAGTGTGTGGTAGATGTTTGTTGAGTGATACCATTATAAAAAGTTTGTGGTGGATGTTTTTAATGAATTGTGTGGGGTAATGTACAAAAATAAAATGTTCTACTGATGAACCCAATTTTGTGTTCATATTTCTTGTATTTTGTCTTTTCTTTTTGTGTCTTTATCGGGTCAAAGTGTATCTGTGAGGACACAAAGTCGAGAGAAAGTGTGCAGGGAAGAACAGGTTGGATGTTGGGCAAATCCGGTGGAAAATCTGTTTGTTGAGATGCTGAGATGGAGATACGATGCAAATGGGCAAAGGGCTGGAAGCTTGTAGCTGAGCAACAACGATAACAGCAAATCTACAAGTCAACAAGCACCTTCCCATATCCCTTAAGCTAATAGAGAGAGTACTCGGAGAAGTCAGGATCTTGGTTTACATATGGAGCAGAACAGGATGCAGACATCAAGGGCAAGATGTACATCAGGAAGCAGCAACAGGTTTCTTCTTCTCCAAGAAAGAGGATAAGGATCGAAGATTTCTTTCCTTATCCTAGCAGATCCGTATCAAGAGAAGATATCTACCAAAAAGAGAAGAAAATCCGCAACTAATCAAAGAAGGAAAGTGGGATAAGGAAAGGAAGAGTCATTGGCCTACAAGAATTCTAACCTAACCCTAATTCCACCACCTATATATATGGCCGACTTCATTTTGTACTTCATCACTATTAACCACGTTCATATAGTCTTTTATTAGTTCTTAGTTTTAGTTTTTATTTAAGTTTCGAGAATTCTTAGTTTAGATTCATTTTTAGTGTTTTAATTTAGTTTTCTGTTGTTGGTTGTTGCCCAAGATCTACGTTGTTGACTTCGTCGTTGATAAGTTTTCTTTTCTGAATTTATTCAAGTATGTTTTCTTTAATTTCTTTTGTGCTCTCGTTTATAATTATGTCTAGCTAAATTTATTGTTTGGGTTGGAATAGATGATGTGATCTTAGTTACTCATTCTAAACTCGTGAGGTCTAATCTGTTTAAGTTCGTTGCATAATTTTATTCCCGAAACGCTTAGGTCTAATAATTAGTTCTTGATCAAAATGGATAATTGCTTGGCCACCAATTAGATATTGAGATTAAGGCAATAACAGGAATTGGGATACAACTCGAGAGAGTCTCTCGTGCCCAATAAGGTAGTAAGTGTTGGAGAGTAGTCGGTATCTAATACCTCTTGGCTATCTTGGGATCTTTTGTTCTTAATACCTTTTGGGTAACATCGTTGCTGAAGTGTCTTCATGACGTTGTTGATCAAGAGAAGAGATCTTGCCTTCTGATCAAGATCTGTAAAATTGAATAGATATAGGCTTAGAGTATTTGAGTCGTGACTTCGTGACCATAGGGCTTAAATTAATCTTTGCTTAAAACCAAGTAGTAAAATCTTGTAATTGAATATTATTGCACCGATGAACGAGTATGAGTAATTGGATCATTGATTCAAATCCAATCCAAACATCTTTGTTATTTGATATTGTCTTTGTTTAGTTATAGGATATTGAGATACATCTCGACCACAACCCCTTTGTTTAGTACCACCCGAAGAACAGATTACGCCGGTTCCCTTGGGTTCGACCCCACTTGCCATAGCTACGCCTTGTTGGGCAAGAGGAGAAATTTATTTGTGCGAAGTATGAAACGACGCCTTCGTCAAATTGGCGCCGTTGCTGGGGAACTGGTTTTTCAAGCTAGTTCTATTCTTCGTGGCTTGAGCTTAGTTTATGCACCCACACCAGACACGGAGAAAATCTGATCTTGTGGATTATGGTGCTTCTCCGGAGAAGGTAGCAAAGCAAAACAGAGCAAGAAAACGAAAAGGTATCGAGGAAAATGTCGTCAACAAACCTCTATCGTTCCCGGTCGAGACAGGAGACGAGGAACCTATTGGGCACGATATGCCCAATTACAGTTCTAGCTCAGAAAGTGAGCAATCAGAGTCTTCATCAACAACCGCCACATCAGGAGTTCAGTCGGTAACCATGGCAAAACGGACCATTAGATCATGTTCTCTGAGGACAAGGCCATCAAACCATCGAGCATAGCCTTGCCCCTATCAATACTAACTGGGAACTCAAACATTCATTGATCCAGATATTGCTCAAATTCAGCGATCATCCAGGAGAAGATCCACAAACCCATCTCCAAAACTTTGAGATGGTATATGGAATAGTCAGAAACACCACACTTCCTGCCCGAAATCAGGATGAGAACGCTGCTGTCCAAGACCGATTTCCAGATTATGTAAGGTTACTCACATTCTCCTTTTCACTTCAAGATGAGGCACGAGAGTGGCTCTACACCTTACCAGAATGCAACATCGACACTTGGAGAAAAATGCAGCAAGCATTCCTTGACAAATACATTCCGATTACTCGTATACAAAGTGGGAGAAATGCATTATCCTCACTAAAGATAGGCACCAATGAGTCTCTCTATGACTACATAAGAGATACAAGAAGCTTTTATCAAGATGTCCCCAACACCGGATTGAAGAGATAGATTTGCTCGAGAACTTCTTGAGAGGATTGCGAGCATCAGAAAGGAAGTACATCATGGCAGCATGTGGAGGAGGAACAATCAACAAGACTCCTTCTGAGGTGTTTAGGACGATCGCAGACATGGCAGAACAATCAAGAGATGAGGATGAATTGCCTAGAAGGAGCATATGAAGGTTGCAGGAGAGGTTCTGACAATTTGGTCAACACCATGAAGGAATATATGGCAAACATGGATGACAAATTTGACATGTTGACCAAAAGGATGAATGGGAAAGAACTCACAAAGTCTGTAAAAAGTTGTGAAGTTTGCCAAGGAAAAGGCCATATTACATCAGACTGCCCTAATTGGTTCGTAGAAGAAAGGGATGAAGTCAAGGCCCTGGGACAAAATCACCAAGGAGGTGGTGGGCAGCAACAGCAGAGGTATAACTATGGTAACAACAATGGCAACAACAACTTCGGCTACAGATAGCACGAGAACCTGAGATATGACAATAACCATTATCAACAGGCTCCTGCCCACCAACAAGCTCAACAACCTAATCAACAGCAGCAGCACCCCTATATACCTCCACATCGATATCAGAACAAACCTGAGTTCATGAAGGACACAATCGATCGTTTTACTCAAGAGAATCAGAAATTAAGGAAGGATTTTGATAACTTCCAACTCAAGAGTCGAGGTACATCCAATAACCTTCAAGCTCAACTAACTCATATTGCCCAAACATTGTCTAAGCTTGTAGAGGACAAAAACGGGAGGCTTCCTGCCCAAGTGGAGGTAAATAGAGAACAAGTCAACGCTGTGACGTTAAGAAGTGGAAAGAAGCTGCCAGAAGTATTGCCCAAAACTAAACTGAAGGAACCAGTCCAACTGGAGCAAGCCAAGATGAACAACAGCGATGTTCTTGAGATGTATAATGAGCTGAAGGCTAAGAAAGATGCTGCGATGTTGACCGGGAAGTTTCCAGTGTTTGATTCAAATGAAGAAGATGACCTGTTTGAATATGTCAAAATGGAGATGAGCAAGATGACTCACATTCAGGACATTATTGCGGAGGAATAAAAAGATGAGAGGCTGCTCGAGAAGCTGAAATTTGAGAAGGAAAAAAAGGACTTGGCCAAAAAGACTTGTGATTCTTCTCCTAAGCCAAGAGCTCCCTATCCCAGACGTTTTGCCCTAGATCGTGAGCAGCAGGAGCTCAATTACATGATGGAGGTGTTTAAGAAGGTAGAAATAAACCTACCCATGCTGTTGGCATTAAAGTCGATGTCTAAATATGCTAAGTTCTTGAGAGAGATGAGCATGAACAAGACAATATATCCAGATGATGCCCGTTTTCACATGGCGAATGTGTCTGCTATGATGAACCCCCACATCCCGATCAAGCAAAATGATCCAGGGATGTTCGCCATACCATGCACAATCGGCACCACCATTTTCCAAGGGTGATGTGCGATTTAGGAGCATCAATCAACGTCATTCCAAGAGCCATGTTCGATGAGATGAGATTTGGTCCCATGGAACCAACACGAGTCACTATCCAGCTTGCCGACTTGTCAGTGGTTTACCCCGATTGATTGTTAGAATATGTTTTGGTTCGAGTAGGAGATCTTTTGTTTCCTGCTGACTTCTATGTTCTTGACATGGGGAAGCGGACAACAAAGAATCCAGTGATCTTGCTCGGGAGGCCGTTCTTGAGGACAGCAAGAACCAAAATTGATTGTGATACTGGGAGGTTGACTGTTGAGATAACATGCGAGGTGGTAGAATTTGACGCTTATAGGCAAAACCGGATTGATGCCTTAGAGTCCGTCAATAGCCTCAACTTACTCGAGGAGCGAGTATAAACAGTCAAAAGCTTGAATTGTTTTTATGAAGATGATTGTGAGGATGAGATTGATAAAGAGCGAGAAGAATTATCGCAAGAACATGAAGATGAGATAATAGAAGAATTTTTTAGATAGAATGTTCTTGAGCAGAGTTCCGACGAGCTAACAGAAGACAATCTTGCCCAAGAAGACGAACATGAAGATGTTGAGATGTGCAACTATGTCAGGTTTCCGGGCAACATACCTCAGGAGTTTGAACAGCTCAACATCCCTGAGCTAAAGTCCAATGACAGGTTGGTGCCATCACTGCAAAAGACACTGAAGTTGGAGTTGAAGTCTTTGCCTCAATAGCTGAAGAACATGTATCTCGAGCAAAACGAGATGTTGTCCGAGATCATCAATCCCGAGCTGTTGAGCATGAAGGAAGTTAAGGTATGTGAAGTCTTATGTAGGTATAAGGAGCGCATCAAGAAGACTCATGACCTGTTGATCAAGGAGAAGAAGTTTCATTTTGGCCAACAAGTGCTTCTGTACCAAACCAGATTTCGACTTAAGTCGGGGAAGATGTTGACCAAGTGGGAAGGTCCTTATGAAATCCAAGATCAGTACCCAAATGGAGATGTTGAGATAAAGGATCTTAAGACATGGAAGATTGTCAAGGTCAATAGACAGCGAGTAAAGGTCTATCTTGGGCAACAGACGGATATTGGGGAGTCAACTAGACCTCCTGACATAGAAGAGTTCTGAACCAGAAAATGAGGAGTCGTGCCCACGACGTTAACCAAGGCGCTGACCAGGAGGCAACCTGGTATTATCTTTTCTTTTTATTTTTTTTATTTAATTTTACTTTGAGTTTTTATTATTTATAATTTATTTAGTCCCTAGATTAGGTAGTATTTTTGTAGAATGGATGGTTTGTTCATGATGTGTAGGCATTTGGGCAAAAGAGCAAGATTGGAATGGAAATCAAAAGCGAAGGGCAATACCACCAGCAAGGCCTTCTTGCCCAAATCATTGACTAGAGCAAGAGGAAGTCTGCTACCTCTGGATTGACATCTAGGACAGCAGTCTGGGCTAACTAAAGGAGATTGTTGTCGCACACAAGTAGTTTCATACTTGCTCGACGAGTCACATGAAGTAAGCAAGACATGCATACAACACTTCTGTTCCAAGAACTATAAGTGGTGAGGCAGGATGTACACCTGCCTTACCCAAGAAGCAAAGAGTCGCGAACCTTTGGATCTTGGCCAGAATGGAAGAAGTGGAGCAACACATATGGTGACCATCCAAGCCACTCATTTTTCCCGCAACACGTATTTTACCCACGACACATCTAGGTGTTGTGTCATACTTTCTTCTTGATTATGTTTTCTCCCATTTGTGTTAGTTTAGGTTTTTCATTTTCGTCTTTGTGTCTTGTGTTCTTGAGTCTTTTGTTTTTATTTTCTGTTGTTGGTCGAGAAGGCTTCAGAATTTTCTTCTCATCTTCGTTTGTAAATATGTGCTATAATTTGTTGGTCACGATCTCACCCACTTTGCTAAAAGTAAAGTGTATGGGTGAGGTCGTTGTTAAGTTGTTTTATTGCGTCAGTTTGTTTTGTGAGTGTCTTGCCCACCATTTCACTCACTTTGCCGAAGGCAAAGTGTGTGGGTGGGGGGTTGTTGGTCAAAATGTTTTTGGAGTCAGTTGTTGATCAGTATGTTGGCATGATACGTCGAAGTAGGTATGATGATGTACATGTGAGTATGCCGTATGTAGATAGGTAGGACGGAATGAGTTTTTAGGCACCATCTGTGAGGTTTTGAGCTATTGACTGCCATATGCACATGCATAATCTAATTCTTTCTTGTGTGATAATGACCAGTGATACATGTTGATCTAGAACTTGTCTACAACTCTTAGTCAAAGCTTCATGTAACTTAGTTGAATTACTTAGATGATTTAGGTGTCTTTGTTCAATAAGCCAATGGCCAAAATTTCCTTACCTAAGTATTTATCCTTTGTTAGCCCCTTTTGAGCTTAAAATTTTTCTTTTTGATTCACTTATAGTAGCCTGGATTTTATGAGCCTTCCCGGTCAAGAACTCAGGTCTAGAAGTAAAGGGATGAAAGGAGAATGTAGGGGTAGCAGATACTGGGCAATAACACCTACGTTAGGAGGTGTTGATCAGGAAAAAGAAAAATATAAAAAAACGAAAAAAAAGGAAAAAGCCGAAAAGAAAAAGAAGAAAAAAATAATCCTGACAAATAAGTGAGCTAGGCCCGATGTTATGCTTGAGAAGAGTGAGGGGTCTAGGGCATACTTATTGCCCAAGAACTAAGTTCTTCTTGACATAGCCAGTATCCAAATTTTCTTACCTTTTGCCTTAAGCCACGTTATAACCTAATAAAATCCTAAGGATAAGTAGTTTAACTTTCTTCAAAGAAGTAGAGATATAGAGGGCAGGCAAGCCTATGGAAAAACGTTGTGGATCTTGGTCAAGAGTGATACACTGAACCTTATACACTTGAGAGATGAGTGCTGGTAAGGATAACCTTTTTGCCCATTAACTTTATCTTGACCTATCTGATGGCAATACTTGCTTACATTATTCATGCTCTGTTTTAACTAACATGTTGACTTACCGATCAGTTGTGTTTGAGTCTTGGGCAAAATCATATTTGCACACTTGAGGGCAAGTGTGGTTCAAGTGTGTGGGTGTGATGAACCCAATTTTTTGTTCATATTTCTTGTGTTTTGTGTTTTCTTTTTGTGTCTTTATCGGGTCAAAGTGTGTCTAGGAGGACACAAAGTCGAGAGAAAGTGTGCAGGGAAGAACAGGTTGGATGTTGGGCAAATCCGGTGAAAAATCTGTTCTTGAGATGCTGAGATGGAGATACGATGCAAATGGGCAAAGGGCTGGAAGCTTGTAGCTGAGCAACAACGATAACAGCAAATCTACAAGTCAATAAGCACCTCTCCATATCCCTTAAGCTAACAGAGAGAGTACTCGGAGAAGTCAGGATCTTGGTTTACATGTGGAGCAGAACAGGATGCAGACATCAAGGGCAAGATGTACGTCGGGAAGCAGCAACAGGTTTTCTTCTTCCCCAAGAAAGAGGATAAGGATCGAAGATTTCTTTCCTTATCCTAGAAGATCCGTATCAAGAGAAGATATCTACCAAAAAGGGAAGAAAATCCGCAGCTAATCAAAGAAGGAAAGTGGCGGATAAGGAAAGGAAGAGTCCTTGGCTTACAAGAATTCTAACCTAACCCTAATTCCACCACCTATATATATGGCCGACTTCATTTTGTACTTCATCACTATGAACCACGTTCATATAGTCTTTTATTAGTTCTTAGTTTTAGTTTTTATTTAAGTTTCGAAAATTCTTAGTTTAGATTCGTTTTTAGTATTTTAATTTAGTTTTCTGTTGTTGGCTGTTACCCAAGATCTATGTTGTTGACTTCGTCGTTGATCAGTTTTCTTTTCAGAATTAATTCAAGTATGTTTTATTTAATTTCTTTTGTGCTCTCGTTTATAATTATGTCTAGCTAAATTTATTGTTCGGGTTGGAATAGATGATGTGATCTTAGTTACTCGTTCTAAACTCGTGAGGTCTAATCGGTTTAAGTTCGTTGCATAATTTTATTCCCGAAACGCTTAGGTCTAATAATTAATTCTTGATCAAAATGGATAATTGCTTGGCCACCAATTAGATATTGAGATTAAGGTAATAACAGGAATTGGGATACAACTCGAGAGAGTCTCTCGTGCCCAAGAAGGTGGTAACTGTTGGAGAGTAGTCGGTGTCTAATACATCTTGTCTATCTTGGGATCTTTTGTTCTTAATGCCTTTTGGGTAACATCGTTGCTGAAGTGTCTTCGTGACGTTGTTGATCAAGAGAAGAGATCTTGCCTTCTGGTCAAGATCTGTAAAATTGAATAGTTATAGGCTTATTAGAGTATTTGAGTCGTGACTTCGTGACCATAGGGCTTAAATTAATCTTTGCTTAAAACCAAATAGTAAAATCTTGTAATTGAATTATAGCATCGATGAACGAGTATGAATAATTAGCATCATTGATTCGAATCCAATTCAAACATCTTTGTTATTTGATATTGTCTTTGTTTAGTTACAGGATATTGAGATTTATCTCGACCACAACCCCTTTGTTGAGTACCACCCGAAGAACAGATTACGCCGGTTCCCTTGGGTTCGACCCCACTTGCCATAGCTACGCCTTGTTGGGCAAGAGGAGAAATTTATTTGTGCGAAGTGTGAAACGACGCCTTTCATCAGCTACGCCTTTTGTAGACTAATGAAAATGACCTAAATACTGCAGTTTTCGTGGACGGATGGAACAATAATTTAATCATATCATCATTGTGGAAGAAATAGTGGAGGATGTTATAATGTTAACGCGGTAAAGAGCTCTTTTTGTTGAGGAATATTGTAGAGCAAAATACTCTTGTGGACATGACATGGGTTGGAAGGAGAAAAATGTTAATGAATTAATGTGGTAATAATGGTGGATGTCGGAGTATCAATTGTAAATGGAGAAGACGATAACTATGAGGGGGTTGATATTATCGATTCATCTGCTTTATTTTTTTATTATTATTTATATTTTCTCTGCTTAAATTTCAATTTGCTTGATATTTGCAGTTTTAATTTCTTCACATAAAAAAAATTGTCATTTTTATCTCATTTGAAATTTCAATGAGCCACGTATATTTTTTCAACGCCAGAAATTTAAGCTTATGACATTATTGAAAAAATCTTAAAACATTGTGTACTAATATATCAAAAATGAAAAAGTGTTTAAACGTTGTATAATTAAACTCTTACATTATTAATTTATTTATATATATTATACTAATTTCAATTTTCTTTAATCTCATAACATATACGCCCCACGCATCACGTGGGTGCAGTATTAGTATTTGTTAATTTCGTATCCCTTTAATGGTATGGCATAAAAATAAATAGGCAAAAATTTCTGTACATCATGATGTACCATACATCTAGTGCAATCCGACCCGCGACCCGACCCGACCCAACTGACCCGCCTGGTCAACGTTGACCGGTCAATGGTCAACGTTGCCCGCGTTGACTTTTTATTTTTTATACTTTTTTTAATTTTTTTTTAAATTTTTTTCAAGAGTCGAGCGAGCTAAAAACCATTAATGTTGCCACAATCATTATCTATAAATTTAAATCGGAGCCGAAGGCGGAGAGGGAAAAAAACGAAAAAGTCAACAGACAGACGTTGACTGGTCAACGCTGACCGGGTCGGGTCGGGTCGGGTTGCGGGTCGGATTGAACCGGATGTATGGGTACATCATGATGTACCCAAGTGCAACTCAAATAAATAATACTCTCTCCGTCCCGTTATTCTTGTCTCATTTCTTTTGGATACGGGTATTAAGGAGAATGATGTTTAAAGGGTAAAAAGATAGAAAGTGGTGGAGCCCACAACTTTTAGTGAGATATGCATATTTCCTTATATGAAAACAGGACAAGAATAACGGGACATTCCAAAAAGGAATACAAGACATGAATAACGGGACAGAGGGAGTACTATAATATTTGTTAAAATGGATCCTAATTATTCTCTCTCCTATGTGACATGCCTGGAATCTCTTGAATCATATTTATCTTAATTCTCCCATTTTTTACTTATTAAACATAAAATAATATATTTGAAATATCAATTAAATTTTCTATCCCATATCGTTCTTTAATAAGACTGTAATCTTTGAGAGCCTATATAAATAATCAAGATCAATGCGTATTTTCTCATTCTGCAATTATTTTGCACAAAAATCAATTTAATTTGTCCAATTAATAAGATGGCCAAATAAATAGTTATATTTAATAATATTTTCCAACTAAAATTATTTTTTCTTTAATAATTTGGTTAAATAATAATTGGCTTTGGGAATAAATAGACCCTTTATCCAACAAAATTTTAGAATTCCATACAATCTAAGCCACACAATTTATACTACGATTATTCCCTAATAAAAGGACATTAGGAGGATGTAATTATTATTATAAAAGTACTAGCTGATTGATTAATTTTTTAATTATTATTAATAACAATATTACTTCAGTATTAAATCTTTCAATTTTTTTACTTAATGAGATTGAAGTTGAATTATTTATTTGATAAGTATTACTATACGGTTTAAAACGGGAACAGTAATAAAATTATTTTTTAATTGGGCTTGGAATACGTGTATATAAATTCTAAACAAATTTCGTAAATTGTAAGATTTTCAAATTTATATTTTGAATCGAATTTTTAATCTTTTATTATTCATACTATTTATAATCAATGTTTACTTTGTAATGTTCGAATTTTAATTTGAGGTCAGTAATAAATTATTATAATAACTTTTATTTATTATTCAGATATTTTATAAATTTTAATTAATTTGGAAAATTACTGGTACTACTTTGCATGTTTGAGACAGAGAACATGTAGTATTAAAATTATTTTAAATCAGGTTTCAGATAGTCATTTTGGTTCATCAATCTTGCATGCAAATAATCTTAAAATAATGAATCACAAATCATATATAAAAAATATATTATATAATCTGCTTTATTCTCTCCTATGTGACATGCCTCCAATCTATTAAATTTTATTTATCTAAATTCTCTCATTTTTTGAATTATTAAACATAAATAATAGATTTTAAATATTAATTAAATCTTCTATCCCACATCGATTTTCAATGAGATTCCACACATATGAGAGCCTATATATATAAATACTTAGAATCAATAGAGAACTTATATAAATACTCAAGTTCAATGTTTATTTTTTTTTTCATCCTACAGTTGTTTTACATAATCAATTTAATTTGACCAATTAATTAGTTGGACAAATAAATAATTTTATTTTTATTTTTATCCATATAATAATTGGTAGACCTTAAATTATAATTATCCATTTTATTTTAATAATATATTGGATGAATTATGATTCCATATAATAAATATTATTGGTAGACCATAAAATATAATAATCCATTTGATTTTTAATAAATTTAATGTATTCTTATAATATTAATTTGAATTAATTTTAAATTCATCAATATAATTTAAATTTTTTGAAAAGAAAATCGAAGACAAAAAGTAAATGCATGTAACTACAAGGAAACTATATAAAATAAATCTTGCTAAGACAACCATTTGGGTAATTACTTAAGAGTAAATGCATTGTTACTTCGTCTAAAACATTAATATTGTATGTAGGTTAAAAAAAAGTCCATCTATCTATATATTATATAGTTGTGTAATATATATATATATATATATATATTCATTTAAATAAAGCATTATATTTTAATACTCTACAATAAGACTTTTCTTGAAAAACCTATATACATAATCAAGTTCAATGTGTCTTTTTTCATCATGTAGCTGTTTTGCACATTTAATATAATTTGACCAATTAAATAATTTGATTTTTAGTTTTATCCATATAATAATTGGTAGACCATAAACTATAATGTTACTTTATCTAAACATTAAAGCTGTATTTAGGTTAGAAAATTTGGACCCTTAAATTTGAAATTTAATAATAAGATTATTCGTATATTTTTGAAATTTCAAGTATTATTTCTAGGGAAAAAAAATTATATGAAAATGACGAGAGTTGCAACGAGAGTCAGAACTGGTATATGAAAGTACATCTCTAAATTGCATGAATGTACTTGATGTGAATTGGATGGAATTGATTAATTAATGGGACATGCCAAAGCTAATTTAAATGGATATGGAGATAAAATCCCTTGAAAGAGAGCTAGCAAATCACGTATCAATTTTTCGTGTATTTCATTTGAATTAAACAATTTTGAATTATTAGCGAGTTTACGATATGAGATGTGAACAAATAGTAAAATTAATTTTTAAACGGATTTGAAACATGTACGTACGTATATATAATTAAATTCTAAACGAGCTTATTAGTCAATCAATATCTTATAAAATATATATAGAGAAAGAAGTAATAAAAGAAAATAAATGAAAATGAAAATAAAATATTGGACATGCAAATAAGAGTACATGAAAAAATAAATTCTATTCTGAGTAACAAAAGTAACTAATGATTTTATTAAATTTAATTATAAACTAAAGATTTTTATCTAAAAAAATTCATATAAGTACTACCAAACATAAGAAATATAATATTTTTAATAATTTTATTAAATATTGAGTTCCCGTCGATTTTCGACGGATTGCACACTAGTTTAATTATATACATAAGTTTCATGGTAATCATTTTTCATCACTAGGGATGCTTAACTGGTTTCGGTTTTGTCAGTTATTAATCGAGTTAACCGAAACCGCCGAATTAGTGATTAACCATTAACAGTCTAAATTGATTTTCGATTCGATTTTCGGAGAAGAATTTCTAGATATTTTTTGGTTATAACCGAATAACCCCAGTTTAATAGATTACTTAAAAAAAATATTTTTTAATATTTTAATTAAACCAAGCACTTCAAATAAAATTTCATTTCTAAATTCTCGTCGCTCACTACTCTCGCTCTCACACCGTCGCTCGCTCACCCGTGGCCCACCTCTGACCTCCGGCGTTCCGGTCTCCGGCTTCGTTCCCATCGCCTACGGCTCCATGTACATCGGTCTTTGACTCTTCGTTCTTCTATTTCAGTATTTCTATTTCAAGTTGGAGCAAAATTAATTTGAGAGAATTTGGACAAATTTCAAATTTTTGGAATTTTTCGATTATAACCCGACTGAATTTTGGTTATAAACGTGGTTTAATATGACCAAACCAAAACACTAAATAAAAAGAGAAGAAATTCATACTAACCATTATAAAAATAGTGCGTACTTCCCACGTCCACTTTTGGTTGTATGTATAAGCCATACCCACTGACCCACCAATAAATATTTTTATATCTATTTTTGTGTATAAAATATTGTAGAAAATAAGGGAAAATATTGATATACCCAGTCGGCCTTATAAACATGCAATTTTTTTTTCCCTTCTACTGAATTTCTCTATTACCTACTCTGCTCATTTTCATCCATTTTCTCAATTTGGAGATAAATCATGCAATACAATCAGACCCATCACACTTCCGTATAAATAAATTCTATGCATACCGATTTCATACCTTTTTGACCGTAATGCTGCCGTGTAAATATCCGCCGGAAGTTTTAGGGACCCCGTCCAACCACACGATCGCAACCGATGGTTTACAGACGCAGACTCCTTCAACAACACTCAGCACAGCCTTCGCTCGTTTCCTACCCGAGGCGTATGGTTTTTGGTCGGTACAAAGAAAATAATATACTGGAAGGGATGAACAAAAGCCCAAACTTTATTTAGGAATTATATAATATTTATTACAACATAAGTATATCTCCTTTAGGGAGGAGACAGACTTGTTTAGCTACCTATGGTAGCAGGATTGAAATACATAAAACTAAAACTACGAATATTAAAACTAAGAACAATGACAATTTTATTTTTGGAGAGAGCAAAGAAGATGATGTGTAGATTTTTCGATGTCCAATGCTCTCTTCAATCCTTGTTTATATAGAGGTCTAAGTGAAAGGCCTCTCTCCCTGCATTATTGCCTTTGATGCTCTTATCCTTGGCCAGCTTACTTCCATGTGAATGGGGTCCTCCCTTGTCTTCCATTATTGAATGAAGACAACTAACTTTCGGTGTGAGGTCCCTTTCTTGTGACTAATGGACCACTTTTCTATTAGTAGTGGTTTTCCTGTTGCTTTACCCATCTGTTTTTTAGTGGGTAATCCATGTTCATCCACCCACTACTGTCGTTTTCTTTTTAGTGAGTGGTTTTCCAGCTTAAAGTCACATGACCCCACCTTCTTGTATCGGGAATCTACTTTTTTCCCGGGACCTTGGGCGCTCTTGCTTTTGGCAGCGCCTTGTGCTCTTGATGCTCGTTGGACCGAGCCTTTTCTTTTCTCTTTCTGGGCAAGAAGCCTTTTCCGAATTCCGGCTCCTTCTGGTTCTGCAGTCTAGACAAATGCGCTCAGACTAGTGCCTAAAATGAGCTATGTTGCAATATTTGCGATGAGTTTCCTTGCTCGTCGCAATCTTGTTTTCCCAAAACAAAGTCTTCTTTCTCTCGAAAGCTTACTCTGCAAATCTTGTTGATTTTCCTATCATAGTATTTAACAGAAATGATCCGTTTACCGAATTCTGAAAGAATTTAAACAGAAACTTGACTTTGTCCATCTCTGTAAGACAAACCCATAATCCCCATGCTCTTCTGGTTAAGATGAGGTCTTCCGGTAGTGAGGAGACTAGAGTTGTCTCCTCTTCTGTAGGCGCCTTTATTTTTTCGAGGGCGCGTCCATCTGGTCTCCGAAGCCTGATGTAGTGAAAGGCTTCATGGCTTCCTTTTCCTGCTGGTTCTGGAGCTGCACTTATGAAGTACAATTCAAAAATATCACATCGGCTAAGTTGTGGATTGTTAGCCCAGGTATCATACACTGCTTCTTGAATCCACTTGGGTAGATTCTTGATTTCAGTGAATGATGGTGATGTTGTATAAACTGAGGCTAAAGCCCCAAATTCATACCATCTCTTGACTTCGTGTGGATCGGAGTTTGACATCATCCACACTCGAGGATACTTCCCCGAGACATCAACCCTTATTTTTTCTGGGTTGATTCCCGACCTTGTATGGAGCTTCTCCCAGTTAGCTTGATAAATCTGCCAAGAAGAAGAAACTTCAATTTTGTCAGTATTAACCTTAGAGGTGTCAGTCTTTGGCCTAAGATTAATCTCTCCATCTTTTACCCCAGAGGTGCCGGGTTGACAGGATGGTTCAAAGTGTGACCTCTGAATATCATCTTTTTCTTGGGACAATGGTTCCGTAGAGACCACCACCTTAGAACTCGGCCAAGAGGTATTGGAATCCTCTGCTACAGGTTTAGAGCCCTGTACTCGAAACTCTTCTTTCACCAAAGGATCTTTGGCCACCCGAAGGATTGGTGTTTGGCATGCAGCCCAGAGTTGACCCTGAGACCGTATGTAAGCTCGTATTCTCTCAGTGACTTTCGTCTTGTCGAGAATCTGCAATCTTCCTGCTTGTTCAGCATTCAGAACGCATTCGTCCTACTCTCCCGTTAACATCTCCAGATTTTCTCTGAGATGCCTTTGAGCCAGTAGAATGGAGTTCACATCAGTTTGCTCCATCTCTTGTTAAGAAATCTGCAAGAATATTTTCGTGAGATTTCACAATGACAATATCAAAAATATAATATTGACACTCATCTTGCCATCTAATTAATCTAGCTTTTTCAAGCTTAGATTCCATCTTGTTGCTTAAGAAAGCCTTAACCTGTGTGTTATCGACTTTCAAAGTAAATTTCTTTGCTAATAAAAATAAAGGCCATTTTTTAAATGCCTTTCGAACTGTAAAGAATTCTTTCTCGTTGATGTGCCATCGCACAACTTCATCTTCTGAGAATAAACCACTACAGTATCTGCATGGTTCTTCTCCATTAGAAGTGATTTTGGTTAAGATTGATGCCTACCAATAATCACTTGCATCTGTATATAGGACCAAGTCATCTTCATCCTGAGGTATCGAGAGTTTTGGGAGATTTCTGCAAACCTCTTTTAACTCCTTCATTCCTTGTCGATGTTCTTCTGTCCAGATGAACGAAACATCATTTTTCAGAAATTAACTGAAAATCTTTCTATGTTTTGCGAGATTCTTAATGAATAATCCTACAAAATTAACAACTCCCAGAAAGCTCTGAAGTTGTTTATTTTCTTTAAGATCTTCAGGAAAATTCTGGACCTTCTGAACAATATGGTCCTGTAGAATAATTCCTGCCTCATCGATCTCGATACCCAGAAATTTCATTTTCTGAGTTGCAACGACTGCCTTCTTTTCGGACAGTACTAAACCTTCTTTATAACAAACATCTGCAAAGATCTCAAGATGTTTGATATGTTCTTCCATATTTTTTTATGCAATTAAAATATCATCAATATAGACGAACATAAAAGAAAAATAATCTTTAAACAGATTATCCATCTTTCTTTGAAATATTTGAGGCGCATTAGCTAACCTCATTGGCATCACGATCCAAACATAATGCCATTGTGGAATAGAAAAGGCAGTAAACTTCTTACTCCATTCCTCCATGCGAATCTGGTAGAAACCTGACTTGCAATCAAACTTAGAGAATACCTTAGCATTTCTAATGCAGTTAATAAGGTGTTCCCTACTAGGGATAAAATATCCATCAAACTCCAGAATATCATTAATTCCTTTGTAATTAATAACTAATCTGGGTTTACCTCGTTTGATCTCACCATGATTTCTTACCAAAAATCCGGGACTGCTGTAAGGCGAGTTCCCTGGTTCGATCAACTTTAAATCAAGGTGTTCCTTGATTATCTCCTTCATATCCTGTTGATCTTTGAGGTTCATCAGGATTGACCTGTATCTAACAAACTCATACTCCTTATTTGGTTTTACTTTCAAGGTTGCTTTGAGCTTGTTTTTATCCCACCATGCCAAAGGATTCTCGTTGGTAGATCATCGTTATCACAGTTTAGAGGAGCATATTTGCCAATTCTACTCAATTTCTTCATGTTCCTCAGAGTTGTAGCCTGTTGACACCACTCTTAGAGCTTCTGATGTACATATGACATCCTTCTTGCAACATTTTCAGGATCTCCTGGTTCGTAATCTCGAATCAACATCTCCTTCCATGAACTTGGAAATTTCGTAAAGAAAATTTCCAATGCAACTCTATCATCAACTTTAGATTGATGTTGATAGAGAGAAAAAAGTTGTAGAAACTTGTTAAGCAATTGTTGGTCCAAGACTGCAAGTCTTAGATTATACAATGCATCAAGTATTTCCTTCTTTTCTCTTCATCAAATCCTTCAAAATATCCTTCTTCCAGAAAATGGCTTTTAATAATGACAACCATATTCTTAACATGTTCGATGAAATTTTCACCTTCAAAACATTAAATTTTTTATGTGAAGAGACATGTTTTCCCATACTATCTTGACAACTCCTGCAAGGCTCATCTCTATGATCCTTACAAAAGTAATCTTGTTTAAATTGAGAGTTGTTGCTGCAATTCTCATAGCTGACGTTCATTCATCAATTACGGACTCTCGATCCTTGAAATTGACTTCATCAATATCAAGCATAACTCTATACGGATGGATTGGATCCAAGGTAGCTTTACCAACGAGGGTATCCTGTATTCTGGGTTGGGGCCTTCTTGCCCTGATCCACCTTTCTGCCATGTATGCATCGTTCGGAGTATGTTGGTCGTACCTTACTTCGGTTTGAAACTCCTGGTTTAAACCCATGGCTCCTGGTGCATTTTGAAAATCCTGTTGATTTCCAATGATAGTTCCTGGTGGAAATTGATTTACCGGTTGTGGTCTGGGGATCACATCCTGGTTCATCTTTTAGATCCACTACTGACATGTTAGCAAAAGATTCTGCTAACTCCTGGAGATCATCCAGATTGATCCTTTCGAGGTTACTCATTTTTTCTTTTCTCCTCGAATCATTCTCTTCAATGCCTCAATATTTAGATCCTTCTTGATTTTCCCCATTGGTAATGGATAAGTGGGCTCGTTGGGAAAATGATTTCTTCTTTGACTGGAACGAGGTTGTTGTTCCAGCTTCTCTATTCGATCTCGAATATCCTTCAGGAGGTTGTAAATTTCCTCCTGTTTCTTCTCGATTCCGTGTACACTCCTTGGCACACTATATAGGCTTCCGCCATAATATTGTACCGTCTTTTGTATTTATCTCAGATCCATTGAGATTTTGGATGAATCTGGAGTAATTTCTTGATATGAAGAAGTAGATGATACTCCTTTATCTTTCTTTGGTTCCATCAAAGGTAATTCCAGTGATTCCAATTCACTCCCAAATGGATCCAATGATTTCTTCTCATGGCATGTTCTATCTCCTATTTGAGGCAGATATAACTATGGAGAAGATCTTCTTTTCTTTTGATTCCTTGGAGGCAGGAATCAATTAATTCTTTCTCCTGGTTATGTTGAACTAAGAAATTCAACATATTTCTCCAGTGTGTTATAACACTCTGGTATCTTATCCTTCTTTTCTCCAAGATTTGGAGACGTTCCTGGAAATGTCCACACCTTGGACATTCTTCTAGATCCTTCAGATATGTTTATTCTGATGGTTTCTCTTCATGGTGTTTATCACCTCGAACTGGAGAGTGCTCAGATTTGCATCACATCTCTCCCTTGCCTCAATTTCTTGAATGAAAGGCTCCATGTATTTAAGCCTTCTTTCACGTACGACTCGGGAGTCGAACAATTCTCTCCAGAATGTCCATAACATCTGGTTTCTTTCTCCTTTTATCTCCAGATCTTGGAGATAATTCCTGTAACATTCGCATCTAGGACAATTATCTGGATCCATATTTTCTTTATGTCTCCTCCGTTAGGATAATACTTAAAGTAAGAAATAAAATATAATTCCTTAATAAACCTAGGGCTCTGATACAATTTTGAAAGCGTGAATCGACTTAGCAGAATACGTAATAAAGAAATAGTTAACCATCTTTTGAAGGCTAAAATAGGAGGGTAATTACATGTTATTTGGCTAACTAGTTCAAATTTTCCCATATCACACAAATAGGACACTTCAAAGTGTCACAATAGATATAATTTGAAAAGTCAAATCTTAATGGTTATGGCTTATACATGCATTCAAAAGTGGTTATGGACGGTACACACTATCCTCATACTGGTTATATACGAATATTACTCAAATAAAAATTCTTTCTTAAATTCTAATCAATCTCTGAGACTCTCCGACCGTCGTTCACGACTCTCACACACTCATACCGTCGCCCACCTCTGGCCTCCGGCTTCGTCCCCGTCGCCCGTTGTCGCCGGCTGCAACAGGTACGTCGGCCTTTGACTTTTGTTCTTCTATTTCAGTATTTCTATTCCAAGTTAATTAGGGCAAAATCAATTAAGGAGAATTTGGGCAAAATTCAATAACCCACAAAAACTATCTCGTTTCGAGGAATTATTTTTACTACCTGTGATGTTAATTAGCTCGGAAAGAGGTGTTTGTCAGTTAGATATAGTAGCATATTTTGTTTCAGTGCGTTTCTATATGGAAAATTTTGACACAGATCAAGTTTTTTTCGTAGATGAAGGAGTTGAATTGTAAATCATCAGTATATTAACTATTGTGAATATTATATGTCGTTACGTTTGGAAGATATTTGGTGTTTGAATTTGATATTCGACTGAAACATGTGGAGAATCGAAGGAAATTGAGGGAGGAATTTTTCATTTTTGTAAAAATTTCGTTTAATTTGTTAACGGATTTTAACCAAACCGCCTAATCGAGTCTATTAGTCGGTTAACCGAAACCGAACCTTTTAGCAGCCCCGGTCTTCAGTAGACCTTAACTAGACTTTTTTTTTTTTTAACAAGCATTACAAGAAATTTTAAAGATCGCGTGATGGTGGACTTGAACACGTGACCTTTGGCCCAAACATTAAACACTCTATCACTAGGCTAATACACGCACACTCAGTAGACATTTTTCGTGTTTCTTAGTATCACAGTATAATGAATCATAATTAATATTTTATTACTAAAAATCAAATTTTAAGAAAATTATATACTATAGTCTTTGAATAATCAATTATTAATTCAAAACTTAAAAACTAAATATACAATAAAATATACATCCTAATTAGATTAATGAATTATAATTATTAGTAATAAAATTAAACTAAAATACAAGAGATGAAATTAAGAAAAATTTAAAGATATCCTAAAAACTATTATGTGGAACATGATGAGACACCAAAACTGAGATATGTGTGTACGTGTATTAGCCTAGTGGTAGAGTGGTTAATTAATGCTCGGGTCAAAGGTCACGGGTTCAAGTCCACCGTCACGCGGCCTTTAAAATTTCTTGTAATGTTTGTTAAAAAAAAAAAAGCTGAGATATGTATAGATGTGTGTGTGTTGACCTAATTAGTTGTAGAGTGATTAATGTCTGAGTCCAAAAGTTCTCGGAATCAAATCCACTGTGACGTGGTCTTTAAATTTATTGTTACAATTACAAAAAAAAAAAAAGAAGAAGAAGAAGTGAGATATAGGATCCCAAATGGTGAAACAAATGATATACGTTGAGTGCACGTTAATCGCCAATATTTTATGAAAATTAAATATTTCAAACTAAAAAATAAAATGTTTATGTTATTGTTTGATATTAATTCATTAATATTTTTACTAACTTTTTAAATATATTAAAATACGTAAAATGGTTGTCGTGCTTTGCACGAGGGAGTGTATTACTCATAATACATTATCGTTTTATTATAGGACATAAATTAAGAGTTTAACAACTTATTTCCGTACATCGGCACGGGTGATATGCTAGTTATTATAATATAATGAACAATAATCAATATTTATTACTAAAAAATGAAATTTAAGAAATTATATTCCCTAATTTTGAATGTATATATACATATATATATCAATCATAATATAAATTATTAATTAATAAAAGGAAAATCATATGCTAAAAATAATTATATATATGCTATAGCCATGTTTCCGCCATCAAGATATGCTCCTCTTCGCCGATCTGCAATAATGCTCGAATGGTGTTATATTAAGGCGCGAATAATCGATTTGAAGATATTTACTAAACCCAGAGTTTGGTCCAAACTTGTGCGAAGCTTTGATTGCAAGTTGGCTTTCTGATCCTACAATTTGTTTTGGGGGTGTAATTTCTGGTCAGCCTCTCATGATTTCTTGAGCTTCAATTCATGCAAGGTTTGGAGTACTCCTTGTACTCAAGTTTTATTATTATTTATTTATCGTTTTCTGATTTTTTTTTTTTTATATAAAAAAGAGTTGATTTGTGTGCTGAATCAAATAATTTTGAGATTAGCTCAACTAATGCATTTTGAGATATATATAGTTGAATTAGAGAATATTATGAAATGTAAATTTATTTGTTATAAATTATGGTTAGATTAATTATAGTATTATTTGGAGTTATGAATAAGTGGCATTGTAATTGTGTTTTTTTTTTAATTAATCTGTGCAGTGCAATCGTTGTTTATATTAATTTTTGTTGTACTCATACAAGTGCAGCTGCATGTGCTGCAAAATATACATTGTCTTTGGATGCACAATATTTTGAAAAAATATATATTTCCAATATTTCATAAAAATACATGCATAATTATGATGCATGTATTTGAGTCTCATAATAGATGTAATATATGGAAATTGTTAAACAACTACATATATAAAAGAGAAATTGGACGAAAAAATACCAAAACTTAATAAGTATAAGTTTTTTAACCCCATTCATAAAACTATAAGTTTTCTATACCAAAATCATTTAAAAGACTAAAGTGCCCTCCCTTTTACAAAAACTAATAAATAAATAATACACCTATGAATTAAAAAAAAATCTGAAAAAACAACCTCAATCTCTCTCAATTCTCTCCCGTCGTCGGCCAGATTTCTTCTGGACACGATGGGAGGACACGATGGGGCCACTGGACACGATGGCTGGGCACGATGGGTGGACACGATGGATGGACACGATGGTGCTATTGGACACGATGGAAAGTAATATTTAATGCAGATTCTGTCGCGTTTCATTTATTGAACCCTACCAAATCCGATTCTCTGAAGATTTTCGGATGAAGCTAGGGTTTCATTTATTGAACCCTACCAAATCCGATTCTCTGAAGATTTTCGGATGAAACTAGGGATTTAATGAAGGTAGTTCATTAAAGTTTGCGTAAGAGAGGTTGTTGACAAGGTTTAGAACTCCTAGTTAGGTTCGAATTAATCACAACACTACAATTGAAAACACCAAAAACCACAAAACCATTAAAAGAAAGAAGAAGAAAAAGAAGAGAAAAAAAGGTACTCCAATCTATCGAAACGTGAATTCAAAGAAGAAAAAGATATCAAGAAAGGCCGGCATCGCGTTTCTGGCTTCATAAAGAAGGTATACACCCGAAATCTCCGTCCGAAAAGCATATACTAGTGCGTGTTATTTAACTCACGATGGCAAGGCACGATCGTGACCAAGTAAACACGATCGTGCCTTGACCATCGTGTCCCAAAATTGTCTTTGATTTGCATGGAATATGTAGATGTTAAGTGATATTTGTTTAAATTCGAATATAACTTGAAGTTTAGTAATATATTTAGGAGAAAAAATAGTTGAAATAACTCGCCTTGTGTGATTTGTAAGGGATTGGAAACTATGAATTTTTTCTGTCGGGGGCGAAGGGTTTCTCCCCACGATGCCCACGATGGACACGATGGGCACGATGGGCACGATGGCCAACTCGATGACCATCGTGCCCTGGCAGTTTGTGATGTAAATTTCTGTTTTTCGTATTGTAACCCTAATCTCTCTTCTTTCTTTGATTTTTAGATGGGGCGGCGGCGTGTTATTGTACGTTTTGGAGGTCAGTGGGAGGGATTGGCTTACTTAGGCGGGAGTACTGTTGTTGTGCACATGGACGATACGAATGATGATCGAGATCATCTCATGAATCTGATTAAAGATGCTTTGTGTGGTCGAAGAGATTCCGAGTATGTGCTATCCTATTTGACTGTTTTGAGGGATGGGAGCAGATGTAGAGTTTTATTAAATAGTGATACAGATTTACTTCGATTGCTAGTGCAAGAGAAAAGGTCGGATCCGATGGTTTATGTCTTTGAAAGAGACAGTATTTTTGCCCCTGAGGTGTACGTGGAAGGCAGTGGACGACGGGATCTATTTAAGGATGATGATGATAGAATGCCACCGTAAGCGAGAGGTGCTCACATCTCCGACGACGAAGAAGATGAACGCCGTAAGAATATAATTGAATCTGTGACTACTGAGTTTCTTGCTTGGATTAGACGGCGAACAAGTAAACGGGATCTTCGGGCACCAGAATTTCACATCTGAGCATCAGATTGGTCGTGATGATGATGAACTACGCAGCAGCCTAGACAATTGGAGCATTCTGCGGTCGAGTGTGACGGCGCGCCGCCACTTGGGTGGGTTGAGCAGCCCGGACCGTTCACTAGTCAACTTGTAGTGGGGGCTACGTTTCAGTCCAAGTATGAATTGAAGATGGTTGTGGGAATGTATCACCTGGAGCACATGCTAGAGTATGTCATTGATCGTTCCGCCAGAAATCGTATAGTCTTTCTCTGCAAGCACGGTAGGAATAATTGCACGTTTAGGTTGTGTGCTCAGGGGCCAAAAGATGAGGGCGACTCGATTTGGTACATTACGAAGTTGACTTTGGATCACAGCTGCCACTTGAACGTGATCCGTCTTGCCGAGCGGACGGTGATCGCTAAAGTTGCAGCCGTGTACTTTGCTCGTAGGTTGGTTTGCGAGGGTGTGTATTTGAAGCCGAGAGAGATGATGGAAGAGATGCGCAGAGAGTTTGGTGTTCACATGTTGTACAGCCTCGCTCTAGAAACGAGGAATATAGCGATAGAGAAGACATACGGTGACTTTGACAAGTCGTATCAGATGGTCCCGTCGTATCTACATTTTTTGAGGCAGCGTAATCCCGGTACTGAGTACAACATGCAGATCAGTAGTGAGGGAGTATTTTGTCACATGTTTCTCGCCTTAGGACAGTGTATTCGTGCCTTCGAGCACTATCTCAGGCCAGTGATTGTGTTGGACGGGACCCACCTTAAGGGAAGTAACAAGGGAGTTCTTTTTGTCGCTGTTAGCAAAGATGGGAATGAGCAGCTCTTTCCTATAGCTATTGGAATTGGTCCGATAGAGAACGATGAGTCGTGGACTTGGTTTCTTTTAAATCTGCGCAGGTGTTTCGACCCTTCGGATGAGTTGTTGATCGTCTCTAACCAACATAAGAGCATTGCAAATGCCGTGAAAGCCATCTATCCGACTGCAGCGCACGGATTGTGCTTTCACCACATGCAGAAGAATCTGACGCGATACGGCCGTCGAGCTCTTGCCATCTTCTAAAATGCAGCGTATGCTTATCGTGTTGAAGAGTTCAAGAAGAATTTTTCTGCCTTGAAAGCTTCATGTGAGGGTGCTCACACACGACTTTCCGAAATTGGTGTTCATAGGTGGTCTAGGTCGCATTGCCCAGTTCGACGGTACAGTTTCATGACCTCCAATGCCGCCGAAAGCTTGAACT